>CM033475.1:209337057-209966451 GCA_019447015.1 Hymenochirus boettgeri | reverse complement strand
ATACCGCCCTCTGCCTGCAATTCAGCTGTGAGCAGCCCTTTAGACATTGATTAACTGCCCTTGCTCTTCAGAAAAGTCAATCAGTGCTGATTACCCTGCCTCTTAATTGCATTCAGCTGTGAGCAGACCTAAATCGTGCTAATTACCGCCTTTGTTTGATTTTATTCAGCTGTGAGCAGACCTAATCAGTGCTGATTACCTGCCTCTTGATTGCATTCAGCTGTCAGCAGACCTAATCAGTGCTGATTACCTGCCTCTTGATTGTATTCAGCTGTGAGAAGTCCTAATCAGTGCTGATTACCTGCCTCTTGATTGCATTTAGCTGTGAGCAGACCTAATCAGTGTAATTAACCTTCCTTTGATGGCATTCAGCTTGTGAGCAGACCTAATCAGTGCTGATTACCTGCCTCTTGATTGCATTCAGCTGTGAGGAGAATTTCAGTGCGTAATTATCTGACCTTTGATTTTTTTTAGCTGTGAGCAGACCTAATCAGTGCTGATTATCTGCCTTTGATTGCATTAAGCTGTGAGCAGACCTAAACAGTGCTGATTACCTGCCTCTTGATTGCATTCAGCTGTGAGATCCTAATCAGTGCTGATTACCTGCCTCTTGATTGCAATTAGCTGTAGCAGACCTAATCAGTGCTGATTACCTGCCTCTTGATTGCATTCTGCTGTGAGCAGACCTAATCAGTGCTGATTACCTGCCTCTTGATTGCATTCTGCTGTGAGCAGACCTAATCAGTGCTAATTACCTGCCTCTTGATTGCATTCTGCGTGAGCAGACCTAATTTTGCTAATACTTGCTTCTTGGTTGCATTCAACTGTGAGCAGACTAACAGTGCTGATTACTGCCTTTGATTGCATTCAGCTGTGAGCAGACCTATCAGTGTGATTACCTGCCTCTTGATTGCATTCAGCTGTGAGCAGACCTAATTAGTGCTAATACCTGCTCTTGATGCAATTCAGCTGTGAGCAGACTAATCAGTGCTGATTACCTGCCTCTTGACTGCATTCAGCTGTGAGAAGTCCTAATCAGTGCTGATTACCTGCCTCTTATTGCATTCAGCCTGTGAGCAGACCTAATCAGTGCCTTATAATTAACTGCCTTTGATTTTATTCAGCTGTGAGCAGACCTAATCAGTGCTGATTACCTGCTCTTGATTGCTTTCATCTGTAGGCAGACTAATCAGTGCTGATACCTGCTCTTGATTGCATTCAGCTGTGGAGAGACCTAATCAGTGCTGATTACCTGCCCTCTTGATTGCATTTAGCTTGGAGCGAACTAATCAGTCTAATTACCTTCCTTTTGATGGCATTTCAGCTGTGAGCAGACCTAATCAGTGCTGATTACCTGCCTCTTGATTGCATTCAGCTGTGAGAATCCTAATCAGTGCTGATTACCTGCCTTGTTGCATTCAGCTGTGAGCAGACTTAATCAGTGTAATTATCGACTTTTGATTTTCATTCAGCTGTGAGCAGACCTAATCAGTGCTGATTACCTGCCTCTTGATTGCATTCAGCTGTGAGCAGACCTAATCAGTGCTGATTACCTGCCTCTTGATTGCATTCAGCTGTGAGAAGTCCTAATCAGTGCTGATTACCTGCCTCTTGATTGCATTTAGCTGTGAGCAGACCTAATCAGTGCTCATTACCTGCCTTTTGATGGCATTCAACTGTGAGCAGACCTAATCAGTGCTGATTACCTGCCTCTTGATTGCATTCTGCTGTGAGCAGACCTAATCAGTGCTGATTACCTGCCTCTTGATTGCATTCAGCTGTGAGCAGACCTAATCAGTGCTAATTACCTGCCTCTGACTGCATTCAGTGTGATAAGTCCTAATCAGTGCTGATTACCTGCTCTTATTATTGCATTCGCACTGTGAGCAACCTAACATTGCAATTACCTACCTGCCTTTTGCTTTTATTCAGCTGTGAGCAGACCTAATCAGTGCTGATTACCTGCCTCTTGATTGCATTCAGCTGTCAGCAGACCTAATCAGTGCTGATTACCTGCCTCTTGATTGCATTCAGCTGTGAGAAGTCCTAATCAGTGCTGATTCCCTCCTCTTGGTTGCATTTGTTGATCAGACCTAATCGTGCTATTAACCATTCTTTTGATGGCATTCAGCTGTGAGCAGACCTAATCAGTGCTGATTACCTGCCTCTTGATTGCATTCAGCTGTGAGAAGTCCTAATCAGTGCTGATTACCTGCCTCTTGATTGCATTCAGCTGTGAGCAGACTTAATCAGTGCTAATTATCTGACTTTTGATTTTATTCAGCTGTGAGCAGACCTAATCAGTGCTGATTACCTGCCTCTTGATTGCATTTCAGACGTGTGAGCAGACCTAAACAGTGCTGATTCCTGCCTCTTGATTGCATTCAGCGTGAGAGTCCTAATCAGTGTGATTACCTGCCTCTTGATTGCATTCAGCGGTCAGCAGACCTAATCAGTGCTGATACCTGCTCTCACTTGATTCATTCTTCTGTCTCTGTGCAGACCTAATCAGTGCTATTACTGCCTCTTGATTGCATTCTGCGGTGAGCAGACCTAATTAGTGCTAATTACTTCTTCTTGGTTGCATTCAACTGTGACAGACCTAATCAGTGCTGATTACCTGCCTCTTGATTGCATCAGCTGTGAGCGACCTAACAGTGCTGATTACCTGCCTCTTGCTGCATTCAGGTGTGAGCAGCCTAATCAGTGCTGATACCTGCCTCTTAATTGCATTCAGCTGTGAGCAGACCTAATCAGTGCTATTTACCTGCCTTTGATTTTATTCACGTGAGCAGACCTAATCAGTGCTGATTACCTCCCTCTTGACGCATTCAGTGTGGAGCAGCCTAATCAGTGCTTATTACCTGCCTCTTGATTGCATTCAGCTGTGAGCAGACCTTATCATTGCTGATTATCTGCTTTGTTTGCATTTAGCTGTGAGCAGACCTAATCATTGTGCTATACCTCCTCTTGATTGCATTAGCTTGAGCAGATGACTAAGGCTAATTATGCTCTTGATTTATTCAGCTGTGAGAGACCTAATCATGCTGATTACCTCCTTTTGATTGCATTCAGCTGTGAGCAGACCTAATTCAGTGCTAATTACTTGCTTCTTGATTGCATTCAGCTGTGAGCAGACCTAATCAGGCTGATTACCTGCCTATTGATTGCATTCAGCTGTCGCGCATACCTTCAGTGCTGATTACCTGCCTCTTGATTGCATTCAGCTGTGAGCAGACCTAAACAGTTGCTGATTACCTGCCCTTGATTGCATTCAGCTGTGAGAAGTCCTAACAGTGCTGATTACCTGCCTCTTGATTGCATTCAGCTGTCAGCAGACCTAATCAGTGCTGATAACCTGCCTCTTGATGCATTCTGCTGTGACAGACCTAATCCGTGCTAATTACCTGCCTCTTGATTCATTCTGCCTGAGGAGCAGACCCTAATTAGTGCTAATTACTTGCTTCTTGGTTGCATTCAACTTTGAGCATACCTAATCAGCTGCGATTACCTGCCTCTTGATTGCATTCAGCTGTGAGAGCAGACCTAATGTGCTTTTTACCTGCCTCTTGATGCATTCAGATGTGAGAAGTCCTAATCAGTGCTGATTACCTGCCTCTTATTGCATTCAGCTGTGAGCAACCTAATCAGTGCTATTCCTACCTGCCTTTTGATTTTATTCAGCTGTGAGCAGACCTAATCAGTGCTGATTACCTGCATCTGATTGCATTCGTGTGAGCAACCTAATCAGTGCTGATTACCTGCCTCTTGATTGCATTCAGCTGTGAGCAGACTTAATATCGTGCTAATTACTGCTTTTGATTATTCAGCTGTGAGCAGACCTAATCGTGCTGATACCTGCCTCTTGATTGCATTACAGCTTGAGCCTACTAATAGTGCTAATTACTTGCTTCTTGATTGCATTCAGCTGTGAGAGACCTAATCAGTGCTGATTACCTGCCTTTGATTGCATTCACTGTGAGCAGACCTATTGTCTAATTAACTTGCTTTTGTTTGCTTCAGCTGTGAGCAGACCTAATCAGTGCTGATTACCTGCCTCTTTGATTGCATTCAGCAGCTGTAGCAGACCTAATCAGTGTGATTACTGCCTCTTTGATTGCTTCATGCTTGAGCAGACTAATCAGTGCTGATTACCTGCCTCTTGATTGCATTCAGCTGTGAGCAGCCTAATCAGGGCTGATTACCTGCCTCTTGATTGCATTCACTGTACCAACCTAATCAGTGCTGAATTAACCTGCCTTTGATTGCATTCGCTGTGAGCAGACCTAATCGTGCTAATTCCTGCCTCTTGATGGCATTCCTGTGAGCAGACCTAATAGTGCTAATATTGCTTCCTGTTGCATTCACTGCGTGAGCAACCTCATCAGTGCTGATTAACCTGCCTCTTGATGCATTCAGCTGTGAGCAGAGCCTAATTCAGTGCTGATTACCTGCCTCTTGCCTGCATTCCGTGTAGAATCCTATCATGCTGTTACCTGCCCTTAATTGCATTCGCTGTGAGCACCTAATCAGTGCTAATTACCTGCCTTTTGCTTTATTCAGCTGTGAGCAGACCTAATCAGTGCTGATTACCTGCCTCTGATTGCATTCAGCTGTAGCAGACCTAATCAGTGCTGATTACCTGCCTCTTGATTGCATTCAGCTGTGAGAAGACCTAATCAGTGCTGATTACCTGCCTCTTGATTGCATTTAGCTGTGAGCAGACCTAATCAGTGCTAATTACCTTCCTTTTGATGGCATTCAGCTGTGAGCAGACCTAATCAGTGCTGATTACCTGCCTCTTGATTGCATTCAGCTGTGAGAAGTCCTAATCAGTGCTGATTACCTGCCTCTTGATGCATTCAGCTGTGAGCAGACTTAATCAGTGATAATTATCTGACTTTTGATTTATTCAGCTGTGGCAGACCTAATCAGTGTGATTACCTGCCTCTTGATTGCATTAGCTGTGAGCAGTACCTAATACGTGCTGATTACCTGCCTCTTGATTGCATTCAGCTGTGGAGAGACCTAATCAGGGCTGTTACCTGCCTCTTGATTGCATTCACTGTGAGCAACCTAATCAGTGCTGATAACGCTCTTGATTGCATTCTGCTGTGAGCAGACCTAATCAGTGCTAATTACCTGCCTCTTGAGCACGGGGAGAACATACAAACTTCTTGCGGATGTGTCCAAGGGTGGAATCGAACTCAAAACTTCTACGTTGCAAGGCATCAGTGTTAACCACTGAGCCACTGTGCTGCCCATTACCATATAATTTGTAACACAAAATGCCAAAGAAATCATCTAATTTAATCTATGAATCTGGAGCATAAATCCATGATCATGGTCGCACAATTATGTTTGCATTTGTAAATTTATTTACGAGGACGTAAATCTATGATTGCGTGTGTAATGCTATGATTTCCCATACAATGCTATTGCAGTATTTTGCAACTGCATGGTATTGTACATTAACGTCCGTATTCATACTTTTACGATAACCATCGGTATTGGAAGTTTCCCAATGCCATGGGCTACTAGGTAAGGCCCAATGTTTTTAAAAGGGGAAACATACCCTTGATTTTTAAGTGTTCTATTACTTGTGCAAGGTGGACCCCATATGCCAGGTCACCTTATTATCTGATGATCTAGTATCCACACAGCATGAGGCAAAGTGAGGAAGTTTGTCTACATGGTGCACAAGCTTTAATAAGGTTTAACACAGGAATTTGGCAGGTTTTGTGTGACTTTTTTAACGCAGGCAAACAACCAGTTCTTAAACACATTTGTTATAACCAAATATAACACGGGGCACTAATGGTTTACTGCTAGTTTGGGGGGGCAATGAAAAGCAATTGAGGTTCGGAGTATTTTCCAGAAAAGGTTTGGGACATTTTGCATGTGCATCTTTAGTGCCATTAAAACTAAACTAAAATTAATGTGAAGTTGCCCACTAGATGGCAGTCTAAGAGCAGAATGAAAGAAGAAATTAACCTTTTTTACCTTAAATCTTCAGATTTCAGATTTTATTTAACAGTAGAGAATTAGGAGACAATTTACAGTAAGTTACAATGTCCCTTATGTATCCATAAAAAATAATTTTCAGATTGCATAAGTAAATATAACAGCACAAGATCCTTACCCTTCCCATACATTAAATCATACCTTTGGGTAAAAAATAATGCAACATTTTGCACTAATAGAAAGAGAAGATCATCATATGTGTACAGGTGATATATATAGCACATTATCTATAATCACTAAATCCATTAGACATCTTAGCCATTAGACATCCACGAACAGTAGAAAAAGGTGGTGTACCTTGTTAGCCAGTCACAATGTTTACAGGGTAACCCTTTTGAAATAAAAAACAACACAAGTGGTATAAAGGTAATAATCATAGCAAGCTTTCAGAACATTCTAGTTCCTTTTTCAAGCTGAAATGTTCTGAAAGCTTGCTATAATCATATTATCACCTTTATACCAGTTTTGTTATTTTTATTTCAAAAGGGTTACCCTGTCATCTCTCTATGTGATCCCTAATCAAGAATACAGGGTAAATCTTACAGCACAGACAGCCCAGCAGTAACTGCCCACTCCCTTACTTGCTGAGCTACGGGCATGCTCAGTGTCCCATCTGCATCTTTCTATCATCTCTCTGTGGTACAAACTGTAAGTGAATTTAAATAGATATATCTTTAGGTACGAATGACATTGTTTGTATTCTCCAGTTTCACTCAGTAAAAAAACAATCAAGGAGATTCAATAATAGTTCTTATTGTTTAAAATTTTGCCCCAACCAATCAGAACTTATGTAACATTTGAAAGCTAACATCTGGGGCAAAATAAGCACCATTTTAAATGATAAGAACTTTTATTGAATAACCCTGTATATTTTTATGAGGATTTTTCCTTTAAAAACTCAAATAGCAGGTCCTGTTGAATTTAACGTTCAAACGGGGCGTGGTTTTAAAGTTACAATGTCCACTTACGACGTTAACCACCATTATTGGACTTTACCGATAATGTGGGGTAATATATAGTCCATAGTGCTAGATCCTGACGCTTTTTGTGTGATGTAGGTGCAGTGCAGTGTATCGGTCAGGCTACGGGTACTGGGGAGCTATGGGTATTAGGGAGCTATAGGTACTAGGGAGCTACGGGTACTAGGGAGCTACAGGTACTAGGGAGCTATGGGTACTAGTTAGCGACTGGTTCTAGGGAGCTACGGGTACTAGGGAGCTACAAGTACTAGAGAGCTATGGATACTAGGTACCTACGGGTACTAGGCAGCTAAGGGTACTAGGGAGCTACCAGTTCTAGGGAGCTACAAGTACTAGGGAGCTAGGGGAACTAGGGAGCTACGGGAACTTCGGAGCTAAGAGTAATTGGGAGCTACGGGTACTAGGCAGCTAAGAGTACTAGGGAGCTAAGGGTACTAGGCAGCTAAGAGTTCTAGGGAGCTAAGGGTAGTAGGGAGCTATGGGTACTAGGGAGCTAGCAGTTCTAGGGATCTATGGGAGCTAAGAGTACCAGGAAGCTATGGGTACTAGGGAGCTACGAGTACTAGGGAGCTAAAGGTACTAGGGAGCTACAGGTACTAGGGAACTAAGGGTACTAGGGAGCTAAGGGTACTCGGGAGATAAGGTTACTAGGGAGCTACGGGGACTGGGTAGCTATGGGTACTAGGGAGCTAAGGGTATTATGAAGCTACAGGTACTAGGCATCTATTGGTACTAGTGAGCTAAGAGTACTAAAGAGCCAAGGGCACTAGGGAGCTACGGGTGCTAGGAAGCTACAGGTACTAGGGAGCTACAGGTACTAGGGAGCTAAGGGTACTAGGCAGCTATGGGTACTAGGAAGCTATGGGTACTGGGCAGCTATGGGTATTAGGGAACTACGGGTACTAATGAGCTTAGGGTACTAGGGAGCTACGGGTACTAGAGAGCTAAGGGTACTAGAAAGCTACAGGTGCTAGGGAGCTACAGGTACTAGGCTGCTAAGGGTACTAGGCAGCTACGGGTACTAGGGAGCAAGGGGTATTAGGGAGCTATGGGTACTAGGCAGATATGAGTACTAGTGAGCTAAGAGTACTAAGGAGCCATGGGCACTAGGGAGCTAAGGGTACGAGGGAGCTGCTGGTACTAGGGAGCTGAAGGTACTAGGGATCTGCATGTACTAGGGAGCTATGGGTACTAAGGAGCTAGGGGTACTAAGGAGCTATGGGTACTAGGCAGCTGTCGTACTAGGAAGCTAAAGGTACTAAGGAGCTACAGGTACTAGGCAGCTATGGGTACTAGTGAGCTAAGGGCACTAGGGAGCTACGGGTTCTAGGCAACTATATGTACTAGGCAACTATGGGTACTAGGGAGCTAAGGGTACTAAGCTGCTATGGATACTAGGGAGCTATGGGTACTAGGCAGCTATGGGTACTACTGAGATAAGGGTACTATGGAGCTATAGATACTAGGGAGCTACCGGTACTAGGGAGCTATGGGTACTAGGAAGCAAAGGGTACTAGGGAGCTAAGGTATTAGGAAGCTACAGGTACTAGGGAGCTACGGTTACTAGAGAGCTAAGGGTACTAAAGCAGCTATGGGTATTAGGAAGCTACGGGTACTAGGGAGCTAATGGTACTAAGCAGCTATGGGTACTAGGGAGTTAAGGGTACTAGGCAGATACAGGTACTAGGAGCTATGGGTACTAGGGAGCTAAGGCTACTAGGGAGATACATGCTAGGAAGCTACGGGTACTAGTAAGCTAAGGGTACTAGGGATCTGGAGGTACTAGGGAGCTACAGGTACTAGGCAGCTATGGGTACTAGGAGCTATGGGTACTAGGGAGCTAAGGGTACTAGGCAGATATCGGTACAGCTATGGGTACTGGCCAGCTATGGGTTCTAGGGAACTACGGGCACTAGAGAGCTAACGGTGCTAGGGAGCTAAGGGTACTAGGGAGCTATGGATTCTAGGGAGCTAAGGGGACTAGGGAGCTAACAGTATTAGGAAGCTACGGGTACTAAGGAGCTACGGATACTAGAGAGCTAAGGGTACTAAGCAGCTATGGGTACTAGGGAGTTAAGGGTACTAGGCAGATACAGGTACGAGGAGCTATGGGTACTAGGGAGCTAAGGGTACTAGGGAGCTACAGGCTAGGAAGCTACGGGTACTAGGGAGCTAAGGGTACTAGGGATCTAGGGGTACTAGAGAGCTACAGGTATTAGGGACTACAGGTACTAGGCAGCTACGGTACAGGGACAAGGATACTAGGGAGCTACAGGTACTAGCAGCTATCGGTACTAGGAAGCTAAAGGCACTAAGGAGCTACAGGTACTAGGCAGCTATGGGTACTAGTGAGCTACGGGTACTAGGGAGCTACGGGTTCTAGGGAGCTACAGGTACTAGGCAACTATGTGTACTAGGCAGCTATGGGTACTTGGGAGCTAAGATATCTAAGCAGCTATGGTACTAGGAGCTAAGGGTACTAAGGGCTATGGGTTAGGCAGCTATGGGTACTAGTGAGTTAGGTACCAGGGAGCTATGGATACTAGAGAGCTACGGTACTAGGAGCTACAGGTACGAGGGAGCTAAGGGTACTAAGGTGCTATGGGTCTAGGCGATATGGGTACTAGCATCTAAAGGGTACTAGGGAGCTATGGATTTTGGGAGCTTTGGGTACTAGGGAGCTACGGGTACTAGGGAACTACCGGCACTAGGGAACTACGGGTGCTAGGTGTACTAGGGAGGTATGGGTACTAGGGAACTATTGTACTAGGGAGCTACAAGTACTAGAAAGCTAAGGAACTAGAGAGCTCAGGTACTAGGGAGCTATGGGTACTAGGGTGCTAAGGATACTGGTAGCTATGGGTACTAGGAAGCTAGGGTACTAGGGAGCTACAGGTATTAGGGAGCTACAGGTACTGAGCAGCTACGGTACTAGGGAGCTAAGGGTACTAGGGAGCTACAGTACTAGGCAGCTATTGGTACTAAGAAGCTAAGGCACTAAGGAGCTACAGGTACTAGGCACTATGGGTACTAGTGAGCTACGGGTACTTGAGAAACTACGGGTTCTAGGGAGCTACGGGTACTAGGCACTATGTGTACTAGCAGCTATGGGTACTAGGGAGCTAGAGTACTAAGCAGCTATGGGTACTAGGAGCTAAGGGTACTAAGGAGCTATGGGTACTAGGCAGCTATGGTACTAGTGAGTTAAGGGTACAGATCTATGGATCCTAGAGAGCTACGGGTACTAGGAGCTACAAGTACGAGGGAGCTAAGGGTACTAAGGTGCTATGGGTACTAGGCAGATATGGGTACTAGGCTCATAAGGGTATTAGGGAGCTATGGATTTAAGTGAGCTTGGAGTACTAGGGAGCTACGGGTACTAGGGAACTACTGGCACTAGGGAACTATGGGTGCTAGGAGCTAGGTGTACTAGGGAGCTATGGGTACTAGAGAGCTAGGGTTCTAAGCAGCTATGGCACTATGGAGGTATGGGTACTAGGGAACTATGTGTACTAGGGAGCTACAAGTACTAGAAAGCTAAGTATATTAGAGAGCTACAGTTACTAGGAGCTATGAGACTAGGGTGCTAAGGATACTAGGTGCTATGGGTACTAGGAAGCTACGGGTACTGAACAGCTATGGTACTAGGGAAACTAAGGTTATTAGGGAGCTTAGTGTACTAGGGAGCTACGGGCACTAGAGAGCTAGGGTGCTAGGAGCTAAGGGTACTAGGGAGCTACGGATTCTAGGAGCTAAGGGACTAGGGAGCTAACATATAGGAAGCTACGGGTACTAAGGAGCTCCGATTCTAGGGAGCTAAGGGTACTAAGGGCTATGGGTACTAGGGAGTTAAGGGTACTAGGCAGATACAGGTACGAGGAGCTATGGTACTAGGGAGCTAAGGGTACTAGGAGCTACAGGCTAGAAGCTACGGGTACTAGGGAGCTAAGGGTACTAGGGATCTAGGGGTACTAGGGAGCTAGTATTAGGGAGCTACAGGTACTAGCTACTAGGCTCTACGGTACTAGGAGCTAAGGGTATTAGGGAGCTAAGGTACGAGGGAGCTACGGTACTAGGCAGCTATCGGTACTGAGGGCTAAAGGCACTAAGGAGCTACAGGTACTAGGCAGCTATGGGTACTAGTGAGCTACGGGTACTAAGGAGCTACGTTTCTAGGGAGCTAAGGGTTCTAGGGAGCTACGGGTACTAGGCAACTATGTGTATTAAGCAGCTATGGGTACTAGGGGCTAGAGTACTAAGCAGCTATGAGTAGTAGGCAGCTATGGGTACTAGTGAGATAATGGTACTAGGGACTATGGATACTAGGGAGCTATTGGATCTAGTAAGTAAGGGTCCCAAGGAGCTAGGATACTAGAGAGCTACGGGTACTAGGCTACAGGTACGGGGAGCTAAGGGTACTAAGGTGCTATGGGTACTAGGCATCTAAGGGTCCTAGGGAGCTAGGGTACTAGGGAACTACTGGCACTAGGGAACTACGGTGCTAGGGAGCTAGGTGTACTAGGGAGCTATGGTACTAGAGAGCTAAGGGTTCTAAGCAGCTATGGGCACTAGGGAGGTATGGGTACTAGGGAACTATGTGTACTAGGGAGCTACAGTACTAGAAAGCTAAGGATACTAAGAGCTACAGGTACTAGGAGCTATGGGTACTAGGGTGCTAAGGATACTAGGTAGCTATGGGTACTAGGAAGCTATGGGTACTAGGGAACTAAGGGTATTAGGGAGCTTAGTGTACTAGGGAGCTACGGGTAGCTATGGGTACTAGGCAGCTATGGGTACTAGTGAGATAAGGTACTAGGAAGCTATGGATACTAGGGAGCTACAGGCACTAGGGAGCTAATGGACTAGGGGCTATGGGTACTAGGTAGCTATGGGTACTTGTGAGTTAAGGGTACTTGGGAGCTACGGATACTGAAGAGCTGGGGGTACTAGGGACTACGGGTTCTAGGCAGCTAAGGGTACTAGGGAGCTATGGAGATTAGGGAGCTTGGGGTACTAGGGAGCTACAGGTACTAGGGATTACTGGCACTAGGAACTATGGGTACTAGAGAGCTATGGGTGCTAGGGAGCTAGGGTACTAGGGAGCTATGGGTACTAAAGAGCAAGGGCTCTGCAGCTATGGGTATCTAGGGAGGTATGGGTACTAGGAACTATGTGTACTAGGGAGCTACAAGTACTAGAAGTAAGGATACTAGAGAGCTACAGTTAATAGGGAGCTAAGGGTACTAGGGTGCTAAGGGTACTAGGTAGCTACGGGTACTAGGCATCTACGGTACTGGGCAACTATGAGTACTAGGGAACTAAGGTTTTAGGGATTAGGTCTAGGGAGCTACGGTCACTAGAGACTAAGGGTACCAGGGAGCTAAGGGTAATAGGGAGCTACGGATTCTAGGGAGCTACGGGAACTAAGCACTACGGGTACTAGGGAGCTAAGGGTACTAGTTATCATGGGCACTAGAGAGCTACAGGTGCTAGGCAATATGGGTACTAGGAGCTATGGGTACTAGGAGCTATGGGTACTAGTAGGCTAAGGGTACTAGTGAGCTATGGGTACTAGGCACTATGGGTACTAGGAGCTAAAGGTACTAAGGAGCTACAGGACTAGGCAGCTATGGTTACTAGGGAGCTACGGGTACTAGGGAATAGGTGTACCAGGGAGCTACGGGTTCTAGGGAGCTAATGGTACTTGGCAGCTTGGGTACTAGGCAGCTAGGGTACATGAGCTAAGGTGTACTAGGGACTACGGATACTAGGGAGCTACAGGTTCTAGGGAGCTAAGGGTACAGGGAGCTATGGGCACTAGGCAGCTGTGGGTACTAGTGAGCTAAGGGTACCAGGAACTACGGATACAAGGGAGCTACTGGTAATAGGGAACTATGGATACAAGGGAGCTATGGATACTAGGGAGCTACGGACACTAGGAGCTACGGATACTAGGGAGATATGGTGCCACAAACCGCACATCCACTGAAACCTGTCTTGTCCTTCCACCAGAAATGGATCAAGATCCCAAGGCAGTGCCGTCATTTAGGGCCCTTTTATTGCTACATATATTGTATAGACTGTTTTTTGTTACTGCTTCTGAGCTGGGCCCCCAGTGGTTTCCTGGGCCCTAGGCAGGTGCCTATGGTTGCCTTGTGTATAATCCTGCTCGCCTTCCAATCAGTATTTCATTGGTGGCCAGTGTTGCTGCATACGCACAAACAAACACGTAAGTGGGAGGGGGCACAGAATGGCTAGAAACCATAATCCATCAGATACCAAACACAAGAGCACAGAAACGCACAACAAAACATGCAAAATGACATTAAAATTGCAATGCAGCTCCCACCCACAAACAGGAAAAGAATGGCAAAAGCATGTGTCTTAATGTGGCCTTAAGGTTCGTACACACGTGCGATTGCGGGTCCCGACCATTTCGGACGAATACGGGTACTAGGCAGATACAGGTACTAGGAGCTATGGGTACTAGGGAGATAAGGGTACTAGAGAGCTATGGGTACTAGTGAGCTACGGTTACTAGGAGCTATGGGTACTAGGCAACTATGTGTACTAGGCAGCTATGGGTACTAGGGAGCTAAGAGAGTACTAAGCAGCTATGGGTACTAGGCAGCTATGTACTATTCAGCTATGGGTACAGTGAGATAAGGGTACTAGGGAGCTACACAGGCACTAGAGCTAGGTACTAAGGGGCTATGGTACGGTTAGGTATAGGACTATGGGTACTTTTGAGTTAAGGGTACTAGGGAGCTACGGATACTAGAGAGCTGGGGTACTAGGGAGCTACGGGTTCCTGGCAGCTAGGGTACTAATCAGTATTTCATTGGTGGCCAGTGTTGCTGCATACACACAAACAAACACACGTAAGTGGGAGGGGGCACAGAATGGCTAGAAACCATAATCCATCAGATACACACCAAGAGCACAGAAACGCACAACAAAACATGCAAAAATGACATTAAAATTGCAATGCAGCTCCCACCCACAAACAAGGAAAAAATGGCAAATGCAGTTTGTCTAATGTGGCCTTAAGTTCGTACACAGTGCGATTGCGGGTCCCGACCTGCGACACACGTTGTGTACAACGTTCATTTCGGACAATAATCGGCACGTGTATGGCGTTCGGTCAGGGATCGACGAACAACCGACTTGCGGATCTCTGAACGAACGTCCTTTTGGACGATAAAGGCCCATACAGAGCCTATTATCACCAAAATGAAGGTTCAGGACCCGCGATCTCTCGTGTGTACGAACCTTAAGTCAGCAGGATAACTTTATCAGTAAATGTTTACAGACAATTAAGATTCCAGGTCATGGAGTTACTAGGACAGTTTTCTCAGTTTACAAGACTGATAAGATTATTGATTATTGACACTGGTGGATTATGAGTTACTGTGATACAAATCACACCCACTACCTTTTAACACAGCAGAATCCTTCTTTCTTGAAAGGGCTCCATCTAGTGGATGAATCGAGACAGTGACAGAAATGAACATGGGGCTCCTAGAATCCCATTACAGCCCTGACGTGTACGTAAATAGCTTCTGTTGGGAGGGGGGATAAAGTAATGTCCCCCCATACTGAACACATTGCTCTCCTCTGTGAGTAAAATAATAACAGACCTACTATACTTTTCCTCCTCCCTGTACTGGATGGCTTGTGTTGAGCAAGTAGTATGGCACTCTGGATTAGAAAATGCATCAAACATAAAATCCACAAAAAGAGAGAAGTAAAGTCTGAGATTACATTTTCCCTGTGCATTGCCTATACTTTGTTGAATAAAAATGGTTGTAAATTGTCTTATATTCCTATAATTAGAAGGAGCACCTGACATCGCTGCAGTTCCTTATAAAAGTATTAAGGCTCACATCTGTTACAGAAGTAACCGGATATATAGAAAGGACAACTGCCTGTAAAAAAATAACTTAGTAGGCCACACTAGCGCATTTTTCGTGCATTTGCGCACGCGTTCGTCGCTCACGATTGCGCCCGCGATTTTTGCTAAATGGAAATCTCGGGAATGCAAATTCCCGCATTTCGATGCGCATGCGATTGGCATCCGTTCTTTTTGTAACGCATGCTTCATCCATTTTTGGTGCGTTAACGCATCGTTCATAACGCAAAAGGTGAAAACGCATGCGCAACGCACCACAAGAAAGTGCACACAATCGCGTGCGATAACGCTCGCAATTTTGTACGCGTCCTGTGCGTGCAGTGTGGCCTCAGCCTAACTTAGTAAAACATAAGAGTACCTAGGGCAGAGAGGTTAGGTGTTATTCCTACCTCCAACATCATTTTGTTTAGGAGCCCCAGCTACAGTTTTCATCTGCCAGGTTGTATCATGGGCTTTCCTTATTAAGATAATGCTGAAGCACAGAGGAGTCCTGGCAGAAGTTGTTTTCTTTGTGCTGGCGTTCCTCTAGAAACATTTTTGGGAGGTAGGAATTCCAATTCCTCCAGGACTCAGACCCTTTAACCCTCTGTGATGATGATGGTAATGACTTTGACTGGCTGTATCTTGGGACCCAGATGAAATATAGAGTCAAGTAAAATGTAGTCCAAATACACAGGAATAAAAACAGCTTGTATTTCCCCTTTTACACTAGAAACCTACAAATTATAAAAATGTGCAGAGTTCTTATAAAAGAGGAGGTAGGAGAGATTATTCCTACCTCTCCTTCTGCTTTTATTTAATCAGTCTCCTTTAACACTGTTGTGTGCTTCACACCAGCCTCTGTGCCAGACTTCCTACTCATTCCATGCACACAGGGAAATCAGAATCCCTGCATGGATATAGGCTCCACTTACTATCTGAACCAATTCTAAACAAAATAACTGATCTGTGTAAAATAACCCGGGCTGATACTCTGATCTCTAGTTTCCTTCACAGTTAAGCCACAGACTAGAATGTGTACAGTATACTGCCCCCTGGTGGGATTTATGTATCATCACATCATAAATAATGAACTGCGGTTGTTCTGGGAACTAAACTGTTTTTAACTATTTAGAACAGTAAAGCACAGGATTCCACTGGTATGTGTCTATAATCTCTAATTCATTATTCCATGTGAGCAGCCTGATCAACGTTTACCTTGGTTTCTAGATCTCCTATCAGGTTGTTTGAAGACATGGACTAAATGGGCCCATTACTGAGTTAGGTTAATGCAGGGGTCACATATTCTTCACTTTTTTTCCACCATATAAAACCCTCTGCCATTATATATAAATTAGTTAGGAGGCCCCAATATAGTTTTGGTGGGGCCCCCAGTTATTTTTAAGTTAGCTAGATTGTAAGCTCTTGTGGCAAAGCTCTAGCACTTCTATATTTATATATATTATGTACTAAACTATCTATGTATTTATCCCCCTTTATGACTTTATTGACTTACTGTATTTTATTACAAGTGCCCCAAAGTGGCGCTTTATAAATAAACTTTAGATACATATGTACATACTGAGGGTAACCATACACAGCCAATGGCTGAACTATAGAGGCAACTTCCCGTTTGGTCGATAATGAATTAGCAATGAAAGAAAATATTTATTGTAACTGATTCAACCAAATTGATAAAGAAAATGGCCCATGTGTTTTCTAGCCCAATCTTCCTCCCACAGACCTTCCAATCGCTAAACACCACAGGTGTAATGTATCCCCGAAATAAAAATGTCACCTACGGCTGGGTACACACAAGCAACCGGGCCAACTGACCGTATCTCCAGGTCTCTGAAACATCAAATGTTGATTAGATTCTTAATTGGTCGTCTGTTCACCCGGATCTGACGAACGGGACGGACATGTTGAAAATCACAGACAATCGTGTGGTCTCCTATGGACCAACACGATCAGTCGTGCACTGTCGGCGGACGAAAGTGATTCAGCTGGACACCTGCTAACTATTGGCGAACGGACGGTCGGGCCAAAAATCTATCAGTGTGTACCCAACCTATACTCCTAAGGCCCCAGGTAGAACTGATCTGCCCATTCCAGGGTTATATTTCAATGTTGAATTCCCCTGAGGTTTGTAGTTTGAGTTTTTTTAGTAAACTAAGGAGCATCTAAACCTTCCAGTCTTCACTGGAAAGAGCACAATGTGAAATCCAGGCAGACTGTCATATATCAATGCTAGGAAGTAGATAACATTCCTCCCCTCTGTGAATCCAGTGCATTGATTGCCTGTGCTAGCTTGGGATTCAGATTATCAAGGGGACATTGTTTGCTTGTGTGTATGGGGGGGGGGAGAGCCTTCAAGTATTTTAATGGTAACTGAAGAAAACGAAAGGGTCTTATCTGATAAGTTATTAACCACTAAGCCCATTGCGGGGGTCTGCGTTGAGTGGAACCTTCTCCAGTGATGTGGACTGGAGCCAATTGGAACCACACTATTGGCCTACACATCCTCCCAATGCCTAACATATTACATACTAATGTCCCTATTACATTTCTCTATTTGGATTTCACTTTAAGTACAACAAAAACCCTCCCCACCACCTGAGAATACCATCAGAGCTAGAAGATGTTAAACAGACCTTATACATTAGAGTTAGGCCTGGGGCCTGGATGCTTAGTAAATCCAAGGGAATGTTGTTTCTGGGTAATAGTTCAAAAGCGACTACAAAGTGACACAGAACCAGTATCCTGTATCCGCCGTCATCATTTAGCATTGGAGAAACGCTCCCTTAAAGATCCTTGTTGTATTATGAGAGGGAAGCTAAGGGTAACTAGGGTGTAAGGGTAATAGGTAGCTACGGGTACTAGGCATCTACGTGATACTGGGCAACTATGAGTACTAGGGAACTAGGTTATTAGGGATTAGGGTACTAGGGAGCTAACGGTCACTAGAGAGCTAAGGGTACCAGGGAGCAAGGGTAATAGGGAGCTACGGATTCTAGGGAGCTACGGGAACTAAGCAGCTACGGGTACTAGGGAGCTAAGGTACTAGTTATCATGGGGCATAGAGAGTACTACAGGTGCTAGGCAGATATGGGTACTAGGAGCTATGGGTACTAGGAGCTATGGGTACTAGTGAGCTAAGGGTACTAGTGAGCTATGGTACTAGGCAGCTATGGGTACTAGGAGCTAAAGGTACTAAGGAGCTAGCTACAGGCTAGGCAGCTATGGTTACTAGGGAGCTACGGGTACTAGGGAGATAGGTGTACCAGGGAGCTACGGGTTCTAGGGAGCTAATGGTACTTGGCAGCTATGGGTACGGCAGCTATGGGTACTAGTGAGCTAAGGGTACTAGGGAGCTACGGATACTGGGAGCTACAGGTTCTAGGGAGCTAAGGGTACAAGGGAGTATGGGCACTAGGCAGCTGTGGGTACTAGTGAGCTAAGGGTAACCGGGAACTACGGATACAAGGGAGCTACGGTAATAGGGAACTATGGATACAAGGGAGCTATGGATACTAGGGAGCTACGGACACTAGGGAGCTACGGATACTAGGGAGATATGGGCCACAAAACCGACAATCCACGTGAAACCTGTCTTGTCCTTCCAACAGAAATGGATCAAGATCCCAGGCAGTGCGTCATTTAGGGCCCCTTTTATTGCTAATATTGTATAGACTGTTTTTTGATACTGCTCTGAAGCTGGGCCCCCAGTGGTTTCCTGGGCCCTAGGCAGGTGCCTATGGTTGCCTTGTGATAATCGCTCTGCCTTCCAATCAGTATTTCATTGGTGGCCAGTGTTGTGCATACGCACAAACAAACACACGTAAGTGGAGGGGGCACAGAATGGCTAGAAACCATAATCATCAGATACCAAACACAAGAGCACAGAACGCACAACAAAACATGCAAAATGACATTAAAATTGCAATGCAGCTCCCACCCACAAACAAGGAAAAGAATGGCAAAACAGTGTGTCTTAATGTGGCCTAAGGTTCGTACACACGTGCGATTGCGGGTCCGACCATTTCGGACGATACGGGTACTAGGCAGATACAGGTACTAGGAGCTATGGGTACTAGGGAGTAAGGGTACTAGAGAGCTATGGGTACTAGTGAGCTACGGTTACTAGGAGCTATGGGTACTAGGCAACTATGTGTACTAGGCAGCTATGGGTACTAGGGAGCTAAGAGTACTAAGCAGCTAGGGTACTAGGCAGCTATGGGTACTAGTCAGCTATGGGTCTAGGTGAGATAAGGGTACTAGGGAGCTACAGGCACTAGGAGCTACAGGTGGTACTAAGGGGCTAGGGTATACTGGTAGCTATGGGTACTTGTGAGTTAAGGGTACTAGGGAGCTACGGATACTAGAGAGCTGGGGTACTAGGAGCTACGGGTTCCTGGCAGCTAAGGGTACAATCAGTATTCATTGGGGCCAGTGTTGCTGCATACACACAAACAAACACACGTAAGTGGGAGGGGGCACAGAATGGCTAGAAACCATAATCCTCAGATACCAAAACACAAGAGCACAGAAACGCCAACAAAACATGCAAAAATGACTTAAAATTGCAATGCAGCTCCCACCCACAAACAAGGAAAGAATGGCAAATGCTAGTTTGTCTTAATGTGGCCTTAAAGTTCGTACCATGTGCGATTGCGGGTCCCGACCTGCGACACACGTTGTGTACAAAACGTTCATTTCGGACAATAATCGGCACCGTATGGCGTTCGGTCAGGGATCGACGAACAACCGACTTGGCGGATCTTGAACGAACGTCCTTTGGACGATAAAGGGCCCATACATGAGCCTATTATCAGCCAAAATGAAGGTTCAGGACCCGCGATCTCTCGTGTGTACGAACCTTAAGTCCGCAGGATAACTTTATCAGTAAATGTTTACAGACAATTAAGATTCCAGGGTCATGGGTTACTAGGACAGTTTCTCTCAGTTTACAAAGACTGATAAGATTATTGATTATTGACACTGGTGGATTATGAAGTTACTGTGATACGAAATCACACCCCACTACCTTTTTAACACAGCAGAATCCTTCTTTCTGAAAGGGCCCATCTAGGGATGAATCGAGACAGTGACAGAAATGAACATGGGGGCTCCTAGAATCCCATTACAGCCCTGACGTGTACGGTAAATAGCTTCTGTTGGGAGGGGGATAAAGTAATGTCCCCCCATACTGAACACATTGCTCTCCTCTGTGAGTAAAATAATAACAGAACTACTATACTTTGTGCCTCCTCCCTGTACTGGATGGCTTGTGTTGAGCAAGTAGTATGGCAGCTCTGGATTAGAGAAAATGGATCAAACATAAAATCCACAAAAAAGAGAGAAGTAAAGTCTGGAAGTTACTTTTCCCTGTGCATTGCCTATACTTTGTTGATAAAAATGGTTGAAATTGTCTATATATTCCATGTATAATTAGAAGGAGCACTGACATCGCTGCAGTTCCTATAAAAAGTATTAAGGCTCACATCTGTTACAGAAAGTAACCGATATATATGAAGGACAACTGCACTGTAAAAAAATACTTAGTAGGCCACACTAGCGCATTTTTCGTGCATTTGCGCACGCGTTTCGCGCTCACGATTGCGCCCGCGATTTTTGCTAAAATGGAAATCTCGGGAATGCGATAACGCTCGCAATTTTGTACGCGATTCCTGTGTGTTGCAGTGTGGCCTCAGCCTAACTTAGTAAAACATAAGAGTACCTAGGGCAGAGAGGTTAGGTTGATTATTCCACTCCACAACATCATTTTGTTTAGGAGCCCCAGCTACAGTTTTCATCTGCCAGGTTGTATCATGGGCTTTCCTTTATTAAAGATAATGCTGAAGCACAGGGAGTCCTGGCAGAAGTTGTTTTCTTTGTGCTGGCGTTCCTCTAGAAACATTTTTGGGAGGTAGGAATTACCAATTCCTCCAGGACTCAGACCTTTAACCCTCTGTGATGATGATGGTAATGACTTTGACTGGCTGTATCTTGGGAACCAGAGAAATATAGAGTCAAGTAAAATGTAGTCCAAATAGCACAGGATATAAACAGCTTGTATTTCCCCTTTTACCATAGAAACCTATAAATTATAAAAATGTGCAGGAGTTCTTATAAAAGAGGAGGTAGGAGAGATTATTCCTACCTCTCCTTCTGCTTTTATTTAAATCAAGTCTCCTGTTAACACTTGTTGTGTGCTTCACCCAGCCTCTGTGCCAGACTTCCTACTCATTCCATGACACAAGGGAAATCAGAAATCCCTGCATGGATATAGGCTCCACTTACTATCTGAACCATTCTAAACAAAAAATAACTGAAGTGTGTAAAATAACCAGGGCTGATACTCTGATCTCTAGTTCCTTCACAGTTAAGCCACAGATAGAATAATTGTACAGTTATTGCCCCTGGTGGGATTTATGTATCACATCCAATAAATAATGAACTGCAGGTTGTTCTGGGAACTACAAACTGTTTTTTAAACTATTTAGAACAAGTAAAGCACAGGGATTCCACTGGTATGTGTCTATAATCTCTAATTCATTATTCCATGTGAGCAGCTGATCAACGTTTACCTTGGTTTCTAGATCTCCTATCAGGTTGTTTGAAGAACAGTGGAACTAAATGGGCCATATACTGAGTTATGTTAATTGCAGGGGTCACATATTCTTACTTTTTCCACCATATATAAACCCTCTGCCATTATATAAATTAAGTTAGTGAGGCCCAATATAGTTTTGGTGGGGCCCCCAGTTATTTTTAAGTTAGCTAGATTGTAAGCTCTTGTGGCAAGCTCTAGCACTTTCTATATTTATATATTATGATGTACTAACTATCTATGTATTTATCCCTTTTATGACTTTGACTTTACTGTATTTTATTACAAGTGGCCCCAAAGTGGCGCTTTATAAATAAACTTTAGATACATATGTACATACTGAGGGTAACCATACACCGCCAATGGCTGAACTATAGAGCAACTTCCCGGTGGTCGATAATGAATTAGCAATGAAATGAAAGAAAATATTTATTGTAACTGATTCAACCAAATTGATAAAGAAAAGGCCCATGTAGAATTTCTAGCCCAATCTTCCTCCCACAGACCTTCCAATCGCTAAACACACAGGTGTAATGTACTCCGAAATAAAAATGTCATCCTACGGCTGGGTACACACAAGCAACTCGGGCCAACTGACCGATATCTCCAGTCTCTGAACATCAAATGTTGATTAGATTCTTAATTGGTCGTCTGTTCACCCGGATCTGACGAAGGGCGATCGGACATGTTGGAAAATCACAGACAATCGTGTGGTCTCCTATGGACCAACGATCAGTCGTGCAAACTGTCGGCGGACGAAAGTGATTCAGCCGGACACCTGCTAACTATGGCGAAGGACGGTCGGGCCAAAAATCTATCGTGTGTACCCAACCAATACTCCTAAGGCCCCAGGTAGACTGATCTGCATTCCAGGGTTATTTCAATGTTGAATTCCCTGATGGTTATGTAGTTTGAGTTTTTTAGTAAAACTAAGGAGCATCTATAACCTCCAGTCTTCACTGGGAAAGAGCACAATGTGAAATCCAGGCAGATGTCATATATCAATGGTAGGAAGTAACATTCCTCCCTCTGTAGAATCCAGTGCATTGATTGCCTGTGCTAGCTTGGGATTCAGATTTATCAAAGGGGACATTGTTTGCTTGTGTGTATGGGGGGGGGGGGAGCCTTCAGTATTTTAATGGTAAAATGAAAGAAAGAAACGAACCCGAGCTCTCCCTAGTACCTGTAGCTCTTCAGTATCCTGCTTTCTAGTACTTGTAGCTCCCTAGTACACATAGTTCCCTAGTACCCATCCTCCCTAGTGCCCATAGCTGCTTAGAACCCTAGCTCTCTAGTACCATAGCTCCCTAGTACACCTAGCCCCTAGCACCGTAGTTCCCTAGTGCCAGTAGTTCCCTAGTCCCGTAGCTCCCTAGTACCCTTAGATGCCTAGTACCCATAGCACCTTAGTACCCTAGCTCCCTCGTACCTGTAGCTCCCTAGTACCCGTAGCTCTAGTATCCATAGCTCCTTGGTACCCTTACTTACTAGTCATATGCTCCCTAGTATCCATAGCTCCCTAGTACCATTATCTCACTAGTACCCATAGCTGCCTACTACTCATAGCTGCTTAGTACTCTTAGCTCCCTAGTACCCATAGCTGCTTAATACACATAGTTGCCTAGTACCCGTAGCTCCCTAGAACCCTTAGCTCCCTAGAACCCGTAGCTCCTTAGTACCCGTAGCTCACTAGTACCCATAGCTGCCTAGTACCTGTAGCTCCTTAGTGCCTTTAGCTCCCTAGTACCGATAGCTGCCTAGTACCCGTAGCTCCCTCGTACCTTAGCTCCCTAATACCCTTAGCTCCCTAGTACCCGTAGCTGCCTAGTACCTGTAGCTCCCTAATACCTGTAGCTCCCTAGTACCCCTAGATCCCTAGTACCCTTAGCTCCCTAGTACCCGTAGCTTCCTAGCCTGTAGCTCCCTAGTACCCTTAGCTCCCTAGTACCCATAGCTCCTCGTACCTGTATCTGCCTAGTACCCTTAACTCCCTAGTACCCATAGCTCCTTAGTACCCTTAGCTCCCTAGAATCCGTAGCTCCTTAGTACCCGTAGCTTCCTAATACTGTTAGCTCCCTAGTCCCCTTAGCTCCCTAGAATCCGTACGCCCTAGTACCCTTAGCTCCCTAGCACCCTTAGCTCTCTAGTAGTGCCCGAGCTCCCTAGTACACTAAGCTCATACCCTTAGTTCCCTAGTACCCATAGCTGTTCAGTACCCGTAGCTTCCTAGTACCCAAGCTACCTAGTATCCTTAGCACCTAGTACTCATAGCTCCCTAGTAACTGTATCTCCTAATATACTTAGCTTTCTAGTACTTGTAGCTCCCTAGTACACATAGTTCCCTAGTACCCATACCTCCATAGTGCCCATAGCTGCTTAGAACCCTTAGCTCTCTAGTACCCATAGCTCCCTAGTACACCTAGCTCCCTAGCACCCATAGTTCCCTAGTGCCAGTAGTTCCCTAGTACCCTAGCTCCCTAGTACTCCAAGCTCACTTAAATCCATAGCTCCCTAATACCCTTAGATGCCTAGTACCCATATCTCCTAGTACCCATAGCACCTTAGTACCCTTAGCTCCCTCGTACTTGTGCTCCCTAGTACCCGTAGCTCTCTAGTATCCATAGACCTTGGTACCCTTAACTCACTAGTACCCAATAGCTGCCCTAGTACCCATAGCTCCTTAGTACCCTAGCTCCCTAGTACCCATAGCTGCTTAGTACTCTTAGCTCCCTAGTACCCATAGCTGCCTAGTACACATAGTTGCCTAGTACCCGTAGCTCCCTAACCCGTAGTTTTCCAAGTACCCGTAGCTCACTAGTACCCATAGCTGCCTAGTACCTGTAGCTCCTTAGTCCTTTAGCTTCTTAGTACCAATAGCTGCCTTACCTGTAGCTCCCTAGTACCCTTAGCTCCCTAGTACCCGTAGCTGCCTAGTCCTGTAGCTCCCTAATACCTGTAGCTCCCTAGTACCCTAGCTTCCTAGTACCCATAGCTACCTAGTATCTTTAGCACCCTAGTACCCATAGCTCCCTAGTACCTGTAGCTCTCTATTTACCTTAGCTTTCTAGTACTTGTAGCTCCCTAGTACACATAGTTCCCTAGTACCCCATACCTCCTAGTACACCTAGCACCCGTAGTTCCCTAGGTGCCGAGTTTATCCCTAGTACCCGTGCTCCCTAGTACCAAAGCTCCCTAAATCCATAGCTCCCTATTACCCTTAGATGCCTAGTACCCATATCTGCCTAGTACCCATAGCACCTTAGTACCCTTAGCTCCCTCGTACCTGTAGCTCCCTTAGTACCCGTAGCTCTCTAGTATCCATAGCTCCCTGGTACCCTTAACCCTACTAGGGTGCTAAGGATACTAGGTAGCTATGGGTACTAGGAAGCTATGGGTACTAGGGAACTAAGGGTATTAGGGAGCTTAGTGTACTAGGGAGCTACGGGTAGCTATGGGTACTAGGCAGCTATGGGTACTAGTGAGATAAGGGTACTAGGAAGCTATGGATACTAGGGAGCTACAGGCACTAGGGAGCTAATGGTACTAAGGGGCTATGGGTACTAGGTAGCTATGGGTACTTGTGAGTTAAGGGTACTTGGGAGCTACGGATACTAGAGAGCTGGGGTACTAGGGATCTACGGGTTCTAGGCAGCTAAGGGTACTAGGGAGCTATGGAGATTAGGGAGCTTGGGGTACTAGGGAGCTACAGGTACTAGGGAATTACTGGCACTAGGGAACTATGGGTACTAGAGAGCTATGGGTGCTAGGGAGCTAGGTGTACTAGGGAGCTATGGGTACTAGAGAGCTAAGGGCTCTAAGCAGCTATGGGTACTAGGGAGGTATGGGTACTAGGGAACTATGTGTACTAGGGAGCTACAAGTACTAGAAAGATAAGGATACTAGAGAGCTACAGGTAATAGGGAGCTAAGGGTACTAGGGTGCTAAGGGTACTAGGTAGCTACGGGTACTAGGCATCTACGGGTACTGGGCAACTATGAGTACTAGGGAACTAAGGTTATTAGGGATTAGGGTACTAGGGAGCTACGGTCACTAGAGAGCTAAGGGTACCAGGGAGCTAAGGGTAATAGGGAGCTACGGATTCTAGGGAGCTACGGGAACTAAGCAGCTACGGGTACTAGGGAGCTAAGGGTACTAGTTATCATGGGGCACTAGAGAGCTACAGGTGCTAGGCAGATATGGGTACTAGGAGCTATGGGTACTAGGAGCTATGGGTACTAGTGAGCTAAGGGTACTAGTGAGCTATGGGTACTAGGCAGCTATGGGTACTAGGGAGCTAAAGGTACTAAGGAGCTACAGGAACTAGGCAGCTATGGTTACTAGGGAGCTACGGGTACTAGGGAGATAGGTGTACCAGGGAGCTACGGGTTCTAGGGAGCTAATGGTACTTGGCAGCTATGGGTACTAGGCAGCTATGGGTACTAGTGAGCTAAGGGTACTAGGGAGCTACGGATACTAGGGAGCTACAGGTTCTAGGGAGCTAAGGGTACTAGGGAGCTATGGGCACTAGGCAGCTGTGGGTACTAGTGAGCTAAGGGTACCAGGGAACTACGGATACAAGGGAGCTACTGGTAATAGGGAACTATGGATACAAGGGAGCTATGGATACTAGGGAGCTACGGACACTAGGGAGCTACGGATACTAGGGAGATATGGTGCCACAAACCGCACATCCACTGAAACCTGTCTTGTCCTTCCAACAGAAATGGATCAAGATCCCAAGGCAGTGCCGTCATTTAGGGCCCCTTTTATTGCTACATATATTGTATAGACTGTTTTTTGTTACTGCTTCTGTAGCTGGGCCCCCAGTGGTTTCCTGGGCCCTAGGCAGGTGCCTATGGTTGCCTTGTGTATAATCCTGCTCTGCCTTCCAATCAGTATTTCATTGGTGGCCAGTGTTGCTGCATACGCACAAACAAACACACGTAAGTGGGAGGGGGCACAGAATGGCTAGAAACCATAATCCATCAGATACACAAACACAAGAGCACAGAAACGCACAACAAAACATGCAAAATGACATTAAAATTGCAATGCAGCTCCCACCCACAAACAAGGAAAAGAATGGCAAAAGCAGTGTGTCTTAATGTGGCCTTAAGGTTCGTACACACGTGCGATTGCGGGTCCCGACCATTTCGGACGAATACGGGTACTAGGCAGATACAGGTACTAGGAGCTATGGGTACTAGGGAGATAAGGGTACTAGAGAGCTATGGGTACTAGTGAGCTACGGTTACTAGGGAGCTATGGGTACTAGGCAACTATGTGTACTAGGCAGCTATGGGTACTAGGGAGCTAAGAGTACTAAGCAGCTATGGGTACTAGGCAGCTATGGGTACTAGTCAGCTATGGGTACTAGTGAGATAAGGGTACTAGGGAGCTACAGGCACTAAGGAGCTACAGGTACTAAGGGGCTATGGGTACTAGGTAGCTATGGGTACTAGGTAGCTATGGGTACTTGTGAGTTAAGGGTACTAGGGAGCTACCGATACTAGAGAGCTGGGGTACTAGGGAGCTACGGGTTCCTGGCAGCTAAGGGTACTAATCAGTATTTCATTGGTGGCCAGTGTTGCTGCATACACACAAACAAACACACGTAAGTGGGAGGGGGCACAGAATGGCTAGAAACCATAATCCATCAGATACACAAACACAAGAGCACAGAAACGCACAACAAAACATGCAAAAATGACATTAAAATTGCAATGCAGCTCCCACCCACAAACAAGGAAAAGAATGGCAAATGCAGTTTGTCTTAATGTGGCCTTAAAGTTCGTACACATGTGCGATTGCGGGTCCCGACCTGCGACACACGTTGTGTACAAACGTTCATTTCGGACAATAATCGGCACGTGTATGGCGTTCGGTCAGGGATCGACGAACAACCGACTTGGCGGATCTCTGAACGAACGTCCTTTTGGACGATAAAGGGCCCATACACGAGCCTATTATCAGCCAAAATGAAGGTTCAGGACCCGCGATCTCTCGTGTGTACGAACCTTAAGTCAGCAGGATAACTTTATCAGTAAATGTTTACAGACAATTAAGATTCCAGGGTCATGGAGTTACTAGGACAGTTTTCTCAGTTTACAAAGACTGATAAGATTATTGATTATTGACACTGGTGGATTATGAAGTTACTGTGATACGAAATCACACCCACTACCTTTTAACACAGCAGAATCCTTCTTTCTATGAAAGGGCTCCATCTAGTGGATGAATCGAGACAGTGACAGAAATGAACATGGGGGCTCCTAGAATCCCATTACAGCCCTGACGTGTACTGTAAATAGCTTCTGTTGGGAGGGGGGATAAAGTAATGTCCCCCCATACTGAACACATTGCTCTCCTCTGTGAGTAAAATAATAACAGACCTACTATACTTTGCCTCCTCCCTGTACTGGATGGCTTGTGTTGAGCAAGTAGTATGGCAGCTCTGGATTAGAGAAAATGCATCAAACATAAAATCCACAAAAAAAGAGAGAAGTAAAGTCTGAAGATTACATTTTCCCTGTGCATTGCCTATACTTTGTTGAATAAAAATGGTTGATAAATTGTCTTATATATTCCATGTATAATTAGAAGGAGCACCTGACATCGCTGCAGTTCCTTATAAAAGTATTAAGGCTCACATCTGTTACAGAAGTAACCGGATATATATGAAAGGACAACTGCTCTGTAAAAAAATAACTTAGTAGGCCACACTAGCGCATTTTTCGTGCATTTGCGCACGCGTTTCGCGCTCACGATTGCGCCCGCGATTTTTGCTAAAATGGAAATCTCGGGAATGCGAAAATTCCCGCGATTTCCGATGCGCATGCGATTGCGCATCCGTTCGCGTTTTTGTAACGCATGCATTCACCATTTTTGGTGCGTTAACGCAGCGTTCCATAACGCAAAAAGGTGAAAACGCATGCGCAAAACGCGAACACACAAGAAAAGTGCACACAATCGCGTGCGATAACGCTCGCAATTTTGTACGCGATTCCTGTGCGTTGCAGTGTGGCCTCAGCCTAACTTAGTAAAACATAAGAGTACCTAGGGCAGAGAGGTTAGGTTGATTATTCCTACCTCCCAACATCATTTTGTTTAGGAGCCCCAGCTACAGTTTTCATCTGCCAGGTTGTATCATGGGCTTTCCTTTATTAAAGATAATGCTGAAGCACAGAGGAGTCCTGGCAGAAGTTGTTTTCTTTGTGCTGGCGTTCCTCATAGAAACATTTTTGGGAGGTAGGAATTACCAATTCCTCCAGGACTCAGACCCTTTAACCCTCTGTGATGATGATGGTAATGACTTTGACTGGCTGTATCTTGGGAACCAGATGAAATATAGAGTCAAGTAAAATGTAGTCCAAATAGCACAGGATATAAACAGCTTGTATTTCCCCTTTTACACTAGAAACCTACTAAATTATAAAAATGTGCAGGAGTTCTTATAAAAGAGGAGGTAGGAGAGATTATTCCTACCTCTCCTTCTGCTTTTATTTAAATCAAGTCTCCTGTTAACACTTGTTGTGTGCTTCCACCAGCCTCTGTGCCAGACTTCCTACTCATTCCATGCACACAAGGGAAATCAGAAATCCCTGCATGGATATAGGCTCCACTTACTATCTGAACCAATTCTAAACAAAAATAACTGATACTGTGTAAAATAACCCAGGGCTGATACTCTGATCTCTAGTTCCTTCACAGTTAAGCCACAGACTAGAATGTGTACAGTATACTGCCCCCTGGTGGGATTTATGTATCACATCCAATAAATAATGAACTGCAGGTTGTTCTGGGAACTAAACTGTTTTTAAACTATTTAGAACAAGTAAAGCACAGGGATTCCACTGGTATGTGTCTATAATCTCTAATTCATTATTCCATGTGAGCAGCCTGATCAACGTTTACCTTGGTTTCTAGATCTCCTATCAGGTTGTTTGAAGAACAGTGGACTAAATGGGCCCATATACTGAGTTAGGTTAATCGCAGGGGTCACATATTCTTACTTTTTCCCACCATATATAAACCCTCTGCCATTATATATAAATTAGTTAGGAGGCCCCAATATAGTTTTGGTGGGGCCCCCAGTTATTTTTAAGTTAGCTAGATTGTAAGCTCTTGTGGCAAAGCTCTAGCACTTCTATAATTTATATATTATGTACTAAACTATCTATGTATTTATCCCCCTTTTATGACTTTATTGACTTTACTGTATTTTATTACAAGTGGCCCCAAAGTGGCGCTTTATAAATAAACTTTAGATACATATGTACATACTGAGGGTAACCATACACAGCCAATGGCTGAACTATAGAGCAACTTCCCGTTTGGTCGATAATGAATTAGCAATGAAAGAAAATATTTATTGTAACTGATTCAACCAAATTGATAAAGAAAATGGCCCATGTAGTTATTCTAGCCCAATCTTCCTCCCACAGACCTTCCAATCGCTAAACACACCAGGTGTTAATGTACTCCGAAATAAAAATGTCATCCTACGGCTGGGTACACACAAGCAACTCGGGCCAACTGACCGATATCTCCATGTCTCTGAAACATCAAATGTTGATTAGATTCTTAATTGGTCGTCTGTTCACCCGGATCTGACGAACGGGCGATCGGACATGTTGGAAAATCACAGACAATCGTGTGGTCTCCTATGGACCAACACGATCAGTCGTGCAAACTGTCGGCGGACGAAAGTGATTCAGCCTGGACACCTGCTAACTATTGGCGAACGGACGGTCGGGCCAAAAATCTATCAGTGTGTACCCAACCTAATACTCCTAAGGCCCCAGGTAGAACTGATCTGCCATTCCAGGGGTTATAGTTCAATGTTGAATTCCCTGATGGTTATGTAGTTTGAGTTTTTTTAGTAAACTAAGGAGCATCTATAACCTTCCAGTCTTCACTGGGAAAGAGCACAATGTGAAATCCAGGCAGACTGTCATATATCAATGCTAGGAAGTTAGGAAGTAACATTCCTCCCCTCTGTAGAATCCAGTGCATTGATTGCCTGTGCTAGCTTGGGATTCAGATTTATCAAAGGGGACATTGTTTGCTTGTGTGTATGGGGGGGGGGAGAGCCTTCAAGTATTTTAATGGTAACTGAAGAAAACGAAAGGGTCTTATCTGATGAAGTTATTAACCACTAAGCCCATTGCGGGGGTCTGCGTTGAGTGGAACCTTCTCCAGTGATGTGGACTGGAGCCAATTGGAACCACACTATTGGCCTACACATCCTCCCAATGCCTAACATATTACATACTAATGTCCCTATTACATTTCTCTATTTGGATTTCACTTTAAGTACAACAAAAATCCCTCCCCACCTGAGAAATACCATCAAGCTAGAAGGATGTTAAACAGACCTTATACATTAGAGTTAGGCCTGGGGCCTGGATGCTTAGTAAATCCAAGGGAATGTTGTTTCTGGGTAATAGTTCAAAAGCGACTACAAAGTGACACAGAACCAGTATCCTGTATCCCGCCGTCATCATTATAGCATTGGAGAAACGCTCCCTTAAGATCCTTGTTGTATTAATGAAGACCAAGAAAAGTTAAAGGTGAAGTAAACCCAAGTGTTTGACACCAGATTCTGAAAATATCCCCCCCTCCTCACTTACACACACAGGGGAGCTTCAAGGGGGAACAGCACCTGAAACAAAATGCCTCTGGTGCTGCCCCCCATTTGCCATCGCTCCTTATGCAGGTATCCCACCGCTCCCGCGAGTCACGGGAGTCTCCCTGATTCTAGGGTGGTCTCCAGCATTGCCGCGGGACCACCCCAAACTCCCACAACTCTGCCCATGGAATGCCCCTTACCTGTCCACCACACCCTGTAAATGCCCCTTACGTGTCTGTCACGCACTAGGAATGCCACCTAATCGCCTCTAAATCCACGTCTACCTCTTCATTCGTGGATCTCTACAGGGGGTAGAACATGCATTGACGTCTATTGCAGTACCCCTGAAGTACTGGATGACATAACTGTGTGCATAGGCAGTGTATGGCCACACCTCCTGACCTCACTCACATGGTCCTGTGACTAATCTTTCCAGTAAAATGAGTGGCTAGAGACTACTCGTGGATGTGGCCATCTCTAACAAGTTTCTTCAGTAGTGTTGGACTGAGCATGTGTAAAGAACATAATGACCATTGACCAAACTGTGTGGTACTGGCATGCTGGGAAATAGAGCACAAATCTTAAGTTAGAAAGGTAAATTTCCCACCAAAATGAGAGTAAAGGGTTAGGTCCCAATAGTACGCACAACAGCACATGCAGGATTTTTGCAATGTGCACAGTGCTGCCATTCGTTATATGCTATGTGAGATGCGCTCCACATCTGTGTTATTGGAACACAGGCAATACTCAGAAAAAGTCCTGTATGCATCTGTTCCAATAACAGATCGAGGCACAGTGCACTTAGTGGGAACACTTTGATAGCATTGCATTGGCAATTTAAATTGGAAGCAAGTGGGACCTAGCCTCAGGGCATACATAATGGCTTTTTTTTGTCAAGGTGCTCTGCCTTCTGATTCATAGTGGTTCTGAGGCTTTAGTTGCCCTTTAAGTTGTGCTGTGCAGAAGAAAATTCCTGAATATGTGTAAAGAAAAATACATGTATGTTTAAATGAGAAAATGTATATTTCACTAAATATAAGCCAAGGAGTCAGCAGCTCTGTTATAAAACTAGAATGTTGTATTTTGCAACACTAAACCAGCCACCATACTGCAATGCTTATACTCATTCTTCCAACCTGTGTGTAAAAGTGCAATCATTATATACCCAGCAAACATTGTAGGTCAGAATCACAATAAAGAAAATGATGGGTACTCTTCCTCTTTTTGCAATGGATTCATACATCTCCCTATCATATATATTAAATAGGTAGGGTTGTCATCCCCTGCGCTACAACGATTCCAGCCTTGGAGCTGTATTGTACCTAAACTACCCATTCGATATATAAAAGCTGGGCAGTATTTTTAAATTGAATTAAAATACTGGCCAGGCTACATAGTCCATCCAAATTCTGTTGTTGATTAACAATTGTCTATGAATTATCTGTAGCATTGATCCTGTGCAATTTTGACATAAGGAAGTGGGTTTAACTTTAGGATCCAATTGAAACTCACGGTCGCCTGCAGTCTGGCAGACAGAAATCCAAATCTCACATTGCAATTGGATGGGAAGCAAAAGCGTCGACTAGCAACTTTCTCTGGACTAAGAAACCCCGTTCATAGTTCCCATCCTTGTACAGTATATCGATCAAATTAATTGGGAAAACAACCCATGTATGTTTTGTTACTCACAAGTAGTTAAGGGCTGGTACAGACTCATTAATTGTGGCTCTATCCATTCGGTAGCTTGGCGGCTGGAAAGAAAAGCTGTACCGTAAAGTTTATGCTAGTATTTCAACCCACAACCCTGAAATATCTTACTGGACAGTCAGCTGGGTCAAAATATTGACCTGTGAATTCATAACCTTGCACCCCCTTTACAAATCATGGTATAGTGAACATACAATATCATTCAGGGGTGTAACTACCATGGGAGCAGGGGGCACCATCTTAATTTTACTATGACAGATATAGCCTCCTCCTAGAAAACCACTGTGGATGAAGCGCGGATAGGGGCCCATCATAGATTTGGCCCAGTGATTCCTAGTTATGCCACTGATATAATTTATAGTTTATAATAAAGCATTGATAAATGACATGGATGGTAAAGATTCTGTTCCTTATCAATGAACATTACCTGCTTTATCCATAACGTGTCTGCTGTGGGCTATAGGCAGGAGTTAAACAGTTTGTTTTATATCCAGTACAGACACGACTAGACTTCCACATAAATAACACGTTTCCCTCACCCAGACACAACTAGGAATTGCCTCTGGCTGCCAAATTGTCTCATTCTGTCCCTGGGGGTATTAACATTGTGCATAATGAATTGTTCTGCATACATAATACAAAAAATAATCATAGATATAATAATGTATAGGGGTTCTGTATACATCTGTGCCTAGATGGAGTTTGTGATTAACCAGCTATGTTTAGTATACAGAAAGGGCATTTACTGAGCCCATTGGGGAAACTAAAAATCCCACATGAATATTATTGTAAATATGTGAACTATGTAATAGATTTACCTAATTCAGAGACCGTTTACCTTTATTGAAGTGTAACTCCCAGTATCCCTCTGAGGTCTATAATCGTCCTATGATATATCACCCAATGAAGTACAGTGTTATAAAGGACCATTGAATAAGGGTAGGTAAGTACATACAGGCCAGCTACCAACTGACAGATCTACCCAGCAATATATTGCTAAGTAGATACTTTGATATCCAAATTTACTTGTCCACCCCCGCACTAACCCCTATAGTTCAATCCCAAATCTCTAAATGTCTGCTCTCTATTTCCTCCTGGATGGCGCATCGCTGTCATATACTCAGTCTATCCAAAACGGAATCAATCATTTCACCCCCTAAACTAGGACCTAGTCCACCCTTCTCCATCTCTATGACAATATGGTCATTAACCCAGTGGAATCTGCACGCTGCCTTGGAGTGATCTTTAACTCCTCTCTCTCCTCCCATCATCACATTAATAATGTCACTAGGACCTGTCGTTTTCTCTTTGCAATGTTGCCACTACTTAAATGATCTTATAGTCTCCCATCTTGACTATTGTAACATTCTGCTTCTTGGTCTCCCAGCCTGTCATCTCTCTCCTCTTCAGTCTTAAATACCTGCAGCTCGAATCATCTCACTCTCCTCCAAAAGAGAACCCACAACCCCGATACTTCAGTCCATAGGGTGGCTTCCCATCAAACAAAGAATCATATACAATACCCTGCTTTTAACCTTTAAATCCCTTCTCTCTACTGCACCTCCCTACTTATCTTCTCTCTTGGTCCCTTATGCTCCTGGACGTGGCCTGCACTAATCGAAAGGCTACCTTCTCTACAAACCCCCAATGAACACTGCTTCTTCCTTTCCATTCTCTCTTGCTGCTCCCTCCCTTTGAAACCTTCTCCCTCTGTCGCTTCGCCTGGTGACATCCATTAATACTTTCAAATCTAAACTGTTATCCTACCTTACTGAAAACCAGCACTATTAATCATGTTTAGCTGTCTGAGCACTTTATCCCTTCCCCCCACTATCTGTTGTCCCTCCCACTTAGATTGTAAGCTCTTCAGGGCAGGGTTCTCTTTCCTAATATGTCAAGGCACACCTCACTTTATATATTATTATATATATATGTATTCTTAACCTTTGAAACTTTATTTATGTAAATTGTAAATAGTGGCGCTATATAAATAAAATTAGACATACATTATACATATTTAAGTTCAATGCCCAATCCTGCAAAGAAAATGCTGGATCAACCGAAATAGCACATCAGCTAATTGGTCAAGTATCTCAGAACACCAGGCTTTGTCCCATAGGGAGGGGGACTTGAGCATTCTGGGGTGTAGCCTGGGCATTCCAGGAGAAGGATTTGGCATTTTGAGGCAGTCGGAGCTTGAATAGGCTCCGCCCCAGACGTTCGGTCTCATGGTGTTGGAAGGTATGCTTGCCAAACATATGTTTTATTTATTGAAAAGAGTAACCATATTTATTAGATAATTAAATAGACACAATGTACTATATATTTTGCCTCAGTTAGCAATGTTGCTACAAACCCCCCACCCTCAAAAATGGTGCAAAAGCAGGTTTTCTTCTCCATGGCTTGAAATACACAGTAACCCATGAGACCTTAGCAAGAAGACTTTTTCTTCCTGCATGTTTATCTCCATGCTAAGTGCCTTCCCTGTCACTCATCGCACTGGAGATCCACCCCAGCACCTGTTCTAGTTATCAGCTGGTAACATGTGGCATCCCATCCACGAAAACATCTCACTGTCCTGACTACTGCTGCAGTTACTGGTGTTTATAAACACAGACCACCCAGCAGAATAAAGCAAACCGTGAAGTGGTTGATGGGCTTAAAATAATTTGGCCAAGTTATTGAACTCATTGCTTTAATTTATCCAGAGAGAAGGGCAGGCGGTTTAAGTCGCAATACAATGGTAAAGTAAACTATAAGCAAATTAATTGGATGTGCACTAGGGTTCTAATTTTTGTATGTACAGGCCACAAATACACAAAGAATAGAATTGGACCATGCTGGTTCTAAAGCCTTGATATCTGCTGTATTGTATGGGTGTCCTTTAATAAAGGGGCCCGGGATGTCTCTGTCTCTCTGTGTAAACTTTCAGGACCCTACTTGCCAACAACGTTGTTCATGGGTGGTAAGATTGTGTGTGTCTATGAGGCTTGACCCTTCAAAACACTTTGGCTTGAGACGGAAACTTTGTGAGACGTGTAAACTGATCATAACCAACATAAAATGATCTAATAATTATACTATTATTCAAATGATTAATAATTAACTAATATTATCATAATAATAATTATGAGTGATGAAAATTTTAACAAATTCTCTTTCAGCCATGTCTGTCTAAGGTAAGAGGGATTAACTAGAGAATTTTCATTTGGGTCGATGTAGCAAATTCATGTGCACACCCGCTCCCTGTATGAATAGGGCTGTAATTATCTCCATAGCCCCTTGACCTGAGCCAGTCATTTCACTTACCCAGACATGTTTACTGAGCAGCTGGGCAGGACTGTGCAGGGATTTTTTTTTATTTGGTACAGCCCCATAGAAAGAGCTCTCAGTCAGCACTATGCATCCCAAAGCTTTCATTGCCTTTGTTATAAATACAGGTAGATTATCATGCTGGGATTTTCAGTGTCTGATGCACCTGCCTCTTTTTATTTTATTTTGATATTCCTATATAGCTCTTAACCTATCACGCAGCGTTTTACAATTATTTTATCCAATCGCATCAGACTATGTGTATTATTATTATTATTGTGGATTTATATAGCGTCAACATCTTCTGTAGCGCTTTACAATTACATGTATACATTCACACCCTACCCTGAAGAGCTTACAATCTAAGCACATTTGACACATACAACAGTGTGTCTTTATGATTGTGGGGGAAACCGGAGTGCCCGGAGGAAACCCACACAAGCATGGGGAGAACATACAAACTCCTTGCAGATGTGTCCAAGGGTGGAATCGAACTCAGGACTTCAGTGCTGCAATGCATCAGTGCTAACCACTAAGCCACAGTGCTGCCGTATCACATGTTTCGAATCTGTCAGTGTGTCTTTATTATTTTACCATGAGGAAATGTCCTATTATTGGTGCAAAAAAATATCTTAACAGTATGCTGTATGCTAATTACCTTAAATATTGATTTTTTTTTTTAAGCTATCATTAAGAAAATATACTATTTCAGCACTTTCAGTCCAGTCAGCTAGAGGGCGACAGAGTGAGCATGCGTTGTGTATATATATTAGCATGTCTTCCTGTTGCATTAACCAGGCCTGTACAATTCCACTGTGTACAATAGACGTTAACGTTAGGTCATCAGAATAGTGTGTAAAGGCATGTTAATAATTCTAAGAAATATTCAATAGTCCACATTAACTATCAGAAGGGAAGTGCAGGTTGGGTCGGTTCAGAAGGTACATGTTATATTTTCCTTATTAAACAGTCACTTGTTAAAGGGCAAATAAAAAAAGCCAGTGATTAATAATCAATGTTAGGGCTAGGCCACACTATCGCACTTTTTTTGCGTTTGCGCATGCGATTTTCCGATCACTGAAATTGTGGCAACGCACGGAAAATGCGGGTTTGCCCAATATTAATACGAGTAAGTGACTGCTTTCTGGCTCCTCATATTTAATAACAATAACATATTTCCTTTAACATCAGAGATGGGAAAATTGTCAGTGACAATGACTGTGGGAGGAGCCAAAAAGAAGTTGGTTTCTGCATGAGTATAATTCTCCTTTAAGATTTGTGTTTGGGAACAGGGATAGGCAGTCATTGGATAATGTTTGATATCAGTTTATGGAGAACACTAAGATTTCACTAAGATCTAAAATGCCATAAAGCAGTATCGGGAATAGAACATGCAGAACACACAGGTTAAAACAATCCCAATTTGGTCTATTAAATTTAATTTTCCTTGGAAGAGAGTATGGCATCTCCTACTAAATAAAATAAATATCGATGCAAATATACAGAGAACGTTCAGAAAAGCATGAACCACTTATAAACAAACTGACCGCATTTTATCTTCCGAAAGAGAAATAAAGGCCTTAATATAGATATGTCAAGTTTTATTACTTTAAAGGGGAACTATGATCAAACACACACACATCCTGATGAATAGCCAATAACAGATGATTAAATAATATAACTCTTATAACACCTAAACAAAGATACAACTGTGTGAAATCAGTAAAATATTTCACTACAGCGGCTGCTTCATGACCTTGTAAAAAGTAAATAATCAGACAGCTCACTAATCATGACTGTCCCAGTGGGAGAGTGGAGGTGGTGGGTAAGGCTATTGGACTTGCTAAGGGGACCATACACTAGTTAGACATTATAGCGGATTCGACATTCACTCTGACAAACGCCCAATCTGCTGCATCGACTACTGCCCCAGTGGCTCTAACCTGCCGATGTTCCCGCAATATTCCCTGGCTTAATAATGATTTGCAGTTGTCATTACACTGTTAATGTTTGCCATAAAGTGACTGGGCTGAGCAGTTAAAAAAGTGGTGTACTGGTACCTTAAGACGTATACATTCATTCAACTTGTGATTTCTGGGCTATAAGTTAAAATAAAATCAGTTTCAGTGCAGAGTTGTCCTTAAAAATGACTGATAAAATCACTGCCCCTGCTCTTTCCAATGGTAACATAAATCACATTTATGTGTATGGGGCTGGTAACAAAATACAAAATAAATATGGGGAGAAGATGAGAATTGACTCTGATGACTGCATAGTTACTGACATTCCTCAGTGTGACAGAGAGACAGCTAAAGCTATTGGAGCATTCACCCTAGACAAAAGTCTCCATTGTCTGTATAGGATCAGCCATATGGATGCACCTGCATGAAATTAGTGCTATTACTTTCCTCGTCAAAATGAGGAATCCCACGACTGACGGGAAGGACCCAATGGTTTCAAGATTGGCTGCAACACATTGTTTTAATCAGCATTTTCTGCGAACCTCCCCATAGTACGAAGGGTGAGGACATCAACCCTGATTTCTCTAGATGTCCCATACCGAGCTGTCCAATGGGATTTGTTCAATTAAAAGGCGTGCTATACAAGGAGCTTATCTTCCCATTGGACGATCTTGGAAAAGTCCTGGACTTTGGAAGGGGGCAGGGCCTAGACCAAAACAATGAGGTGGATATTTATAGAACGGTATTGAACATTTAGAGCTTCTCCAGGGGTAACACCCTAAACAGCCAGGTCCTCGTCACTTGGTTTTCTCTGTATCTGCTGTACCTCTGTAGATTTTATGCTTGATACCATGGTCTTCCTCCACCCCCTCCCCCTCCAGGGTTTGACCAATGGGAAGGTTTGCTCTACATAGAGGGGGAGGTTAAAAGGATTTTCTTGCTGTATAATTGTCCTTTATCATCACATGTGGCAACAAGTGGCATAGTAACAAACCTAAGGGCCCCAAAGTAGATTTTGGACCCGAGTCCCCTCCTGAGCATCAGGACCCCAACTTGGGGGCACCCCAGCTCAGGATCCCCCTGCATTAGGGCCCAGACTCAGCAGCATCTACACCTTCCTCCAAAAAAGCAATAATGAAATATGGTTGAAAGAATAAATCAACACACTCATTAGGGGCATAACTAGAAAGGGACCAACCTTCCTGCAATGTTTACAGTGGCTGCTGGGGTGGTGCCTTGTATCTTTAAGGTGTAGGGTATAAAGTATGGGGCCATTTGGTCATATACTGTGCTCCCCAAGTAGCTATACCTCAGGTGGCATCTGTTGCTGTGACTTTTCATGACATACATTTCTAATGTCACCCCAAAACAGAATATACTCTATATCTATAGAGATCCATAGAGGGAAATGTAACACAGCAAAACTCCAGAGCTACTTTTTATTGTGGTCTCATGGGCCCTGAATGCAGTCAGCCAGACAAATGCAATAAGGAACCCATCTGAGCGGTCATTAAATTTACCATGTTTCCCCTTTCTGCCCTAGAGCCTTTTAATACATTGTCCCCAGGCCGCCCACTAAATTATACATGCATGTTAGTTTAACCCTTTCCACCCTGACACCTCAGTTCCGCCACACAATATGGTACACAAAAGACACAAAACACCATGGTAATCACAAATATGCATCATGTCAATCACAAATATGTTAAATGACAACCAGTAGTGTAACTAGGAATCACTGGGGCCCCCTGTAAAACTATGATGGGGCCCCTATTAATGATTCATCCACAGTGGTTTTCTGGGAGGAGGCTATATCTATCATAGGAAAAATAAGAAGATAGGACAACTCTTGGCTCCCAGCCCCCCCTGGTAGTTATGCCCTGGATAACAACTGTATTGTCTAAGGCCCGCCCCTACCTCAGTCTGGGATCTATCCAATGGGAAAAAGCACTTCATGCAGAATGTGTCTTCCCATTGGTTAGGTCCTAGGCCACAAAGTGGGTGGAGTTAATAACTTGATACTCAATTGCCACAACCTTTTTTTAATTAGTTATATTAATTAGTATTTTTTTGTTGTTTATCATTAGAAGCAGTAGTATTAGTAGCAGCAATAGAAATATTAATATTACTATAAGTAGTAATATTACTATAAGTAGTACCACCATTATTAATAATATTAAATATATTGTGCAGTACCTAATAATGTGCCTACAATGTTAACTCCACATGATTCTGTTATGGATACTTCCATCCATTGGTTATTATTAAATCCACTTTATTCCAAGTTTATGGCACCCATGCTGATATCTAATGCTGAGAGAGGAAGATGGCCCATGTGTGTGTGTCTATGTAGATTTTCAGCCTCTGTCTGTTCCTGGTGAGAATGTATGTGGTGGAGATGTAGTGTAATTTTAGCCTGTCTCAGCCCCTCCTTCCTCCTCCTCCACTGTGTGGTAACAGGAGGGGAGACTCAGCCTCCCTGTCTGCCTTTCTCTCTCTCTCTCCTGCCTTCCTCCCCTCCCCCTTTGTACAGTTCACTGAAATGTATGCTGGGAAGCTGAAATAGACACATAGAGAGGGTTTGCAAAAATGGCTGCACCATGAAAAAAAAACCAAAATACATTTGCAACCAGGAGAAAAAAGGGCTTCTCACTGAGCCTTCCGGCTGGCTAATCAGTTAATCTGTTGGGTGGGGGGCTCTGCAAAGAGAAGGGGGGCCCCAAGAATTTCTCGTTGGATTTGATTTTTTTTTTCTCTTTTTTTTTCCTTCTTCTTTCTTTTTGATCTGCTGGAGAGAAGAGGGAAGAGACTTGGGAGCCCAGGCCGGCACCAGCCTCACAGGAGACCGAGACAAGGAGGAGAAATAGGGGGGAAAAAGAACCAGGAACAACAAAGAAATTAATGGATAGAAATTATCCAACCGCTGGTTTTGGAGATCCACTGGGGGCTGGTTCGGGATGGAGCTACGAAAGGTCGGCAAAAGCGAGGTAAGGGGAGCCGGCAGGGCATGGAATGGATCCATTGGAACGTTCGAACATTGATACATTGGAAGGATTGATACAATGTAACAATGTCTAATCAGCGCGTGAGGTGGGAGGGCTGCTTTGTGCTGGTTCATGGGTTGCAGCTGCACAGATTTGGCCCTTGGCTTCTCTATAAAAGGGGACAGAGGGTGTATGAGGGTAGAGACGTGGGTTACGACCAGACTGTAGGTGGTGAATCCACTTATTAAATATTGGGATTTCTAGGGGGTGCAACATAGATTGATTTCCCCCCTTTCAGACATTCCAGGCACAAACATGAAGCGCCCTCCCGCATCAAATTCCTTGATGGTTTGCAAGAGGAGAGAGGGAGGGAAAGGGAGAAAATTCAGCACTGTCTGCACTAGGCCTGCAGTCTGCAGCAGGGAGCACGTTGGAAAGGGATTTCCTTCCATTTTGCTTTATTCTTTCTGCTTCAGGAGATGGGGAGGTCAATCCACAAAATGAATTGGTTTGGGGTAGTTAGTGGGAAGAAAGGGGTCATCATGACTGTCAATAGGGGCTGGTGGTGGAGTGAGGTTGCTGGAAATTAGCTGCTATTGTTTGGCTCTTTTTAAATGTTGAATTTCTCAATTGAAAAGGCTGGAGGTGTTTGTGATTGATTGGAATGTAATGGGGGGGGGGGGGGTACTACTCTCTGGATGTGACAATTATTTACATTAGGCAGGTTTGTTTATTTTTGCATATTAAAAGGACTGATGGGGAGGGACCAAGTGACCATGCCTCCTTTCTGCCATAACTTAATATTAATTACACTGAAAACCCCATGTGCTCTCTGATCATTGATAAGCATTGGAAAATGGCCAAGCCTCCCCTTTCTGGCCAGATCCAAGCTGGGGGCTGGTTGGATGCTGATCTGCAGGAGAGAGGAAAAAAAGATGGGAGGCAACAAGATTGCAGTGGAAGGCATTAGCATCAAAGCTGAGGTGTTTATAGAGCAACAATGGACTGAAGCCAGGGGATTGGTGTATTTCGGGGGGGGGGGGGGGGGGTCTTTAGAAAATTGTCAATGAATAGGAAAAACTCTAAGCTTTGTAAAGAATTCACTTTTCTTTCTTATTAACTAGCTGCAGGCTCATTCCTGCAGTGTGGGGCCTAATCTAAAGGGGGGGGGGAGCGGGCAAGCAATCAGCAGGCTGAACACTGAGCTGCTGAATATGCATCTGTTAAAGTTCTGCTTCTGAAGTGGGTTTATGGAGTAATAAATGATTGCGTGATGATTCTCTAATGCAATTACTTGGGGTGGTGGTTTAAAAAAAATAATCGAGTTGTGGATTTCATTCAATCAGGTGCAGCGGTGATTTTTATTTTAAAATGGAAACTGGCATGAAGGATTTGAAATAATATAGTGGCTAATGCACCCTCAACTGTAAATGATAAGGATATTAGAAGTCACGGAGGAGTTCCGTGACCATATAAAAGTACGAGGCCGCAAGCCGAGTACCTTATATACAGGGCACGGAACTCCAAGGTGACTACTAATAACCTTATAATTTACAGTTGAGGGTACATTATTTATTTTAAACTACTCCTTTGTGGCTTCTAGTTTTCTTCTCCTGAAACTGTAAGATTATAAGGCTATAATCTTACAGTTCCTCCCATAGAAATCCACTACAAGGGTAGGTTATCGGTTAATAGGCTGTGGGAGGATCATTTCATATTAGTGATTTGACCCTCCCCCTTTCTGGAAAGAGTTTGGATTATTGGTATATTTTGCTTTAAGGTGGTAGATGAGGTTGGAACTTCTTTGATGAAATGCATTCTACCCATAAACCATAGAGTTCTGATCTTGTCACATGTCATTTTCTTGCCACATTGACTTTTGGTTATTTAATCATCTGCCTCCCCTATTCATTGCTTTGATTTGTTTTTATAAGCTGGAAACTCAGTATTTGCTATAAAGCAGGTAAACAGGCCCTACCTGAGTAGATAACATTGTGTTTTTTTTAATATGGCTACATAGTCCAATGATGGCAAACTGAAAATCCCAGCATTCCCCAGCTGTGTGGTGCTTTGTAAACTACAACTCCCAGCATTCACACAGCCAGGGAGTTGTAGTTTGATCTAGAACATTGATATTGAACCTTGGCAACTCCAGATGTTTGGAAACTACAACTTCCAGCATTCCTGGGTTGCAGAATGTTTGACATATACAGTTTACAGTATATATACTGTAAAGTTACTGCCTAGTACTTCTTTGCAGCAGGTGCACATTTAAGTTTTATTAATGCGTACACACGGATGGGGTGTTTTTCTGATTGAAACCGCAATGCAAAGGGAAATTCGTATAAAGTAAGATCTGCCATAGATCAGGCCTCAATATTCACAGCCCCTGTTTATAAATATGGCAAAATGAACTCACTCCAAACCGCAAAGAGCAGGGAAGCCTACAACTCCTCAACTACAGAGGAAAGACAGAGAATGCTGGGAGTAGTTTTTATAACATCTGGAGGTGCATTCCTTGAGGATACCTGAGTTGAAAGAATCTAGTTATATTCAATGAGTAAAAATAGGTAGACAAATATGCAGCAACCTGCCCTATTACCAGTTCTGTGGAATCTCAAACTCCAGAACAGTCAATTCTGCGATAATATGGTACGTGTGGGGCAGCTGCAGAATCTCTTGGAACACACGTCCTTCAAATATTCTATCAGCCCTAGAGGAACTGTGTGTGACGGAGGGACATGTTCTTAGGGAAAGGTTGGAAGTGGGAGATTCACGGGAGAAGATCTATAGTAATAAAGGACTGCAAAGTTGAATGTCATGATGTTATTATGTAACCAGTGTGTTGTAACATTGACCATGGCATTTAATATGATTTCCATATCTTGGTAGAACTTGAGACTCCTTACAATGTCCTTGTTGTAATGGTTCTATACCCGGTAGTCATCTTCTGTTGCCTGATATGGATAAGCAGGGTTTCTCTTTTATAAGCCAGGTGGGTAACCTGGAGCCCCAGATTTATCCTACTATTGTCCAGTCTGTGTGTCAGATGCAGTGAGTGGTGATAATACATAATGGGGACTGCAGGCAGCTTACCTCAATTTATCTCTCCACAATATAATTTAATATGCAACAGACCCCTATAGAAGCTTTGTATCCCTTTAGGGGGGATTTAAAGGACGAGTGTGCTGTCTAAGCTCCGTCCACCTCAGTATGGGATCTATCCAATGGGGAGAATTGCTTCTTGCAGATTGTGTCTTCCCATTGATTTGGTCCTGGGCCACAATGGGGGTGGACCAACAACCGTACAGGCCAGGGTCCTTTAATCTCCTCTAGGTTCTCTTGCACCCCCACTTAAATCCAATATAATCTCCAGTTTCAGTGCTAGCTGAAAATATGGTAATAAGCCTTGCTACTGTAAATCTAGTGCATGCCATAAACTAATTACCTGTCACCATTGGACTGATGTTCTAACAACTGCCTGGGCTGATCATTTGATAATGAAATGAGTGGTCCAGGGGAACATTCAGGAATATCGGCAGGAGAGTCGGTTTTATTGCCTAATAATAGATCAATTGACAGCCCAATAAACCCAATACTTGGTCAACATAAGATCTGGTACACCCGACTCATCCAGGACCCCACCTACAGACCGCCAATTGATAAACCAATAGGTAGTCTGTTCTGGAATTAAAGTGGACTGCAAAATATTAGCAACACCATTTACAACCGCAGGATTGGCCATTACTTACCAGCATGGACGATTTACCTGACCAATCGGTTTTTACCTTGTCGTGAGTCAGGTTAAATATTACTACCTGTGGGTACCAACCCTTGCAGGGATATGATAACATCCTATTTTGGTTTAACACCATTTAAATTACCATTGAGGCTCACCGATCATTCCCAGAGATGCCGTCACCCAGGGATCATTCTCAATGATGTTATTACAGGATTATGTTTATAATCATTTTAGCTCTTGCTGGGATTTGGGCTCAACCTTCAATTCACCCAGAGAGGAGACTACAGCCAACTCCTGATTGGACAATGCAAAATACTAATCTTCAGTTTTAAATTATAATTAATAATTTTATTTAAAAAAAAAAAAAAAAAGCTGAGAATTTTCTGGCTGCTGCTTGTCGGCAAAGTATTATGGGACTTGTAGTTCAGTGACTGCTCTTGGGTCCTTTGTAATTAATTCTGCAATGGCAGTTTTCCTCTGCGCTCGAACAGTGTACGCAGATCCCATAACTATCATTTCCGTCAGCAACCCAGAGGGAGGAAGAAGAGGTGTTCTGGCAGAGCTGCTGTAAGGGCGGTGCTGCCAAGGGGAGAGGGGGTGAGAGTTCTGTCCATGACAAAGATGCACCAGTCTGCTTGTAAGCACATGTTTTGTGTGTGTGTCTGTTCTTACTACAAAGTCACTTCCTGTAGGAAGAGGATTGTTTCCTTATCTGAAATGAGATTCTCTTGCTCTGGAAAGTGTTCCCAATGCAAACATTGCATCCTGGACTGGAAAGATCAATTTCCTTCTTAACCTGCTCGTTCTGTGTTTGCAGAGGATCCGCCACCATATTAACTACCAGAACTAGATATTCCAAACCTTTTACTGACTTTTTTTTATTGTAGCTTCTCTATCAAGTGCAAGTCCTGAATGTTTTCAATGGACATTCCATGTGGAAAAGATTCTCAGTGAAAAGTGACATCATAGATGGATTAGGATCAATTGGGCCCAGGGCAGGGCTGAACATTGGGTTTGTTTTTGTATTGTATAGCTGTAGTACTAAAATGGGGGCTCTGAATTGTTTACTGGGTCCTAGGTGGCCTTAATTGATGATCTAGCTCTGAGTGGCCTATAGTCTCTAGATTCCTTAGGGTTGGTACACATGGGCAGGTTCTTGGTCCCGGCCGACTGTTCGCCACTATCTAGCTTCGGCTGGGATGAATTGCTTTCTATTGGTGACTGTAATAGACTATCAGTGGCCGACAGTTTGCCACAACTGGTCCGATTGTCTGTTTGTCTGACCGCTTTAACGTGTGTACAGGCCTGCTGGGTTGCATGTGTGTGCACGAGCATTGAGTGGCCACTGCTGCAGACCAATCATAGCCAATTGAATCTTTCTTTACTCTCCCATGCAGCCATGGAAGCGATGATTTCCTTTGCAGCTCATTCAGTCGTTTCCATTGTATCATTTAAAAAAAACAACGTTCTATTTTTTTTGCATTCCATCAACCCAAAGTGATTGTTATTGATTGTAGGTTTGTTCGGACCTCGATCAGCCAGGACATAAAATTTCCATGAGCTCTGATCTCACTTCGATTCCTTGTTGATCAAATTAAGAAGCCGACACGATTGCTTGATAATCTAAACGGAATTGGCCGTGTATAGTTTCCTAACGGACGGTTCTGCCGAACCTCAGGCTATTAGTGTATGTCTACGTTAACATGCATGAAAATCATTTTCACTTGTGTTTTGTGTATGATCCTTTCTCATTTGATGCTAATTATATTTCGACAGCCTATAAAGCTCAGTGGAACGGGTCACGTCCCTATGCGTTCTCGAGTCTTCTCCAAAAGACCTGGAGTTTGACTGCCAAGGAAGAGAACAGAAGCTCGGTTCCGATTACCAGCTGTTGCCTCTTTGATTGGTTGTGCGCACAGCCTGTCTGTACAAACCCCCTCGAGCTAGACACAGGCAGAATTCTAAGCAGTCTGCAGCTCGGCACTGAGGGATAGGTTGGCGGTTCAGTTTAACTAATAATAATCTGTATCGCTCGGTCTTCTTATGTATTTGAATGAAAACAATTGGGGAATCCTCAGTGAGGTGAAACAAAATTCTATTTAATTCATAAATCTGTTTATTGACAAGCAAGGTGTTTGAAGAACATATGGGATGTCTGCATTACAGGGTATAGCTCGGAGGTTACAGACATCACAAGCTATCGCTACATAGCAATATCAAAGCAGTCAGTTACCTGCTAACAGGTAAACACAGAGGTTATAAAAAGGTTGAGAAAACATATTTTCTTGAAATGCTCTGTGCTCGTATACTCCTGCCCCACATTAACATTACATAACTTACTATTGGATGATGGGGGTTTAAAGATGAACACCTATAAAATCAAATGCATCAGAGGAGATTACATGTGTAATGATGATCTTACCTGCAATATTTTATCATTTTTGAATGTTCAAAATCATTTAATCACTGATGCTCCCCCTTCTTTCAATGTCCCATGGTCCTTTGCTGCTGCTGATTTAAGCCCCATTCAAGTGTATGATGGTGGTGCCAAATAAAGATTTGGCTGACGTGGAGGTGTTACCAGAACCAGAGGATCTTGGGTAGAAAAGTAAGAGCACTACCAATGAACATTTTAATATTCAGGTAACCCCTAGCATTTTTTGTCTAAAATGTAGCAGATAATATCCTCATTTTACGGGGAATCGGCTGAAAATAATTTATTCTTAGACTTTAATTATTCTTTAAAGATCAAACCTTATTGAACCGTGGAGGTTGAATTTTGTTTCAGAATGACAGGGAAGAATTTAAAGGGCATGTCCATCCAAGAAAAATTTTTTTTTTTAAGCCTAATTACCCCCCAAAAGCTCAAATACGTTTTAACCTTACATTGATCTGACGCTCCCACACTGAGAGAAACTTTCTTGTACCTCAGCCGATCCCTCGCCGGGAATCCCTCCTCCAGGTTTCTGTTTCGATCCGATTATGAGCGCACAGGAGCAGAGAGCGTTCGTAACTGACTCTTCCGTATATGCACTGTCAGCCATTGGGCGTGATGTCACTGTCGCAGCCAGGACTGGAAAATGGCAGGAGTCGGGACTTTCGGCCAGGTATCGGCTGAGGTAAAGTAAGTATATCAGCGTGGGAGCATTGGATCAAGGTAAGGTTAAAACGCACTTGAGCTTTTGGGGGGTAACTAGTTATGTTTTACCCCAACCAATCAGATCTTATTTAACATTTGAAAGTTAACATCTGATTGGTTTGGGCAAAATTAGCCCTATTTTGACACTAAGAGCGGTTATTGAATCTCCCTGATATGAACATTAACAGGCTACAAGCCAAATGGAAAGTGGCAATGCAAAAGTACATAAAGCTTTAGGGCAGACTGAAGGCCATTGGAAATGGTATTTCAATTAACAGCCCTATTCTTTGTGTGTATGTACACTCACAGAGCTGCAGTAACCAGTGCTGCCTGGGGAATTAGATTACAATGCTTTGTACTGTAGTTCTCTTATGTCCCAGTCCCATTGGTTAGTTTGGCCTGTGAAGTTATTGTAAATTAATAAATTAAAGCTTAACGACCTTTGTAACACTGACATACTGTATGTGGCTGCACTTGGCTGTACCCTAAATAATTCTACAATATGAATGGTCAAATAAGTTTTGTAAGATTGTATTTTTAGCCACACTGGATTTTTGACAAATACTGTATTCTCTTATTTTAATGACTATAAAATGCTAATTTAGCATTTTCTCTTTGTATTAATAAATACTAACATCCTATTTGCAGGACCCCTAATAGTGACGGTTATGGTCTCAATCCCTGGGTAGATTCAGTTGCTCAGTAGAGATCTGAGCATGTTTGACCCATCCAACAGCCAATCAGTAGAAATTACTGTTAGGAACATTCCAAGGTAGTGGTGCATCCTGGGAAGAAGAACCTGAAATGGCAGCTCAATACGGACTACAGCAGAGCATAGCAAAAAGAATAAAGTCAATAGGTTTTTTTGGTTAATAAAATAAAGACAATATGTAAAATAACTAGGTATTTGTTATTTAGATAAAATTGAATTATCAGTATTTCCACTGAACCTCTGCTTTAAATTGCGGATACCAGATTGTAAAATAGAAATGATAGGATATATAAATGTCCTGTGAACACAGATAAGACCATGTAGATGTGCCGAGCTTCCTGGTGTTTAATTCAGCAATGAACGTTGGGTCCTCTGGATTTTTCTTCAGGCTGCCTTTATTTAATTCTAAATCCTGAAGTTTCAACACGACCAATATTTTGGTCGATCCGGTCTTTTAAATCGGATATAACTTCTCGCAGCTGACAGATGCTGGTCAAACCATTTTCCAAATCTGAAAATTTTTTGATTGTAAACGTTGGTAAATGGGATTGTGCTGTCTGTCGTACAGAAATATTATCTAGGGCGTTTTTTTTTCCATGATCGGCTATTTCAGGCTCAGTCAATGACGCTGATTGGGTCAAAATATCTGGGTGTGTGTACTCTGTCTAAAATGTTGGACTATAATGTCTGAACCCAGCACCACAGACAGTAGGTAACTTGATTCGCTGCTGAGAAAGCCTTGTGCGAAACGCGTCCAGCGTTACCCACCGCTACCCAGAATGCACCACATCCTTGGAATGTTCCTAACAGTAATTTCTACTGATTGGCCTTATCTGTTGTATTCAGTAAGATCAACTAGACTTAAAGTTTAGTTCTTGAAGACGTTTCGCTAGTCATCCGACTGGATCTCTCAATTCAGAATGACTTGTACAAGAATCTGTGGCAATTATGTACCCTGGAAAGTCCCAATTAGCATATCACAGCAAGGTGTTAGGGACCTTCTGAATGCAAGGCATGATTGCATTGAGGCTAAGAGGTGTTATAGGTTACAAAACTACAAGAGAAAAGGCAAACTAGGCACACCACTATAGCAGTGACTAAAAATCCCTTTATTATCTCAGCAGCCTGAGAAAGCCTTGTGCGAAACGCGTCCAGCGTTACCCACCGCTTGTTCCCCATGTGACCCGCTCTCTATTTTGGCTTTGAAGTCGCGTCAATACGCTACTTCTGATCCCCCGTGACTGGTGACTGGTAATGACTGGTGACAGATGAGTATGATCTCTTATGGCATGTCTTTACATTTGGGGGAGTTTGGTATTACTATTGTTAGAGCCTGGGAGTTTCGACTATAGGGTCTTATCATGGTGAATGGAAAATGTATTGGATTTTAAGTGTTTTTAATTGTTTTATGTATATGCACATTTTCCCAGATATAAGTAAATAAAGGGATTTTTAGTCACTGCTATAGTGGTGTGCCTAGTTTGCCTTTTCTCTTGTAGTTTTGTATCATGTTGATTTTGAACATGTGCACCCACCACTCTATTTAGAGTGCTTCTACTCTGTGCGAGCACTACTTTGTTATTATTAAGAGGTGTTATAGGAACTGCCCAGGGAAAGGTGTCAAAACAGCATTGTACATGGCAGACAGTTGGTGTCGAACCCCCCCACCTCTATTTAGGCTTGGTTTCTTTATTTTCACATAAATGGCCTCCTTGACACCTCTCTTAAACCAGTCACGTTCCTTTGCCAAGGTGTTAACAATGCAATCTTCAAAGGTATGTCCTTTTTCCTCAAGACTGTACAACTGACTGCCATGTACAATGCTGTTTTGACACCTTACCCTGGGCAGTTCCTATAACACCTCTTAGCTTCAGTGCATCCCACCATGCATTCAGAAGGCTGTGATATGCTAATGGGGCTTTCCAGGGTACATAATTGCCAACAGATTCTTGTACAAGTCACTCTGAATTGGGAAATCCAATCGGATGACTAGCGAAACTAAAATCACGAGAACTAAACATTAAGTCCAGTTGATCTAACTGAATACAACAGATATACCATGACCGGGATGAATGAATATTACAGATATACCATGCCCTGGATGAATGAATAGTACAGATATACCGTGACCTGGATGAATGAATATTACAGATATACCATGACGGGGATGGATGAATATTACAGATATACCATGACCTGGATGAATGAATATTACAGATATACCATGACCTGGATGAATGAATATTACAGATAGACCATGACCTGGATGAATGAATATTACAGATATACCATGACCTGGATGAATGAATATTACAGATATACCATGACTTGGATGAATGAATATTACAGATATACCATGGCCTGGATGAATGAATATTACAGATATACCATGACCGGGATGGATGAATATTACAGATATAACGTGACCTGGATGAATAAATATTACAGATATACCGTGACTTGGATGAATTAATATTACAGATATACCATGACCTGGATGAATGAATATACAGATATACCATGGCCTGGATAAGATATTACAGATATATCAACAACCGTGGATGAATGACTATTACAGATATACCATGGCCGGGATGGATGAATATTACACATATCACATGACCTGGATGAATGATATTACCAGATAACCATGACTGGATGGATGAATATTACAGATATACCATGACCTGGATGGAGATATTTATACCATGACCTGGATGAATAAATATTACAGATATACCATGACCTATTGAATGATATTCAAAGATACCATGACCTGCATGAATGAATATTACGATATACCATGACGGGGATGGATGAATATTAACAGTATATAACGTGACTTGGATGAATGATTAGTACAGATATACCATGACCTGGATAATGAATATACAGATATATTATGACCGGATGGATGAATATCTTAAGATATACCATGACCTGGATGAATGAATATTACAGATATACCATGACCTGGATAATGAATATTAAGATATACCATGAATGATGAATAATTTACAGATATACCATACCTGGATGAATGAATATTACAGATATACCATGACCTGTGAATAATATAAAGATATACCTGACGGGGATGGATGAATATTACAGATATAACGTGACTTGGATGAATGATTATTACAGATATACATGACCTGGATTAATGAATATTACAGATATATTATGACCTGGATGGAATGAATATTACAGATATACCTGACCTGATGAATGAATATTCAGTATACCATGACCTGATGAATGAATATTACAGAGACACCATGACCTGTGATGAATGATTACAGATATACCATTCCTGGTTGATGATATTACAGATACCGTGACCTGGATGAAAGATATTACAGATATACCATGCTGGATGAAGAAATATTACAGATACTACCATGACCTGGATGAATGAATATTCAGTATACATGACCTGGAGAATGATATTACGATATACCATGACCTGGATGATGAATATTACAGATATACCTGACCTGGATGATGAATATCAGATATACGTACCTGGATAATGATATTACGATAGATGACCTGATGAATGAATAGTACAGATATGCATGACCTGGATGAATGAATATTACAGATATGCCATGACCTGGATGAATGAATATTACAAACCTGTATGACATGACCTGGATGAATGAATTTACAGATATGCCATGACCTGGATAAATGAATATTACAGATATACCTGACTGGAAATGAATATTACAGATACGTGACCTGGATAAATGATACTACAGATATACCGTGACCTGGATGAATGAATATTACAGTATACCGTGACCTGGGTGAATGAATATTACAGATATACCTGACCTGGATGAATGATATTACAGATATACATGACCTGGATGAATGAATATTACAATATACCGTGACCTGGATGAATGAATATTACAGATTTACCGTGCCCTGGGATGAATAGATATTACAGATGACATAACCTGGAGATGAATATCAGTATACCGTGACTGATGAATGATATTACAGATAGACCATGGACCTGGATGTATGAATATTACAGATAGACCATGACCTGGATGAATGAATATTACAGATAGACCTGACCGGATGTATGAATATTACAGTTATACCATGACTGGATGAATGAATATTACAGATATACCGTGACATGGATGATGAATATTACAGATATACCGTGACCTGGATGGATGAATATTACAGATATACCATGACCTGGATGGAATGAAATATTACAGATAACCATGACCCTGGATGAATGAACTTAACAGATATACCATGACCTGGATGAATGTAATTACAGATTACCATGACCTGGATGAATGAATTATTACAGATATTACCATGACCTGGATGTATGAATATTACAGATATACCATGACCTGGATGGATGAATATTGCAGATATACCATACCTGGATGGATGAATATTACAGATATACCATGACCTGGATGGATGAATATTACAGATTTACCATGACCTGGATGAATGAATATCAGATAGACCATGACCTGGATGGTGAATATTACAGATATACCATGACCTGGATGAATGAATATTACAGATATACCATGACCTGGATGAATGTATATTACAGATATACCATGACCTGGATGAATGAATATTACAGATATACCATGACCGGATAATGAATACAGATTACCATGACCTGGATGAATGAATATTACAGAATACACCATGACCTGGATGAATGAAATTACAGATTACCATGACCTGGATGAATGAATATACAGATACACCGTGACCTGGATGAATGAATATTACAGATATGCCATGACCTGGATGAATGAATATTACAATATACCGCATTACCTGATAAATGAATACTACAGATATACCATGACCTGGATGAATGAATATTACAGATATACCATGACCTGCATGAATATATTACAGATATACCATGACGGGGGATGGAATGAATATTACAGATATAACGTGACTTGGATGAATGATTATTACAGATAACCATGACCTGGATTAATGAATATTACAGAATATATTATGACCTGGATGGATGAATATTCAGATATACCATGACCTGGATGAATGAATATTACAGGTATACACATGACCTGGATGAATGAATATTACAGATACACCCATGACCTGATGAATGAATATTACAGATAGACCATTACTGGTTGAATGAATATTACAGATACACCGTGACCTGGATGAATGAATCTTACAGATATACATGACCTGGATGAATGATATTACAGTATACCATGACCTGGATGAATGATAATTACAGTATACCATGACCTGGATGAATGAATATTACAGATATACCTGACCTGGATGATGAATATTACAGATATCGTGACCTGATGATGAATTACAGATTAGTGACTGGATGAATGAATATTACAGATATGCCATGACCTGGATGAATGAATATTACAGATATGCCATGACCTGGATGAATGAATATTACAGATATGCCATGACCTGGATGAATGAATATTACAGATATGCCATGACCTGGATAAATGAATATTACAGATATACCATGACCTGGATGAATGAATATTACAGATATACCGTGACCTGGATAAATGAATACTCAGATATACCGTGACCTGGATGAATGAATATTACAGATAGACCATGACCTGGATGGATGAATATTACAGATAGACCATGACCTGGATGAATGAATATTACAGATATACCGTGACCTGAGTGAATGAATATTACAGATATACCGTGACCTGGGTGAATGAATATTACAGATATACCGTGACCTGGATGAATGAAAATTACATATACCGTGACCTGGATGAATGAATATTACAGATATACCGTGCCCTGGATGAATGAATATTACAGATAGACCATAACCTGGATGAATGAATATTACAGATATACCGTGACCTGGATGAAATGAATATTACAGATAGACCATGACCTGGATGGATGAATATTACAGATAGACCATGACCTGGATGAATGAATATTACAGATAGACCATGACCTGGATGGATGAATATTACAGTTATACCATGACCTGATGAATGAATATTACAGATATACCGTGACATGGATGGAGAATATTACAGATATACCGTGCCTGGATGGATGAATATTACAGATATACCATGACCTGGATGAATGAATATTACAGAATACCGTGCCCTGGAATGGGAATATAGTACAGATAGACCCACTGGATGAATGAATATTAAGATATACCGTGACCTGGATGAATGAATTTACAGATAGACCATGACCTGGATGAATGAATATTACAGATGAACATGACCTGGATGTGAATACTCTTTACAGATAGACCATGACCTATGTGATGAATATTACAGGTTATACCATGACCTGGATGAAGTAATATTACAGATATACCGTGACATGGATGGATGAATATTACAGATATACCGTGACCCTGGATGGATGAATATTACAGATATACCATACCTGGATGAATTAATATACAGATATACCATGACCTGGATGAATGAATATAAACAGATATACCATGAACCTGGATGAATGTATTTACCAGATATACATACCTGGATGAATATTACAGATATACCATGACCTGGATGTATGAATATTACAGATATACCATGACCTGGATTGTGAATATTGCAGATATACCATGACCTGGGATGGATGAATATTACAGATATACCAGACCTGGATGGATGAATATTACAGATATACCATGACCTGGATGGATGATATTACCGATTACCATGAACTGGATGAATGAATATTACAGATAGACCATGACCCTGGATGGATGAAATTACAGTTATACCATGACCTGGATGAATGAATATTACAGATATACCGTGACATGGATGGATGAATATTACAGATATAGTACCGTGGCTGGATGGATATTCACAGACTATACCATGACCTGGATGAATGAATATTACAGATATACCGTGCCCTGGATGAATGAATATTACAGATAGACCATAACCTGGATGAATGAATTATTACAGATAACCGTACTGATGACTGAAATTTACAGATGACCATGACCTGGATAAGAATATTACAGATAGACCATGACCTGGATGAATGAATCTTTACAGATAGACCATGACCTGGATGGATGAATATTACAGTTATACCATGACCTGGATGAATGAATATTACAGATATACCGTGACATGGATGGATGAATATTACAGATATACCGTGACCTGGATGGATGATATTACAGATATACCATGACCTGGATGATTATATACATTATACCATGACCTGGAATGAATAATATAACAGATATACCATGACCTGGATGAATGTATATTACAGATATACCATGACCTGGATGAATGAATATTACAGACTATACCATGACCTGGATGATGAATATTACAGATATACCATGACCTGGATGGATGAATATTGCAGAATATCCATGACTGGAGGATGAATATTACAGATATACCATGACCTGGATGGATGAATATTACGATATACCATGACCTGGTATGGATAATATACAGATTTACCATGACCTGGATGAATGAATATTACGATTAGACCATGACCTGGATGGATGAATATTACAGATATACCATGACCTGATGAATGAATATTACAGATATACCATGACCCTGGTGAATGTATATTACAGATATACCATGACCTGGATGAATGAATATTACAGATATACCATGACCTGGATAAATGAATATACAGATATACCATGACCTGGATGAATGAATATACAGATACACCATGACCTGGATGAATGAAAGTACGATATACCATGACCTGGATGAATGAATATTACAGATACCACCGTGACCTGGATGAATGAATATTACAGATATGCCATGACCGATGAATGATTTACAGATTACCGGCTGGATAATGAATACTAAGATATACCATGACCTGGATGAATGATATTACAGATAGACATGACCTGGATGAATGAATATTACAGATATACCGTGACCTGACGTGAATGAATATACAGATACCTGACCTGGGTGAATAATTACGATAACGTGACCTGGATGAATGAATATTACAGATATACCGTGACCTGGAAAAAATGAATGCAATATTACAGATATACCGTGCCCTGGATGAATGAATATTACGAGATAGACCTAACTGGATGAATGAATATTACAGATATACCGTGACCTGGATGATGAATATTACAGATAGACCATGACCTGGATGGATGAATATTACAGATAGACATGACCTGGATGAATGAATATTACAGATAGACCATTGACCTGGATGGATGAATGATATACAGTTATACCAGACCTGGATGAAATGAAATACAATTATACCATGACCTGTGGATGAATATTACAGATATACCGTGACTGGATGGATGAAATTTACAGATTACCATGGACCTGGATGTATGAATTTAAGATATACCATGACCTGATGAAGAATCTACAGTATACCATGACCTGGAATGAAGTTATTACAGATATACCATGACCTGTAGGAATGAATATTACGATATACCAGACCTGGATGTAGAATATTACAGATATACCATGACCTGGATGGATGAATATTGCAGATATACCATGACCGGATGGATGAAATATTACATGACTATACCTGACCTGGATGGATATATTACAGATATTACCATGACACTGGAGGATGAAATATTACAGATGTACCATGACCTGGATGACATGTATTACAGGATAGACACATGACCTGGATGGATGATATTACAGATATACCATGGACACTGGATGATGAATATTACAATATACCACAGCCTGGATGAATGGTGATATTACAGATATACCATGACCTGGATGAATGAATATTACAGATATACCATGACCTGGATGAATGAATATTACAGATATATACCATGACATGGAATGAATGAATATTACGATATACCATGAACCTGGATGAATGATTACAGATATACCATGACCTGATGAATGAATATTACAGATACACTGACCTGGATGATGAATATTACAGATATCCATGACCTGGATGAATGAATATACAACAACGTACTGAACGTCTGACCTGGATGAAGATATTACGATATACCATGACCTGGATGAAGAATATTACAGATTACTGACCTGATGAATGAATATTACAGATATACCGTTACCTGGATGAATGAATATTACAAATCTACCATGACCTGGATAAATATGATATTACCTATAACCATGACATTTTTGACAAACGCGCCTTAAAAATACTTTTCTGAAAGAAAAAAACACCCATCATCAGTCCTCACAGAAATCATTATCCTCAGCAATGATTAAGAAGAGAGAAGGCAATCTAATATGTCATTTAGTTTTATCTTATGGATAATGCCCCATGTTGAGCAATTTCTATTTAAACGTTTACCTGTCCAAGCTAATGCGGTTTTCCCGTACCCTTTTAATGCATGCATCCCTCTGTTAATTTCACATCCTTTCTGTTGTGTGCTCTAAGCTGGGCCTATTAGCAGTCTCAGCTGTGTGTCTTGAAGCAGGTGCTTTAATAGCTGCTGATGTTGATTTGTTTCAAGCACATTATGTGTAATTCCCTGCTTTAAAAGACAGGTTGCATTTAAAGGGAAATTCAGTGCGAGAAGAAAAAAAAGGGATTCTCATTGTGCAGAAAATCAGCCATGTATGTTTTTTTTTTTTTTACACTAGTGGTTTATGTTTTGGTCTGAGCTGTGCACAATTTTAGTGCTTCCTATCCTTGAATGTAAATAATGAAATGAGGAGCGGGATAAAATTGCATTATTAATTTTGCCTGGTAACATTGTTCTAATGAACTGTGGTCTTGTGGACGCGTCTGATGTTGTATCTCTTTGCCATTGAGCCCAGTAGGGCGCCATCAAGGGGTTACAGGAGGTACTTCTGGTGTGGGGCACAGAAAATTCTGACAGTGTCCCTGCAGGTCCATGAACTTGGGAAGAAGTGGCACTAAGCAGTATTTTATTAATTGTATTGAATTCATTAAATAGTTGGGATTTTTTTTCTAAATTTAAATTCATATCAAGTGTCCATGCTATAAGCATCCGCGCTGATGAAGTGCTATGTTTAATGTAGAAGTAGATATTGAACATAGTTACGAAGCTTTAAAATACTGGGTGCAATGTAGTTGATTTTATAATTAAAGATTCTATTTGCGTTGTTGTGTGTGTGTGTGTGTACTGATGGCTTTACAGTGTATTATTCTTTATTTTATTACATTCTGTTCCCAAAGTAGATTTACCATTAGAAACAGTAGGTACATGTCTGTTGGCACATGTGGGGCAGGGTAAGCTGCCCCAAAGTAAAAATGGCCATTGTTTGGGGGCAAGGTCTGGTTTAAGGGGGAGCTATTGGTTCCTTGGGTTCCAGGCTTTTTGTGCTTTTATTCTCTGCTAGTCGCAAGCCGACAAACTGTACAGAATTGAATATTACCCATAGTTCAATGATGTTCCTAAAATAAAATGCTTGGTGACGATGAGTTTCACTATGTTAAATAGCTCTTGGCTTGTAAGCAGAGAATCAAGGAACTATAAGATTAAAAAAAAATCTCATTCATTCAAGGGACACTTCTGAAATATTTCCAGCAGAACAACAGCTGTTATTTAAATCGGATTAGTGGACAGGCTAGAAACTTGATGAAGTATCATATGAAGGCCATATATTACATTCATGTTTGTATTGGCCAGATCAGTAGCACTTCTATGGCATGAGTTCCCCTACAGGCACTGTGTTTTATATACTTCTGCGGCATTTGTCTGGTCTGTGTCTTTACATCCAAGAGGTGGGAATATTGTCTTTGCATTCATCTCAGCCTTGAAGTTTGTCTGTTGGTAGGCACAGGCCTGGATGACCTGTAAACCAATAAAATCTTTCACTAGAGGGAGCCCTCCAGTTACTTTAGTTAAGTATATATAAAAGCCACTATGGGGTAAACAGTGCCAGGAAGCCCTGGGCACTGTCCTACACCACCAATAATGATTTATGGGTTTGTGGAGGTTCGTGAATTAATGGATAGGTTCCCTCAAAAAGTGAACCTATCCCTTTTCTCCATAATTGAAGAATGAACGGTAAAAGAGTTATATCTTATCTCCTGTTCCTCAATTCATTTAACAGGAGCAGGGAACTAAGATTGTAAAGCTGGGTACACACATTAACGATTAAGCCCCGATACCGTCGGATCCGACGGTATCGGGGCTTAATCGTTACGTGAGTACGTTCGTTTCCCGAATGAGCGCGCGGCCGCCAAACGATCGGGTCGGCCGAACGCTCGTTCGGGAAGGCCGCCAATTTCCATCGGCCGTGCTAGACTCCCTATAAGGAGTCTAGCGCGGCCGATGGTAACACACCAGTCCCGAGCATTCTCACATAGGAGAACGCTCGGGACTGTGTGTTTGCAGATCTTTGAAGATGCAGACAGGATCTTGCAGATCCTGTCTGTCATCTTTCAGAAATCTGTACAGTGTGTACCCAGCTTAAAACTTACTTGTGTGCGCTGCCCTCAGCTACACCAGAGAAGTCACTGAGGAGCGCGTTTGCAGCTTAGGTTTACAATCTTCTTCCCCGACTCCTGTTAGATTAATTAAGAACAGGAGGTTAGACACAGCTTCTGTACCTCCCATTCTTCAATTAATGAGAAAAAGAATAGGTTCACTTTTTGAGTGAACCTATCCTTTAAGGCATCTCAGAGTCACAAGGTCATTGTGGCTTTATTGCACCGTGCATATGCATCACCGTTTAAAATGTCAGGTTAAGATCTAGCCCCTTAGTCAAAACTAAGATGAACCCTACTGAACCCTGAGACAGTGGACAGTAAAACAAACCAGGAAGAAGGAGGGGACAGTTTCTTTCCCACTCATAGGATGATGCAGATATCCTTGCTGACACCATCTTCCTGTTCTACTGTGTTGTTCCTTAGCTTCATTCTCTCACAGCTCTGTGCAGAAATTAATCTCACAAACGAAAACCACATTTTTAAAACCTTTTTTGTGGGAATCTTAACTGTGGCAAGGTAAACTTCATGTAAGTATTACATCTGATTGATAAAGGTCCTCACCCTGGGTACTATTAATAGGTGGAGGGAGAGGAGTGAGGGGGAGTTGAGTGCAATTTTCCTAATTTGTACTCTGGACTGTATTTGGTTCTCTGCTCTCCTCTTTGTGTTTTACAAAGTAGACATACAGTATATCTGTTGTATTCAATTAGATCAACTGGACTTGAAGTTTAGTTCTTGAAGACGTTTCGCTAGTCATTCGACTGGCTTTCTCAATTCAGAATGACTTGTACAAGAATCTGTGGCAATTATGTACCCTGGAAAGACAGATGGTGTCTGCCATGTACAATGCTGTTTTGACACCTTACTCTGGGTTTTCCTATAACACCTCTTAGCCACTATCCAATCACGCCCTTAAGACTTGGCTGTGATATGCTAATGAAACTATGATCAAACAACACCAACCCATCCTGATAAATAGCCACCTAACAGATGGATTAATAATATAACCTTATAACAACACCTAACCAGATACAACTGTGTGAAATCAGTAAATATTTCACTACAGCGGTGCTTCATGCCTTGTAAAAGTAAAATAATCAGACAGCTCTCACTATCATGACTGTCCCATGGGAGAGTGAGGTGGTGGGTAAGCTATTGGACTGCCTAAGGGACCATACACTAGTTAGACATATAGCGAGATTCCGATTCCCATCTGCACAAACGCCCAATCTGCTGCATCGACTACTGCCCCAGTGGCTCTAACCTGCCGATGTTCCCGCAATATTCCCTGGCTTAATAATGATTCATTGTCATTACACTGTTATGTTTGCCAAAAGTGACTGGGGCTGAGCAGTTAAAGTGGTGTACTGGTACCTTAAGAGTATACATTCATTCAACTTGTGATTTCTGGCTATAAGTTAAAATAAAATCAGTTTCAGTGCAGAGTTGCCTTAAAAATGACTGATAAAATCACTGCCCCTGCTCTTTCCAATGGTAACATAAATCACATTTATGTGTATGGGGCTGGTAACAAAATACAAAATAAAAATGGGGAGAAGATAGAATTGACTCTGATGACTGCATAGTTTACTGACATTCCTCAGTGTGCGAGAGACAGCTAAGCTATTGGAGCATTCCACCCTAACAAAAGTCTCCATTGTCTATAGGATCAGCCATATGGATGCACTGCATGAAATTAGTGCTATTACTTTCCTCGTCAAAATGAGAATCCCACGACTGACGGGAGGACCCATGGTTTCAAGATTGGCTGCAACACATTGTTTTAATCAGCATTTTCTGCGAACCCCTCCCATAGTACGAAGGGTGAGGACATCAACCCTGATTTTCTCTAGATGTCCCATACCGACTGTCCAATGGGATTTGTTCAATTAAAAGCGTGCTATACAAGGAGCTTACTTCCCATGGACATCTTGGAAAAGTCCTGGACTTTGGAAGGGGGCAGGGCCTAGACCAAAACAATGAGGTGGATATTTATAGAACGGTATTGAACATTTAGAGCTTCCAGGGGTAACACCCTAAACACAGCCAGGTCCTCGTCACTTGGTTTTCTCTGTATCTGCTGTACCTCTGTAGATTTTATGCTTGATACCATGGTCTTCCTCCACCCCCTCCCCTCCAGGGTTTGACCAATGGGAAGGTTTTCTCTACATAGAGGGGGAGGTTAAAAGGATTTTCTTGCTGTATAATGTCCTTTATCATCACAGTGGCAACAAGTGGCATAGTAACAAACCTAAGGGCCCCAAAGTAGATTTTGACCCGAGTCCCCTCCTGAGCATCAGGACCCCAACTTGGGGGCACCCCAGCTCAGGATCCCCCTGCATTAGGGCCCAGACTCAGCAGCATCTACACCTCTTCCTCCAAAAAAGCAATAATGAAATATGGTTGAAAGAATAAATAAACACCTCATTAGGGCATAACTAGAAAGGGACCAACCTTCCTGCAATGTTTACAGTGGCTGCTGGGTGGTGCCTTGTATCTTTAAGGTGTAGGGTATAAAGTATGGGGCCATTTGGTCATATACTGTGCTCCCCAAGTAGCTATACTCAGTGGCATCTGTTGCTGTGACTTTTCATGACATACATTTCTAATGTCCCCCAAAACAGAATATACTCTATATCATAGAGATCCATAGAGGGAAATGTTACACAACAAGCAACTCCAGAGCTACTTTTTATTGTGGTCTCATGGGCCCTGAATGCAGTCAGCCAGACAAATGCAATAAGAACCCATCTGAGGCGGTCATTAAATTTACCATGTTTTCCCCTTTCTGCCCTAGAGCCTTTTAATACATTGTCCCAGGCCGCCCACTAAATTATACTGCATGTTAGTTTAAACCCTTTCCACCCTGACACCTCAGTTCCGCCACACATATGGTTACACAAAAGACACAAACAACCATGGTAATCACAAATATGCATCATGTCAATCACACAAATATGTTAAATCAACCAGTAGTGTAACTAGGAATCACTGGGGCCCCCTGTAAAACTATGATGGGGCCCTTATTATGATTCATCCACGTGGTTTTCTGGGAGGAGGCTATATCATCATAGGAAAAATAAGAAGATAGGACAACTCTTGGCTCCCAGCCCCCCCTGGTAGTTATGCCTGATCAACTGTATTGTCTAAGGCCCGCCCCTACCTCAGTCTGGGATCTATCCAATGGGAAAAAGCACTTCATGCAGAATGTGTCTTCCCATTGGTTAGGTCCTAGGCCACAAAGTGGGTGGAGTTAATAACTTGATACTCAATTGCCACAAACTTTTTTTAATTAGTTATATTAATTAGTATTTTTTTGTTGTTTATCATTAGAAGCAGTAGTATTAGTAGCAGCAATAGAATATTAATATACTAAAGTAGTAATATTACTATAGTAGTACCACCATTATTAATAATATTAAATATATTGTGCAGTACCTAATAATGTGCCTACAATGTTAACTCCACATGATTCTGTTATGGATACTTTCCATCCATTGGTTATTATTAAATCCACTTTATCCCAAGTTTATGGCACCCATGCTGATATCTAATGCTGAGAGAGGAAGATGGCCCATGTGTTGTGTGTCATGTAGATTTTCAGCCTCTGTCTGTTCCTGGTGAGAATGTATGTGGTGGAGATGTAGTGTAATTTTAGCCTGTCTCAGCCCCTCCTTCCTCCTCCTCCACTGTGTGGTACCAGGAGGGGAGACTCAGCCTCCCGTCCTGCCTCCTCTCTCTCTCCTCCTGCCTTCCTCCCCTCCCCCTTTGTACAGTTTCACTGAAATGTATCCTGGGAAGCTGAAATAGACACATAGAGAGGGTTTGCAAAAATGGCTGCACCATGAAAAAAAAACCAAAATACATTTGCAACCAGGAGAAAAAAGGGCTTCTCACTGAGCCTCTCGGCTGGCTAATCAGTTAATCTGTTGGGTGGGGGCTCTGCAAAGAGAAGGGGGGCCCCAAGAATTTTCGTTGGATTTGATTTTTTTTTTCTCTTTTTTTTTCCTTCTTCTTTCTTTTTGATCTGCTGGAGAGAAGAGGGAGAGACTGGGAGCCAGCCGGCACCAGCCTACGGAGACCGAGACAAGGAGGAGAAAAGGGGGGAAAAGAACCGGAACAACAAAGAAATTAAATGGATAGAAATTATCCACCGCTGGTTTGGAGATCCACTGGGGGCTGGTTCGGGATGGAGCTACGAAAGGTCGGCAAAAGCGAGGTAAGGGGAGCCGGCAGGGCATGGAATGGATCCATTGAACGTCGAACATTGATACATTGAAGGATTGATACAATGTAACAATGTCTAATCAGCGCGTGAGGTGGGAGGGCTGCTTGGCTGGTTCATGGTTGCAGCTGCCACAATTGGCCCTTGGCTTCTCTATAAAGGGGACAGAGGGTGTATGAGGGTAGAGACGTGGTTACGACCAGACTGTAGGTGGTGAATCCACTTATTAAATATTGGGATTTCTAGGGGGTGCAACATATATGATTTCCCCCCTTTCAGAACATTCCAGGCACAAACATGAAGCGCCCTCCCGCATCAAATTCCTTGATGGTTTGCAAGAGGAGAGAGGGAGGGAAAGGAGAAAATTCAGCACTGTCTGCACTAGGCCTGCAGTCTCAGCAGGGAGCACGTTGGAAAGGGTTCCTTCCATTTTGCTTTATCTTTCTGCTTCAGAGATGGGGAGGTCAATCCACAAAATGAATTGGTTTGGGGTAGTTAGTGGGAAGAAGGGCGCATCATGACTGTCAATAGGGGCTGGTGGTGATGAGGTTGCTGGAATTAGCTGCTATTGTTTGGCTCTTTTTAAATGTTGAATTTCTCATTGAAAGGCTGGAGGTGTTTGGTGATTGATTGGATGTAATGGGGGGGGGGGGGGTACTACTCTCTGGATGTGACAATTATTTACATTAGGCGTTTGTTTATTTGTATTTAAAAGGACTGATGGGGAGGACCAAGTGACCATGCCTCCTTTCCTGCCATAACTTAATATTAATTACACTGAAAACCCCATGTGCTCTCTGATCATTGATAAGCATGTGAAAATGGCCAAGCCTCCCCTTTCTGGCCAGATCCAAGCGGGGGGGCTGGTTGGATGCTGATCTGCAGAGAGAGGAAAAAAAGATGGGAGGCAACAAGATTGCAGTGGAAGGCATTAGCATCAAAGCTGAGGTGTTTATAGAGCAACAATGGACTGAAGCCAGGGGATTGGTGTATATTCGGGGGGGGGGGGGGGGGGTCTTAAAATTTGTCAATGAATAGGAAAAACTCTAAGCTTTGTAAGAATTCACTTTTCTTTCTTATTAACTAGCTGCAGGCTCATTCCTGCAGTGTGGGCCTAATCTAAAGGGGGGGGAGGCGGCAAGCAATCAGCAGGCTGAACACTGAGCTGCTGAATATGCATCTTTTAAGTTCTGCTTCGAAGTGGTTTAGGAGTAAATTATGGCGTGATGATTCTCTAATGCAATTACTTGGGGGTGGTGGTTTAAAAAAAATAATCGAGTTGTGGATTTCATTCAATCAGGTGCAGCGGTGATTTTTATTTAAAATGGAAACTGGCATGAAGGATTTGAAAATATATAGTGCTAATCACCCTCAACTGTAAATGATAAGGATATTAGAAGTCACGGAGGAGTTCCGTGACCATATAAAAGTACGAGGCCGCAGCCTAGTACCTTATATACAGGGCACGGAACTCCAAGGTGACTACTAATAACCTTATAATTTACAGTTGAGGGTACATTATTATTTTAAACTACTCCTTTGTGGCTTCTAGTTTTCTTCTCCTGAAACTGTAAGATTATAGGCTTAACTTACAGTTCCTCCCATAGAAATCCACTACAAGGTAGGTTATCGGTTAATAGCTGTGAGAGATCATTTCATATTAGTGATTTGACCCTCCCCCTTCTGGAAAGAGTTTGGATTATTGGTATATTTTGCTTTAAGGTGGTAGATGAGGTTGGAACTTCTTTGATGAAATGCATTCTACCCATAAACCATAGAGTTCTGATCTTGTCGCATGTCATTTTCTTGCCACATTGACTTTTGGTTATTTAATCATCTGCCTCCCCTATTCATTGCTTTGATTTGTTTTTATAAGCTGGAAACTCAGTATTGTGCTATAAAGGCAGGTAAACAGGCCCTACCTGAGTAGATAACATTGTGTTTTTTTTAATTGGCTACATAGTCCAATATGGCAAACTGAAAATCCCAGCATTCCCCAGCTGTGTGGTGCTTGTAAACTACAACTCCCAGCATTCACACAGCCAGGGAGTTGTAGTTTGATCTAGAAACATTGATATTGAACCTTGGCAACTCCAGATGTTTGGAAACTACAACTTCCAGCATTCCGGGTTTGCAGAATGTTTGACATATCAGTTTACAGTATATATACTGTAAAGTTACTGCCTAGTATTCTTTGCAGCAGGTGCACATTTAAGTTTTATTAATGCGTACACACGGATGGGGTGTTTTTCTGATTGAAACCGCAATGCAAAGGAAATTCGTATAAAGTAAGATCTCGCCATAGATCAGGCCTCAATATCACAGCCCCTGTTTATAATATGGCGAAATGAACTCACTCCAAACCGCAAAGAGCAGGGAAGCCTACAACTCCTCACTACAGAGGAAAGACAGAGAATGCTGGGAGTAGTTTTTATAACATCTGGAGGGCATTCCTTGAGGATACCTGAGTTGAAGAATCTAGTTATATCAATGATTAAAAATAGGTAGACAAATATGCAGCAACCTGCCCTATTACCAGTTCTGTGGAATCTCAAACTCCAGAACAGTCAATTCTGCGATAATATGGTACGTTGCGGGGGCAGCTGCAGAATCTCTTGGAACACACGTCCTTCAAATATTCTATCAGCCCTAGAGGAACTGTGTGTGACGGAGGGACATGTTCTTAGGGAAAGGTTGGAAGTGGGAGATTCACGGGAGAAGATCTATAGTAATAAAGGACTGCAAAGTTGAATGTCATGATGTTTTATGTAACCAGTGTGTTTGTAAACTTGACCATGGCATTTAATATGATTTCCATATCTTGGTAGAACTTGAGACTCCTTACAATGTCCTTGTTGAATGGTTCTATAACCCGGTAGTCATCTTCTGTTGCCTGATATGGATAAGCAGGGTTTGTTTCTCTTATAAGCCATGGGTAACCTGGAGCCCCAGATTTATCCTAATATTGTCCAGTCTGTGTGTCGGATGCAGTGAGTGGTGATAATACATAATGGGACTGCAGGCAGCTTACCTCAATTTATCTCTCCACAATATAATTTAATATGCAACAACCCCTATAGAAGCTTTGTATCCCTTTAGGGGATTTAAGGACGAGTGTGCTGTCTAAGCTCCGTCCACCTCGTATGGGATCTATCCAATGGGGAGAATTGCTTCTTGCAGATTGTGTCTTCCCATTGATTTGGTCCTGGGCCACAATGGGGTGGACCAACAACCGTACGCCAGGGTCCTTTAATCTCCTCTAGGTTCTCTTGCACCCCCACTTAAATCCAATATAATCTCCATTTTCAGTGCTAGCTGAAAATATGGTAATAAGCCTTGCTACTGTAAATCTAGTGCATGCCATAAACTAATTACCTGTCACCCATTGGACTGATGTTCTAACAACTGCCTGGGCTGATCATTGATAATGAAATGAGTGGTCCAGGGGAACATCAGAATATCGGCAGGAGAGTCGGTTTTATTGCCTAATAATAGATCAATTGACACGCCCAATAAACCCAATACTTGGTCAACATAAGATCTGGTACACCCACTCATCCAGGACCCCACCTACAGACCACCAATTGATAAACCAATAGGTAGTCTGTTCTGGAATTAAAGTGGACTGCAAAATTTAGCAACACCATTTACAACCGCAGGATTGGCCATTACTTACCAGCATGGCCGATTTACCTGACCAATCGGTTTTTACCTTGTCGTGGTCAGGTTAAATATACTACCTGTGGGTACCAACCCTTGCAGGGATATGATAACACCTATTTTGGTTTAACACCATTTAAATTACCATTGAGGCTCACCGATCATTCCCAGAGATGCCGTCACCCAGGATCATTCTCAATGATGTTATTACAGGATTATGTTTATAATCATTTTATCTCTTGCTGGGATTTGGGCTCAACCTTCAATTCACCCAGAAGGAGACTACAGCCAACTCCTGATTGGACAATGCAAATACTAATCTTCAGTTTTAAATATAATTAATAATTTTATTTAAAAAAAAAAAAAAAAAAGCTAGAATTTTCTGGCTGCTGCTTGTCGGCAAAGTATTATGGGACTTGTAGTTCAGTGACTGCTCTTGGGTCCTTTGTAATTAATTCTGCAATGGCAGTTTTCCTCTGCGCTCGAACAGTGTACGCAGATCCCATAACTATCATTTCCGTCAGCAACCCAGAGGGAGGAGAAGAGTGTTCTGGCAGAGCGCTGTAAGGGCGGTGCTGCCAAGGGGAGGGGGTGAGAGTTCTGTCCATGACAAAGATGCACCAGTCTGCTTGTAAGCACATGTTTTGGTGTGTGTGGTCTTGTTCTTACTACAAAGTCCTTCCTTTAGGAAGAGGATTGTTTCCTTATCTGAAATGAGATTCTCTTGCTCTGGAAAGTGTTCCCAATGCAACATTGCATCCTGGACTGGAAAGATCAATTTCCTTCTTAACCTGCTCGTTTCTTGTTTGCAGAGGATCCCCACCATATTACTACCGAAACTAGATATTCCAAACCTTTTACTGACATTTTTTTATTGTAGCTTCTCTCAATCATGCAAGTCCTGAATGTTTTCAATGGACATTCCATGTGGAAAAGATTCTCAGTGAAAGTGACATCATAGATGGATTAGGATCAATTGGCCCAGGGCAGGCTGAACATTGGGTTTGTTTTTGTATTGTATAGCTGTAGTACTAAAATGGGCCTCTGAATTGTTTACTGGTCCTAGGTGGCCTTAATTGATGATCTAGCTCGAGTGGCCTATAGTCTCTAGATTCCTTAGGTTGGTACACATGGGCAGGTTCTGTCCCGGCCGACTGTTCGCACTATCTAGCTTCGGCTGGGATGAATTGCTTTCTATTGGTGACTGTAATAGACTATCAGTGGCCGACAGTTTGCCACAACTGGTCCGATTGTCTGTTTGTCTGACCGCTTTAATGTTACAGCCTGCTGGGTTGCATGTGTGTGCCACGAGCATTGAGTGGCCACTGCTGCAGACCAATCATAGCCAATTGAATCTTTCTTTACTCTCCCATGCAGCCATGGAAGCGATGATTTCCTTTGCAGCTCATTCAGCGTTTCCATTGTATCATTTAAAAAAACAACGTTCTATTTTTTTTTGCATTCCATCAAGTGATTGTTATTGATTTGTAGGTTTGTTCGGACCTCGATCAGCCAGGACATAAATTTCCATGAGCTCTCGACCCACTTCGATCCTTGTGATCAAATTAAGAAGCCGACACGATTGCTTGATAATCTAAACGGAATGGCCGTGTATAGTTTCCTAACGGACGGTTCTGCCGAACCTCAGCTAGTGTATGTCTACGTTAACGCATGAAAAATCATTTTCACTTGTGTTTTGTGTATGATCCTTTCTCATTTGATGCTAATTAATTTCGACAGCCTATAAGCTCAGTTGGAACGGGTCACGTCCCTATGCGTTCTCGGTCTTCTCCAAAAGACCTGGAGTTTGACTGCCAAGGAAGAGAACAAAAGCTCGGTTCGATTACCAGCTGTTGCCTCTTTGATTGGTTGTGCGCACAGCCTGTCTGTACAAACCCCCTCGAGCTAGACACAGGCAGAATTCTAAGCAGTCTGCATCGCGGCACTGAGGGATGGTTGGCGGTTCGTTTAACTAATAATAATCTGTATCGCTCGGTCTTCTTTGTATTTGAATGAAAACAATTGGGGAATCCTCAGTGAGGTGAAACAAAATTCTATTTAATTCATAAATCTGTTTATTGACAAGCAAGTGTTTGAAGAACATATGGGATGTCTGCATTACAGGGTATAGCTCGGAGGTTACAGACATCACAAGCTATCGCTACATAGCAATATCAAAGCAGTCAGTTACCTGCTAACAGGTAAACACAGAGGTTATAAAAAGGTTGAGAAAACATATTTTCTTGAATGCTCTGTGCTCGTATACTCCTGCCCCACATTAACATTACATAACTTACTATTGGATGATGGGGGTTTAAAATGAACACCTATAAAATCAAATGCATCAGAGGAGATTACATGTGTATGATGATCTTACTGCAATATTTTATCATTTTTGAATGTTCAAAATCATTTAATCACTGATGCTCCCCCTTCTTTCAATGTCCCATGGTCCTTTGCTGCTGCTGATAAGCCCCTTCAAGTGTATGATGGGTGGTGCCAAATAAAGATTTGGCTGACGTGGAGGTGTTACCGAAACCAAGGATCTTGGGTAGAAAAGTAAGAGCACTACCAATGAACATTTTAATATCAGGTAACCCCTAGCATTTTTTGTCTAAAATGTAGCAGATAATACCTCATTTTACGGGGAATCGGCTGAATATTTATTCTTAGACTTTAATATTATTCTTTAAAGATCAAACCTTATTGAACCGTGGGAGGTTGAATTTTGTTTCAGAATGACAGGGAAGAATTTAAAGGGCATGTCCATCCAAGAAAAATTTTTTTTTAAGCCTAATTACCCCCCAAAAGCTCAAATACGTTTTAACCTTACATTGATCTGACGCTCCCACACTGAGAGAAACTTTCTTGTACCTCACCGATCCCCTCGCGGGAATCCCTCCTCCAGGTTTCTGTTTCGATCCGATTATGAGCGCCCAGGGCAGAGAGCGTTCGTAACTGACTCTTCCGTATATGCACTGTCAGCCATTGGCGTGATCACTGTCGCAGCCAGGACTGAAAATGGCAGGAGTCGGACTTTCGGCCAGGTATCGGCTGAGGTAAAGTAAGTATATCAGCGGGGAGCATTGGATCAAGGTAAGGTTAAAACGCACTTGGACTTTTGGGGGGTAACTGTTATGTTTTACCCAACCAATCAGATCTTATTTAACATTTGAAAGTTAACATCTGATTGGTTTGGGCAAAATTAGCCCTATTTTGACACTAAGAGCGGTTATTGAATCTCCCTGATATGAACATTAACAGGCTACAAGCCAAATGGAAAGTGGCAATGCAAAAGTACATAAAGCTTTAGGGCAGACTGAAGGCCATTGGAAATGGTATTTCAATTAACAGCCCTATTCTTTGTGTGTATGTACACTCACAGAGCTGCAGTAACCAGTTGCTGCCTGGGGAATTAGATTACAATGCTTTGTACTGTAGTTCTCTTATGTCCCAGTCCCATTGGTTAGTTTGGCCTGTGAAGTTATTGTAAATTAATAAATTAAAGCTTAACGACCTTTGTAACACTGACATACTGTATGTGGCTGCACTTGGCTGTACCCTAAATATTTCTCAATATGAATGGTCAAATAGTTTTGTAAGATTGTATTTTTAGCCACACTGGATTTTTGACAAATACTGTATCTCTTATTTAATGACTATAAAATGCTAATTTAGCATTTTCTCTTGTATTAATAAATACTAACATCCTATTTGCAGGCCCCCTAATAGTGACGGTTATGGTCTCAATCCCTGGGTAGATTCAGTTGCTCAGTAGAGATTCGAGCATGTTTGACCCATCCAACAGCCAATCAGTGAAAATTACTGTTAGGAACATTCCAAGGTAGTGGTGCATCCTGGGAAGAAGAACCTGAAATGCAGCCTCAATACGGACTACAGCAGAGCATAGCAAAAAGAATAAAGTCAATAGGTTTTTTTGGTTAATAAATAAAGACAATATGTAAAATAACTAGGTATTTGTTATTTAGATAAAATTGAATTATCAGTATTTCCACTGAACCTCTGCTTAAATTGCGGATACCAGATTGTAAAATAGAAATGATAGGATATATAATGTCCTGTGAACACAGATAAGACCATGTAGATGTGCCGAGCTTCCTGGTGTTTAATTCAGCAATGAACGTTGGGTCCTCTGGATTTTTCTTCAGGCGCCTTTATTTAATTCTAAATCCTGAAGTTTCAACACAACCAATATTTTGGTCGATCCGGTTTTTTAATCGGATATAACTTCTCGCAGCTGACAGATGCTGGTCAAACCATTTCCAAATCTGAAAATTTTTGATTGTAAACGTTGGTAAATGGGATTGTGCTGTCTGTCGTACAGAAATATTATCTAGGGCGTTTTTTTTTCCATGATCGGCTATTTCACGGCTCAGTCAATGACGCTGATTGGGTCAAAATACTGGGTGTGTGTACTCTGTCTAAAATGTTGGACTATATGTCTGAACCCAGCACCACAGACAGTAGGTAACTTGATTCGCTGCTGAGAAAGCCTTGTGCGAAACGCGTTCAGCGTTACCCACCGCTTGTTCCCCATGTGACCCGCTCTCTATTTTGGCTTTGAAGTCGCGTCAATACGCTATTTCGGATCCCCCGTGACTGGTGACTGGTAAGCTGGGTGACAGATGAGTATGATCTCTTATGGCATGTCTTTACATTTGGGGGAGTTTGGTATTACTATTGTTAGAGCCTGGGAGTTTCGACTATAAGGTCTTATCATGGTGAATGGAAAATGTATTGGATTTTAAGTGTTTTTAATTGTTTTATGTATATGCACATTTTCCCAGATATAAGTAAATAAAGGGATTTTTAGTCACTGCTATAGTGGTGTGCCTAGTTTGCCTTTTCTCTTGTAGTTTTGTATCAAGTAGGTAACTTGATAGTATGAACGGTGTTTTAATAATGCTAAAAGCTAACATGATTCGGCTGCTGTTATCACCATTGGGAAGCCATTCATCTAAACCCTATGATCTCATTTTATACTGTTTATATGACCTCTGGACAGTACTGTGGTGTAGTCAAGCCTGTCATTAAGGGGAGCCAGAATTGTGTAATAAACTCTCCGGAGACTCTAGTTAGGATACAAATCAAATGGTACTAATGCCTTCTGGATGCTTGGGTAACAAACTGGATGCTTGGGTAACTATTTGTTACTTTGCATTACCCACACTGTGCACCAGAAATATGGTAATTTGGGCGTTACTCTAACCACTATGGGGTGCAGTGGAATGTGTACATATATATGCATTAAACATGGACTGAGGGCAGCTGAATGTAGGAAATTATTTCTTAAAATCTGGATCTGCTATGGGTACTTTACATCTAAATATTTTTTACAGGGAGATGTAATAAAAGTTCTTATCGTTAAAAATGGTACTAATTTTGCCCCAACCAATCAGCTTTTATTTACCATTTGAAAGCTAACTTTGATTGGTTGGGGCAAAATTAGCACCAATCAGATGTTAGCTTTCAAATGGTAAATAAAATCTGATTGGTTGGTTGAAATTAGCACCATATTTAGCAATAAGAACTTTTATTAATCTCCCTCTTATTGCCTATAACCATGACATTTTTGACAAACGCGCCTTAAAAATACTTTTCTGAAAGAAAAAAAACCCCCATCATCCAGTCCTCACAGAAAATCATTATCCTCAGCAATTGATTAAGAAGAGAGAAGGCAATCTAATATGTCATGTAGTTTTTATCTTATGGATATGCCCACATGTTGAGCAATTTCTATTTAACGTTTACCTGTCCAAGCTAATGCGGTTTTCCCCGTACCCTTTTAATGCATGCATCCCTCTGTTAATTTCACATCCTTTCTGTTGTGGCTCTAAGCTGGCCATTAGCAGTCTCAGCTGTTGTCTTGAAGCAGGTGCTTTTAATAGCTGCTGATGTTGATTTGTTTCAAGCAATTATGTGTAATTCCCTGGCTTTAAAAAGACAAGGTTGCATTTAAGGAAATCAGTGCAGAGAGAAAAAAAAAGGGATTCTCATTGTGCAGAAAATCAGCCATGTATGTTTTTTTTTTTTTACACTAGTGGTTTATGTTTTTGGTCTGAGCTGTGCACATTTTAGTGCTTCCTATCCTTGAATGTAAATAATGAAATTGAGGAGCGGTATAAATTGCATTATTAATTTTGCCTGGTAACATTGTTCTAATGAACTGTGGTCTTGGTGGACGCGTCTGATGTTGTATCTCTTTGCCATTGAGCCCAGTAGGGCGCCATCAAGGGGTTACAGGAGGTACTTCTGGTGTGGGGCACAGAAAATTCTGACATTGTCCCGCAGGTCCATGAACTTGGGAAGAAGTGGCACTAAGCAGTATTTTATTCAATTGTATTGAATTCATTAAATAGTTTGGGATTTTTTTTTTCTAAATTTAAATCTTATTCATAAGTGTCCATGCTATAAGCATCCGCGCTGATGAAGTGCTATGTTTAATGTAGACAGTAGATATTGAACATAGTTACGAAGCTTTAAAAACTCTGGGTGCAATGTAGATTGATTTTATTAATAAAGATTCTATTTGCTTTTGTGTGTGTGTGTACTGATGGCTTTACAGTGTATTATTCTTTATTTTATTTACATTCTGTTCCCAAAGTAAGATTTACCATTAGAAACAGTAGGTACATGTCTGTTGGCACATGTGGCTGCAGGGTAAGCTGCCCCCAAAGTAAAAATGGCCATTGTTTGGGGGCGAGGTCTGTGTTTAAGGTGGAGCTATGGGTTCCGGCTTTTTGTGCTTTTATCTCTGCTAGTCGCAAGCCGACAAACTGTACAGAATTGAATATTACCCATTTCAATGATGTTCCTAAAATAAAATGCTTGGTGACGATGAGTTTCACTATGTTAAATAGCTCTGCTTGTAAGCAGAGAATCAAGGAACTATAAGATTAAAAAAAAATCTCATTCATTCAAGGGACACTCTGAAATATTTCCAGCAGAACAACAGCTGTTATTTAAATCGGATTAGTGGACAGGCTAGAAACTTGATGAAGTATCATATGAAGGCCATATATTACATTCAGTTTGTATTGGCCAGATCAGTAGCACCTTCTATGGCATGAGTTCCTACAGGCACTGTGTTTTATATACTTCTGCTGCATTTTCTGGTCTGTGTCTTTACTCCAAGAGGTGGGAATATTGTCTTTGCATCCTCAGCCTTGAAGTTTGTCTGTTGGTAGGCACAGGCCTGGATGACCTGTAAACCAATAAAATCTTTCACTAGAGGGAGCCCTCCAGTTACTTTAGTTAAGTATATATAAAAGCCACTATGGGGTAAACAGTGCCAGAAGCCCTGGGCACTGTCCTACACCACCAATAATGATTTATGGGTTTGTGGAGGTTCGTGAATTAATGGTATGTCCCTCCAAAAGTGAACCTATCCCTTTTCTCCATAATTGAAGAATGAACGGTAAAAGAGTTATTCTTATCTCCTGTTCCTCAATTCATTTACAGGAGCAGGGAACTAAGATTGTAAAGCTGGGTACACACATTAACGATTAAGCCCCGATACCGTCGGATCCGACGGTATCGGGGCTTAATCGTTACGTGAGTACGTTCGTTTCCCGAATGAGCGCGCGGCCGCCAAACGATCGGGTCGGCCGAACGCTCGTTCGGGAAGGCCGAACAATTCATCGGCCGTGCTAGACTCCCTATAAGGAGTCTAGCGCGGCCGATGGTAACACACCAGTCCCGAGCATTCTCACATAGGAGAACGCTCGGGACTGTGTGTTTGCAGATCTTTGAAGATGCAGACAGGATCTTGCAGATCCTGTCTGTCATCTTTCAGAAATCTGTACAGTGTGTACCCAGCTTAAAACTTACTTGTGTGCGCGCCCCAGCTACACCAGAGAAGTCACTGAGGAGCGCGTTTGCAGCTTAGGTTTACAATCTTCTTCCCCGACTCCTGTTAGATTAATTAAGAACAGGAGGTTAGACACAGCTTCTGTACCTCCCATTCTTCAATTAATGAGAAAAAGAATAGGTTCACTTTTTGAGTGAACCTATCCTTTAAGGCATCTCAGAGTCACAAGGTCATTGTGGCTTTATTGCACCGTGCATATGCATCACCGTTTAAAATGTCAGGTTAAGATCTAGCCCCTTAGTCAAAACTAAGATGAACCCTACTGAACCCTGAGACAGTGAAAGTAAACAAACCAGGAAGAAGGAGGGGACAGTTTCTTTCCCACTCATAGGATGATGCAGATATCCTTGCTGACACCTCTTCCTGTTCTACTGGTTGTTCCTTAGCTTCATTCTCTCACACTCTGTGCAGAAATTAATCTCACAAACGAAAACCACATTTTAAAACCTTTTTGTGGGAATCTTAACTGTGTCAAGGTAAACTTCATGTAAGTATTACATCTGATTGATAAAGGTCTCAACCCTGGGTACTATTAATAGGTGGAGGAGAGGAGTGAGGGGGAGTTGAGTGCAATTTTCCTAATTTGTACTCTGGACTGTATTTGGTTCTCTGCCTCCTCTTGTGTTTTCAAAGTAGACATACAGTATATCTGTTGTATCAATTAGATCAACTGGACTTGAAGTTTAGTTCTGAAGACGTTTCGCTAGTCTCCGACTGGCTTTCTCAATTCAGAATGACTTGTACAAGAATCTGTGGCAATTATGTACCCTGGAAAGACAGATGGTGTCTGCCATGTACAATGCTGTTTTGACACCTTACTCTGGGCGTTGCTATAACACCTCTTAGCCACTATCTAATCACGCCCTTAACACTTGGCTGTGATATGCTAATTGGGATTTTCCAGGGTACATAATTGCCACAGATTCTTGTACAAGTCATTCTGAATTGAGAAAGCCAGTCGGATGACTAGCGAAACGTCTTCAAGAACTAAACTTCAAGTCCAGCTGATCTAATTGAATACAAGAGATATACCATGACCTGGATGAATGAGAACCTTCACAAGCATGGACATACAGTACATAATTTTCATTGGTGCTTTTAAAATGGCAAAATGATCCACCCAATTAAGGGAAATGGTCTTATGTTGGCTGTAAACTATCCTGATATTAGGTTGATGTAACTGTCATTGATGTGATTGAATATTGATTGCTAAATGATTGGCTCAAGCGGTTATCCGAACATCACAGGAACATGGACAGGTAAGAGATTAAGAAAATTCCCTGGCTGTTTATTTTCGGTAACCAATCACTTATTAAATGTTTTCTAACTGCAGTAGACCAATAAAAAGGTAACATCTGATTGGTTGAGAGAACAGCACAGGCAATTTGTTTCACCTCTATTTAAATTTAGCCCCAATGTCACTGACAGAATAAGACTGTATAACACTTTTATAACAATTGGGATGGATAAAGTTTATTTTGTATCAACAAAAGGAACTTAAAGGACAGCTAAAGCCTCAGAAGAGCACTTTTTCAGAAGGAAGAGCATATTAATATAAAAGCAGTAATCAGTGTCTCACCTTTAATTTTGATATGGTTGTTGGGAAATGTACCTTTCTAACATGGGGTTTGTGTTTTATTTCTAGTATCACTCAGTATGGTCACTGACCATTATGTTCTATACACATTCTCAGTCCTTGGATACTGCAGGAACTTATAACAGTTAGTCACACCCATTAGGAACCTCTAGCCAGTCCTTTTACAGGACATATTAGGCACAGTAGCAGGTGACTGAGGTCAGAAGTGTGGCCAGTCCCTGGACATACACACAATTCATCCATTTATTCAAGGGGTTACATTTACTTTAATGCTATTAATTGTATTGCTATTTTACAGTTTATTGGTGTTTTTAGAGGGTATATATTCAGATTCTGGAGTGTAAAAATTTGGGTTTAATTCTTTAATTTGCTCAACCAATCAGATGTTTTTTTACTGGTCTACTAGAGTTAGAAACAATTTGGTAACATCTGATTGGTTGCTGCAGATTGGGAACGTGGGTAAAATGTTGAAATTGAATTAGGCCCATATCTGTACAATATGAAATTTGTAGTGGACTAAAAAAACATTCGTTTTTGTGCTCCTGTATGGAGCTCTTTTACCATAAAACGTTTATTAACCTGTACAATTCCTCCAAATGGGGTTAATTTCCCCTTTATATCCCAGCAGTGCATTCATAGAACAGTGACCAATATTAAGGTAAAATCCTTCTCTTCTTGCCAAGATGCTCTGTGCAGGAGGGACCGTCCATCTGTTGTCTGTTTATCTAGTCGAGAGCATTGTGGTGGGGAAGTAATTTGTGTTGGATTCTGGCCCTCCCTCGCATTAACCTTCTGGGTTGTTGAAGTCCAATGAGATAGAAATCTGCAGTTAACATTCCCATACACTGGGACGATTGGCACCTTGTGTCATTTAGTGACTTTTAAACCAGGTACAGAGATTATTTCCCCAACCAAAGGCTTTAGGAATTGGTAAGTTGTAGAATGGATTGTAAAGGCTAGGCCACACTGCTGCATTTTCTAACGTGCTAACGATTGTGCTCATGGTCTGTAGTGTGTTTGAATTGTTGAGAAGTGCATGTCAATGTGTGTAAACAAGAAAAGAGATGATCAATGCACATTCCTGGGCCCCATATATCATCATCAGTGTTCTCCCTAGGGTCTTTTAGCCGGGCGGCCCACCCGGCTACTTTTTCATGCCACCCGGCTGGAAAAAGTTTCTTGACAGAACACTTGTGATTTAAAAGAATTTAGATATAGGTTTAATAGGTGCCAATAGAATCAGTTAAAACTCCCGCCAAAAACTGCCCAATCCAGACCACTTCTTACACTTGCAAGATTATTTTTGCAAGATCCCTAATGCCACAAAAGTGGTGGCACATGTGCTTGTGCTGCCATATTACATCTGGGTTACCTTCAGATGTACCGAACCCAACTCCCTACAGATGTTGCTGAACTACAACTCCCTCCCGATTTATCGAACTACAACCTTCTGTAGATGTTGCGAACTACAACTCTCTGGGAGTCATAGGTTCAAACATCTAGTGGGACAAAGTTAGACATCTCTGACCTATATAATGAGCATAATGCAGTGCACTTTTTCCACACCGGCTACTTTTCATGCCACCGGCTGGAAAAACATTCTGGGGAGAACACTGATCATAATATATGTGCTGTGAAACAGTAAAAACATGGGGGGTTTAGTTACAATTTTATGCATAATAGTGAAAATCTCGAGGTCAAGGTAACCCCAGTATGGAAGGTCTTAAAGGCATGTCCACCCCCAAAACTATAATCCCCCCAACTACTGGCCCACCATGTAGTGTAGTTTAATCCTTACCTCACATCCCAACTCCATCTGGTTCTCCCGTAGTCCCCCCCCCAAGTTCCAAAAACTGCCCACCAGGAGGCTAGCAGGTCCAAAGGACACTGCCTGCTACGGCCTCCCGGAGATTCCTGCCATGCGTGGCTGCAGCCCTTCTCCCCCCTCCCTCCCCCTCCCTCCGTTCTACTATCCTCCCCCTGCACAAATCCCCCTAATATTCTGCTCCCCATGTCCCCCAGCCCAACCGATGTTTTTTTTTTTAAAAATCTCCCCAAACTCTTACTTACCTCTCCGCTTTCCTCCGCTGCACTGAATGACCGGCAGCCACGTCCGTGATTGGCTGCCGCTCAGCCAATCACAGATGCGACTGCCGGTCCCGCCCCTCTGCTTGCATTCTCGCAAGCAGAGGGCCGGCAGTGGGGCGGAGGATCGAGGGGAGGTAAGTAAGAGTTTGGGGGCTTTTTAAAAAAAAAAACATGCGGTTGGGGCTGGGGGACATGGGGGAGCATAATAATAAATTTTTATTTTAGGGGTGGACATAGCCTTTAACCGTTTACCTTGGGTCATTTATCTGGGCTGACACTCCCTGCTTGGTCGCACGTGCTGTGATTTCGCAGTTCATGCGATCACCATTTTTATGTGTAGAGCATGTGCTCCGATTACGTACTATTGCGCGGATTGCTGCATAGTGTGGGCTTGGCCTCCAATCAACTTTACAGTAGATAAGGCAGCAATCTGTATCTAGAACCTTACAATTTAGAATGATGTTGGCAATTTGCGTTTTTAACATTGTAATAAAAGACTTGTGCAATCTCATCATGCTTGGTGCTGACACTGCTGGGAACCTAGATCAGCATTAACAGAAATGTCTATTGGTTTTTACTGTTCTCTTGGAGTCGTATATCTCTTATCCCATTTATCTAAGAATATAAAAGGCCACCTGCTGCCCTGAAAGGAATATTTTTTCTATCACAACTTCATGGGAAAGGATACATTTAAAACCTAATGGTGGTGTGTGTTGCTGCATATATTGACTTTGATCTGTTTGTACCAGTGACCAGGAATTGCATTCTCCTTTATCTCAAGATGGTGTCATGGATGTCGGTGGAGAATGCGGCTTCTGTTAATAATCTGATCGAGTTGTGCTGTATGGAGATCGCTTGAAGTTAAATTAAATTACTGACTCCCAGAGCTAAATCACTGAGTGCCCGTCAGCAAATATTATTTTGTGCAAGAAGCCCTGTGCATCAGGAATATTATTTAGCATGGATGGCAAGCCAAGCAAGCTAGAAGATCATTGTGCCAAGTGTTAAAATGCTTGTTTGGCTTCACTAAAATGTATTCTATTTCAGATTTCTGCAGTGGCCACACACCATACAATTCCTGTTTACATTTTTAATGCAATCTTTCAGATACGTGTTATATATTGCAAATTTACACCCCTTCATATTACACAGCTGCGACAAGATTGTGCAATCGGATTGTAAGGCATGTGCCTACTTTAGGTCCTTAAATCAAGGCAATATTATTATGGATTTATATAGCGCCAACATCTTCCGTGGCGCTTTACAATTACATAGTCATACATTACATACAGGTTAATACATATGATACAAAGTCATACATATTACATACACCGGTAATAAATAATATAAGTACAGAGTGATGAGTTACTTACAGCAATACCGTGATACAATAGGAAAGAGGACCCTGCCCAAAGAGCTTACAGTCTAGAGATTGCAGTGTTCTGGCTCTCTATTGGCTTGCTGTACATTTTTTACTGTCTCTATTCCATAGCCCAGCCAGTAGGGAAAGCTGTAGAATAATCTTCCCAAAACCATTCTGCTATTAGTCAAGTTCCTAGCTTTACATAGCGCCCCTTGCTGGAATCTAAAGATTAACAGTCCAATTATCCATGCAGGCTAGACATATCTTCTTCATATATAGAGACATTTGAATGCAGCCCATATCATGTTCATAAATTACTCAGCAAAATCTCCCGTCCATGCATTGAATACATGCTGCATTCAACAATAATAGGATTCATTTTAAACACGGGCTCCTCGCTCAGATGGCATTTACATGCAGTGGGTGTACTGTGTGTGGACAGATGCTGGCAGTGAATCATTCTGACTCCCGGGCACAGGAGACTTTACCCTGGATGATCCCTGATGCATGCAAACCAAGAGCAGCACAGAACTGCCTGTGTGCAAAAATCTTGGGGGTAGGGGTGGTGGTGTGATTTATGCAGAATGGATGCTGTGCTAAGCAACCCAAGTGCTGTTCACTGTGCAAGATCCAGTATTAAGCAAGATTCCAATAAATATGCACAAAGGTTAAGGGAGAAATATCTCCTGTCTGGAGACATTTTTGTTCTAAAATTAGCTTCTATAGTTATTTAATGTGACTATTTTCACAGGCAAAGATTGCATTGTTATCATTACAATGGGATACTAAGAATCGGATCTGTTTCTATAGGATAGACCACCACATTTATTCTGTACATTGTAAATCAATTATAATTGGCTAAATATTTATTGTTCTTTCTATTGCAGTTGGTTCGTTTTATTACCATGTTACATAATAACTCTGCATATTAATGACCAAAATATTTTAAAGGGTATGTCCACCCTAAAAATGTTTTTTTAATATAAGATTCCCCCTGTCCCCCCAGCCCCAACCGCTATATTTATATTTTTAGAAAGTGCCCCAAACTCTACTTACCTTCCCTCTTTCCTCCGCCGCGCTGCCGGCCCTCTGCTTGCGAGAAAATGCAAGCAGAGGGGCGGGACTGGCAGTCGCGTCTGTGATTGGCTGAGTGGCAGCCAATCACGGACGCGGCTGCCGGGAGTGCATTTCGGCTAGGGAAAGAGGGAAGGTAAGTAAAGTTTGGGGAGCTTTCTAACAATATAAATATAGCGGTTGGGGCTGGGAGGACAGGGGGAATCTTATAGTTAAAGGGTTTAATGCTAGGGGGAGGGAATCCTGAGAGGCAGGGGGAGAAGGGCTGCAGTACGCATGCCAACTTCTCCTGGAGGCCAGTTAGGAGGCAGAGTCCTATATGGACTGCTATCCTCCTGGTGGGCAGTTTTTGGGACTTTGGGGGGGGGGGGGGGCTATTATACAGGAGAACCATATGGAGCTGGGATGTGAGGTAAGGATTACACTACACTACATGATGGGGCCAGTAGTTGGGGGGATTATAGTTTTGGGGGTGGACATGCCCTTTAAATATTTTTATTTTAAAGTGATATAGTTGCCCCAAATAATGCATTGCAAGGTTTGACTGTATTAACCTGCAGCAAGCAATTGCATGTTATCTTACAGCAGTATCCCAATAAAAAGCTAATATCCGATTGGTTGGCAGAAAATGAATAGCACAGGCAAACTTTTGCACCTTTTTATTGCATTGTGTGGTTTGCACTGTTGTGCTGTCTCAGATTTCTGCATTGTGGTTACATTTAATTGAGTTGCTGTTGTCAGAAATCAAATAATAAATCCGTTTCAATTGGATCAGAGGAGGAAGGCAAATAATACAACAGCCAATAAACAAACAGCTGTTGACATCCATAGATTACAGGCGTTCAAGTTTCCGGTTAAGGCAGTCGATTACGAGGATGAAATTGAAATATATGGCTCGTTTTCTCTTTATCAGCTCCAGCTGTTCAGCGTATTCTGTCCATGTTGCATCATTTATCTGCATATGTTTCTATTAGAATAAATGGGGGAACTGCCATATTGCTTGTCCTATATCAATTGAATCCTCCAGCAGACTAATTATTATGAGAAAAAATGGAAAATAATAGAGCACAGACTTGCTTGCGTTCATTTTCTTTGTTGTAAGGGTGGGTACACACGAATAGATATTTTGTCCTGTCCGAGTGCTTGGCCAGGACAAATGACTGTTGGTCACGGCAGCAGAATAAAGGAGCACAGATTTTTCAGCCTAACTGACCAATACACAGAAGTATAGGTCGATTGGGGCGAAAAATCTTCCCGTCTAAGGCTGGGTAGACACATACAATATTTTCGTATTGGGCCTGCTGGTAAATTTCTACCCAATCGTGCAGTTCCCTTTGGGTCCACATGATCAGTTGCGCGAACTGTCACAACCAACAGTTATTTGTCTTCACTTTCTTTGGTTTGAATGTGTCTCTGGAAATGATAGCGGAAGAAGGCTAAAGAAGGCTATCCAGGGTCAAGGATAAAGGATATATTTGTCCAATTGTAGTCACCTGTTGAAAGTATGATATATTGCTATAAATGACTATTTCCTGATGGGTTTCATGGTCACATGATTTATATCTACCTATTACAGGATTGGTTTAACCAAATTAAAACCAAATCCTATGAAAATTGTACACTGAATCACATAAGCTTTTGTGGTATTTTGGTGGCCTAAAATGGACGAAGCACAGGATTGGTGACTAATCTCTCAGTCTAAACCAATGGTTTTTAAACGTTTTTGGACATCCAAATTCTTCTTGATGTTAATGTAACACAGTGATCAGAAAGACTAGTATGATATGCAGCAAAATGATACTCCCTGCTTCCCTCTGCCTCTCAAAGTTTTCACCTCCTCTTCAAGCTCTCTGAGCTTTTTAACATGCTCAGAGGAGGCAGCTAGGGGAATAGCATACAGTCATTGGCTGTGATGTTATCTGTTACATCCATGACTGACAGCTGCTAGCTGGAAGTACCAGAATGCAGAAAGAGAGGTAACAGAATATAAAAGTAGCATTTCAGGTTAGACTTACATCTCTTTCTAACCATTGCAGTTTTTGAGGATGGTTTACCTCTATACAATTTTTCATTTGAGGCATGAGCATTCCCTTTAATGCATTGTAGGTGAAATATGTGCGTTTTTCTGTTTTGTTCCTTTTAATATTGCAGGTTCCATCCCACAGGGTGCACATCACTCAACCGTGTCGGAAACATCCATTAAAATCTCTTCCTTTTTTCAGTTTTGCAATGATGTCACACAGACCTGTCCTTTTCTTCTTAAAAATCCTGTAGCTTAGCTAGGTCATCGGTTGTAGTTGGGGATAGGCTATGTCTTTAGTGTCAAACAACTTACTAAAACGTGTGTATTCCAAATAATAACGCACCAATTACTGAATAATCTAAGGATGTTAGAAGACACAGCCGAGTTTCATGTCTTGACCAATGCAACAGTTAGACCGAAGAACATTATTTGCTGTATATGTAAAAATTGCTGTAAAAAAAGTGATGTGGCATTTGGGCTATTAACCACAGAAAGTTAACCTGCAGAAAATACATGTAGATATTTTTACCCTGCAGCTTTACAGGCAATTGTGTTTCCTAACCATAATATACCAATAGAAGGTTCATTGACTGAGGTCAGAGTAAAACAGCTACAAGAGTCTTAAAGGACAACTCCACCCTCATAAGAACATTCATTACTGTATGCCTGCTATGCTTCTGGATGCCTCATGGAAACTGAGCAAGTTAGAAACCTGTACTGAGCCTGGGCATGCTCAGAAGAGGCAGACAGGGGATTAACATTCAGTCATTGGCTGTGATGTCAAATCCATAACTGACAGTTATTAACTGGAAGAACCAGGAAGCAGAAACAGGGAAACAGGACATTGTGCAGGATTTCAGGTTAGACTTGTATATTTCACATTTCAAACTATTACCGTTTAGGGTTTTGGGAGGGTGATTTACCTGTATGTAAGTTTTCATTTCAGGGCTGGACTTGCCCTTTAAATGGCTGATGTATTAAGAGGTGCAACAGTTTGCTATAAATTTGCAGCAGCCAATCGTATGTTAGCTTTTTACTGAGTTACTGCAGTTAAAGGAGAACTAAAGCAGAAATCTAATTGCAGCTGTGCTGTAAATATAAAGCTGCCCATTGCTGCCGTGCTTACCTCCCATAATGCTGCCTTGGATGAGAAATCCTGTTTTATCTTTAAGTACTGGCATGGTGACAGGCAGGATCCCCGCCGATTCACTTCATTTCCTGGTCATGCTCAGTGACAGGAAACTGTTCTAACAGGAAAACGCCTCCCTGTACTGCTTATCCAATGGGTTTCCTTCTGCTGCTCCTGCCCATCCTCCAGTAACCAATGAGATGGCACCATTCTCGGGTGGAGTCACACAAAATGCAGAGCTACTGGTTCCCAGTGTAACAGGAGGACTGGGACCTTGTTCTAGTTCCACTGACCGGCTGGTCACTGTGTGAAAGATCCTACTGGGATCAGGTTATTGTTATTCCTGTTACTGCCCCATTAACCACCCATTATCCTTGGGATACAGAGTGTGTGTACTCAGAGAACGTTGTATGGGATAAGATTGTATTGTGTAGGGACACTGATTTTATGGGACAAGATTGTATTGTGTAGGGACACTGATTGGATGGGGGATAAGAAAGTATAACTACACGTACAAAATGGTCTATATATAATATTGTGATTTTAGTCAGTGGGTATTTCCATCTGCCTGTTTTTTATATGGGATTACAGGACACAGTTTATATTATAAGCAGAGCTACAGTTATTACAGACTGGTTGCTTTTACACTGCAGTTATTTGACTTAGCTTTACTGCATGTGTTTCTGATCTCTCCTTTAATTACCCTGTTACCTCAAGTTCAAAAATACAACTTCCACCGCTACCCCTCTCCCCTTAGGAGATTGGTTCTGGGGGAAGCAACCCAACTACATTTACATCAATGTCAATCACATCTGCTAAAGGATGTTTAGATAAAACAACAACAAAAAAAAAAACACCAGACAATATGGTATTTGGTTTCAGACACTTAACCAAATAATGTGCATTGAGTGAAAGAACAAACTAAGAGCCACCAGAGATAAAGGCCGCCAGTCAGGCTACCAAGCCAGGAACTCTAAGCAAGTGTATTTCCCAATATATACCATGGCAACAAGACATAACATTCTGGTTCAAGTAAAGAACCAAAACTAACCCTTCCCACAAAATTTAATTGGTAAAAAATTCAGGATCCAATCAGATGTAAAATTCATTCTAGACCAATCAGATTGTGGAGATATGATTGCGAATTGCTATAAAAAGAGAGAGGTGTTACATGGCAGATCAGTTTTGGATTAGCAGCTGAGGTTGCAGGTCGTACTACTGCTAGTAGATATGAGATCTGCATAAAATAAGCTACTAGTCTTGTTTTGTGCTAAGACTAATGAACTGAGCACCAGTATTCTAAAGTGGTCTCTATCTACAAATAAGCCTTGTTGATCTCATGTTATGTTTTTCTTACTAATCAAAACCTGCTTTGTTTTTCCCCTCTGGTCAAATACCTTGCAATAAATTAAGCAACACTAGTGTAATTGGACTACCAATCCCAGGGTTCCCCAGAAACACTCCAGCGTGAGGAAAAGTCAGACAGGCGGCAGTTGTATTTTCAGTGATCTAGAGGGTAAAAGGCTAATTAGAGGGCCATGTAAAACACATGTAACAAACCAATTGCAGTATAAATGGGTACTGAAGTATCCTACACGTTTTCTCCACATAACAAATTCTCTACCAGGAACAGTAAAAAGATGCATTGCACTTCATTGTCCTAGCCTTGCACCATGTTGTTTCTATCAGTGTACCTTATAAAAGGGGAATGTTGGAGGGTCTGTGTAGGTTGTAGGAACTAACACAGGAGCATGAGGGCAGGGAAAGTCACACAGGAGTTATTGAGAGAAACAATTGTTAGAAAACAGGAATGAAAATCATTATAAAGATATAAGATCAATATTTATTTCTGTGTTCTGACAACCGTGATGAGAGTGTCACGCTATTGGATATAAAATGATACTAGCAAGGGCTACTAGGAATATGCAAATCGGTGAATGAAGCTCTGTGCATTTCCCAGTGTGTTTGTGATTTGAATATTTTTAATTAATATATTTGCACGTCATAGGTATAGGAGGTGTAGTTTGTATATAGTATATAGTCAGGTATAGGAGGTGTAGTTTGTATATAGTATATAGTCGGGTATGGATGTGTAGTTTGTATATAGTATATAGTTCGGGTATAGGAGGTGTAGTTTAGTATATAGTATATATCGGGTATAGAGGTGTAGTTTGTTATAGTATATAGTCGGTATAGAGGTGTAGTTTGTATATAGTATATAGTCGGGTATAGAGGTGTAGTTGTATAATAGTATATAGTCGGGTAAGGAGTGTTAGTTTGATATAGATTAGTCGGGTATAGGTTGTAGTTTGTATATAGTATATAGTCGGGTATAGAGGTGTGTTTGTATATAGTATATAGTCGGGTATAGGAGGTGTAGTTTGATATAGTATATAGTCGGGTATAGGAGGTGTGTTTTATATAGTATAGTCGGTATAGGAGTGTAGTTTGTATATATGTATATAGTCGGGTATAGGAGGTGTAGTTTGATATAGTATATAGTCGGGTATAGGAGGTGTAGTTTGTATATAGTATTAGTCGGTATAGGAGTGTATTTGTATATAGTTATAGTCGGGTATAGGAGGTTGTATTTGTATAGTAATATAGTCGGGTATAGGAGGTGTAGTTTGTATATATTATATAGTCGGGTTAGGAGGTGTATTTGTATATAGTTATAGTCGGGTATAGGAGGTGTAGTTTTGTATATAGTATATAGTCGGGTATAGGAGGTTATAGTTTGTATTAGTATTAGTCGGGTATAGGAGGTGTAGTTTGTATATAGTATATAGTCAGGTATAGGAGGTGTAGTTTGTTATATGTATATATCAGGTATGGAGGTGTAGTTTTGTATATAGTATAGTCAGGTATGGAGGTGTAGTTTGTATATAGTATATGTCGGGTATAGGAGGTGTAGTTTGTATATAGTATATAGTCGGGTATAGGAGTGTAGTTGTATATAGTATATAGTGTCGGGTATAGGAGGTGTAGTTTGTATATAGTATATGTCAGGTATAGGAGTGTAGTTTGTATATAGTCAGGTATAGGAGGTGTAGTTTGTATATAGTCAGGTATAGGAGGTGTAGTTTGTATATGTCAGGTATAGGAGGTGTAGTTTGTATTAGTATATAGTCAGGTATAGGAGTGTAGTTGGGTCGCACATGTGCAGAAAGATTTGTGGTCACAGAAGGTACTGGCAGAATTCAAAAATGGTTGCTCAACTTAGGAACTGAAGTAAATTTTTAGAGGAAGGAAGGCACAAGGAAATCTTTTACACTGGGTAGGTTGCAGAGACAAGTACTCTCCTATACCACATTTGTGGTTTTTTTGGTTTAGTTCCCCTTTAATTAACATCTCATTGGTTGCTGCAGATGTAAAGCCAAGCAAACATTTCCTTTTTGCATCAGACCTCTAGTTTATCCCATGATTCCTTTCTTCCTCCTCGCCTTTCTGTGGGTGTTTTGCTGTGTATTCCTGGATGTGGTCCAGTCTCTGTGTGTGTTGTGCACTAAATAAACTTTATTTTATGTAAATATATTTGCTACAACCTTGTTATATGTATAATTATTTTCTTTCATTTTTTTTTTTAAACCAGAATATACAATGTTTTTCTCATTCAGCAGAGGGAAATTACATCCATGATCTGGTTAATGGGTACTTCGCTGGTAAAATAAATGGTTTGTATTCAGTTTTATTGAAGAACAGGAGGTAAAGGAGCTTGTGTCTGCATGCGCATCGCTACTAAGTCCGTCGGGACCTGTCAGAGATCAGTTAAGTTCTCTAACTTCGCTCCTGGCTCCTCACGTTTTATTGAAGAACGGAGGTAAGACTTCAATGAAAAACAGAATACAAAAATGGATTTTACCAGTGGAGATACAATTAACATCCTTACAGGGCAATTCCACCTTCAAATTTCATTTAAGGGGTTGAATTGTCCTTTTACTATTTGGCCAATGTACTCTTACACAATCATGGATCTCTTGATGACTTTTATTCATTTTAATATTGGGGAGGGGGGTGCATTAAAACCTTTTAGATCTTGTTTGGTACTTGATATAACATCATATGGATGCATATATTAAGCAAAATCTGAATGATCTAACCGGCCATACATTAGTCTAGCTACCACCTGATTCCAGATGCCCCTGCAACATTTAAACAATGCTGTTACCATCTAACGTTGAATCAATGTCCATCAACCAGCCAGGCTAAGGCTGCTCTTTCATCCTTTGGAGTGTTCTTCCGGGTTCCCACGCGTTGCAAATGAAAATAAAAACGCAGTTTTTTTTTTTATACAAAGCTGTGAAAGTGATGTGGTGCTCTAGATTTATAAATAAATAATCGGGTTAAAACATGCAGCGAGCTTTTTGTTATTCACGCATTACATTATAAACAGAAAATGTTGAGTTTGCTTAATTCTATTAGCGCCGAACTGTCACGGAATTCGGCAGAATGAATCTTCTCCGCACCCCCCACAATGCACTTCTAACAAATACACTATAGGATGTTTAGCTCAAGCTGGTTACAAGATTTAGTACTCTTCAATTCCAAAGGGTTTATATACTAACAGGAGCTATAATAATGTTATATTGGGAATCTGACTGTGTGTGGTAACTCTCCCCAATACAGAGACAGGCATAGTAAATAATGTCCACCTGAGAGAACATCGCATTGCTTTGCTTTATAGTAACAATGTCCTATAACGGCATATGAGAAATACAAGTATGATGTTATATAATAGGTTTTATGTAATGATATCTTTAAACACTGCTTAGTAATATGTAAATGATATCCTTGTAAATACTGCTTATTATATGTAAGGATATTTTTATAAACACTGCTTAGTAATTAGTAAATTATATCCTTATAAACTGTGCTGGTGATGCCATCCGCTAGAATTGGGTGGTTAGCAAGGTTACGGACATGAAAAGATTTTTGTACAGCAGAAGAAAAATATTAACTCCACCTACTGTCAAGGCGGATTTCCAATAAGACCACATAGGCCATGGCCTAGGATGCCATGACTTTAGGGTGTGGCATGTTTGCAGTATTTACTAAAAACAAATTGCTTATTGCAGTAATAGCAGATAACAGTGTATCTCTTAGATGTATTTCCTAAATCTGGCCAGCCAGCCAGAAAAAAACGGGTGGGTAAAATGTAACAACTTTTACCTAACATTCCCCCGTCCCCCAGCCCCAACCGCTCTATAGTAAACATTACTTACCTTCCCTCTTTCCTCCGCCGCACTGAACTCCCGCAGCCGCGTCTGTGATTGGCTTGCCGCTCACCAATCACAGACGCGACTGCCGGTCCCGCCCCTCTGCTTGCATTTTCTCGCAAGCAGAGGGCCGGCAGCGCGGTGGAGGGAAGGTAAGTAAGTTTGGGGCATTTTCTGATGATAAATAGAGCGTTGGGGCTGGGGGACGGGGAATTTAGTAACATTTTTTTAGAAGGGTGGACATACCCTTTAATTGCATTTTTGTAGAATTATATTTTTCTTGCACTTTATTATCTATATCTATAAATGAAGTTATTTTAATAACCGAGAAAGAGATCGCCAATAATATATCTGTCGGGGTTCGCAGAGACAAGTTTGAGACGCTATAGTTTTGGGGGTGGACATGCCCTTTAAGACCAGGATTCCATGCAGGAGGTTGATTACATGGTTACACATGGACTCCCAGATAGCTGGGAAACATTTAGCACCATGCTAAACAAAGCAGTTTGTTCAAGGACCTTCTAAATAAAGGGGTGTTTATTTCTTCACTACATCCCTTTTAATGACTGATAAGTAAAGGCTGGGAAGTGTGGGTTTGAGACTAGGATAAACAATCACAGCTTTTCATCCAATGAAGGAAATGTATTTATCTGGAATAATATCCACATCAGCTTTTATGGGTGTCTGTACATGTTTGTCTATAATTGACTTTTAATGTCAGGTTCACTTTAAAAGCATGCAGGGTTATTCAATAAAAAATTTTAAAATGGTGCTCCAACCAATTAATATGTAAATGATTCCTTGTAAATACTGCTTAGTTATATGTAAAGGATATCTTTTATAAACACTGCTTAGTAATTAGTAAATTATATCCTTATAAACTGTGCTGGTGATGCCATCCGCTAGAATTGGGTGGTTAGCAAGGTTACAGGACATGAAAGATTTTTGTACAGCAGAAGAAAAATATTAACCCACACTACTGTCAAGGCCGGATTTCCAATAAGAACACATAGGCCATGGCCTAGGATGCCATGATCTTTAGGGTGTGGCATTTTGCAGTATTTACAACATAAATTGCTTATTGCGTAATGCAATAGACGTGTATCTCTTAGATGTATTTCCTAAATCTGGCCAGCCAGCCAGAAAAAAACGGGTGGGTAAAATGTAACAACTTTTACCTAACATTCCCCCTGTCCCCCCAGCCCCAACACGCTCTATTAGTAGAACTTACTTACCTTCCCTCTTTCCTCCCGCCGCACTGAACTCCCGGCAGCCGCGTCTGTGATTGGCTGCCGCTCAGCCAATCACAGACGCGACTGCCGGTCCCGCCCCTCTGCTTGCATTTTCTCGCAAGCAGAGGGCCGGCAGCGCGGTGGAGGGAAGGTAAGTAAAGTTTGGGGCATTTTCTGATGATACTAATAGAGCGGTTGGGCTGGGGGGACGGGGAATGTTAAGTAAACATTTTTTTAGAAGGGTGGACATACCCTTTAATTGCATTTTTGTAGAATATATTTTTCTTGCACTTTATTATCTATATCTATAAATGAAGTATTTAATAACCGAGAAAGAGATCGCCATATTATTCATGTCGGGGTTCGCAGAGACAAGTTTGAGAAGCCTTGATTTAATGGCTGCCCTGCCTGTTGGGCTCAGTGAGCTATAACCTTATATTTTACGGTTTGTTAACATAAAGTAAATAGAAGATGAAAGTCCGAGGTAATATACTGTAGATTTGTGGTTATAAATAAATAATACCTCAAGAAATAGGTGTGTTTAACATTTATTTGCCTTTAAATTACATTAAGATTAGGGCTACATGGGAACATTTGAAACAACTCTATTTCTGCATTTTTGTTTCCCGAGATCCGCTCACTTTGCCCCACTATATATTGTCTGGAGCAAACGTTAGCCTGTGCTATTAATCCACAGCACACCAATCAGATGATCTAACTGCAGTCAGTCAGAGTATATAGCTGACATCTGATTGGATGCTGTGGTTACTATTCTGGTGTTTAGAAATGGGCCAGTTGCTCTGGACTTTGTGATTTTGTGAAATCTGCTAAATTGGGTGCAATATGTTTGCAATACAGTAATGCCCTGCAGGACAAGCTCACGGTGGTCAGCATGGCTGCAACACTGATTTTACACAGAAGAAATAAAATATGGCTGGGCCACACCAGTTCTTGAGGTGTATCAAAAAATCTATTGGGTTTTCGGCACAGTAGGTGTGCCTTCTTCAGACAAATAGTAACGTCACAATAAATTTTGTTTGATGCACCTCAAGACTGGTTGCCCAGCCATATTTTATTTCTTCTGTGAACCAGCTTCTCTTGGCAACGGCTCTGGTGACACCCAGCATCTAATGGAAAAATGTACATGCATCTTAGTGTTAAAGCTGTGCAGGATATTTCCTCCTTGTGATTACTGCTATTAGGTTTGTTGGTACCCTAATTAGCTGTTTCCACTCCAGCAGCTATTTGTCTTTATGTTGCATTGTGTGGTGAATTCCGATACCGGGTTTCCAGCCACCACCACTCAAACAGCCAGCCCACTAGCCACATTGCTTTCTCTCTGTTCTCTCTTTACATTTCTATGTCTGCCTTATTTTATATGTTTGTGAGGAGCTGCCATACTGTTTCCATTGGACAACACTTACCATCTTCCCTAAATATGTTTTGACGGTTAACAATTTGGTGGAATTTCCTTCAGTCTCTATCCATTTTCTAGACTGATCCTAAGCAATGTTCCCTCTAAACCCTAATTCGCTGTGTGCACAGAATTATTTTTTAGACCTTGTAAGTCGGGGTTTTGTTTTCCCCTTTTTTTTGGGGGGGGGGGGTTCTAGCCACATATTTATTTGGGGGGGGGGGGTGTGTACATACCCTTTAAAGGACATGTCCACCCTTAAATAAAAAACTGGTCCTTGTCAGTTATCCCAACCCCAACCCCAAATGATATTCAGCCCAATATTTAATGCATTATTAACCAGATATTTAAGGATAATTAGTGTCCCACTTTTGGCAGAGTAAGCTGGCTGCTCCCTTGTCGCAGTCATTCATGGCTTTGCTGGCATCACTGCTACCTCCGCTGCACATGTCGCATTATAAAAAGCTCATTAGGCTGAAGGAGGCAGATACCTTAGCCAGAACAGAAGAGAACTTATCATTAAACATTGATCTGGTTACAAATGTATGTAATAAACTGTTAAAGTAGTTTGGGGTTGCAGGCAGATAATAGACAAGTCACCAGATTTTGTTGAATGGTGGCATGCCCTTTAAAATTTCACTGGCGACATATGGTTCTAAAGCATTAATGTGTTTTACCTAAACTTCCCGGCGAGTGTTTTCTCTCTGGCCGGCCTCATTCATCCTATTGGACAGATCGATCATGTTTAAGTAAAATGGCAGAGGCCTACTGGGAAAGGTCAGCATCTCTTGAGCCTGCAGCATTTTGTGAATATGGATTTAACCATCAGTAGCAATGTATCCGAGATCACAGCCGCGCACAGAATGTGAAGGTGATGGTGCATTAAAAGGAATCAATATATTTAATACGCTGAATCAGAATAAGCTGCTACATTGCTATGGTCTGCAGCCGTATATCCACTTGTAGACTTACATTCTTAACTGGGAGTTTGGTAAACTACAACTTTCAGCATTGTCTGTGACGTTCTGTTCCTCGCTAGTCCCTGAAAAGGGAACAATTTATTTATTATGGCGAACGTGTGCTGTTGTTTCAGATTGGCATGTTTTTAAAGGGGAAGAGAAATGTTTTAAAATTACCAGTAGAAGGGTTACTGTCTACCATGGATATTGATTAGTTAGGTAGGGGTAGTCACACTACATTTCCCTTTCTACAAACTCATTATTTCTTATATAGCGCTACATATTCCCAGCGCTTTACAATTATTTACTCAATTCACATCAGACCCTGCCCCGAAGAACTTCGCACATAATCTACAACTCTAAGCACATATATGACACTTACAACCAATCAGTGCCGGTATGTCTTTATGAATGTGGGGGAAACCGGAGTGTCCGGAGGAAACCCACGCAAGCACGGGGAGAACATACAAACTCCTTGCAGATGTGAACAAGGGTGGAATTGAACTCAGCACGTCAGTGCTGCAAGGCATCAGTGCTAACCACTGAGCCACCGTGATGCCCTTGTATATTATGTATATATGTATATTATGGTAAAGCAAGATTAAACAGGAAATTTGGAAAAAGTGAAATGTACTGACCCCCCACCATGCATTAGTAAATAGTGTTCATTTCTGGATGATCTTTTCACTGCCCTTCACCTGGAACACTGCCTGCAGCCATGTGTTAGAATTGGACTTCCCGCTGCAGTACAATGTGTTTCCCAGGTACAGAGAACGCAGAGCATTCCAACACCAGATACGTGCGTTCACGCTGCCCTAGGCCTGTTTATTTACATAACGTTGTGTTTCTCCTGCCGTGATCACAGAAGGTGGCAGACTGAAAAAAGTGATCTTGGGAGGGGCTAATGGGGAATTCTGCACATAATTCCTCATTTATTTCTGTAAAGGAGATCTAAAAATAATGGGGGTGACGTTCGGTGAATCATCAACTGTTCAGCATTTCACATCTCTAACCATCTGTTAGACATTTGCTTGTGATTGTGATTGCTAGATCAACATTTATCACGTCATGATCGATTATTCAGCTATGCACAGATGTGCTATAATGTATCCATATGTGGAACCGTGAACGGGAAGTGTGTTAAGTTGTGCAACTTTTATACGTGACTGCAAGCTTCTCATAGAGCAAAACTTGGCTCAGAAATACTCGCAGTAGAGGCCTTAAGCCTTGCAATTTACTTACAAGATATTTACATTTTTATGTGTGTATGTTACCAACCTAATTAGATTGTAAGCTCTACGGGGCAAGGACCTCTTTCCTCATGTTACATGTTTCAAGCACTTCTTCTCCTGCACTGAACATGTGCAAACCCCAGATTCAGAACCTCCCACCCCCTAACTTTCTGATCAGTGATTTCTTAATATCTTGGGCTGTGCAGCACGGTGAGAGTGGTTGATGGCTCATTTTAAAGTAGGACTGTGGCCTTTCATTTAAAATCAACTTGTTTGGAGACTACAGTTCCCTTTATAGGGAATGATATGCACAGCACTATGCGTACCGAACGGCATTTTGGCCGACTATATTTAATGTATGGGTAAACGGTTGGGCATCGTTAATGATCCACCAGATCATCAATAGGGCTCAACTGACTGCCTAAACACTTAATGATACTCTGCCAAAACAGCTGTTCATACACATTGTGTTTGCAGGTTGGGCCCACGATCGCACATTTATACGACGCTTTAGCCTCAATATGTTCAATTTGTTTTTATTTAGCCTAGTGCGGTTGGAATAGTTACTACATACTAAACTGGGACACATTTTACTTCTAATCTTAAGGGAATATTTGTGTTTTAAAGCCACCCGAGGGAGATACATTTCATGTTTTTTCCATTTAAAGAAAACTAAAACCGACTAACGGATTTGCTTTGTGCCCTTTGATGTCAAATGCTTGTTCTGTAAAATGCTGATAGGTGGTTGTTCTAGTTTTGCAGTATCTGAACTGGCGCAGATAAAGACATGTTTGTGTTTTACTTGGTAGTAGAGTAGACATATGGTGGGATTGTTCTGTCTATGTTTAGTTAAGTTCCAGAGAGGCCTTTAGAGGTAAATGCTGTGTCCATATAGGATGACCTGTCTTGTGTTGTTCAGCAAACAATAAGTCACCCCCATTAAACATTAAAAGGGCAGGAACAAAAATGTGCCTTTTAAATGCACAGACATGTTTTGTCATTTACATTTAAATCCGCGTTTGCATGTAGCCAATCACTGGATCATTCCTAGCAGAGTACACGCGTTGCCCGGTTTTTCTAAAGATCCATCCCGAACCTGCCTGCCTGCCCAACCCCCTACAAGAGACTTACCTTGGATTGGTCAGTTTACCTCTCAATCTTGACTCTGGGCACACACGACTGAGAGGAGGTGCTAGTGTGGGGTCACATGACTTTGCTACATCACATGATCTGCTGCTCCTCATAATTGACAGCTCTATCCTCCTATCACAGCAACAAATTAAGTAACGCATTCTACTGCCCTGAACAATCTGTGATATTTGGAAGGTGTTCAATTAATTTGATTCACTCGATTCACCACCTAATGGCAGCACACAGGTTACAAAACGGGGGTACAGAGGCATTGTTGTAAAGTAGCCTATGCTTTCCCCCAGGTCCTATACTATGTGTACCATTCTCATGAAAAATGTCCCAGCCGTTTTTAAGTTTTTTGGAACATACAAACATACAGCATGATATTTCGGTCAGTGGTCCAGAATACTGGTATCATCACTGCAACCGTCATTTTTCACCAAAAATCAGCTGGAAGCTGTTGGAAGCCTGATTAATTGTCATTTATCCATCAGGAGCCCAGTTAAGGTTTTAAGGTTCCCGCACATTAGTCGATATTCCCGATGTTCTGAAAACTATCCGGCCCGGTAATTTTGTGACATTACGTCAATCATAATCTATGATGGGCTCAAGAAACAATGGAGGCAGCTGCGTTCCCCTCCCTAGAAGGTATCACAGTGACCTTTGGCCTTGTAAATGCTTTAAAGGCCCAACAGGTGGCGATGCTCATAATAAGGAGATAAACTAAATATGGAAATTATCCATAAGTCACTTCTTTTAAAAGGTTTATTATCTCTGTCCCTGATAAAAAAAACAGTCAGTTAAAGGGCATGTCCACCCCTAAATAGGTTTTTAATATCTGCTCCCCCATGTCCTCCAGCCCCAACCACATGTTCTTCTTTTTCAAAAAGCTCCCCAAACTCTTACTACCTCCCTTCGATCCTCCGCCGCACTGCCGGCCCTCTGCTTGCGAGAATGCAAGCAGAGGGGCGGGACCGGCAGTCGCGTCTGTGATTGGCTGAGCGGCAGCCAATCACGGACCGGCTGCCGGTCATTCAGTGCAGCGGAGGAAACGGAGAGGTAAGTAAGAGTTTGGGGAGCTTTTTGAAAAAAAAACAACTGCGGTTGGGGCTGGGGGACATGGGGGAGCATCATTTAAGGGGTTTAACGCTAGGGGAGGGATAGTGAACGGGAGGGAGAGGGAGGGGGAGAAGGGCTGCAGTGCGCATGGGCAAATATCTACCGAGGCTAGATAGCAGGCAGAGACCTGCTATCCTCCTGGTGGTTAGTTTTGACCTTTGGGGGGGGGGTTTACAGGAGAACCCTATGGAGCTGGGATGTGAGGTAAGGATTAAACTACACTACATGGTGGGGCCAGTAGTTGGGGGGATTATAGTTTTGGGGTGGACATGCCCTTTAATACAGGATTCCATGCAGGAGGTTGATTACATGGTTACACATGGACTCCCAGATAGCTGGGAAACATTTAGCACCATGCTAAACAAAGCAGTTTGTTCAAGGACCTTCTAAATAAAGGGGTGTTTATTTCTTCACTACATCCCTTTTAATGATGATAAGTAAAGGCTGGGAAGTGTGGGTTTGAGACTAGGATAACATCACAGCTTTTCATCCAATGAAGGAAATTTATTTATCTGGAATAATTCCACATCAGCTTTTATGGGTGTCGTACTGTTTGTCTATAATTGACTTTTAATGTCAGTTCACTTTAAAAGCTGCAGGGTTATTCAATAAAAAATTTTAAAATGGTGCTCCAACCAATCATGTTAGCTTCAATGTTAAATAATATCTGATGGTTTGGGGCAAATTGTAATCGATGTAAAACGATGCAGGTTTTGCCCCAACTAATCAGGTGTTATTTACCATTTGAAAGCTAACATCTTATTGGTTGGGGCAAACTTAGCACCATTTTTAACAATAGACTTTTATTACATCTCCTCTTATATATATATTAACATAATCTACTGGACATAAAATTTATTGTAAGAATCACTTTATAAAATGTGTATTCTATATGAATGTTGGTTTTAATAGTTCTAAATTCCTTTTCCTAATCTTGGCTGGAGCTCTGTTCCCAGCAATTTGTCTTAATGGCAAGTCACTCCTTGTAGTTAACCCTGCAGTAGTAGCTGAGAGTTTCTAACCTGAATGCTGCCCAATGTTGTTTAACTCCTCTTCTTGCTTCCTGGTTTTATTCATTTATCAGCTGTCAGTCATGTATGTTGACATTGCAGCCAATAACTGATTCCCTTGCAGTTATTTTGCCCGAATCTCCCTCTTTTTTTCTGTTTCCCTTTTGCATTTGAGGATGTTCTCACATTCTGCATGTACACGTTTTAATTCAGTGATGTTAATATTTATTATCTGTGCACAGTTAATATCTCTGCATGATCGAACCATGTGGGGCCCCAATTTTATGAAAAATTCTTCTAGTAAAAGGAGAACCTGCCCCCACTACTGTTCCTAATAATCCATCTCCCAGAGGGTTAAAGGGCATGTCCACACCCCAGACAAACATTTGTACATATTTTCCCCGCCCTAAACCCTAAGACCTGCAAATTAACACCGTTCATGGACATTCCTAAACCTCCCTTTAAGGCCAACTTGCCCGACAAAGTGAAAGTGAAGGATTTTGCAATCCAATCCTTTGCTATAACTGCTGCATTGAAGGGGGGTACGTTTATGAGGGTGTTGAGATGGGAACATAGATATCTGTAACTGATTTCTGATTGATTTCAGGGTATTCTCTGTGCATTCTCCAGAGGGCACGTTGTATATATGGGGTGTCACAGCGTGACACATTACCATTACAATTAGCATACATTTAGGTATACACAGGACAGGAGGCTGATCAATTTGATTGCATTGCAAAGAACTAAAGTTATAATTAAATGTAATTTTGCAGGGTATCTTTATTGCAGTGGGTCACAAACTAAAACATAGTTTACTCCCTCTTTCCTCTGCCCATGACCACCCTGTAATTAAGACTGATTAGTCAGAAAAACAATTGTTCTTGCAGATCTTTTCCCGATTGGCTAGGCCCCGGACTGATGGAGGGGGCGGGGCCAGACTGGACCAGAGAGCATAACTTTCGGTAAGTATTCCAGGAGATCTGATGTATAGACAGGGGTGAGTACTTATCATTTTAGGTCCTCATCCTGGGAACATTTAATTGTGGGGGGTAATAACAAATGTACACAATATATTTATATATATTTATATGCACTGAAGAAATAGCAGTTTAAAACTAATAACATTTCTCTCTATAGAAAGTTCTCCAGTGACTTTCATTCTTTTTTTAGCTCTTTAAAGCTGCCCCCCTACAACCAGCACAAATTCTCACTACTGCACATACAAAGATAAGCAAAGTGACTAATTATAGAATTCCTTCTCTCTTCCCAAGTTAATCAAACTGAGCATGTTTGAGATCAGTGATTTATGGAAGGGGCAGTAACTGCAGGGATTTCAGTAGTAAAATATTCTACTGTGCATCTTTACTCTGTGTACTCTGACAAGAGATACTTTGTTATGGAGAATTAGGGATGGCGATATATCCCTTAATTTAAATAATACAAAATGTAAAACTTTTCTTTTGCATCAAATGATGAACTGGTCTAAATCAGGAACGTCCATTTTGCTTAACAACAAAATCTTTGTTGCTGTTTATCTTGTAAACATCCTTTTTAGTTTAGTCAGTCAAATGATTGACCTTAGAACAATTATCCCCGGAGGTGTTTTTTTTTTTTTTTAGGACTATGTTAGAATTTCTCTGGGGCTATAAAACCAGCCTAGGCAGAATATTACACCAGACACCATAATTACCTGCACGGTTCTCGGGTCTGCTTTCTTTCAGCTGGGGTTAAGTTTTTTTTTAAATCCTGCTCTGTAGTGCTTTTGTGTATAGTTCTTTTGTAGAGCAGAACATAGCAGCTGATTGACCTGATAATAATTATGTTTAAATGGGGGTGGAATTGGCTAGAAATATCCCCGTGATTCACCCCTGTTATAGGCTGGGTACATGTTGATGCCCTTAGTGCCTGCATTCTGTAGATTTTAATGCAACTCTGCCATTCTTTCTTTGATTTTTTTCTACGGCCTGTTGGCTTCACATATTCTCACTCTACTAATAATATCTAGGGTTCTAAAATCAATGTTCCATTTAATTTACAAATGAGGTCCTATATGGAACACTGGGAAACTTAAAGGTACAAACTTATCAGGTACATATTGTAACCAAGAAAACACAATTTTGACCAAAATAAAACCCGGTGTCTTGACAAACATGTATGGGAGAAATGTACACATTTTATTGTTGTAAATGTATGTATATATACTGCTTCTCTTTTATTTCATCCATTCATGTCCGTTATAAGTGACACATGAAAATTGACATTAATAATTAAGACTGCAATGTAATATTCCAATATTTAACCTTGTATCCGTAGAACTTTGGGCCAGTAGAGCTGACAGTGTAGATTCTGCTGCCCACACATTGACTTTATTGGCAGATTCTAACATGCTACACATTGTTTACAATGCTGACACACAATCTCCTGTGTTGGTTGTGCTTGGGATTGTTTATTCATGATTGCATGATGCTGCGCAATCTCATGTGACTAATGTTGCAAATTCACAGCTGATTACATTGGAATCCAATTGCATATTTGCGTAATTCGAAGATACACGAACAATCGATCCGTACGTTTTTTATACAGAGCGATCGTTCAATGTGACCACACACCGTGCAATGTTGATGTCTCCCTCTGTGATGAATCCAAAGCAATTTTCCAGCAGTATGTCAGAATCAGGATCTGTCCATATAAGTCCCAATATTCAACTGGATCCCAACGGAATTATCCAAATACATGGGATGGTACACACAAGCAGATATTTTGGCCTGATTGACCTCCAGCTTGCGGTTGGACTTGCAGACATGACACAACTGATTGTGCAGTTTTAATAGGCTGCATGATTGATTAGACTAAAATATTGGCACCACCCATTTAAAGGCTACATACACTCAAAAAGTGAACCTATTCTTTTTTTACATTAATTGAAGTATGGGAGGTAAAAGGGCTACGTCTTACCTCTCGTTCTTCAGTTAACGTAACCAGAGCCGGGAACGAAGATTGTAAAACTTACCCGTGAGCATGCTCCACTGGAGATCGTGCTGTGGTTGGCCGCTTCGTCTGGGCCCGGACAAATGCATATTTCAGCCGACAAAGTGCCCACACACAGCATGATTGTCAGAAGAAACCAACGTTCTTAGACAATGGGTGTAGTGAGTAGCCCCCCGCGATTACAGTTATAAACCTTATGAGGCTTAAGGGCATGGCCCCACTACAACGCACTAAATCGCACACCCAATCGCGAGCGTTATTGCCCGTGATTGCGTGTGTGATTTTTGTGCGATTTTGCCGTTATAGCATGCACAATCACGAGCGCAAAAACGCTTAAGTGGGACCTAGCCCTAACAGGATACTGATTGGTTTATTGAGCAGTAGGGCTGTATGTGGGAAAATCAGGTCATATTTGACCCGTGTGGACCAGGCCAATTATAATACTGATTATATCCATTGTACAAGGGTTTGGACAGTGACTTATTTGATTGTTGCAATGAAATATATTATTGTATCATTTGGTCTTCAAGTTGGTCCAGGCGCTCTCTAGTTTCAGGCTGACCCCACACTGAAGCGCTAGCAAGCGCACTGGAAACGGTCATGTAAGGTGTGTTACTGGTGTGTGCTGTGATCGTTGCAGCAATTGGAGCACATGCGATTGCGCAAAAATGCAGATCGCATTCGCACGACAGGGCATCAGTTGGGCCACACTAGTGTCCACTTTGAAAAGTGCAATTGGATTGTGTTTAAAAGTGCACTAGTGTGGCCAAGCCCCTAGGGTCTATCTGGGTTTTTATACCAGTACCGTAGTTCCTGGATTCATGTACATTGGTCACAGAGTCATAAAGTAGAAACATAAAGGTTTGACACTGACACTAACCATGGTTATATCTAGACCCAATGTTCAATGTTTTTCCCATCAGTCCTGCTATCCTTAATAATGGCTTGCTAAGCATGATAATAGTAACCTTGTGGTGATATGAGCTAATGTATGCACTGTCACTGCTTGTAGAAATACCTGAATTCAGTTCATTTTTTCAATGGTTTGTCTGCATTAGTCTATTACAATAGAATGTGCTGCAACTGATTGTATTGGGACATCATCTGAAATGGACTTCAACCACATTGACCACCAAAAATATTGTCTTGTGTGTACACAACAGAATGTTGCCTGTAAGTTGGACATTCTGATTTTTGTAGGTTTAAGGCTTCAGCCCTGAAGGTTCTTAGAAGATTATGAGAACAATGTCTGTTTGTAGGTTACTGAAAAGTCATCCCTGTTTTCCGTCATCAGACAGCAGGTGAAGGGCAGAACAATCTGACTGCAGGACCAGTGACCTCTCCTTAGATAGATGGTTTTACGTGATGTCCCCGTGGGCATGTCTCCTGGAATGTCTCCTGCTCACCCTTCTAGATCTTCCCCCTGTTGTCTGCAGAGATTAAACTTAGTTTTACCTGTTCAGCAGATGTGTGTTGGGTAAAGATAGTTATTTCATTCACCAGTTGCACCAACTGATAAAATGAATGACAAGGATGTATTTTTCCCTTAATGCAAGTGATACAATGTTTAATCAGCAATTTCTGTGCTAAGCCACAGGAAATGTTTTATCTGAACTTGCCCTTTAATCTTTACATGATTTGCTAGGTTTTCTTTCCTTATTATATTGGCAGTATTCATAACTGAGCCCTGCAGCCAGGGGTCGTTTATTGATCCCATACTGAACGTCCGTTTCGGCCGATAAAGTGCCTACACATGAGCCAATTATCGTCCGAAACGGTCGTTCGTACACATCGTGCGTTGCGGGTGAGGGACCAACAATCGCACGTGTGTACAAACCTTTAGTGTGTGTTCACACACATTGGAAGATTTTATTCACCAGCAGGAAATTCACGCGGTTTAGAGGGAGTTTTAGATCTCGGATCCAAACCCGTTTGGCCTTCTCAGTGCTGATTGGGTTCTAAAATAGAAAATATGCCACACAGTCATTTCATTGGCAGGTTCTGGGGTGTATCCACCTGATAGCCAGAGATTGCACCTGTCACATGCAGTTTAATGCCCGTCCTTTGAACCATAAACCCTGCATAAGTATAATGAGGAGCGAAGGATGTAATACACCGAGAGAAAAGCTAAAATTAGACAGGCGGAAAGGAGCAGGTGAATGTTCTAAATCTGTAAGAGAAAGGGAAATGAACAGGCCTTTTACTAACAAGGATCTCATCTTGGCACCAGACATTGGTTATTCTGCTATAGAATAATTGTACCCTGTGTCTGTGTGTCTCTGTGTCTGTCTGTGTGTGTGCATGTGTGTGCCTGTGTTTGTGTGTCAGACAAAAGGGGAAATCTCGGTTCCTTTTTCTCACTGCAATGATGATTGTTGGTGTTTGTTACGTGCTGGTTATCAATGCATAATGTAGCGTTTTCTATAAATCTGCAACGAATGACGACGGAGTGAGTATAAATCTTTAGTGTAGGGAAATGCAATTTGTTTATTTAAGGAGTCCCTGTAGTATTACTGCTACATATTGCCAGGCGGCTTCTGTGGAAATCAGCCTTTCGCCCAGGGGGGTTTATTACACATCACCCGGGGCTTCCATTTACACTTATAATAGTAAAAACAACAACTCCATACAGTGAAAAAAGCAGGAGGTGAAGAACAGGGAGTTTACTTTAAAGGACAACTAAAAGTAACAAAAACCTGCATGAATTATGTAATTGACGACTTACAGATTGTGTAAGTTGGAAGGGATCCATCTAGTTCTCCGGGTTTTCAGCTTTTACAGAGTGGGTCCAGGACCCTGATACTTAGTTGCACATGCTTGGTGGATTCTCTTGCCCCCCTCCCTCTAAAATCAAGACTGAGTAGTCAGAAAACCACTAGGAAGGAGGGACTACAGAAATCTAGATATTTACATAGGATTTCCCCATAATATTGCTTATTTCAGAGAAGGTAATCAATATAATCATAACAGACTGATAGTTTAAATGATTCCCAGACAGATTTCTTATTGGGGAGCCAATTGTATGATTGATAACACATAGGCCAATATATTTTTCATCTGTTTTTCTATTGATAATCTGCTAAAATTAAATTGGCTGTCTATTGATTGGCAAGTTGAAGAGAATTTATTTTTATGATTGAATCCAACGCTAGATTACATAGAGCCAGTTAACGTGGCCATAGAGAATACACTGAGCACATTGAAGCGGAGTGATGAGGTCATAGCAGGGAAGTGACACGCATTCGTATAAAGATTAATGTAAAAGACACACTTAACCAGTAGGAAGTCACAATCGCTAGAATAGCTTTTTACCATTGGATAGATCCCAGATTTAAGGTAGCGATACACGCGGTTTCCACATTATGATGGGAACCGCACACATGGAACCGACGCTGTATAGGGGTCAATTGTAATGCTAGCACAGACATCCGTCTGCATTATGGTTGGTTGGTTTTGGCCCCTACACACTGCCGATGTAAGATTAAATTCTGTCAGCCTGGTAAAAAATGGAAAATTCCTTTGGATCGAATGGAATTTGCCAATTGTTGGGTCTGTAAAATCCATGGCGAATCAACCACGATAGATGCATATGTGCATAGAGTAAGGAGTCTTCTCTCCTGGCCCCTGCAGGTTTTATTGAAGAACGGGAGGTAAGGCACAGTTCCTTTTCCTCCTGTTCTTCAATAAAACTGAATACCAATCAGTGGAGATACCCCTTAAGGGATGGGCATCAGACTTTTTTTACTCTACACATGCTTATTCAATAAGAGGTGCAAAAATTTGTCCAGGCTGTTAATTTGCCTCAACCAATCAGATGTTCCCTTTTCGCTGGTCTACTACAGCTAGAAAACCTGATAGGTTGCTGTAGATTAAAGCTTTGTACAAATGTGCGATTGCTGGGCCTGACCATACACTTACAGATAGTGTGTCACTGGTCGGCCCCATGATCGCACGGGCTGGGTACACGCCATGGGATGTGTTCTTTCCAACCGCTCATTCGCCAACTAGAGAGCGTGCGTCCTCTAGAGAGCGTGCGTCCATAGAGGACCACATGACCTGCATGGTTTTCCAACAGTCTGATTAGCCATTTGTTTGATTCGGATGAAAAAACGGTCAGACGTTGATCTGGCCGCCCAAATAAAACATCCAATATTTTGGGCCTATAGACCGATACACTGAAATGTTGGTCTGTATTCCCGAAATAGTGGATGGAGTGTACCCAGCTTTAGGGCACGGGGAAACTTTTGCACCTCTTATTGAATAAGCCCCTATAGTTTTGTGTCTTTAGCAAATGCAGAAATGTTCTACACCTGTACATTACACTGTATGCCCCACTATTGCATGTAAATAATTAAGGATTGTTTGCGAAACAATATGTCAACGCTATATAAATAAAGCAAATTAAATAAACCCAGAGCTTACAAGGGATTCTCTATCACAGCGTATGACCCAGATTTATTTTCCAGGTTCGCTGCACATTGGAACGCTCGGGTAGTGTTAAAGCCTACGGTGCGTTTTGCTGAATGGCAGACATTTCCTTCTCCCTGCAGACTCCGAGGCCTGCTATTAAATTAGAATGGAAATCTGATATCTGCACAGGATCACTTACAATTGCAGCGTATCTGTAAATAAACTGTTCCCAATAGTCCACAAGTCATCAGGCTTTATATGTTAAAATAAGGGGGTTTTTGATGGCAGCTTGGAGATCTCAGTGATGTTTTCCTTTGGTGGTAGAAACCTTATATTATCCTCCCAACCCCAATGCGCTCTCTCACTCCCTCTGGCCTTATTAGTTGGCAGAGAGGATAGGATGGTTTTATATTTATAATGAACTCATGGCATTCATTACAATGGGCAATTTAAAAAAAAAAACAATCTATTTTGCCGTCAAGGCTCAGTTTGGTGACTGAGCTCAACGCCCAGTGTATCAATGGGATAAAGATACAGACATGGATCATCTCTTTCCGTGGCTTTTGCTTTCTAACCAGATACAACATCTTTTGGACACGGCAGGAATCTGGTGAGTTGATTCTTGTGCTTTGTGTTGGTTTTGTATTTATGGCAGATATTGATTTGGCAAGGAGGGTTAATAAAACTGCTTTGGAGACTCCACAAAAAAATAATAAAAAATGTGGGGGTTTAGCAGCCACACTGGAGCCAGAATAGACTAAGGACAGGAGCAAATACTGGTAACTGGTTTGGTGTTAACCTATCTTTGTTCTCAAGGCTTAATAAAAATAGAATTTCTATTTAGATTTACAGGAATTGATTATATGTCAATGGTGAAATCATGTGGTTCAGTTTAATAATAAATCTCTAATTCTCATCTGTCCTCAAGCCACTGGCTCAGACATGCTCAGTGTGTATTACCCAGAGAGGAGCTGTCTGCTACTGTACTTTGCACCTTCCTGTGTTAAAGATGGTGAAAGTGGAACTAACTGCAGGTTGTGTCCTTATTTTTTTCACATAGATTTATTGTTTATTTGGTTAGAAATGACTAAAAAGTGATTCACAATTTCAATCAGGGGGGGAAAGTCTGAATTTCTCATTTTAAGTTTTCTCATTGACCTTATTGTTTCCTCTGGTTATTTACACAGTATAAAGGGATTTCCGACATCCTACGAATACCAAATTCATCCTCTTGTTCAGACTGAAATCCAGTGTATGGTGTTCATTTTTAGTATCGCTCCCAGATGTCCTAGTATTTTTCCATTGTAATTTGTACACAGTCTCATCCCTTTATCTATAAATGAGGATGTGTAGAAGGACTTTGTAATGTTGCAGGGACTGGGGGACATAAATCGGTCGGTCGGCCCAAAAATTTGCACTGTGTTTGTGGGTGGCTGCGACCGATTTTGGCTGCCCATTCGTCTGGATTGGAGGATCAAGGAAAGGCGGAAAATCACAGGCGATAATGTGGCTCCATATGGACCGCGACCATCAGTGGTTCGTCCATGGCAGCTGCTCGCTAGTGGTTTGCTGGGGTGTTCCCAGCCTAATATCTAGCTCTAGAAATGAAAACAATCAGCGGACAGGAAATCGTGTAGATCACAAAATGATCAGATTAGGCAGTTGTCAGAACACACATTAAGTAATCTGTGACCTGAATTATTCCGAAGGCTTTTTAAGTGTCGGACAAGACTGTGCCAGGTAACATACGGACAGAGATGCAAATCTGCTGATATGGACTACCTGCTGGTTACCTCTTGGTTCTAACATTTCTTATTCCAAGAAGCCTTGGAAAAGAATTGCTACTTGATTTGATTGTATGTGTTTGTTATAAGCAGAATTATGCTAAAGGAAAAAAATCCCCTATGCTGTTAATTTGTAGTGACCAATCAGATGATACCTTTATACTGGTCTACTGCAGTAGAAATGTTGAGATTGGTTGCTGTATGTTACTAGCACAGGCAAAATTTTGCTCCTCTTGCATATTATATGGTCGCCTGAAAACCCCTCATGTAATTAATGTGGCATGCTTTATACCTCTAGATGTGCAGCTAGGGAATGCTGGGTGTTATATTCTTCAAACATCTGTAGGGCCAAGGGTTGGACATCACTGCTTGTACAGAGCAATTCAAATTCCGTTTTGTAATATATAGCACTTTGATTTTAAAACAAATAAAATCTAGGGCATTGTTATACAATATCCATTTATGGGACACGTATAAACCTTTAAAAAGCAAGTTCATCCCCCAAAATAGCAATAGTTAAGGTAGCCAAACACATTGGCGATATTAGTCGGTACACGGCGGGATTTACCTAATATCGCTAATGTGTGGGGTCCGAATCCAACTAACCATAATGTCCATGGTTGGCATTACGGACGGGCGGGAAAGATAGAAAATTTCTGTCTGACGGTATCGGCTCCCTTTATTTACCCCGTGTATGGCCGCATGGCTGACCGATCCCTTTGCATTGTGCCGACAGATACCAATGTGATCTGTCAGCACATTTTGACAGAAATTGCATGAATGCCCCCATTTTGGTCACCTATAGAAATCTGAGAGATGTAAGTCTGACCTATAATGCTGTCTGATTTTCTGTTAAATCTTTCTGCTTCATGGATTTACCAGCTTGCACCACAGCCAATGACTGAATGCTATTCTCCTAGCAGCCTCCTCTGAATTAGCTTGAGAGGCAAGGGGGAGAGCATTATTCTGCTGCATTACAGATTTGCCCTACCTCTTACTATTGTGGTGTTATTTGATATTCTGATTCACTAACCATTATAACATAAATATTCATATTGTTTTATTATAAAATGAATGTGGTATCAGAGCTGTTAATATTAAAATGAGGAGCGAGTGCACTGCTCTTGGATGCTGTTACGTACTGTATGTTCCATTGGTTTCTACACCTGCAGCACAAGGTTTCCTGCATGTTGATGGTGTTGGGTGGGGGAATAAGGGATGTGGTTTGTAGATAAAATAGGTGCAAAGACAGATAATTTGTAATATGTAAATCTTATCTGATCTCCCTGTACACACTGTTTCCTGGTCATTAAATAGCATCAGCTAGAGGTTGCTGACCTTTAATTTAAATGGTCATAAGAAGCCAATCTAGCCTTCCTGGTAGCCAGCTCCATAGACACAGTGGCTACTAGTCAGTTACTATTGGCTAGTAACGGACTACTCTGTGGCTTCTCCCCCTCCTGGTCACTGACTCGCCTCCCATTTTTAAACCTGGATTGTCCCATAAGTTGACAAATAAACCAGCAAGCATATTCTGTTGTTGTAATGACCGTACGGTTGTATGGGATGACTAAACACTAAATATGATTGGTTTAACATATTCTGTCTGTCGTTATATTTTGCTTCACACCAGACGCGAGTCGTCCAATAAGTTCCAAGACGAGCATAGGTGTTATTATTTACACAGCAGTATTGCTACTCTCCTTAGTCTCTATTGTGACTGGTGTGTTGGATCAATGGAACACTGAACACTTATTATTTCACCCAGCAATTCTAACACTGTAACAAGAGTCCAATCATTAGGTAATCTGGTAAACTCTACTCAGAGCCTTGCCAATGATATCATTTTGGAATTTATTTTGATTGCAGCATTTTTTTGGGGTTCTTGAGGGGCTAGGCCACACTAACCTGTTTTTAGCGCGTTTGCGCACGCGATTCTGGTTAAAATGGAAATCGCGGAAACACAAACATTCCTGCGATTTCCAATGCATTTGCATCTAGCACGCAACAGGTTTTTTTTAAGCAAGCGCATACGCGCGGAGAAACGCGTGACAATGCACAGAAATGGCGCACGCTATTTGGGTTGTAGTGGGGCCTCATCCTGAATCTTTGCAGTGACTATTTGCCTTTCTTGGTAAGGGTTGATGTATGGAAAGGAATTCAGCCTGGCTGTTAGATTTGGTTAGTTGGTTCATTAGTGAGATACTAGTAGTTCTGGGGTTGTCTTTTCCAGCCTGCAAATATCCATTATGGCCAAACAATTTGCCCAAATATTGTATGTTTTTCCGATCTTGTTCTGTGACAATCGCAATAACCTTTTGTAGTTTATGGCCCCCCTTAGTCTATGGTGCCTGAGAAATGAAGGTCAGAGTTTATATTTACATTGGGTATAATTGGGAATAAAGGTTTGTACACATCTGGCGATGTTAACCCGAGCGCTGAGCCCTGACTGACCCCCAAGCCCGGGGAACCGCAGATCACCAAACGACCCCTGACCGACTATCGGCCGTTCATCGCGGGTGTTCGTTGGGCTTGGGGGTCAGTCGGCGCACGGGTGAACATCGCCAGGTATGTACGAACCTTAACTACTGCCGTTGGGGTTTGCATTTTATTTCCCAACATTCCAGTATCGCACAGTGTGGTCACTGACCATTATGTTCTATGCACATGCTCAGTCCTATGATACTGCAGGAACGTGTTACAGTTGGTCCCACCCACTAGTAGCCTCTAGCCAATCCTATTACAGTACACACAGTAATCCTATTACAGTACATACAGTTATTTCATGCAGTACACTTCAATGCTATTTACTGTAGTGGGATTTTACAGTTTATTGGTGTTTTTTTTTCATATTCTGGAGTTCAAATGTTTGGGTTTCGTTCTCCTTTAATGATGGTGCATAAAGCATTTGTTCCTAGCCATAACACAGTGGGACCTGACAGACCTGAATCCTCCCTGTCATGGAGGATGGAGAAGGCAGATACCTTTTGCCAGAAAGGAATAGAACATATCATTAAATATCTGGCTACAATTGGGGGAAATAGCAGTGTTGGGTTAGCAGACAGACACCATTTTTTGTTTTAAGTGTAAGTTTCCGCTTGTTAAATTTTACAAAGATACATACGTCACTTAGCAGAGGAGGTCCCACCCTCTTTCTGGTTATTGGCACCTGATCATAACTTTAATTCACGATCGCCACATTACCAATTGATTGCCGCAATGCATTAGCGTTAAAGGGTATGTCCACCCCTAAAATTGATTTTTAATATGCTGCTCCCCCATGTCCCCCAGCCCCAACCGCATAAATATTTTTTTCAGAAAAGCCCCCCAAACTCTACTTACCTCCCCTCGTTTCTCCGCCGCACTGCCGGCCCTCTGCTTGCGAGAATGCAAGCAGAGGGGCGGGACGGCAGTCGCGTCTGTGATTGGCTGAGCGGCAGCCAATCACGGACGTGGCTGCCGGTCATTCAGTGCAGCGGAGGAAAGCGGAGAGGTAAGTAAGAGTTTGGGGAGCTTTTGAAAAAAAAAATAGCGGTTGGTGGGCTGGGGGACATGGGGGAGCAGCATATTAAGGGGGTTTTGCGCTAGGGGGAGGATAGTAGGGAGGGGAGGGGAGGGAGGGGGGAGAAGGGCTGCAGTGCGCATGGCAAATATCTACCGGAGGCAAGGTAGCAGGCAGAGTCCTGCTAGCCTCCTGGTGGACAGTTTTTGGGACTTTGGGGACTACAGGAGAACCCTATGAAGCTGGGATGTGAGGTAAGGATTACACTACACTACATGGTGGGGCCAGTAGTTGGGGGGATTATAGTTTTGGGGGTGGACATGCCCTTTAACCACACAGCCACTGCACCGAACACCTCAATTTATTGTACCTTTACCGCCCAGTCAAATTAAATACACTCTAACAAACCTACCTTTGTAACAACCCTAAAGGCCTGTCACTCAGCCCATTGATGCACCGATTGCCTTTATCTAGATCTAAGAGCTTAAATACTCTGTGCACAGTGTGATACTCCTCCGCTTTAAGCACGAGTTTCATCTTGAAGGACTGTAAAGCTCTGGATCCCTAGGGTTATGCAAAATGATTGTTTTAATCCCATAATTGGTGGATCCACAATGCGACTCGCTGCCTTTTAACATCATTATTTCATTTGCAGACTTATTTTTATATTTGCAAAAAAAGGGCAAATGTTCATTTAGTTTCTGCACAGTGAGGCCGACACCAAATTAACATATAAATGTGCAGCTGATCCCATAACAATAATAAAAATAACCTCACACCCCCTGCGCGCTACGTAGAAGAACTGTTACTAAACATGTGAATATCGCTCTGCGAATCCAATTGATGCAGGCAGCACAGTCCCCTTATTTGGAATGTCAAACTCTCCACCCTCCAGATGTTTGAAAACTACAACTCCCAGCATTCCCTGGTTGCAGTATGCAGGGTTCTAAGTTTAACAGTTGGATTCATAATCGGGTTTCTTTATTGTCATTTGTATGCTTTAGGTGGGTAGTAGTTTTATACTGGAATGGTTGTGGAAATTTGTTGCTGGTGGCAGAGGTCTCATTCTTTAATTAGAAATAGCTGTTATGTTATTTATCCTGTCTAGACAACTATTAACCTTTTATATCATCTTTACTGTGACAAAAAGATCTGGTATTAGCTAATGCATATCCACCAATTAAAATGCGTTTCAGCCAATCACAGGTGCTGCTGCCGGTCCGTCCCCTTCTGCAGCTTCCATGCATTGAAAAGGCACGGAAGCTAAGTAGAAGACAGCCAAGGGAACGAGGGATGGTAATTAGATTTAGCAGCACATTGGAGCAGTTAGAACCTCACAAAGTCGAAGTTTGGGAGGTAATAGGCTAGATTTAAGTTTGTATGGGGGGTGGACATATCCTTATACATAGGGGGTCTTAGGGGAAGGATTGTCAGTACAACTTCCTTGATTGGCTGTCTTAAGTAGCCATTGTCATCAATCCATCCTACTACTAGGTATTACGTTTTGTTTTACAGTTGAATACCTCTTTTTCCCAATCCTGACAAAAATGTATTTCTCCCCCAGCAGTGACTACAATGTTCCCATGACTGATTCCATTAACGTGGATGGTATACACACCTAATACAATCCTGATGAAATAAATGACTAGACCCTGACTCAGTGAGTCCTGAGTTCCTGTTCCTCAGCCTTAAAACAATATGCATTCATTTCTAAAGGACAAGATGCAAACTTGTCATGTACATTATTCTATTAATTAATATTTGTTGTTTGGCAACCCTACTGGAAATTAGACCATTAATGGGACATCCTTCCATAAGTATTGCCAGAAACCCCAAATTCAGCACTTAATGGAAAGTCTTAAGAATTTCTTCATCTCATCGATGTTGTGAAGTCTACAGCCTTGTACAAATTCCTTCCTCGCTGATCAATTAGTCACACATCTGTGAGCCATCTAGCTTGTGAGACTGACCTATTTGTGCAACCTGTCGAAGACCATGCTCGTTCATGATCTAGACTGACCAGACGGTCGGAGCTGGACAATTTTTTTTTTTTTAATCCCAATCGATCACCTGTCCAATTGGGGAACTGCCATCCCCTGCCACAGCCTCAAGCAATATTCCCTCTAATTTACTATTGGTTGCGTGCATAGACATATACCATCTGTGGGGTATGTGTACTGCATTACCCATAATCTCCCAGGTGTTTGTGTGTGCTCTATTTTAACCTGTGTGCACAGGGCTGTTGAGTTGTGTGTGCGTGCACAGCTGAGAGTGAAATTTGAGTTGTCGTCCTTTTTGACAAATAATTTCACCCACAATTTAACTGGCTGGGTTATCAGTGGCGCCGCACACACAGATATCATTGTTATGATATCTATAGAACTCAATTGTGAAATGATCATCCTTTTAATTCCACAGCCTAATAATTGTTTGAAAAAGCTGAATGGGCAAGACGAACGATCCTGTGTAAAGACGTGGCCTACACTGCGTGGATAATGAAATCCTAGGTGGAAGGTTTAGAAGAAACGTCTCCTGTATATCGTTTGTGTTTCCCTGTGTTGGAGAATGAAAGATAACCAACAGAAGGAAGGGTTAGAGTTTAATTAGTTCCCTCCAGAGGAGATAAAACCACACAAGTCAGCAGACTGACTTCTGCTGTGCCCTGAATTAATTATTTACGGTTTGTGTCTGCTCTGGGCCTCTGTAATAACTTGTGTAAACCGCTGTCCTGGCTTTAACCGAGATCCTCTTCATACAGATGTAGGAATTTGAAACCTGCCTTTCATCAGTGGCTGGAAACTAGAGAGATTTCTATTTCATTTTTTTAAAAATTTTTTTAAAGTTTTTTGCCCTTAAAGTGTAAATATGAATGAACCCATTACTATAATAATGTATACAGTGTCTATTCCCCATGCTAGAGAGAGCCTATCCTCATGCCCTTTAAACCTGTTACCTATCCAACTAATAAGTAAGCTCTCCAGGGCAGGGGTCTTATGTCTTAGTGGAACTGACATCCCAACATCCTCTTATGTTGTAAACAGGGTTAAGAGATAAAACGCTTGGTCCTCACTCTTGGGTGTATATTTGTTTGGGATTTTACCTAAACTTCTGTTCCTCTTCCAAGGGCAAGAGGCAGGGTAACCTATTTAAAGGAATGTACTGCAATAGGTAGCACACTCCCTTGCTTGCCAGACCCCAGGGGCAGGGCCAAGAAATGAGCTGACCAGGGGATGGGAGTTTGGGTAAGTGTTAATCCTGATGTAATGTACTCTTGGTTCTTAAGCCCAGACAACTATTTGATACATCTGACCGGCTGGCCAGGCAGAAAAATTATCTGTCCCGGCGACTCGTGGCCCATATTACTGCAGACATTTTAGGCCAAATGACTGACCAAAATATTAGTCAGTCAACCCAAAATGTCTGCTTGTGAACACTCAGCCTTGCCCTGGGTACAACATACTTATCTTTCCCCCTTTTAGAAATGTATGGGGAAGATGCAATAAAAAATACCTTATTGCAACTGACCTGCACTTGCTCCCACGATGTATTAACCACTTTTAACGACTTTTATTGCATCGTGTGAATCCGAGCGACAAGTTGCGACCTTTTGCACGGCTTTAAAGCCACAACTGAAAAGGCTTTCATTTGGGTGCAAAAAGCAAGCGCAGCTTTATATGGCTAAATGTATTGCTTCACTTGCACTGCAAAACTGTTTGGCAATGGCAAACGCAATGTAAAATTAGCACAAACCCCTTTCTAACCTGAGATTCCAGAAATTAGCATGGGTTTTGCTCTTACTTTTGCCATTAGCACAGGAAATTGCATCTCCCTGTTTGGTATATTGAACACGCACTGAATAGAGAAACATACAATGTCACATACAGTATATCAGGGTTTCTATCATATTAACACTGAGCAGTGTAAAATGAAGGTTTTTGTCCTGTTGCACATTTTATTTATTGTGTCTTGTGCCATATTTGTAAAGGCAAAGAAATGAACTTGCCCTTCCTATTATCACTTTCTCACTATATTATTGTCTCATCTGGTCATGTCTGTACAGAAATTAATTACACTGTATGTTTCATAATATAAATTATACAAGCATTTTAGTTCTCCTTTAAGCGTGAACACTGCAGTTCTTAGTAGGTGGTAGTACTGTCAGTGCTGGGGGACTATGAAAACTGGAGCTAAATATGGATTCTACCTCCTCGTCCCAATACCCAAAGATAATCTCCCTTTCCTTTCTTTATTCTCAGTTTGGTGTACGGAAGTTCAAGAGGCTCCCACCCAGATACAGACATCTTACACAGGCAGGCGTATGCAACACCCCACCCTCTACAGGGATATGCTACGAATCACCACCCTGCAGGTAAGGTTATTACATCATTGTCATGTGACCATAATTACTTCCCTTTCTTTCATTTTTTACACGTTGATTTGGTGATTGTACATTTTACGGCATTTTACACAATGATTCAAATACATATTTTAGCTACTTTTTTTATTTAACTTGACTTAACGAGAAAAAAAATAAATAAATATAAGTTTAAAAGGAAAAGTTCACACTCAAAACACTTTAATAAGACATTTAATTGTCTTATAGTCCATAAACAGCTTAAATAAAGAGATGGTATTTGAAGAATTACCTTTATGCAATAATTGAAATCTGCAGTTATTGGGGATATTAGTTCTTGGAACATTTGACAGCACCATGATGCACTATGGTTAGGAAATATATGCTTTAGACAGGTTACGCTTTAAAGAAAAAGTTAAATGACTTCATTGGGGCTGGTCAGAAATCAATTTCTGCCTTTTTACAAACTATCCTATTATCCTTTTACTCTTCCTGGACGAATTGGATTAGTCTGAACAGAATGGACTGAAACTATAATAGTATTATATACATTGTAATCTACTACAGAAATGTATCCTTCTTAATAATATTTGTTCCAAAAGAACAATATTGTATATTGTACTTATTAAAGTCTCAGTGGTGCAGTATACGAATTTATCTATTAAAGGGCAACTTGGCCCAAGCCCCCAAAGTCGCTATCTTATGAAAGTAGGAAGTGCTATTTCTATCTGCTAGGTGGGCGCAGGAATGAGCAGTCATAATTCTTCTCCTGCAGCAGCTGACAGCTCAGTAAAATAATTATTTTGCCATAATAAGCCTCATACACCCGTGCAATCACGGCTGCTGACCTGCGACACACAATGTGTATGTATGGACGTTCGGTTTAAGATCCGTCCGGTTGGGCAACGATCCCTGGCCGTACTGGCGTTTCGGCCATCAAACTGCCCATAGACAGCATGATTATCGTCCGATATGGCCGTGCATACACATCGTGCGTCACAGGTCAGCCCCTCGTGATCACACGTGTGTAGTGAAAAGTAGAATACTGTGCTACTTTTTTATGGACTAACGGTTTATTATAGTTGTCAGGTCCGAGCACTACGAAGACCAGTGCTAATATTACTGACCCACAATGTTCTAGATTGGGGAGATAGTCACTCTTGTCTGCAAACTGAAGTGAGCAGAGAGCTGTCAACCGCTGCTCGCTGCTTTTGCATGCACCCACCCAGGTAGGTACCTTCCTGGGATAGAGACTTTGCCATTGTTGCCCTTTAAAGATATTTAAAGATAGTGTGGCCTAGTCCTTAATGCCTCCTCTGTGACTGCTAGAGAACGTACTATTCAAGGTCATATTGTTCAGTTTGGTTAGCTATGGGCATTTCTGAACGTATTGAACTAATGACCCCCTTAAGTTTTTTGGTCTTTTTTTCCGAGTAGTTCAACCTCTTGGTAATGTCAGCTGGGATACTAAACATGGGCAACAGAAAGACAAAAATGAATGGTTCTCCTTTTGTACTAGAGAGATGATGCATATTGCACGCTGTGTATGTAGTAATATTGGGATAGTTAATGCATTGGTGGACCATCCTATTAGGCTTTTTACACACGCTAATGAGCCCTTGGCCGGGACAAATGCTGTGGCAATAGTGACCGTGGCTAATAGTTCGTGTGAGCGATCATGTGGTCCCATAGGGAACTGCGCGATCAGCCATGATTAACCGAAGGTCCTATCGAGCACCCACACCTTGAGATATTTACGGTCAACCAAATAATACGCAGTACTATCAGTCGGTAGGCCCAAAATATCACATGGTGTGTACCCAGCCTTATAGATCCATGAGAAACGAACCCTCAGCCTTGCCCTAGAAACCTGCCTTGTTACTAGAAAAGAAATTATCCTCCACCGAGGTCACCGGAGACTGCAGATCTGTTATCAGGGTTTAATAAAAATGACTAATTACTTAATATAATATTAATTGTTACTGTTATTAACCAGGTTAAGGACTCTTACTATGGCTCGGTGCAGGCCAATAGACTGGTTCATTCATAAACAAAACGAATGAGGAACTGAGAAAGGAAGATTCTTTTCTTTATATTTTATATTGATGGGCTGATATCTGCAGATGGTCCATGGGGCCTGGTTAATGGAACGTAATTTAGAACAAGTGTATCTACTGCTTTAATGGATGTGATTTTTTTTATTGTAGCAAGAGATTGTTTGCTTATTGTGTCCACCTTTTCCTACCTTTTCCCTTTACGTCTCTTAGGATTGTCTGGGTTGTTTGAAACTGGCCTCCATCATGCCAGCAGTGCCACTCCGGATGCTTCGGTCATGAACCTCATCTCTGCCCTAGAATCCCGAGCTCCTCAACCAGGACCATCTGCCTCCTCATTGCTTTCCCAGTTCCGTACACCATCATGGCAGACAGGTACTAACGTTTGATTTCTACTCTACAACCAATGTGTGTTGAGAGCCCTTATAATGGTCGAACTGGCTCACCATGATAACAGGGAAACCCCTAATGGGCCCACAGATCCTAACATCCCAAGTCTGTCTGCATGAGCATGAAACTCATTTCCTCAGTAATTCAGTCTCGCTATCTCATTCTATTCAGGGAACTTTAATAATAATAAACTACGTTTTGATGGCATTTGCTCTAAATGACAACTTTACCTTTTCAGTCCTCCCTTCCCTTATTAAAGTTCCCAGGGTGAGGACCTGAACCACTCGGACCACTCTGGGATCGCAATATTTAAAGAAATATACTACTCTAAAGTTAAGCTAAGCCAAGTCCTTTCTGCTCTGCTCTGCCTCTTGGTTGTGTCTATGGCCTGACATGATCTGCAAGAAGTGTGTCTTCCCATCCGCTATCAGGAACCAGGCAGATGCAGGCTGGAACCTGGAGAGTATAGTTAACTATTGCAAGCCCAGGTATGAGGACTATGGGTGCAGGGTTCTTTAATAAGGGGAAGGGGGATCTCACTGTGGACTATGGGTTCAGGGTACTTTAATAAGGGGAAGGGGGATCTCACTGGACTAAGGGTTCAGGGTAATTTAATAAGGGGAAGGGGGATCTCACTGGACTAAGGGTTCAGGGTACTTTAATAAGGGGAAGTGGGATCTCACTGTGGACTAAGGGTTCAGGGTACTTTAACAAGGGGAAGGGGGATCTCACTGTGGACTAAGGGTTCAGGGTACTTTAATAAGGGAGGGGATCTCATAGGCCTAAGGTTCAGGGTACTTTAATAAGGGGAAGGGGGATCTCACTGACTAAGGGTTCAGGGTACTTTAATAAGGGGAAGTGGGATCTCACTGTGGACTAAGGGTTCAGGGTACTTTAATAAGGGGAAGGGGATCTCACTGTGGACTAAGGGTTCAGGGTACTTTAATAAGGAGAAGGGGGATCTCACTGTGGACTAAGGGTTCAGGGTACTTTAATAAGGGGAAGTGGGGATCTCATCTGGACTATGGGTTCAGGGTCTTTAAAAGGGGAAGGGGATCTCACTGGACTAGGTTCAGGGTACTTTAATAAGGGGAAGTGGGATCTCACTGTGGACTAAGGGTTCAGGGTACTTTAATAAGGGGAAGTGGGATCTCACTGGGACTAAGGGTTCAGGGTACTTTAATAAGGGGAAGTGGGATCTCACTGTGGACTAAGGGTTCAGGGTACTTTAATAAGGGGAAGTGGGATCTCACTGTGGACTAAGGGTTCAGGGTACTTTAATAAGGGGAAGGGGGATCTCACTGTGGTCTAAGGGTTCAGGGTACTTTAATAAGGGGAAGGGGGATCTCACTGTGAGTAAGGGTTCAGGGGACTTAATAAGGGGAAGGGGATCTCACTGGACTAAGGGTTCAGAGGGTACTTTAATAGGGGAAGTGGGATCTCCTGTGGACAAGGGTAGGGTACTTTAAGGGAAGGGGGATCACTGGACTAGGGTTCAGGGTACTTTAATAAGGGGAAGGGGATCTCACGTGGACTAAGGGTTCAGGGTACTTTAATAAGGGGGGGGGATCTCACTGGACTAAGGGTTCAGGGTAATTTAATAAGGGAAGGGGGATTCCACTGGACTAAGGGTTCAGGGTATTTAATAAGGGAAGGGGGATCTCACTGGACTAAGGGTTCAGGGTACTTTAATAAGGGGAAGGGGATCTCACTGTGGACTTAGGGTTCAGGGTACTTTAAAAGGGGAGGGGGATCTCACTGTGGACTAAGGGTTCAGGGGTACTTAATAAGGGGAAGTGGGATCTCACTGTGGACTAAGGGTTCAGGGTAATTTAATAAGGGGAAGGGGGATCTCACTGGACTAAGGGTTCAGGGTACTTTAATAAGGAGAAGGAGGATCTCTCTGTGGACTAAGGGTTCGGGTACTTTAATAAGGGGAAGGGGGATCTCACTGTGGACTATGGGTTCAGGGTACTTTAATAAGGGGAAGTGGGATCTCACTGTGGACTAAGGGTTCAGGGTACTTTAATAAGGAGAAGGGGGATCTCTCTGTGGACTAAGGGTTCAGGGTACTTTAATAAGGGAAAGTGGGATCTCACTGTGGACTAAGGTTCAGGGTACTTTAATAAGGGGAAGTGGGATCTCACTGTGGACTAAGGGTTTAGGGTACTTTAATAAGGGGAAGGGGGATCTCACTGGGACTAAGGGTTCAGGGTACTTAATAAGGGAAGGGGATCTCTGGGACTAAGGGTTTAGGGTACTTTAATAAGGGGAAGGGGATCTCACTGTGGACTAAGGGTTTAGGGTACTTTAATAAGGGGAGGGGGATCTCACGTGGACTAAGGGTTCAGGGGACTTTATAAGGGGAAGGGGATCTCACTGGACTAAGGGTTCAGGGTACTTTAATAAGGAGAAGGAGGATCTCACTGTGGACTAAGGGTTCAGGGTACTTTAATAAGGGGAAGTGGGATCTCACTGTGGACTAAGGGTTCAGGGTACTTTAATAAGGGGAAGGGGGATATCACTGGACTAAGGGTTCAGGGTACTTTAATAAGGGGAAGGGGGATCTCATGTGGTATAAGGGTTCAGGGTGGTACTTTTAATAAGGGGAAGGGGGATCTCACTGTGGACTAAGGGTTCAGGGTACTTTAATAAGGGGAAGGGGATCTCACTGTGGCTAAGGGTTTAGGGTACTTTAATAAGGGAAGTGGGATCTCACTGTGGACTAAGGGTTCAGGGTACTTTAATAAGGGGAAGGGGGATCTCACTGTGGTCTAAGGGTTCAGGGTACTTTAATAAGGGGAAGGGGGATCTCACTGTGGACTATGGGTTCAGGGTACTTTAATAAGGGGAAGTGGGATCTCACTGTGGACTAAGGTTCAGGGTACTTTAATAGGGAAGGGGATCTCACTGGGACTAAGGGTTCAGGGTACTTTAATAAGGGAAGGGGATCTCACTGGGACTAGGGTTCAGGGTACTTTAAATAAGGGAAGTGGGATCTCACTGGGACTAAGTGTTCAGGGTACTTTAATAAGGGGAAGGGGATCTCACTGTGGACTAAGGGTTCAGGGTACTTTAATAAGGGAAGGGGATCTCACTGTGGTCTAAGGTTCAGGGTACTTTAATAAGGGGAAGGGGGATCTCACTGGTAGGGTTCAGGGTAATTTAATAAGGGAAGGGGATCTCACTGGACTAAGGGTTCAGGGTACTTTAATAAGGGGAAGTGGGATCTCACTGTGGACTAAGGTTCAGGGTACTTTAAAAGGGGAAGGGGATCTCACTGGACTAAGGGTTCAGGGTACTTTAATAAGGGGAGGGGGATCTCACTGTGGACTAAGGGTTCAGGGTACTTTAATAAGGGGAAGGGATCTCACTGGACTAAGGGTTCAGGGTACTTTTAATAAGGGAAGGGGATCTCACTGTGGACTAAGGGTTCAGGGTTATTTAATAAGGGGAAGGGGGATCTCACTGTACTAAGGGTTCAGGGTACTTAATAAGGGGAAGTGGGATCTCACTGTGGACTAAGGGTTCAGGGTACTTTAAAAGGGGAGGGGGATCTCACGTGTGACTAAGGGTTCAGGGTACTTTAATAAGGGGAAGTGGGATCTCACTGTGGACTAAGGGTTCAGGTATTTAATAAGGGGAAGGGGATCTCACTGGACTAATGGGTTCAGGTACTTTAATAAGGGAAGGAGGATCTCTCTGTGGACTAAGGGTTCGGGTACTTTAATAAGGGGAAGGGGATCTCACTGTGGACTAGGTTCAGGGTACTTTATAAGGGGAAGTGGGATCTCACTGTGGACTAAGGGTTCAGGGTATTTAATAAGGGAAGGGGGATCTCTCTGTGGACTAAGGGTTCAGGGTATTTAATAAGGGAAAGGGATCTCACTGTGACTAAGGGTTCAGGGTACTTAATAAGGGGAAGGGGATCACTGGGACTAAGGGTTAGGGTACTTAATAAGGGAAGGGGGATCTCACGGACTAAGGGTTCAGGGTACTTAAATAAGGGAAGGGGATCTCACTGTGGACTAAGGGTTAGGGTACTTTAATAAGGGGAAGTGGGATCTCACTGTGGACTAAGGGTTAGGGTACTTTAATAAGGGAAAGGGATCTCACTGGGACTAAGGTTCAGGGTACTTTAATAAGGGGAAGGGGATCTCACTGGGACTAAGGGTTCAGGGTACTTTAATAAGGGGAAGTGGATCTCACTGTGGACTAAGGGTTCAGGGTACTTTAATAAGGGAAGGGGGATCTCACTGTGACTAAGGGTTCAGGGTACTTTAATAAGGGGAAGGGGGATCTCACTGTGGTCTAAGGGTTCAGGGTACTTTAATAAGGGGAAGGGGGATCTCACTGTGGTCTAAGGGTTCAGGGTACTTTAATAAGGGGAAGGGGGATCTCACTGTGGACTAAGGGTTCAGGGTACTTTAATAAGGGGAAGTGGGATCTCACTGTGGACTAAGGGTTCAGGGTACTTTAATAAGGGGAAGGGGGATCTCACTGTGGTCTAAGGGTTCAGGGTACTTTAATAAGGGGAAGGGGGATCTCACTGTAATTTTCCTTTAAAGTATTGTAGACTCAGAAGAGGAGGAGGATAGACAGGTGGTAATGTTAATCCCAATAACAAAAATAACACCACATATGGATTGATTTTCCACATCTATGGCCCCGTTTAATCTATGGATGAAGTGTTAGCAAGTAGGGAGCTAACATATTGGGTCCATGTTGTATAGACCCTAAGGGCATGTTCCCTCTTAAAAGACTGGTGACTTGTCAGTTTTGTGCCCATAACCCCATCTGCTATTTTACCAGTTTATTACATGCATTTGTAACCAGATGTTCAATGAAAAGTTCTCTTCCTTTCTGGCAAAGGTATCTGCCTCCTCCCTCTGCGCAATGAGCTTTTTATAAGGTTGAGCATGTGCAGATGAGGGTGCAGGTGAAACAGAAGTCATTCATTGGTTGGGATGTCAGTTATCACAGCCTTGATTAACTGCATGGGGGGAGGAGCCATCTTACTCTGCCAGAATGGGGACAATAATTATCCTTAAATATCTGGTTAGTAATGCAGGTAATAAAGTGCATAATATATCAGTTGGGGGCAGGTAACTAACATTTGGTCATTATTTTTCTTTTAAAGGTGGACATGCCCTTTAAATTCTCCCTCTATGAACACATTTTCCACTCCAGCTGCTTATTGCCAGAGACATGAGTTCATTTGTTTGTAATGTAAATGTTAAAGTTTATGAAGAAATAAATTGAGAGTTCGGCCAAAAAATCGAGCTGCTGCAAATGTATCTTCACTCATTTAATGATGTTGTGCGCTAATACGTTCCTCTCTTCTTTTCCAGCCATGCACACACCTGCTCCTGCAGAACTCTTTATATCTGGAGCCATTCCTGGATCCGGTACATTTCCATCATCCTCTGCCCTTTCTGCTTACCAACATCCAGCATCGTTCAGTGGCAGAAGTTTTCCTGTAACATCTTCCTTGACGCTTCAAGATGCAACATTCAGCCCCACTTCAAATGGACTTCTTTCTCCTCACGACCCCCTTCTTCATATCAAATCGTCCCAATCCTCGGTTCCCTCCTCTCTCAGCTTTGATCGTCTGGGCAGCACTGTTTTGGGGACCGGATTACCTTCACAGAGTTCCGCATACCGCAGTGCCCAAGAATCCGCATCACGTCACCTTCCATCCCAGTTCAACCTCCTCTCTTCCTCCCTGGGCCCCTCTGAACAAACATCCCAGCTCTATAATGCTTCAGTGTTTTCAAGCTCTCCAGCCTCATCTATTGAGAGGGCCATGCCACGGCAAGACAGTGTGATTAAGCACTACCAACGGCCCTCCAGTGCTCAGTCCCAGCTACCTTCTGCTGCAGCTGCTGCACACTCACTGCAGCACTATCTTAGTTGTGGAGGGAGTTACCAGCAGATGCAACATCGTTCCACATTGTCATGTAGCCCTTTGGGGGACCAGTCACCTGTTAGTAGTGAGGGATCACAACAGAAAAACTCACAAGCGCGCCAAGAACCATCTCAGAGCTACAGACCAATAATTCAGTCCCCTGGCTATTCCACCTCCTCATCTTCCAATAAATCCAAAAGCTATTCTGCTTCTAGGCAAACTCCCCGATCCACCGCCACTCCAAAGTGCCAAAGCATTGCCACCACTGGACAGTCACATAACTACTCTTCCTCCACTCCGAAGCCTAGCTCTGTAATATCCAGTCAGTCTCAGGCTTACTCTCCAGGCCAGCCCCAAAGTCTCCTTTCCATGACACAGTCACAAAACTATGCTGTTACCCAGTCCCAGAACCTCTCTGCTGTCACTCAGTCACAGGGCTTTACATCCAGCCAAGCTCAAGATTTGACTAGTGGAAGCAAGTCTCAGAGCTACACCACGAGCCAATCACAAGGCTTGCAGACTTGCGTTAGTCAAAATCAGACCTATTCCCCAGAGCAGTTGCAGGGGTTGTCATCAGTGGGACAGATCCCAAGTTACAATGTACAGACTGAATCTCATGTATCTGTTAGTCAAGCTCCAAGTTATGTTCCTGCTCATTCGCAAGGTCTACCAACGGCAAGCCCTTCTCTTAGCTACAGCACTGGCCATTCCCCAGCTATGTCAAGTCACGCTCAGTCTATTGGTTATTCTTCAGTCAGCCATGCTCAAAACATGCCTGATTCCAGCCCCTCTCAAATAATTCGTCCATTGCAGTCTCCAACATCAAACCGATCGCAAAGTGTGGCATCACCTGGACAGTCCCAGAAGTATTTAACATCAGTTCTTTCACCCTCCTTCATGCAAGCTTCCCATTCACAAAGCTATCAGAACTCTCAGCCATCTTTAGAAAGAACACCTTCTTACAGCAAACCAAAACCAGATTCAGACCTTCTTTCTACAGAAAGGACAGATGAAGAAGACTTTCTTATACAGCACCTACTACAGTCACAAAGTCCTCCTCGTGTGTCCTCCGAAAGTCTAGTGGAGTGTGAAGAGAGATCCAGTAAAAATCTAGGTTACGAGATGAGTAAAACAGAAGAAAGATATCACCTACAAAGTGTTATAAGGACTAATTCAAACTTGGACAACCAAGGGCTGGAGATGTCTCTTCAGAGTTTAAAAGACAAGAAAAAAAGTGACCGTCATAAAGAATATGCTAATGCAAGATCTACGCCAGAATCTTTGGGGACATCTGTTGTCCATTACAGTCATCAGACAGGTCCAATGGACTCCTTTGCTCAGGATATCAAAAAGTCAGTGGAACATCTTCCACACATGGACACCTCAAATAAAGACTTGAATTCGGCTCATTCATATTTACAGAAAACTCCAGAGCATGCTTCACAGACACATAGAATGGTAGCAGAGAGTCAGTCAATGGAAACTCATAGCATGCTTCAAAGCCAGCAAGGCACTCCATTGATGATGGATACCTCTTCTGATCTTCCCCTATCTTTAACTCACCAGCCCACCACACAACAGTCACAGCTCCTGCAATCTGTTCTAACCCACACCCAGAGTCAGCTGCAGGCGCACCAGAGAAAAGTACAAACACCCCTTGATGTGCGTATGTTGGAGTCACAAAGGATCCAAGCTGAAGCACAATCTCCACTGCAGATGCAATTGCAGTCGCAGGCTTTGGAGGCCCATTTACAGTCACAACAAATGCAAGCTCACGTTCGCTCACAGTCTATGGAGGTACATTCACGTTCCCAATCAATAGAGGCACAGTTAATGGATTCCCATCAGATCCAAGCTGACCAGCAATCCCCTCAGCTTCAGGCCCAGCTCCAATCAGACCGCATGCAAGCAGAACTGCAACCTGAAAGGATGCAGGCATCCCTTCAGCCTGAGGGTATGGAGGGACTTCCACAAAATGATGGCATGCAGGCCTTATCAAGACCTCAAGAAATCCAGGATTTCCTGGAGCCTGATCTAAATTTAGAGTCCCATCTGGGCCAGGGTGGGTCTGTGCAGTCTCAGCAGCACCTCATGCCTGATGCTGGAGAGGCTTTGCGTTTGGATGCTGAATCTTCTCAGCAGGTACCTCAAACTCAAATGGAACCCAAGGATCAGTTTGACAGCCCAAGTCCTCAAGGTTCAAAGCAGAGGTTTGTCCCCTTAACATCGATCTGCTTTCCTGATTCTCTTTTGCAAGACGAAGAGAGGAGCTTTTTCCCTGGAATGGAAGATATGTTCTGTCAACCTTCATGTGGAAATGACGAATATCCAAAGACTAGTTGTGGGGATGATGGCTCTCAGAGTATGGACAGGAATGAGGCTATGAAGAATAGTTATGAAATGCTGCAGTCTAACCAAAGCTATTCAGGTTACTGCACATCTGAAAGTAATGACAATCAACAGAATGTTCACTTAGGTCTGGATTCTGTGTCTGTGAAACATGAGTTGCCATCCACTGTAAATACCGAACAGTTAGGACTCATTCAGTCTAGTCATAATCAACAATCATCTGAGGTAAAGCCTGGCTTGACCTCACCCATTTTCTGCTCTTCCAAGCCCAAGAAGCTACTGAAAACATCATCATTCCACTTGCTTAAAAAAAGAGAACCCTCTTTTCAGCCTCCCAAGAAGAATTATGCCCAGGAGTATGAGTTTGAAGATGATGAAGATAAGGAAGATGTTCCAGCAGACATTCGATTAAACAGCCGTAGGCTACCAGATCTTCTCCCAGATCTTATTTCCAGTTGTCGTACTCGTCCCAACATAAGCCCAATGGGGGATATTGACTTCTGTCCACCTGTTATGGATGGACCAAAGAGAAGAGGCAGAAAGCCAACAAAACCAAAAAGAGAAGGTCCTCCACGGCCTAGGGGAAGGCCAAGAATAAGACCGCTGGTTGAACCTCACCCAGTGGGGCATGATACCATTAGAAAACCTCGTGGCAGAGGAAGGGGGAGAGGCAGACGAATGGTAGATGATGGTAGAGAACGTATGGCAATGGAACCCTTGAAACCACTAAAGGTATGTTTATTTTATCTGGATACAGAATTAAACATTTCCTATGTGACCCATTCAGCAATCTATGGTGGGTACAACTCAGATTCATTGAAAACGAGAGACGTACTGTCAGCTCCCCGAGATATTAATATATGGGCCTGTTAACGGAAAAGGAAAAGAAATGAAATTTGTAGGTACATTTCAGATGGGTCAAGTCTGTAGTCTGACATCTTCATATACCTGGGGGTAAAATTAAAATATCACTGATAACCCCACATTAGAATGGTTTCCAGATCACAGTAACACAACAAAATTAACACAACGCTATTAAAATATTATTGTTAATACAAAAGTGCTTTAAATTTTCTAAATGTAAATAACCAAAGAGATGGTACCACCCAGCTTTTGCCATTTGTATTTTTCTATCTTCTCTTCCAGATCAAACTTCAGGTGCCAAAAGGAAACGATTCTTTGCAGATGGAACAAACCGAGATGCTCCCTCCTCCCCAGGAAAATGTTCTGGACAACAGCCAGACTCGGGAGAAGATCAAGCAGAAGATCAAGGAGGTGGAAGAAAAGCAGCCAGAAATAAAATCAGGCTTCATGGCTTCATTCCTGGATTTTCTCAAATCAGGCAAGAGGCAGCAGTTGCCCACTGCCAATACAAGTCCCTCAAAGACCCGGCCACCATCTGCACAACAAGCCTCTCAGGCTTCGTTTGGAATGGCCTCTCAAATGCTATCTGGTACTCTAGACTCCGCAGAGAGCGATAGCCTGGTGATGAGTTGCACCAGCCCTTGCAAAAGGCTGGATGATGAGTTGAAGCGAAATTTGGAAACTCTACCTTCTTTTTCTTCAGATGAAGAGGACTCCGTCAGCAAAAACCAAGACCTGCAAAAGAGCATCTCTTCGGCTATCTCCGCTCTGTATGACCCCACTGACCGCAAGGAAGTGGAAACTGCAGGTCAGTAAATATTAATCTTTAGAAAGTTGTAAAATAAATCAAACGTTTATGTAACAGCCAGAAAAGGAGAAAACAAGGACAAATCTAAGTTTAATTCCAGTGACTCCCGAGACTAAGGAATGTGTCCTAATGATGTTATTTAAAAATGCTAACACCTTAAAATTAGTCTTGTTAGCACAGCAGCATAACTAGGAATCCCTGCCCCCCCCCCAGATGAGGCCCCTATCCCGTCTACAGTGGTTTTCTAGGAGGAAGCTATATCTGTCATAGGAAAAATAAGATTCCCCCCCCCACCCCCCGGGCCCCCCTGTAGGGTCTGCTCCTCTGGTAGATACCCCCTGTGTTAGTAGTTGAGTTGAAAATGGAGGCATACTTTAGCTGCTAAGGATTATGGGAAAGTGGAGGTGTGGTTATAGAAAAGTGGAGGTCTGCATTCTTAGTCACTTTTTGTAAGTATAGTGGCTTTTATTTTACTTAAGCAGTTCCTGTTCTGAAATTAGCTTGTGGTCATTTTTAATGCAACGCCCGAGTCCTAATAAGAGAAGTGATCGTTTTTACAAGATCAATGATAAGGGATTTAAGAAATAAAACTGACTTGGTATTTAGTCTTGGGATGTTGGCGTCAGTAGAACTGGTAAATAGCAGTTAAAATGATACTAGGTAGGGGGCTTCCTGGAATTAGAAATCACAGATGTGACACTGAATCTAAAGACCTTGGATGTTTGATAGCTACTATAGCAAGTATTTCAAGGGCAACCTACAGTATTCTAGAACATCTTGGTAGAAATACTTACCTCCCTTTGAATAATTTTAAGGAAAAAGTTATTTTGGAAAGTTCCTTAGCATTCTCCAGCTGTAATGTACAGTGCTCTGTGTCTTATCTCGCATGGTTCTCGTTTGCCTATTTTAGCAGCTCCAGTGGTCGAGGAAAAGGTGTCCAGCCCAGTGCCCACCGAACCATCACCTCCGCAAGAGCAAGAAACCCCAGCATCACCACCATCACCGCAAGAAATACCTGCTCCACCTCCTCCAGAGGAACCACCAGCTCAAGCATCTCCAGAGCAAGAAGAACCTGAAGACTCAAGGCCACTTCACCTTGCCAAGAAACAAGAGACAGCAGCCATCTGTGGGGAGACAGATGAAGAGGACGTGGAGAGCGGTGGTGAAGGGATCTTCAGAGAAAGGGATGAGTTTGTCATTAGAGTTGAGGATATCCAGGCTTTAAAGGTAATAAACTAAAAAGATATGTTGGTTTGAATTAAAACATCTAACCGGAGACTTTAGAATTGTAGTACCAAACACAGACAATATAATTATGTTGTACAGGGGGTGGCCCATGTCATAAATTCTCTAAATGGGATCTTCTGTGTGCACACATGATATTTGAACGTGCACTACTTTAGCTTGTGCGCAAGCCTTGCCATTTGTGCGAACATACATAGGTGCACAGCTTAGCAGGAACAGTGGTCATGTGTCTTAAATTGTAATGCTGCTTGTGTAGTAGTTAATTGTTGCAAACACATTGAATATCTGGGATATACTAGGGCACAGATGCTAGATCCTTCCCCCTTGACAGCAATATGAATGGTAAATGTGATGGCATACGCAATATATAACTTTTCCATTATTTCCGTTTTTTTGTAACAATCGACAATCCAAAAAATGTCCAAATGTTTTTATCTGTTGTATTCAATTAGATCAACTGGACTTGAAGTTTAGTTCTTGAAGACGTTTCGCTAGTCATCCGACTGGCTTTCTCAATTCAGAATGACTTGTACAAGAATCTGTGGGTAATAAATACCCTGGAAAATCCCAATTAGCATATCACAGCCAGGTGTTAAGGGCATGATTGGATTGTGCTAAGAGGTGTTATAGGAACGCCCAGGGTAAGGTGTCAAAACAGACATGTACATGGCAGACGGTGTCGAACCCCCCCCCCCCACCTCTATTTGGCCAGTGAAGAATGCTCTGATTTGTATGTGGGGGAGACCAAACAGCAACTGCATCAATGTATGGCCCAGCACAGAAGAGCCAATTCCTTGGGTCAGGACTCAGCCGTGTACCTGCATCTTAAGGATAAAGGACATACCTGTGAAGATTGTAATGTTAACATATTGGCAAAGGAACGTGACTGGTTCAAGAGAGGTGTCAAGGAGGCCATTTATGTGAAAATAAAGAAACCAAGCCTAAATAGAGGTGGGGTCGGATGACTAGCGAAACGTCTTTAAGAACTAAACTAAACTGAATACAACAGATATACCATGACCTGGATGACTGAGAACCTTCACAAGCATAGTCCAACTGTTTGTTGGCACGTGTGAGTATTTTTCAGACTCGCGAGATTTGAATTTGCATCCAATTTTCATGCAACTCTATAGAGAATGAGATTTTTTTGTTGCTGTAAGACAATGCAGTCTGCATTGTGGGCATAGTCTGCACTGATATGTGAGCCTCTAATCGGATCCATAGATCGGTGCGGAAACTGCTAGTTTTAGTGCTTTGGATGTTACGCGTGTGATCACAACTTAATATTTACCAGTGAGAGTGGCCTGAAGACAATGTGTATGAATTTCCAGGCTCCACTACAGGCTGAATACCTTTTCCTTGAATATTGTGGTCATATACATTCCTATATGTGTATTATTATGGCTCCTTACTAAAAACCATTACATTCTTTAAAGCAATGTTTTCACTAACATCCCAGAGAAAGATAATTTGCTTTTAGTCCAGAGAAGGACTTGTTTGCATAAAACCTGCACTATCCTACATATTGCATTCTTTAATAGACCATCATGTCCATATAGACAGGTAAGTTTGGGAACTTTCTGATTCAGCTTCTTAAGCTACAGTTTGGAATGTCTGTACCCAGAAAACCTACAGAAGCCTTAAACTAATTGTGTGAGATTGAATAACAAGTATAGGGCTAAGGAAACCCATAATTGAGAGTTTTCATGCTTACCTTTCCAGCTTGCCTTGCAGACTGGGCGGGAACCACCCCCTATATGGAGGGTCCAGAAAGCCTTATTGCAAAAATTCACTCCTGAGATCAAAGATGGACAACGCCAGTTCTGTGCCACCAGTAATGTAAGTAGAAGATGATAATCCTGGCTGAATGTGGCCACCAGAGCAACTGTAAACCATCTAAAGTCTTTTTATTCTTGTAATGTAGGCAAGGAAAAGTGTGTGTGTGGGGTGGTGTCTGGACGAAAATGTTTACAGTGGCATAACTAGGAATCAATGGCCCCCCCAGTAAAACTATAATGTAGGTCCCCCTCTCTGATTCTACATTAGTTACTTGGGGGGAGGCTATCTGTTATAGAAAAAGTAGGTTGGGGCCCCTCCTGTCTCCTGGGCCCCTCTGGTAGGGGCTGCTCTGAAGGTAGTTACATGGATTTTTAAAAAATATAGAACACAGGAACCTCCTTCCTCAGAAAAAATGCCTCTCCGTGTGCTTCCTCTGCTTTCAGATGAAGTACATTAGTAGGCATTCATTATACAAAGGAGAAATGCTGTTGTCCTTGTCTCATTAAAGTGTAACTGTTGTCTCCATACAAGTGATCTTTATTAAAAAGTGCACATTCCTACCTTTAAAACGACACCAATATCATGCTTTTAGTTGCAAACTATGCAAACTTATAGTAGTATAGAGGGTGGTGTTTCCAAAACTGTAAGGTGTGACATCACCAGCACTATTGCACTGCCCCTCTGCCACAGGCACTGAGCGTGCCCAGTTGTAATGTTGTATCCTCCTGCTTTAACAGTATTCTAATAGCTTCAAAAAAGCTTGTTTTCTGGCGGGGGGAAGGGGGAGCACATGATGTGCTGCTTACACAGCACATAATGTGACTGCCACACACTTCCTTGTTCATCCTGACTGTCTAAAGCGTATAACTTCAGATAGATACGTCATCCTTGGCTTCTTTGAAAGGTATAAGAGATCTTTTAAATAGGACACTTGTATGAAGGCCGCGGTTACACTTTAAGGAAACAAATGAGATATTTTATATTCCATGTAAAACACGCTTTTCTTTTTTTTTTAAGTGCCACATACCAGAAATATCTATATAAATAAAGGTTCCTTAAAATTTTAGGCCACCCAGTAAAGTAAATGATCTCTTGTTGTTTCTCTACCTTGTTCAGTACTTGGGATATTTCGGTGATGCCAAGAACAGGTACCAGCGACTGTATGTGAAGTTTCTAGAGAACATCAACAAAAAGGACTATGTCAGGGTGTGCTCTAGGAAGCCTTGGCACCGTCCCCTGCAGGCCATGAGGTAAGGTGACATCTCGGCCTTTGGCTTGTTATAGAATTTCTGGAAAGAATGACTTTGACTCCATTGTGGTCATTGTAAACACACATTTATATCACCACATGCTTTTTAGCCAACATAAACTTTTAAGTAGAGATTGTTGTTTAAAAAAACAAACCGTTGTTAAGACTTCCTGTAATAAAAATAGTGGAGGCCTCTTCCAAACCACCAGACACAACCTGCCCTCTCACTTGGTATAAGGGAAAAAAATCCTAAAACCTTTCTTTTTAGCAGCTGCGTGCTACAGTATGTAGGGGAGGAAGATGTGCCACAGAGAGGAGAACTCTTATGGTATGTATGGCTGGTCTATAATCCACTCATTCTTTTTACATGATGGAAGAGCAGTCAGCCTGTTACCTGAGGTGTGTGTATCCCAGAATGTGCCAATGTGGCCAACAGGGGGCAAAACTTAAAAGGGGTTCAAGGGGTTCGCCCTGTAAACTTTCTTTATATATCTCTATTCTCCAATAACTAGGTTATGTGATATTTTAGCTATGAAATGCAGTCATTTTAGAAACCATTTTGCCTTTTTATTCCAAAAACATTTCTGGAGACATCTAAAAGAAAAGAGAAAAAGTGATAACATTTCTTTTGCGTTGTAATTTTAAGGAGGATTCAGTCTCGTTTATTTAATTTGCTATTTCTAACCCAGGAGGCAAAGCCAGACGAAGGCTCCTGGTGCAAAAAGTCCCGTGGTGGTCCCAAAGATGGAAAAGATGGAGAAATCGGAACGTGTGCAAAAGACAGAGGGCACATGCAAAACAGAGAGGTCCGACACCTTAGAGAAGATTGAACGAGTTGATAAAATTGAAAGACTAGAAATCACAGACGGGGATGAGGCTTTTGAGAAAACGGAGGTTACGCCAAAACCTGAAAAATTTGTTTCAGAGGAATCGTGTGATCAGCACGAGATTGCTATCAATACAGATAAAGAGGTAACGTTAGGTGATGTGGAGAAAACAGAGACAACGGTAGAAAATCCTGAGCCAATTGAAATGGTGGAGAATGTAGAACCTTCACAGAAGAATGAGAAAGATGACTTGGCTGCCAAAATGGAAAACACTGAACCTTTAATGAAGAAGGAAAAAACTGGGCCAGCGGCAAAGCAGGAGAAGACCGATCCAACAGTTTCCAAGGCCAATTTGGAACCAGCCACTAAAGCCGAAAAGCCTGACCTTGGTTTGAAACCGGAAAAAGCTGAACCGGCAGTAAAGTTTGAAAAGTCTGATAACATTGCAAAAGTAGAGAAGGCTACATTGTCAGCAAAGCAAGAGAAGCAAGAGCCCAATCAGAAGGCGGAGAAAAACACAAAGCAGGAAAAGCCCGATCCAGTCACAAAGACAGATAAGGCAGAAGCTTTAAAAAAGAGCCAAAAGGTTGAGAGTATTGTGAAGTCATTATTGTCATTTGAAAAGGCAGAACATGAACAGGCAAAGGAAACTATACAGAAAGATATTGAGGAGAAACCTTCAAATACAGAGCCACTCGGTCCACCAGAGCAAGTAGAACCAACTACCAGAGCAGAGAAAATGGAACCAACAGAACCTATAGAGAAAATAGATGGAGGGAAGAGGATCGAGAAAGATCAGCCAATGGAGAAAGGCGATAAAAGAACTGACAAAGGAGAAAAAATAAACAAATTAGATTGGATAGAGAAAGTTTCCAAAGTAGACCGCTCCGATAAAGCTGCAAAGACAGACCGGTCCGAGAGAGCCTCAAAGGTGGAGAGATCAGAAAAAGTCTCAAAGGTAGATCGCCCTGAAAAGCCTACGAAAGCCGAACGTGCAGATAAATCCCCAAGGCTGGAGAAAACCATACGAACAGACAAGGTAGAAAAAGTAGCCAAGGCTGAAAGACCAGAGAAACCCACAAGGACAGAGAGATCTTCTAAAATGGCTAGAACAGAAAGGCCTTCAAAGTTGGAAAAGCCAGAAAGGCCTGAAAAAATGCCCAAGTTAGAAAAGACAGAGAAGTCACCAAAGCTTGAAAAACCAACAAAGAATGATAAAATAGAAAAGCCAGAAAAAACACCAAAATCAGATAAAATGGAAAAACATGTCCGGGTGGAGAAAGTTGAAAGGGTGGAGCCACCACCAAAAGTTGCTTTGAAACCAAAACAGAAACATGTCAAAGTGAAGGCAGAGCCTCCACCTAAGAAGAGGAAAAAATGGCTGAAGGAGGTAGCTTCATCCTCTGATTCCGACTCTTCTCCAGACCAGCAAAGTGAGGAAGGTAAGTGGAATGAATCAAAATTCTCTAATTCCTCATTTATTTTACACTCATCAAGTTTGCTACAGGACTACACACAAGCTCAGAAGGGGCAGCTAGAGTAATTCAGTGATTGACTTTGATGTCATTGGTTACATCCATGACTGACAGCTGACTTATATCTCTCAGATTTGTATCATTAGTTCTGGTAATGTTTATTTTGTTCACACTTTTATAAGTTATTCTGTGTACAAATGGCCACACTTTCCTTAGTAAACGTCTGAAAACCGAATACAAACAGATAATGAATATTATAAATGGCTATTGGGGTCGTTTGTCTAGTTTGCTATGCAGTCCTGTTAGGCCAGGTTTTCTTTCAATATGTTTACCGTATTTTCAGTGGATGTTCCTGTTGGCTACATCCAATGTATTTTAATGTTTGCCATCTTTTATAGAACGTGTACCCGTTGGCCGGGTATTGAACACACGGGCCATGAAGGAGATGTTCCGGAGTTACATAGAGATGTTGGTGAGCACAGCGTTGGACCCGGACATGATCCAAGCTTTAGAAGACACTAGTGGTGAGTAGAGAATTAAAAGAAGTTTGTGGCAATTCCCTCATTAATATATTTTATACCTAAAAACTGTAATACACACATTACAAGCAATCTGATCTCTGCTGCCATCTTTCTGTTTCCCATGGTCCTTTGTGAATGCTGATGTCAGCACCATTTATGGGACATCTGGCTGTTGTCACCAGTAGTAGAATAGACTGGGAAGAAGTGGAGAAGCAGCAAACACAAGCAAATCAAGTTAAAGGTCATTTCCACCCCCAAAACTAAAATTTGACCCACTGTGTAGTGTTAAAAAATCCTTATTATGGTTGTCCTGCAGGATCTTCTGAAAGTGCAGGAAACTAAAGAGTAGGAGCCTTCCTGAGTGTAATCCAGTATCTGCCCATTCCCTGTCTTCCTGGAGGACTCTGACATGCGCATGCGCACACACCCTCCAGATCCCTCATCGGCACTTCATGTTGGAAAAGTCTACTTTTTTCTGTAATGTAGGGGACCCCTCCCAACACTAACTGCCATGTTTTAAACTTAAAAAATGCAGAGAAACGGACTTAACCAACCTTCATCCCCTCTGCTCTCTCCATACCTGGCAGCCGCGTCTGTGATTGACTGATCCTGTCAGTCTGGCCACTAATGCTGCTCCGTTCCCAGAAGTAGCAATACAGGGAATGAAGGTTGGTAAGGAAGTTTCTCTGCACTTTTTAAAGTTTTAAACATGGCGGTTAGGGTTGGGAGGGGTGTGTGTGAAAAAGTAGTTTTTGTGGTGGGCATACCCTTTAAACGTAAACCATACCCCATTATTACCATAAAATGTAAGGATGGGGGAGACAGACCAGAGTGAGGAATTCCACTTACCAGCTATTAACAGTATTAATGTGCCCACACAGAGTGTGGACCAAATGGATGAGATTGTGGAGTAGCAATTGAGTTACCATGATAACTACAATGATAATGGTGACTCCATCCAGTTTATTTTTGCTGTTGTTCAGCCAAGAGCTGCAATCACTGCTTTCCACACCCCCTGGCTATATTCACTAACTCAATAGCCCCTCCTACTGAATCCTGATCCTTGCCTAAAGCTGACTACACACAGTACAGGTTTCTGAAAGATGACAGACAGGATCTAGGCAGGACTGTGTGTTTCCATCGGCCACGCTAGACTCCTCTATTGGGAGTCTAGCGCGGCCGATGAAAATTTTCAGTCTTTCCCGAGCGTTCGGCCGACCCGATCATTCAGCGGCCACGCACTCGTTCGGGAAACGAAGGCACACACATAACTATAGAGCCCCTTTATCGTTATGGCTTTAACATTACTGTGTGTACCCAGCTTAACCTTTTGCAAGTGTTTCAGGCTGTGTAAACATAATGCAATTTTTCGGGACGATCAACTGATTGTTCAGTGAATTGGATGATCGGGCTGAAAACATTGAATGGGTTTTTGGCTAGACCGGCATCCAACCATTCCTTCGTCCAAATCAGACATGTGGGCGATCGGACACGTCCAGAAACCACGGGTGATTGTGCGGTGTTCTATGGGCTGCACGCTCAGTTGCGGCTACTTTTGCGACCAACAGTCCTTCATTCTGGCTAAATGGTCGGTCGGGACTAAGAATTTAATGGTGTTTTGTGGTGTAAAAATAGTTGCAAAACTCACCGAATTTCCCAAAATAGTTTAAATATGTAAAAATATTGTTTTTTGTTAAACTTTTTCAGGCAGCAGAATGTGCATTTTATATTGTCTTCACCCATTTAGCCTGTCGGAGAAATGTGGTTTCCCGTGAGCCCCTGGATAGCTCAGCAATGTTATTTCCCACTTAATGTGACACAATTCCAAGGTCAGCTCGTTAACACTGATCATTGTTTGTCTCTCCATGTGAACAGACGAACTTTACCTTCCACCCATGAGAAAAATCGATGGCATTGTAAATGAACACAAGAAGAAAATGCTAAAGAAGATCTTTCTGAGTTCATCCATTCAGGTAGGAATGTGACCCCAGGGCCCATGAATTTAGCTGGAATTGGAATACTTGGTGCCAGCAACAATATACCTTCCGTGCAGAATGTATATAAACCTATATGGTAGAATGTTTACATATAATAACATTATAGAATGTTGCATTTTTTCATCCATATACATTTTATAGAATTTTAATTATGATGCAGAACTATACAGCATGTGCGTTCCACCCCTGTAACCCATTGGGCCAGTCCGACGTTGCATATGGCACATAGTCTCCTATAACACAAACCTGTTAACTGGACTGTGAATATCTTAAGCAGAATTGTTCATGAGTAGGAGAGAATCATTTGTTTTAGTGGTTTTGACAATGGCTTTCAAACTCTGATTGTCTACTCCACGCAGGACACAATTCACACCTTCCCTCAGCTTCACAGTGAGACTGGAGAATCTACAGTTCGAATGAAAGCTGGGGGGGAACCTTACAACCGCAAAACACTCAACAAATTAAAAAAGAATGTAGCCAAACCACAGGTAAGCTTAAGAAAGACTCTTATCATTGATAAATATGGCGTGGGGTGTACACAGGCGCTGACCTGTTTTTAGGAAGGAGTTTGGGTTGGTAATACAGCAGCCAATGGATGGAATGTTGCTGGGAGTGTGATTACAATATTCCTTCCTGTTCTTACTTGTTCTGACTTTGTTTGACCTGCATTTATCCAGGTTTCACAGTCACTTAAAGGAGAAGTGGCGATTCAAGACAATTTGCTTTCCATGTATTGCGCTTTTAGCTAAATCAAACAATGGATCACTTGTCTATATATTCTATGTGGTTTCGAATATACAGCCTGTTACAAAGGTTCTTCTAGTGGAAGAATCCACTGACATTAGATGGTTACCAGATGCTTAATATGTGGATCCAGTCCCACTTTTGTTCCAATGTTTGGCAGGAGAGATGGGCAGGGAAGCTGAAATTGAACAGAAGTGATCCTGGATTCATAAATTAAACCTCTGGGTGAGGAATTTATAAGGAACAATATAAGGCTGGGTACACATAGTGCCATAGATCTGTTGGTCTGCCGGAAATAATTGCTGGTGTGGTGCGGCCGCCTGCGACCAAGCTTGGTCGCCCGTTCGTTCCGAATCGGCCGATCGTGTCCTTTGATAATTCACGGCCGATCGTTCGGTTCCTTATGGGACCGCACGATCTGTTGTACACACTGTTGCCTGCGGTCGCTATTGCCACGACCGACAGTCATTTGTCCTGGACAAGCACTTGACATTAATACTCAGTCAGGACAAATAATAGCCCCGTGTGTACCCAGCCTGAGAATCTACTTCTGCTAGAAGATGTGTTGGAATTTGACAGGCTGTATCTTGGGTACCAGATGCAATATAAAGGCAAGTGATACACCATTTGATTTGGCTTAAAATACACTATAAAAATGTACTTACCCTGTAACTGGGACAAGGAGGTAGGATTGATTTATTCCTACACCCAATATAATTTTTATTATTATAAATTATTTTTAAAAAATTTAACTCGTACAGTTTTCATCTGCCAGGTTAGTGTCCTGGACATTTCTGTATTAAAAATACGATCAGATGTAAAGGGCTCTGTCCGGGCACTAAATATTATTGGCAAAAGCAAAGAGAACAAGTTTTAATTATTACTGTAATATACAATTAATTATTCATTCCTCTGCCATGTGACGTGTGGGGAAAAAACAGCAGACCTTTCCAAGTTCTAGAACTACACCTCCCAACATCCTAATTAGAGCAAAATTCTGTTTGTTGGTGTGGTTCAGATTCAGCTTGAAGGGCCACTTGTACATTCTGGATCTACTGGTTTACATGTATGTAGTTGGGCTTCCCAAGCTTTAATCTTTCTTTGAGGATCTTCACTTTTCCGATACTAAACTCGTCAAGACATTAAAGGAAAACTATAGAGGAAACTTGACACGTAGCTCTATAGTATGCTACTAAGGGGGTCAGACTGGATGCCTTGGGGCTACCAGTAATTTTAATTTTCAAGGAAGGGGGTAGAGTCAATTCCCCCCATTAATTCCACATGAATAACTTTCCAGTTAATCTGCACTGATTTAATATCATTCTCGGCTACAGTAGGTGTTTAAAGCTGGTACACAGGAAGGAACTGAGGTAGAAGTGTGAATCTTGCAGAGGTGGAATGTTCATATGTTTACTAAACCACAGATATAACCGTATAGAAAGCCAACTGTGTTTCCATATTTATGGAGAAGCTGTTTTTACTGTATAGGACTCACCAATATGAGATTTATCTACTGTATAGGGACATTGAGGAGCTGTTGTAAAACAGACATTCAGGGAGGTTCAATAAAAGTTCTTATCGTTTAAAATGGTGCTAATTTTGCCTCAACCAATCAGATCAGATCAGATTTAACATTTGAAAGCTAACATCTGATTGGTTGGGGCAAAATTAGCATTAGCATTTTAAACGATAAGAACTTTTATTGAATCTCCCTGATTGTCATTTCATACATAGATCTATGGAAAACCCAGATCCTACACATTACATTATTATTATAGGGGTACGGGTCAGATGTTCCACCATTATCAGTGTTCTGTGATTGGCTATGGTGATTTGTCTGTATGATTTGGATTCTCTGCTTTATGAATGTGATTGTCGGACTTGTCTTGTATAGATTGGATTGTGTTGAGTTCCCTGATCTCCTGTTCACTTCTCTAAACTGTGTTATTTCTCTTCAGGAGTTTAAAGTGGATGCTGACAAGTCTATTTTTTACTCTCTATACCATTCCCTGCATCACTACAAGTATCACATCTTCCTGCGCTGTAAGCAAGAGGTAAGTGCAACCTATCCGCATGTAACCTGGCATTTGTGTGTGTATATGCGTGTTCTTGGCTAAAATGAAATCTACTCCCAACATAGAACCAGTGTTTTTAGGGAGAGTCCACTGGGGTTTCCATGCCTTGTCGTCCTCCCAAAGACCATAGTATGTTCATGTGTCTTCATGTAACACAATTTAATAAATCAAATCCTTGGCCATTTCAAAGAGAGGGATACATGTGTTGTACCAGCTTGGTGTTTATCTATAAAAAATAAACATAACGGTGCTTGCAAAACTATTATTTTCTATCAACCAATCAAATGTTATCTAACTGCAGCAGACCAATAAGAAGCTACAATCTGATTGGTTACTGCACATTATTAGAAAGGCAAACTTTCACATCTCCTATGACAGAAGTCCCCCATAAGTTTGAAATGTAATAGTGAGTGAAGATAACCATTGCTACTTTCCTCCGGCAGACCAACGCAATAGAAGAGCAGAACGATGACCTGGGACAGGAAGAAGTTGTTCAGCAATGCATGAGGAACCAACCGTGGCTTGAAAAACTCTTCGACTCCTTCATTGACCTACTCACGCAAGCACAGAGCAAGTGCGCATGACCTGGCAGCCGATGGTAACACAAACAGAAAAACAAACCGCGGGATTCAAATCCTAAAACAAAAAACAAACAACTGACTGAAATATAACAAAATTTTAAAAAAAGATGAGCAAGAGAGGAAAAGAGGCTTGTCAGGCAGAAAATACAAAGCCCATTTATCCGGGACACACTTTATTGCCATGGCAACTGACGAGTCAGTTTAGTAGAGGAAGGGAATGACGCAAGTCTTGCTGGCCTCCGCTTAATATTGCAGGCCATTGATGTGAAGATTCTTTGAATCAAGGTGGTTCTCTTATTCTCTAGACTTCTGTCTTTTCCTCTGTTCCCTGACCTGCCCTTACGAGGAGGAGACCTAGCTAGCTGTATGTGGTTATTTTATTGTTACTATTTCTATTTTTTTTAATTCTCCACTCTCCGCGCCATCTCCGTCATGCTTTAAGCAGGATATTGTGTAACTTCTGCCTTCCCGCTCAGATATGCTCCCAGCAGCTGGCGTAATCTGAAAGGAGCAGGCAGAGGGAACGTATCTGCCCCCCTCCCCCCCCACCGTGTTATTTATTGGGAAGCATGCGTGTATATATGTTTTGTGCTTTTATGTATGGAAAAGTCAGAATCCCTCTTGCTTCCGGCTGTCCATATCCTAAATTTTGGATTAACAAATCTTTACAAAGAGAAGGAAAATAAAAGAAAGTAAGATGTTAATATTTCACACTGAAGTTCACTGAACTTTGCTTGCCCACTAAAAGTATATTGATGATATCCCTAAGCTTTTCAGACTGGAGGAGACAATAAGATATGGAGGCTCCCGGACCCTTTTCACCTTTTAAACATAGTCTGATTGGTGCTGGGAGAAGTCAGTCAAAAACAGTTTTCATCATCTCAAAAAACTTCTTTGTGTCCGATATCTGTCCTAGCAATGGAGTTCAAGGAACATGGATTCTTAGCGATCAAGGTACATTAGCCAGTTAGTGTCTTGTGTCCTATTTCCAGGTCATTTCCACTGATCAACGTCCTGAGCAAAAGTTACAGGGTAGTCATTCTGCTCCTGCAGCAATATTTCTCATTAACCTTCTCCGCTGTCAGACTGAATACTTCAGACTCCTAAAACAAAATGCTACTTAACCGCTTGGGAACGTAATTAGCAATAAAGCTTTGTTAATCCAATAGTAGATTTTATTTTTCCTAATCGCTCCAGTGTTTTTGGGTTGTATTATTTTCAATACATACTGTACCTCCCGTTTTTATATTTCTTGTTGTTGGAATATAAACAACGACATTAGGTGGAAGTTTTGTTTTAATTTCCCCTTTAGCTGTTTAGTATCACTTTCTTTATACGAGTGCTATCCGCCCTTCTGGGTGTAGATAAACTTAAACTCCCATCAACCCTTAGGTCTTTGGATGGATGAAAGTTGTAATTCACTAACCACCTCAACAGCTCTCATACTGTATACTCCTCACGCCATTATAGAGTGCATGGTTCATGTTGCATTCTTTAGCAGTGATGCTGAATGTTTATTTTTTTATTATTTTGCTGTTGTCATCGAGGTTCTAAAAAAATTCTTACAAATACATTTTTTAAAACTTCCCACAGACAAATGCTCGTATTCAGCTTTTAATAATAATATCAAAGTGTAATATTTCACCTTCACTGGGAAAATGGTTTATCATGTGACTCGTGTGGGAGAATGGGGGAGGGGAGTAATGGCTGCTCCCTTAAAGAACCAGGGGGGTTAAAAAAAGCTAGATATTTTTTTAAAAAATTCATCATTTTAACATTATTTAAGCATTACTTCATAGTATGAGTACCTTTTTTTTTTTATTATTATACTTGGCATAGATAAAAAAAAATTTAAGACCGTATTTTCCCAGTATGACGACAAGGAAGAATTTTATCGGGGAAATGGAACTGTGCGTGTGGGTTTTAAAAAAATTTTTTTTTTTTTTTGTCTTTTATTTTTTTTTTTTTAATTGATTGTATATATTGTATAGGAGAAAAAAAAAATCTATGTACAATATTGTATTTGACTATATCTAATTGATAATAATGATGAAAATGTTGCCTAGATGTGGAGTGTTCAGTTTAACTGAACTTGGATTAGTATTTTGCTGAGAAAAAAAAAAAAACATGTAAAAAAAAAAAAAAAAAACCAACGAAAAAAATCTCGAGGCATGAGACGAGATCTTCTCTCCTCTTTCCCAACGCTCTGTCGCTGATTTATTTTATTTCACTTCTTTAAAAAAAAATTGACAAACCAAGCTAGAAAACGATAACCTGCTATCCTTATGTGCATGAAAGTCCCACTTAATACACTTCTTTACGTTTTCAGCAAGTTAATGGCTAGCGCCCCCTGCAGGAGAAGGGTTTTCAATCCACTGTGATCAATGCTACAGTAAAGGGGAAATAAATAGAAAAAGATTACTTTTCTGTTAAGATTCTTTTTTTTTTTGAGGTGGGGTTTGATGATTTGTATGGATATTTCTTACTGACATCATCAGATGAGGTTCTCCTAAGATCAAGTCATTCTCATGTTTGTAGAGCTTTCACATCTAGCACTATTTTGTTTGAATTCTGCAACTTCTTATACCCAATAGTGGTTCCTGTAGCTTCCAAAGTCTTTGTAGTTGTTGTTGCGTGTGTGTGTGCGTGTGTTAATGTTTTATTAACCAACTGGGGGGTTGACTCCCATTTTTGTTTTTAGCGTATTTACACAAAAAAAAACAAGAAATGTGTATACATGATCCCAGCTTTAGAAAACGACAGCAAGACAGTGGAGCGCTACTGACAATATAGGTCCAGCACCCCCACCCCAGGTCTGTAATTCTTACCCTATTCCACGAGGTCCCTGGAGATGGAATTTCCACCTGGTCTGTGCCATCCGTCGCACTCTTTACAAGCTGCAAAAGGTGGCAGCTTGAGGTGCAGCAGACTGGTGACTGCTACCAGGAAGAATAGGGAAGAGAAATGAATGGGCCGGCAGAGATCAGGATATGTATCTATCTTCAGGGACCTCGAGAGTGTTGTACTACATGGCAGTAGTAAAGTGCCCTTTAAATTGATGCTTAGTAATGTCAAATGTCAAACAATGTAGGGGATTCCACAATTTGCAAACTTGACTAAGCAACCTTGTTAGATCCTGGCTGCTGATAGTATGACATCACTGCTGTCCAATCACCTGAATGCCAACAGTACTCTCTATTGCAAGAAATAGGGGACCTAGGTGTCTCCTAATATGAAATGGGTAGTAATCCTATTATAGGGTTTATTTTTTTGATTTATTTACATTAAATAGATGTTTAAAAAGAATAATACCTTCATTTGTATACACGTTTTCAGTCTTCGCTGAAGCTTTTTTTATTTCTTCTTTTTTTCCCCCTAACAGTTCAAGGACACTAGTCACCGGTATATTACAACATCAGTTGTGATCCCATGGCCGTATATCTTACAGTAGATTGTATATGAGCCATCGGATAACCAAGCTATATATACACAGCTATATATATATCTAACGTGTGTACAAGCCTTTACCTAATATGACAATATGTTGAGTACACACCATATTAAACACAGACTTCACTTGGCTTAATCACCATTAAAACCAAAAGTGGCTGGGGAATAAAAGATTTGTGAGAAATAAATTATGGGTAATGTAGAAAAAAACAATAAGACAATATATAATACAGTATGCAGATCTATAGAAAGATTGTATAATACACTGAATGATGTATCCCTTATAGTATTTTCTGAGGATGTTCAGTCACCTCAATGTTCTTTAACCTCTATAAATGAAACTTTCCATATGGGCTTATTCAAGAAGAAGGGCAAATTGTTGCCTGTGTTAAAAGTGTTAACTGATTGGCTCAGGCCAGTTTTTGCACTTCTTATTAAATAAGCCCCTTTGAGTTCTACAGTTGGGGATGCATTACCCCTGTATATCTTTTATCATTTCTGTCTCCAATACAATATGAGTATCTTAACTGAAAATAATATATGGGTATTATAGCTACAATATATGGGGTTTCTTTTATTAAAAGATATATTTTAGCATTTGCAGATGCAAACGTAATGGTAAAAACAAGAATTATTAGGGTAGGTCCAGATGGCAGGGGCCCTAATTGGCCAATTCTAGGCTGCATGACATCTAAATCTCATCATGGGATTAGCTAATCTGTTCCTCTCCTTAAGCATCATACACACGTACGATTTTACCGCCGTCCCCCCCCCCCCCCCGAGCACGTGCAGACGCAACAAATGGCCATTTAGAACACATACACACATGCGATTATTGGCTAAAATGGACGCTCATGTGCCTTGCGTTCGGGGGTTGTTCATCAGTGGTAAAGTCGGAAGTGTGTACAAGGCTTTAGGGATAGAGATTTCCTATTTAAAGTTGACTCTTGTTTCTCGGATCAGAAGATTCAACTGTTTCTTAGGTAAAGATTTTGAGAAAACGGTCATTATAAACAGATACCTGTATAAAAGAAAATTGTTCCCAATTACTTCCAACACTTCCAATTATTAAAATATTTGCAGAGGTTCAAACATGTTTAAATCAACATAGAAATGTTTTAAAATTGAAAACTTCAGTCTTCCTTAAACTGTGGCACATGTACAATGTACAGGTAGGGTCACCAATCCCAAAGAGGGCTTGGCTTGGGAGTGGCATCTTGACCATTTAAAAATGATCTACCTTTGCAGTTCATTTTTTATTTCAGAGGTTGGTTTTCTATCAACAGTCATATACAACTTTATATATATTGTCATCATTTCATTTCTCTATTTAAAGGGATTATTTTCTTATTTATTTTCCAGAGGAAGAAAAAAAAAAATATATAGAAATATCATTTTTAGATAAATCCCATACTGGAAGTAAAATAACAGTTAATCCTCATACACACGTCTGATTTTACACGGGTGGCGAACAGCCATTTTGGTTGGTAATCGCACGTGTGTGCGTTCGGTGAACAATTCCCAACCGAACACATGAATTCGTACATGTGTAGCCTAAGTGTTTAGATCTCATGTGAATCTCATGTTCAGTGATCATTAAATTCTAAATAACAAAAGTGATTACATTATAATGAGAGCGATTACAAAATATGTTTCAGTGCATTAAGAGCTATTTATTTAAAGGGAATATACACACCCTTAATAGGGTAGCTTGTAGCCTTTGACTAGATTCAGAAATGCTTGAGGCAGAGATTAAGGTGAGTTTTATGACTAAATAAGGTGTTTATCTAGCTTATAAGAAGACTTCCTTAAAGGAGAACAAAAGTCAAATAAAAAAATAAGCTCGGGGCGATTCCCTATATAATGGGGATCCAAACTGTTATATTTATAACTTTCAAAATGTTATTAGTTTTAAAATTTAGATTTTTCTTTTCTCTCCAAACTTTCCCGCTTCTGGTTGCACCTGCCAAATCCTTATTTGGCACACTCTCCATAGACTTGAATTGGTTTTAAATTACCACCAGCAAAGGACCATGGGAAACAAATGGAAGAATTAATAATTTGAATAGTTTTAAGGTATTTGAATTTAAAAATATATAGCAGAAAATGTTCTAATTACATGGTGAATCACCTGAGCTTTATTTATTATTACAGTTTTATTCTCCTTTAACTAATAAACCGCTCTCTGCTTGTATAAAGCGTTAGTAGACTTCAGTCTTTGCCTTCCCATTTTACTGTTTATCTATTAAAGGATAAAGTGCATTGTGTAATATTTTCCTTTAAAGCGAGATTTTAAAATATTGAGTTAAAATGGCTGCCCAATGGTTTCCAATCAGTTTGACAAACTGCTAAATATCAAAAAGCAATCTATCAAACAGAAATGTGAAGGGGAATCATTTTTTGAAACTTTGATAATTTGTTAGAATATTCTACATCAGTCTCCAAATGAGCCCCCATGCCTTAATGATACACCTGTCAATTTTGGGTAATTGGTATGTATATGTTTAAGATTTTCTAGCTTCTATTAAGATGTATACATTACATATGTAACCCCGTAACATTAAAAATGACTTGCAAGATGGTATGATTCTTTAATGGATGATTTGATCTATGCATAACTCTTTAAGAACATCCCAAGCAGAGGGGAAAGGTGAAATAATCCAATCACTTAGAGGGAGAACTTAAGAATGCTGCCATATTGGATGCTGGATTTCTAAATCGTATTGAGGGGTTTATTTCCTCAACAGTGTTATACCATCAAGTTGTTTATATAATCAGTTATATATTGCAAATATTTTTTCACCCTTACATAACACATTTGAAAACTTTCTCCAAATACAACAATAGAATGAAAAGTGTAGCACAGCTTCCCTCCTGATTAGGACGCCACTGAAAAGGGACCACTTGGCAACTGGCTGCGGAATGACTTCCTGTTCTAGCAGTGGTCCTAGCATAGTCATGTTATTTCAAGCTTTGTTGGAACCAGGATATGTTTAGAAACCCTCGTAATTGGCAGTGTTTGTCAAAGCAAAAGTATTGTTACTCGGTAAGACCAAATCTTGAATTTGAACTGGAAAAAAATATTTAAACTTGCTGGAAATGTTCTTACAATGGTGAGAACCATTCTAGTTTATCTAAATTGTTAATCTATAAAGTATTGTCTTCTTAAGAGCTTCCAATATATTGAGCCTCTAATGTATATTTTACACCTTGCTGTACCTTTAAAGCTTCGTACAGATGTACAAGATTGTCGCCTACTTGGGCGACAAGGCCTTAGACATAACGTCAAAATACCTTCCAAGCAGGATAAGATAATTGTCTTCCCATGCAGGTTATTAATGGAGAAATAAACTATCATGTCAATGGTATCCTGATAAGTAACATGAATGTCTAGTCTAAAGGTCCGTACACATGTCCAATAGGATGCACAAAGGCGTCGTTCGTTGATCCAACATGGTGGATTGACAAACAATGCCCCGAGTGAACACATACACACTGTGGTTATAGCCCAAAATCGACATTCATCGTGTGTGTGCACACGCTCAGGAGTCGGATATCATGTGTCCTATCGGGCGTGTGCGAGGCTTTAGTTATCTTGTCACGGCCACTAGGGCTGTAGTTGGACGTTCCTGATCTAGAAGTTAAAAGGAGTCTGTTTAGATGAATTGTGTAGCAAGAATAAACTATGCTTTGACATGGGTCAAAACATAAACATATGATACAACTGGCAGGGCGTTCACTGCCAATGTCTTTTGAGCCTGATATGTAGCTGTATTTTCCTAAAGTAGAAATGTCTACACACTTGGGGCTAAAGAAATGCAACTGTTAATATCTCTGTCTATTGTTGAGTATTGTACTACTTGCTGGTTAGACATTGTTGGGCATTGGATCTCTGGTTGAGATCATTCCCCCTTAACTTTGTTTTACAGAATTAGCTTGAGACTGGGGATACATTTTGATTGTAGAAGGAATGTCCCTGTGCACTTAGTAGCTGGGTTCCTGTGACCTTTTTATTTACTAGGAAATTAAAGTTGCATTATCAGAAATTTCTTATTAGGGTGTTACTTATTGGCGCAAGTATTGTCTAGTCATCTTATGCTTATGCCTTTGCACCTTGGAGTTACGTTTCTTTTACGTGTTTTTTGGGGTTTGAGTCCATCGCATGAATGGAACCTTCTTCTACGACACACAAGTATTAATTTGCAACTATCCAATCTTCATTTTCCATCCTTCTGTTTCTATCTCAAGCAGTTTATGTACACAGCTCATCATGGCTTGGCAAAACTCTCTCAGTGTGAAACATCAAATAGAACGACAAATGTGACCTAAGAAAAAACATTGTAGCTTATTGTAACTAGCAGCAACCAATGGTACGCAATCTCTCATCAGTATAACTGCACGGTACCGATAAAATCCAACTGCAGATTGATTGGTCTGGGTAACCGATTCGGACAAAAATATCAGCTTCTATACCCTACGGAATATACTAGGTTTCTAGTAGTCAAGTGTCATCTCTCAAATAAAATAATGTTCAAGACCAGAGAATAGACCAACACTACATATACATGTTCATGAAATTTTTTTTGACCATTAAAAAGTGTGTATGTTTTATGGCAACTTTAAATGTGAAAAAAAGTCCGGAGCGCTTCCACTAGCCCCTATATATCAGGTTATTCTGGCAGGATGCAAGGTGAACAGTGTCTGCATGAGATACAGGAAACCACAAATGTTCTCGTAGCAATAATAAAAATACCTTCAAATTTTCTCCCCTTTTTATGATTTTGTTTTTTGTTGTGGTCAATAGTGATCAGATCTTCTCTGGCTGCAGTGTGCTTGATCGTGGGATGCTCTGCTTGGTGTAGTCTTGTTCTTGCTATTCAGTTATGAAAATGTATACAACAAAAAGAGCTGCTGGGATTTAATAAGAAAACAAATTCTTGTGTTTACTTCCAATATTCATGTAAAGGAGCAGGTTGTACATTGCCCATTCGGTCTGTATGGAGTCCACGTCTTTTTTTTCTAGATCCTTTAAAAGCTGTATCAGAACCTCAAGGGTATTTTGTGTTTGTATATATATATAAAATGAAGATTACAGTGGTTTCTAGTTTCTGTGTCACCATAGGGCAATTGGTGTGCTTCTTCTGTTATTTTTTCCTTTTCTAAGTCAGTATTGGGAAGCACAGGACAAATGCCATAACTTGGGTTCTAGGTTACACAATAACTAAGGAATCGCCCTAATGAAATGTATAGTATAACGCCGAAACGTCCTTTATACTGGACTTGTAGAAAACGTGGAAAAAAATTGTATCTGAAACATTTCGGTCTTTTAATTAACAAACTGATCACCAACTGACTCTGTAATTTAGTTTTAAAAAGAAACAAAATGGATGTATAAAGTATTTAAAAACGTAAACGTTAGCCAAATGTTAATGGGAAGACAAATGTTCTAACCCTTAAGTGGGTCTTATTCTTTTTTATTTTTTTATTTTCAATTCCTTAGCTTGGTTGGACAAAAAAAAATGGATAAAGATAAAATAATGATTATTTCTCTGTCCATGTTACCAAATGTATTTCTCAACTAAAACCTTAACAAATCCCCCGTCCTAATCTTCCCCACCTTGTCCCTCTTTCCAACTTTTCTCCCTTTTCTGTGTCCTAATCTAGAACTTTTTTACAATGTGTACTGCGTGTGACTTGTTCTTGCCTCAAAGGTATTGTTACAATATTTGAATTTGTGTTCCTGTATGGATGTTATTATATATTTTTATCGTTAATTAGTGTCTGACGTTTTTCTCTCAATATGTACAACTCACATTGTATAATGTGTACACAAAAGAAAAAAAAACACTTTTCTTTGCAGTTTGGTCTTTGTGGTTATTTTTTTCTGTTTTGCCTACGCGTTTTTTTTTTATTAGAAAACCAGGGATGGTGTTTATAAAGGAGCAATGTTGTTAAGGGGTATGTTCCCACCCCACACTTACCTTCAGAGCCCCCCAAAAACTCAAGTCCAGGACACGTCCATGATTTTCTGAAATCCCTGAAGGCAGCGATTCCACTTCCTTAAGGTTTACACCTCCTTTAAAGCTGTATGAGCTGTTTACAAGCACGCACAGATGCAAGTGGCTCTTGTACCGGCCATCAGTGATTGGCTACAAAGTCGCCATCACCGTTGTGACGGAGGAAGTCATGAGCTGCCAGCGAAAAAGTGGATCTCTGCCTTCAGGGATGGCAGACAGACGGGTAACTAGGAATCACTGTTATAGGGCCCCTCTCCTTGCTTTAGCTATAGTAGTTTTCTGGGAGGGGCTGTATCCGTCATAGGGAAAATAAGAAGGGGCTGTTGTTGCAGGGTCTGATCCCCTGGTAGTCTCAAGTTTTTCACTGAAGATCAGAAAATCACAGATCCGTACGCAGTATGACTACGCTATATCGCTAGTACTGGATACCATGGTGCTATATTACAGGTTTTTTTTTTTTTTAAATCGTGTGCTAACCACGGGCCCCCAGAAGTTTCCTGGGCCCTATGTAATCCTCCCCTGTAAACATATCTTTTTATATATTTTCTCCATTACCCTTAATAATTTAGTTGCCCATCTCAAGTTTATTTGATTTGTGGCTGTAAGGCTGGGTACACACAAGGGGACTGTTTGTCCCAACCAAGCAAGTGCTAGAGGCCGCAGCCGAAAGTTCGTATGATAGAACTTAAGTGGAATTTGGTTGATTTTTCTCAATGGGGAAACACTGTAGCTGCAAAAATACACAGTAACCCATGTCCATTCATTGAATGGTCCAATTATTGTCAGATGGTATTCCATACAGACAACTGGCCAATATTGGGCATAGTTATAAACAGAGGTATCGAAAAATTCCGATAATGGCCATTAAAGGGTATAATGGTTCTTAAAGGGTATCTCCACTCAAAATTTATACTTCCTTTAAGTTTAATTGAAGAACGGGAGGTACTGAGCTATGTCTTACTTCCCTTTCTGCAATAAAACAGCCAGAATTGAACAGAGAGAAATGACCCACAATCGCGCTCCTCTGCTGCCTCCTCCGACAGGTCCCGACACTCCATTGCACTGCATGCGCCTACATTGGAAGGGCGGATTTGTCATGATTGTGGCTGTATTTTACAGACATGGTTGTAAATTAGCGACCTTGCCTATAAAATACTGCTGCGGAGACCAAGGCTGGGTACGCACGGCCAGACTATTTGACCCGACCGGGCGCGCGGCTGAATTTGCGAACGATCGTTTGTACAGTCCCATAAGGAACCGTACGATCGTTCGGAAATTTACACCGCGTCTGATCATTCGTTCGTCCGGATCTGAGGAACGAACGATCGATGTCGGTTGCGGCTGGCTGCCCCACACCAGCTGACCGAATGTGCCGTGAATCGCTCGGAAAATATTGTCTGGTGTGTACCCAGCCTACAGGCCAAAGCCGTATTCTACAGCTGATACTGAGTGGTCTCAGTATTTTGCACTGAAGTCGTATAATCCAGATTATATTAAATACGTTCAATAACGCTCCTTTATGATTACATTATGTCAATCACAAACCATGATATGGTAACGCCACCGTTCTGGTCAATGTGGCAGTGGTGTTAAATTAAGACCACACTATAAAATAAAGATTCGACCAGTGAAAGGATTTACCAATATCGATACGTTATAAATACCGTCTATGACGTCCCCATCAGTAACTTTTATATTTGCTTAAAATTAGCAAATTTTTTAACTTTAATATACATTTGGGGGTTATCGTTTTATTTTAAAGTTATTACAATTAAACATGCAGCCCAACTGTAAGGAAAATCCGATTTCCATGATAACAAATGACCAAAACGAATCACTAGGGGGTTGGAAAACAAATCTCTTTATTCCCAGAACTGTGTAGTGATCTCCTTTTGACGGATAACAGAGGTGAGCAAAGTACCATAAAGCAAAAGATTCCTTGTAACCATTAATAACATAGCAATGAAAATCTTGCAAAGGATTGTTTAAAAACAAAAAGGGGAGACGAGCGCTGACTTAATAAAACAAACCAGCGGTATTGGGGGAGGTGTAGGTGAATCCAAGGGTATCGCCATTCAGAACTGCTTTATCTATCCATGCTGCGGTTAGGGGGCTCACCGGATTGAATGGATAAGACCATAGGGCGGAAATGGCATTGTTTAGGGGTCCTGCATTTTAGAGCAAGGTTTCTAACCTTTTTACCCTTGCAAAATCCAACAAACTATTGTGGTTCCTTTAATATTGGACTTTGTCATTATTTCATCAAAATGAATAATTTACACACATGTAACCATGGCCCGTTTCAGTGCTATAAGCAAGTTTTTCTGGTGCCTCCCCCCCCAACCACATTAGTCCTCAAGGATACAAAATACTGAAAACAGGGAGGCGACAGGGAACTACGGACCATATTTATAAACCTGCGGTATCGCTTTTTAGCATTACCGCGAGTTAATTTACAACTGCGATCGTACATTTACGAACGAAAGTTCGATCGTAGAATACCGTGCAGTAGTAAACGACCACAATAGTATTCTATAGGGATCGTAGTAAATCTACGATTTAGTTATTGTAGATTCACAATCTATATTGTAAATTTACAATCGTTAAACCGATCATTAAAGTCGCGGTATCGCTAAAAAGCGACAGCGCAGCTTTATAAATATGGCCCCATGGGCTATATTTTAAAACCTGCAATACCGCAAATTTTCGTTACTGTGCCCCCACGATCGTACATTCACATAAATCTATGAACATTCTGGGCAATCTTAAATCTACGTTCACGGTCGTATATTTACAATATCGAGCTGTTAGTTACTGTTATTTAAGTTAAAGGGCATCTCCACATGAAAAATAACCCTTCACAATAAATACAGCACATCATACCTAAACCACCCTTGAAACCTTTAAGGCAGTGGGGCCTTACCTGGTAGTAAAAGTAAAGATTTAACAAAGGGCACGTCTACCCTTTAAACTAAATTAATTGTGACTTGTCATTTATTTGCCCATATCCAGACTATATCTAGCACTTTACTTCATGAATTTCTAACCAGATAATCTCCCTCTGGCATAGGTTTCCATCTCTTCCCTGCTCAATGAGCTTTTAGGAACTTGAGCATGTGCAGAGAAGGCAGCAGGGGAAAACAGCAGTCAGTCATTGGTTGTGATGTCAGTTGTCACAGCCTTGATTGACTGCATGGAGGGAGGGGCCAGCTTACTCTGCCAGAATGGGGACAATAATTATACTTAAATATCTGGTTAGTAATGCAGGTAATAATGTACTAAATAAATTTGTTGGAATTAGGTAATGGAAAAGTGACCAGCTTATTGTTTTAAGGGTGAACATGCCCTTTAAGGAATATCCAGCAGGTCTGCATTGGTGCACAAATCACCATGTTATACAAATATTTCAGATCAGTATCAATAGCTAAGTCATCTTGCATTATACAAACTAAAATACAAAATGGATGCCCTTAATATCAGAGTCTCTATTTAGAATTCCATTCTTTAGTCATGGGGTCCATTGAAATTGACACATAAGCGGTTGTATGTTGACACATTAATTATACCAGGTGAGCCACCAAATGTAGCAAATCCATATTTACTGAATGAGTCCGTATTTTCCCTACCTAATCCTGGTGACCCCCTTGGACAGAGATGGACGTATTTTCCCTACCTAATCCTGGTGACCCCCTTGGACAGAGATGGACAGATCCAGATTGACAATATACTTTGGCAAACAAGTCCATATTCACCAATCGGCATCCAGAATAAGACTGATGGGTGGCTGCTTTCAGCACAACTGATGCTATTTCAGGTGGTCAATATCAGTGAACGATAATGCCAAGTGCACTGTTGCTCCCCTAGTGACAGATTATAGATTGTCATAATCGTTTAGGTCACTATCAGCCTGTGTGTACCAGGCTTTACATTTATAGATAGAATCCTGTTAATTATGACAGGGCTTCCATTATCCAGGTAATAACCAGCACCATACAGATCATTAACTGGGAGCATAGGTTCCATTTTTAGTCTGACACATGAAGCAGGGAGATGGTATAAAAGTCCTTATTGTTAAAAATGGTGCTAATGTTGCACCCAACCAATCAGATGTTAGCTTTCAAATGGTAAAAAACAAAAATTAGCACCATTTTTACCGAGAAGAACTTTGAATACATCTCCCTGAATATCTATTAACTTGGATAAACCAAGAAGAAATAGAGAAGGTTGGAATTCTTTTTCCTAATAAGAGTCAGACACCTGACAGGAGCCAGCGGACTTTTTCCTAAACCTTAATAAAAGTTAGTTGGCAAATGTAAACTTCTGGTTACTTGGCTCCTCTACACAATAATGGGGGCCCAACCAGCGATCCATGAACCTGGGATCATTTTATTATCTATATATGAGAGAGATTTAAACACGAATATGCGTCTTGAACTTCTCATTAAACTTGACTGGTGACCCAGGAAAAAACAGTTTACCCAGTATCAGGTCATCCAATAGCACGTAACACGGTCACCATACGGATGGTTAAGGGCATCAAATGGGCAAGAGTTTATATTCCATTGAAAAATATACAGGATGGGGACACTAGATAATACTACAGGATAGTGGACTAACCTACTAGATTATTGGCAAATATAGTGAAGTTGAAAAGCCATTTCCAATCCTACACTGCAGCAGATATCCTAATGTACAAAGGGTCACCTTTATTCCCCCAACTCGAGTGAGTGTGTGTGAGTGTGTGTGTGTGTGTGTGTGTGTGTATATAAAAATACATACATACATTACACACACACCAAGTTATAGAAAAGAAGCAATGTGCACAAGCCTCCAGCAGAGGGGGTTAGGAAAGTAGGTGGTTGGCCGCCCCTTGATGTCCAGTGGGATCATATTTTACAGTAAGAATTCAAGTCCGTTCATCAGATAAGTGTATGTAGAACTGAATACTGGTTTAACCAATCAGGGAGGTCAGATCTTTTCTTGTCTTTGTGAACTATATCATTGATATAGACATCTCTGAGCTAAACCCTCTCAGACCCACATATTACATAATATAAAATCAGCTCACAGGGTAGTAAAATAAAAGAACATAAAATATATATATATAAAATATATATACAGATTATATATTTACATGCAGATCCCAGTATACAGAAACAGGAAAGCATCGGCACAATGGAAGGAAATGCGTTCAAACCGCCACTCTCCTAATTGGCAGCGAATGAAAGCTCCACCCCCCAGGGTTGTTCTGGATATAGAGCAGTCCCTCAGCTCAGTTGGCTGGGCCAGCAGGTGACCGCAGTGTCATGGGAGACTAAAAGCAGTTGTAGCTCTGATGTAGACTCCAGATCTGCGGTGATGCGTTGGCAGAAGTGGATCACGGATGAAGAGCTTGGTTGCAGGAACATTGCATTGGTTCCAATGGGCAGGATACAACCTCCAAGCCCCATAATTCCTGTGCTGACCCTTATTGTTGCTCATGACAAGACTTACAGGATCACGCAAGGACAACCGCTGGATTCTTTCTTTTTAGGGTTCAGCGTCGGGGTTGGTGGGCTCTCCAGCTCTTGAAATTTCCTGTGAAAAAGTCAAATGGTGCTTATATCTGCAATTGTCCTATTACATACATAATTCTGTTCTACGGACCCTTGTCTACATAGGTCAGCCATGTAATAGCGATGCTTGTAGGAGAGTGCAGACCCCATTGCCCCAAGTGGATGTTACTTTAAAGGGCATGTCCACCCCCAAAACTTCCCCCACTACTGGCCCCACTCTGTAGTGTAATAAAATCCTTACCTTACATCCCAGCTTCAAATGGTTCTCCTGTAATGTCCCCACAAAGTGTCAAAAACTGCCCACCAGGAGCCTGGCAGAGTCCATATAGGATTCTGCCTCCTCTCTCCCCTCCGGGGGAGAATTTTGGCCTGCGCAGTTCAGCCCCCCCGCCCCTCCCTCTCCCCCGTTTTGTTCTCCCTCCCCCTAGTGTAAATCCCCTTGGTTATAACGTAGGGCTTCCTCCCCCAGCCCCAACCGCTATAATAGAATTATCAGAAAGTCCCCCGAACTCTACTTACCTTCCCTCTCTTCCCCGGTGTTCTGAGCAGCCGGCAGCCACGTCCGTGATTGGCTGCCTCTCAGGCCCCCTGCTTGCAGTTTCATGCAAGCAGAGGTCCGGGACAATGCGGCGGAGGATAGAGGGAAGGTAGGTAAAGATCGGGGGAGTTTCTGATAATTCTATTATAGCGGTTGGGACTGGGGGAGGAAGCCCTACAATATGTCAAAAAAAATTTTAAAGGGTGGACATGCCCTTTAAGCCAGTATTGGGAGTGGCACAGGTATCATAATGAAAGACACAAGATGGGCGAATCAAGTTGATCGCACGTAGTTTATAATAAAGTAATATTTCTGTAGCTAGATACGTACTAATGATATTCCGACATCTCTTGGACACATACAGGAGCTCACAATAGTGAGTACACCTTTATATTCTTGTAAATATTGTACTGTATGTCTTTTCATGGGACAAGAGTGAAGATATGACACTTTGATACAATGTTAAGTTGTCAGTGTACAGCTTGTATAACGGTGTAAATGTCCCCTCAAAATAACACACACAGCCATTAATGTCTAAACTACCGGCAACAAAAGAGACAGAAAAAACTGTCCAAAGTGTGCCCAATTTTAATATTTTGTGTGACCACCATTATTTTCGAGGACTGCCTTAAACGGCATGTCCAGCCTAAATAAGAAGTTTTGATATACTGTAGGGCACCCCTTCCCATCCCCAGCCAATCACAAGCAGCTGGGGCAGCCAATCATAAACACGGCTGCTGGCAATGCAGAGCGCCAGGGGAATGAAGGGCAGTAAGTAGATTTCCGATTCTTTTTTTTAGTAATCTGACATGGCAGTTGGGGATGGGCAGGGATGCTGTAAAATGTATCAAAACTTCTTATTTAGGCTGGACATGCCACGTCACACTACCTCCAGGAGAACAAGGAGGAGGCGGAAACCTTTTGCCAGGCAGACAGCTTCTACTCTTCAGTTTTCTGGACTTTGGACAAGCACTGCAGGAGAATCATTTGGAGCAGAGATGTAAGGCAAGGGATTTTTTAAACTTCTCAGTGGGGCCAGTAGTGGGTTAAATTTTAGTTTGGGGGTGGACATGCCCTTTAACTCTCTTGGGCAGTGAAGTTTACTAGAGCTTCATTGGTTGACACTGGAATGTTTACTAAAACAATCACATGACCAGGATAACAGAGTGACAAGTTTTGGAGTGACAAAAAAAAAGGGGTGGGGGGATTACAGTGGGACACTTGTCAGTTGCCTGTAGCAGGTCTGGAAATGTAACATACCTGATGGCTCTCACAAGCTCATGGAAAGATTCATCCACATTTAGTCTGATTTTTGCAGAAGCCTCCATATATGGAATGCGATTCTCTCGTGCAAAACTGAGCGCTTCCTCTTTGGACACCTGTTTTTAAAAAAAAAAAAAATCACAAACCAATAGTTACAACTGCAACTCAACACGCCAGCCGACAGTCACACGCCAACAATACTTCTATTGATGGAGCAGCAGAATTACAGACAACGTGATCATTTTATTAAAATAAAACTATTAAAGAGGAACAAAAAATAAAATATATTGGCAAATGACGAAGGAACTGAAAAGTAAAACTACAATCTGTACACACAGGAGAGGGATTTTACGTCCGACTGGGACACTGAACACAGACCCACAACATTTCTCCAACACTGGGAGGACTTTTGAGACCAAACAAAGAACGATAGTTTGTTGGATATTGCGATATCCCGAAATCAGACAGATTCCCGTGTGGAGGATTGTATAAAATGACCCTACTAGGCCAACACTAAAGCAGTTTTGTAAACTCGTACAACCAATCAGATTTTCGCTTTCATGTTCCTACACTTGGCCAACCAAACCTGGTAACATTTACTGGTTAGACCAGGGTCTTAAGAAGTTTCCCACAAGAAGAACATTGACCTTATGTCCTTTACTGCATTTCCAGTGATTACAGAAGTGAAAATGAATGGCCACATTGCTCTAGCTTCTCCTTTTAGATTATATTAGAAAATATAGCAGGAGGAAAGCCAACATCATATAGAAAGTTCTCCCTTCCTGGGAAAATGACCTCACCTGCCGGACGCTGTCCAGATCTGCTTTATTGCCAACGAGGATCATTGGAAACTCGTCTCGGTCCTTGACACGGAGAATTTGTGTGTGAAACTTGCTGATTTCATTAAAACTGGAAACACAAATCGAGAGTTTAATAGGTTTATTGGAAAGTCTTCCAAATTTCTTCCAAAGTGACAGAAGCAAAAAGGGTTTAGAAAAATATCCATTTACAGACACTGGAAATATGGGGTTTTCTTTATATCCCAAGAAAAAAAATGACCATAATAAATAGGTAGTGGTTATTTATACTATGGATTTTTTGGGAGGGACTCCGATTGGATGTATAAAATTCACCAATAGGATTGAGTGGGTGGACCTTTGGCATGTGTTATAGACCTGTATGTCACTTGTTTACTTATTGCTTGATAAAGGGCGGTCTGTAGTCCAAAACATATTGCAATAAAATCGCTCTAATGCATGGCATCCCCTTTCTTCTTTATTATTCATGCGCTCGGACACTGCGTAGCAAGGAGCAGTGGGGAGGTAAAGAAGCTTGTAAACCTGATTTATGCAACATTAATGTTTCCTTTATAGCCACAGTGGTGTCCCCAGCACTGGCTTCATATATCACCCAAAACTATGTGAAAAAATACTAATCATTCTGAGCTCTGGATATGGAGAAATGTCTTCTAAAGTGGGCAGCAAACAGGTAGCCATCTGGCGTGCTGTATATGGGCAACATTACTGGAAGAAAATGGAGAATTGTGCCATACAGATTGTTGGGAGTCTCCAGGTCTGAAGTGAGAGTGGGCGGTGCAGGGTGGGATGTCTGGAGAGCTGGAGCTGCCGGCTTCCCATACACTAATTTCTAAAAGAAAGTTCCATGTACATTTTCAGACAACATATTAAGCTATTGCTGTAAGTAAGCAGACATCAGATATACAGATATGATGATCAAGCTTCTGGTTCTCAATGTGACATTTTTAACGATTGGTTTCTGTTCAGTATGTGATACGGTGTAAAAAAACATAAATAAATAGAATTTGGTTATGCATGCCTTTCCCATAGAAACCAGCAGGGGGCAGCAGTCACCAAATACCCATAACCTGATGTTTCCACAGTACAAGGTAACCCTTTTGAAATAAAAAATAACATAAGTGGTATAAAGGTGATACCTTTATTGGCTAACTAAGATAATCATAGCAAGCTTTCAGAACATTCTAGTTCCAGCTTGATAAAGGAACTAGAATGTTCTGAAAGCTTGCTATGATTATCTTACCCAGTGTGACTGGCTAACACAGTACACCACCTTTCCCCACAGTACAAGGATGATGCAGTCTGCTTTGGAAAGAACTTACCTCCCTCTGTCATTGATTGCAAAGATCAAGAGGAATCCCTCTCCTGTCCTCATGTACTGTTCCCGCATTGCCCCGAACTCTTCTTGTCCTGCCGTGTCCAAAACTGTTTAAAACAATGTGAAACAACATGCAAGTTAAGCAAGATGTACACGTTTAATACGGTTATTGTGCACAGATTTAACACTGCGTATCTCAGGAATAGTTCCTGCACTAACGGTTGCACCCAAACTGGTATTTAACAAAGGCAGGATATAATGCAGAAATACCGAGATACTAAAGCAGGTAAGAAATGTGAATTGGATGAGCACTAACAGTCTACTTAGATTGCATGCTTTCTTTTAGACACCTGCTATCAATTAATACAGGGTTATTCAATAAAAGTTCTTATCGTTTAATTTTGCCCCAACCAATCATATCTTATTTAACATTTGAAAGCTAACATCTGATTGGTTGGGGCAAAATTTGCACCATTTTAAACGATAAGAACTTTTATTGAATCTCCCTGTTATTTATGAAAGGGCCTTTTCACTGAAATAATTGCCGTTTCAACCTAAAGATTTCCATGAATAGATCAAGATGGCGCTACCACAGTGTGAGCTTTGGTTATGGAGAAATTTCTTCTAAACAAGGCAGCAAGCAGGTAGCCATATTGTCTCTCTGGCAATTCCCGTCCCACATATCTAGGATACGCTCATGCTCAGTACATTCCCCAAATAAGCAAGGAGGAAAGACATTTCAAGGATATGGTCAGTTTAATGATAAGCCTGGCAGATACCTTTTGTAAAGGTAATTCATCACTTTCAGACTCCATCCCCCACATCTTCTTTACTCTTTATCTATAAAGTAGCTCATTATAATACATAAGTGTGATATTTTATAATGGGAGCTGCAGTGGTATATTTCCTTATAAAAATCACTCAGCTATGTCACTAAGTGACTAATTTCTTATATCCCACTACTCCGCCCATTCCAGTGTTCATGCCTGGACAATGACTCAGCATTTTTTGCAGTGTTTAACTTCACTAACAGAACCTGCTGGAGCTGCTTCCTGTCACTTCATAACCAATGTCTCTCTCCTCCTCCACAAAGATTTGTTTACTGGGATGGGATGTTCCTTTCTACTGGGTTTAAGTTACAGAAGGTAGCTTGGGGGATTTAAGGTGAAAAGAGGGACAAGGCTAGAATTTAAAATGTGAATGGGGTGAAGGAATCCGATACTTATGTATTATAAGAAATAATGCACCTCTTTACATTACAATATAAGGATATTACGCCACCTCGGAGTTCCCTGTCCTGTATAAAATCTATAATTCTATATGGTCAGGGAACTCCTCTGTGGCATAATATCCTTATATTACACTGTAAAGGGCACATTATCCCTTATATTATTCACTACTGGTAGTAGGATTATATATGTATGGATTAGAGCACGTGTGGGGAAAATACACATTCTTTGCAATTACAAGGGCATATGCTGGCCATACACTATTCAGACATTTGCTATATTTCATGATCAACCAATAAATAAATCCAATATCTAAAGTCTTTCCAACATTCCAACAATGTAAAATAACATGTACACGTTTAATACGGTTATTGTGCACAGATTTAACATAGGACTGCATATTCCAGGATAGTTTCAAAGCTTTAATTTATCTATAGAGAAAGGCAGGATATAATGCAGGTAAATTTGAATTGGACCAATATTCTACTTTGCTTGTAAGTTGTCTTTTAGACACCTGAAATGAATGAAATGCACCTTAAATGACTACAACATCCCCAACAGGAGAAGTACAACATAGAGCAAGTCACATCACCCCAACAGTAGGGCCTGTTCCTATTATACCTGGATCCCCGACGGGAACCACACAATCAATGAAAGAATAAATATTATTAGTATTTGGAGGAAGTTAAAAAAAAGTGAACTACTCAACTGTAAACATTCTAAGCCTGCATGAATAGGGGCATGACCAGCCTGCATGAATAGGGGCCACGACCAGCCTGCATGAATAGGGGCCACGACCAGCCTGCATGAATAGGGACCACGACCAGCCTGCATGAATAGGGACCACGACCAGCCTGCATGAATAGGGACCATGACCAGTCTGCATGAATAGGGACATGAACAGTCTGCATGAATAGGGACATGAACAGTCTGCATGAATAGGGACATGAACAGTCTGCATGAATAGGGACATGAGCAGTCTGCATGAATAGGGACATGAGCAGTCTACATGAATAGGGACATGAGCAGTCTGCATGAATAGGGACATGAACAGTCTGCATGAATAGGGACATGAACAGTTGCATGAATAGGGACATGAACAGCCTGATGAATAGGGACATGACAGTTGTATGAATAGGGACATGACCAGTCTATGAATAGGGACAGAGCAGTCTACATGAATGGGACTAGACAGTCTACATGAATAGGGACATGACAGTCTACATGAATAGGGACATGACAGTTTACATGAATAGGGACATGCCAGTATCATGAATAGGGACATGACCAGTCTGTATGAATAGGGACATGACCAGTCTGTATGAATAGGGACATGACCAGTCTGTATGAATAGGGGACATGACCAGTCTGCATGAATAGGGACATGACCAGTCTGCATGAATAGGGACATGACCAGTCTGCATGAATAGGGACATGACCAGTCTGCATGAATAGGGACATGACCAGTCTGTATGAATAGGGACATGACCAGTCTGTATGAATAGGGGACATGACCAGTCTGTATGAATAGGGACATGACCAGTCTTTATGAATAGGACATGACCAGTGTACATGAATAGGGACATGACCAGTCCATGAATAGGGACAGACCAGTCTTATGAATAGGGGACATGACCAGCTGGATGAATAGGGGACATGACCAGCTGTATGAATAGGGGACATGACCAGTCTGTATGAATAGGGGACATGAACCAGCCTGTATGAATAGGGGACATGACCAGCCTGTATGAATAGGGGACATGACCAGTCTGTATGAATAGGGGACATGACCAGTCTGTATGAATAGGGACATGACCAGTCTGTATGAATAGGGACATGACCAGTCTGTATGAACAGAGTGAAATAAAACTCTGAATTAGGAAGATCAATTCTATAAAGTAACTTCCCTAATCCCACAGTAAACATTCCCCACCTCTTCCAAACCTTCCGCATATACATCTGGAGCACTGTCTACACTAAAACAAGCACTATCACCTCCCACTCATATTTGTAAGAGCGGATGTATAAATCTCTGCAGTTTTAATTTCCATTATAATACCTGCACCGTCTCCCTGGCAAAGAGATGTCTTATTGATCTGGGACATGCTGAATCTTGCCTGCTATTCAGTACAGGAATCTACTGATCTCTACTCATGGACAGAGCAGAGGGAAGCCCATTAGAAGATATGCACAGTAACCAATAGCATGGAGGGACCTTACGCACCTATCCCAATAGATACAAGGTACCAGTGGGAGGGGGTGGAGGAAACACAGGTGTGTGGACAATAGGATTCCTGTAAAGAAATTGTTAATTAGGTAATTTAGTGAATAATTCTCCTTTTCCATAAACGTGATCGATTTTAATTCCCCAGTAGTAAGGAAATCTATAAACCCCGTAACTGGACAATCTACTGGTAAGTTACAGGGGTTAGTTCCAGATCGATTTAAATTGCTCTCAGTGTTCTAAACAAAAATTACCAGAGAAGGCTGGTCTGCCAAGGAATGCTGGGAGATGTAGTCCAATAATACTCAAGATGCTAGCAGATCCAACTCCCACAATGTGTGTGTATGATATATAATCCAATCAGTGACCCTTTAGGAATGTAAACTATGCAGTGTGTTCCATAGACCCCCATCTATCTTGTTTATATAAACTAGCTGGATTTTCCAGGATGTCTGAGGAATTGCTGGTTCATTCAAGATAGAGGCTTATGTCATGCAACAGAAAAAAAGGCCCTCGGAGCCGCAGATCTCCCCAGGGTGGGAAAGGCCCTTTATCTGGGTTCCTTGGTTCATATTTGCAGAGCAGATCACGGTGTCACATTCCAGACATTCCTGATATTCCCCCCCTGGGCCCTGCCCTACACTGAATCCCAATGTAGAAACCTCACCTCTACCCCTTGGAATGTCCCCTCTGTTCTCTGCCAAGGTAAGATACACTAGTATGTGTGTATTTATGTGCATTTACATATATATACACACACATGTATGTAAGCAAGTGTGTGAGTATATATATTTATATATATATATATAGTATGTATGTATGACTATTTCTTTAAGGATGATAGTATGGGGGCATTTTGAACTGTATGGGTGAGTTGACCAGGTACAAGTACCCCAGCTAATGTAAACCCCTATAGTCATCCCTGGCTAAGCAGCTCTAAACAGATGATTCCTAATAGAATATCTATCCCAGTGATGTGGAACGTTATCCTTACAATCAGCTGTCACTAAACAGAACACTCTGTCACTTTATAATGAGATCTATTGAGAGACTCCAGCTTTTTGCATAGGCTGATTATGTTACGGTAAATATACAGAGCTCATGTGCAGGGCAGAACAGCCAACGCACTGATCCCAATATACCAGCTGCACAGGATAACGATAGCTATTATTGTATTATTTATCGACTGTGTACTCACTGTCCAGCCTGGTCTGCTTTCCATCAATTCCACAAATTTTTGTGTAAGAATCTTCAATGGTTGGGTCATAATCCGACACGAAATAGGACTAGGGAAAGAGGAAACGAGTTATTAGTGCAATTCTAGAAATACTGTCCAAAAGAAACAGTTACGGGCGCCGTCCAGCTATTTATAAACCCCAAACATAACTGGATTCCTCATTAGTGTGACTGAGCGAGAAATAGATTTAAAGGGGAGAGATGCAGCTTTCATAAAGCTGGAATAGGGCACCCCCCACGTTTCCTGGTTCTCCGCTACATATTAGGAGGAATAAAAAAAAACTAGTTGTGTAAAACGCAATGTATTTCTGTGCATGTCGCTCACAATTGTTAGAGCAAATGTAGGTCTAACCTGCTGTGCAGTGAAATGCCCTTTTCTCCCTTTCCTCTGCCTCTCACTAGGCTCCTTCCTACTTCCAGGTTCTCCAAGCTCTTTTACAAGCCAACACATGTTCAGAGAAGGTGGATAGGCGAATAACAGTCATTGGCTGGGACATCAACGGTCACAGCTGCTAACCAGAAGAACCGGAAAAAAGAAAATTTGGCAACAGGACACCAGGCAGTACTTTAGGCTAGCTTTCTGTAGGGAAGATTAGTAGACAGACAGACTGTACAACCCAATATATTTAGGTGTTGTATTTATTTGCAGGTGCCACACCTTTCAGGTTAGTCTTACATCTCTCATATTTCTAACTAATGCCATTTTGGGGTTTGATTTTACCTATATACAATTTTGTTTTGAGAGGCGGACTTACCCTTTAACTCACAATGTGTCACAATGTGCAGCATATTGTGACACACTGCTTCATGTTCGATTCAGTGGGAATAACCAATTAGCACAGACAGGACAATAACCAAGTCCATGTGCCATTCTAGACAATCCATAATGGAGAACTGGAACATTGTGTGGCCTTTACTATAAGAAGTTTGAGCATTTGCAGAGGATAAGGCGACATACAAGACTACAGGTTCAATACAACTACAGATCATCATCAATAAATATATTAAGTAGAGGAAGCAGTGAATTTGATGCAAGACTATGAAGGAAGCAGAGCTTGGGGCAGATAGTTCGCTGCTCAAGTGTCTATTTCCAAACTAAACCATAAACTCGCAATCTACAGCCAACAATACTGAGTACCAATCAGGCTGATGTAACAACATATACCCCACGGGCTTCTGGTTATCATTTCACACCCACATTAGTAGATTTATGTCAGGCCCTGCCTTGATGGGGCTTACAATGGATAAACGAACTGTACAGCACTTTTACCTTCTTAGAGTCCAACAGCATTCTGTGAGCTAAATGCAAAACCAGAGCAAAGACAAAAACTGGTCTGTATCTGGCTCTCCGGTCAGGTCGAAATATCGGTTTAACAACAAAGTTCCACAGACTAAATTTAATCGCGACATTGTGGTCTTCACTCATTGAAGACCGCACAATCGACCAACATTGATTCATCACAACTGAAAAATGACCCGATAGTTCGGCCCAGTTGACCGACAGTCTATCGGGCTGTGAGTTTACAACCTAATTCCCAACCTACTCAGGGAAAAGAAAATAGTTTCCGTAATATTCAAACAAATGCCCCGATAATTAAACTTGGCCTTGATAAACAATATTGTACATCCTGGGCAGGAAAGAACATGCTCAATTGGATATTCATTACTCCTTCCTTACACGGTCACACAAAAGGTATTTCCCCTAAATGCACAGGCTGAAATGTTACAAATGAAAGTACAATGCAGTGAAATATAATCTGTATCAGTGATACATACTGAACAACTTAACAATGTAGCACAACAATGATGAAAGAGCAAGGCCTCATTTTACTACTTAAAGGAGAACTATCATGTGAATAAACTTTTTTAAAATACAGTTAAAATGAAAAGTAGTTGGGACAGGGATACAGGACTGGTAATTCCTACCTCCCAATATAGTTTCTGTGAGGAGCACAAGCCCAAAGAAAACCGATTCTGCCAGTCTTCCTCCTGGCTTCAGCACTTTCTTTAATAAAGGAGAAGTCTAGGGCTAACCTGGCAAATTAAAACTGCAAGTGCTGTAGCTCCTCAACGAAATGATATTGTGAGGTGGGTACTTTCCATTTTTAAAAAGTAAAATTTTAAGAGTACAGTTATCCTTTTAGTCTTAAACAGATATTGCAGCCACGCATGATAGTAGGAAATGTGCTGGAATATGTTACAGGATAATATCCTTGACTTTGTCTCAAACTTTTTAGTAGTAGTCATCATGGATTTAATAGAAATAGATTGTGCCAGACAAATTTACTTGGTTAATGTGTAAACCGAGGACTGTTGGCCTAGAAAAAAAAAAACATTTGTACATAGATTGGAATTGGTTATTGGGTTGCAAAAAAAAACACCCTTTATTAAGCCTTGGTGATCCATTAAAACAAAATTTAAATCCAGTGACATTTTCAAATTCTAATTTAAGGCAGCCAATAGTCATTTGAAAGTGGATTAGGGCACCCTTTCCTCTAAACTGGGTACGCACAGTCCTAGTCTGTAAAGCTGTGTGTGTGTCGCCCAGCTTTACAGTACCAATCTGTTAGGCTGGGGGACACACAGTACCAATCTGTTAGGCTGGGGGACACAGTACAAATCTAAGATTCTGTCCATCATTTTTTAAATAGGCTACACACAGTCCTGAGCACAATATAAACTATAGGGAGAACGTTTGGGTCCGACATTCCCTACAACCGCAGTCGTCTCTCTATACTTTAGATCGAGGGTCCGACGCGGGCAAGGGAATTTTTTGGAAGGTAACCACCGTCTCAGATGCTGAAGGTAAAAGTTCTGGCAGAAACAATCGTTGACACTTTGCCGATAAAGGGGCAATTCCATTGTTTATCTTTAATATGTGTACCCAGATGAAGACCCTGGATAAATAACGCAACCTCACAGGGCCCCTGCCATGGGACACACCTGAGCAAAAACTCTTTTAGGCTGGGTACACACCAGCCAATATTTTTTGCCGACCGATCGATTCACGGTCGGTTGGTCAAAAATATCGTCTGGTGTGGGGCGGCCGTCTGCGACCGACATCGATCATTCGTTCGTCTGGATCGGATGAATGTACGCGTTGGAAAATTTCGATCAATCGTGCGCTTCCCTATGGGACGGCATTATCTTCGTCAATTCGCCCGCAACCGACAGACATTTGTCCCGGCCGAGCGCTCGGTGTGTACCCAGCCTTACACAGAAGCAGATATCTTTATCTCTTATCCAGTCCAAACATCCTGCTGTTTACATTGGCAATAAATCTTCCTGCTCCAAAATAGCCATCCGTGAACCTTGGAATACCAAGTGTGTCATATTTCCGCTTTTAAAGCCTCCACCAGCAATCTCACAGAGTAGCCAAACTGACAGTAAAGAATGGACACCCATTGTACAGGAATGTCTTATAGTGTGTGTGTTCCGATGTCACCGCCTGTCTCCAGCCATAGGAAAACGTGGGGTTGTCCATAGGGCAACAACCTAGACTCCTGTCCATAGGTGGCCATAAATATGTTCGATTTTATTTACCCGATCGAGTGCTACCATGACATTCGATTGATCCTGCCCAAAACACCGTTGCATGAGCGACATGCAATTGGCAAAATGAACGGGATGTTGCGATTGCATGTCGGTTGCATAGAAGAACGGGAGGGGCGGTTCCGGCAGGAACGATCGAATGCTGTAGGAGCGCTCGGTCGGGTAGGTAAAATTGAACATATGTATGGCCACCATTAGGCCCAGGCCAGCTACTGAAGCTGGATTAGTATTAAAGTCCAGACAAGGCAACCCCAAATCAGCGCCAGGCCTAGGGCCTTCTCCAATGCTTAATACAGTCTTTTCCCCTGTACTACAGTATTGCTGTAAGAATCTTCACACGCCCGATGCCTGAACTGGTGACACGTGGCCGTTTCAGCCAATCATCTAACACGTGTAGCCGTTCGGATTGGCATTGTTTTTGATACGACCAGCAGATCAACAAATGACGCTAAATCTGGATACACACCTCTAGCGAGCGTTCAGCCAGGATGAAGCACTGTCTGTTAGTGGGCAATGTAATAAGGGATCATGAAATGAACCATCTTTACAAATACTACAGGGAAATGGATATTTAACAACCATATTAGATTTCTACAAGAGTAAAAATACAGAGTCTCTATTGAAAGGAATGGACAAGGGATTATTTTTAACACGAGAAAAAATATTAAGAGATGTGAAGCGCACTTTGGAATTAGCAAAGAACCAGCTCTCTAAATTTACAAATGTTTTCTCCAATAGGAAGAAAACATGTGCCAGTTCCCCCAATGCAATTTCCCCAGGAAATGGTGGTTGCATTGAAAGCGGTCAGTTTGCATTACCAGTTACACTATTGAGTGGCGCCCCCTAGAGGCCAAAAGATACTACACTTCTACCCATCCATATATTTCCATATTATCAGAAGGTTATTACCATATATACTCGATCCGATTATAAGCCGTGGATTAATTTGGACAGCAGACCCCAAACTAGCTCTTACCTTACCTGCATTTGACATGCGCGCACATGTTATTTCCTACCGGCTCTCCTGACTTGCGGCCGCATTTGGAACCAAGGTAGGACTTGAGTATAAGCCGAGGTTAGGTTTTCAGGCTAATTTTAAAACCTGAATACACTTGAGAATATAGGGTAAAATTTTGATTGGGTTTATTAAACAAATAGAATCACACTGTTATGCAGGCTGTGTGTTAAATAGCTTTCTGTGTTGGCCAGGGTGTTACCATGTCTGTACAAGGCAGGGGCTACACTACCTGATCTAGCGAGAAGATTCTACTGTCTTTACACTGTTAAATCCTAGCACAGGAAACACATGGGCAAGAGATATAAACATTATTAATCAGAACATTAATAAAGGGTTTATTTTCCATTTAATTGCCTGTGTGACATTGGCTTATTATTAAGAGGAGGGGGAAACATTAAATTGCAATTGCCTTCAGCTATTCTAAGCAATGGAAACCCAAATGACTTTCTGCAAATAGGGCTGAATTTTATATAAACAGCCACACAGAACAGTAGATTCTTTTGGTTCGCTGACCAGTAACACATCATTAAAGAAGAATACGCTAGACTTGGAAAAAGCTTAATACGTCTACAGGAAACATTGTGGCCATATCCCCTTTAACTCCAAGCCTGTGGCAAGGAAAGACCGGAGCCATAAATAGCAGAGGAAACAATATATTTGGCTGATGTGCAGATCGGAGGATTAGAGCAGCATGTTGCTGTGCCTGGAGACACAAACCAACACGAGCCAATCAAAGGAGAACGCTCTGGTGTGGAATAGTCCAGAATGGAAAAACCACCCAGCATCCCTCTAGTAAGGGACCAATCAACTACTCTGAGCTAAATTAAGGCTTAAAGCCTCAACCATCAGTGGTAATTAATGTACTGCATCCGTTTGTTACAGCAGAGGGGAGGCTCAGCCTATTTCTTCCTGAATCTGTTTAGAAATTGCTGGTTTAAACAATATACCCCTTGCCTCTGTAAAGCCTACTACACGTGTGCGATTGGTCAGGCTATTGTTCATTGACCAACAGGTTGGACTACTAACGACGCCAGACTGAGCAGCCACACACAAGCAATTTTCACCCAGACCGTCAGACACTCATTTGTCTTGCTTGCAATGTGTGTAAACTTCACGCCCAATGTCGGATGACCATTACCAAAGCAACGTCTTCTGCTGCTGTGCACACTCGTAACCAGCTCAAAACAGCACCAGAGATGGCTGAACGTTCTGTCAAGGAATTAGGTTGTTTAAGTCCTTCCAGGAACATATTTGGTATAGCGGTGTTCTAAAAAGGAATTTGGGGGCTACTTGACCGGTATATAAAATATCAATTTGGGGGTGGACATGGCCTTTAATATTAATTGTCCAATCAGCTTCTTTGTTTTTCCAAGAAAAGGGTCCGTGATAGTTAAAGGGCAATTAACTCCTCATATTAGGAGTACCCAGGGTAAGGGCCTAAACTGCTTAGGCTGTGTACACACAAGATATTTTTTGGGCCAAGCTGACAAGATATTTTCGTATATCGGTCGGGCCGAAAAACAAACAAGATGATTTTTTTTTTTGGCCAAGGGTGTGTGCTGTTCCCACAGAACATTCAGGGTTATTCAATAAAAGTTCTTATCGTTTAAAATGGTGCTAATTTTGCCCCAACCAATCAGATCTTGTTTAACATTTGAAAGCTTACATCTGATTGGTTGGGGCAAAATTAGCACCATTTTAAACGATAAGAACTTTTATTGAATAACCCTGATTGTCCGTCGCCTGGATCGGGCAATCTGACAAATCACGGGTGATTGTGCTGTTGCCTATGGACTGAAATCCAGTGGAATTGCTATAAAAGTGTACAGGCTGTATCCAGCTTTAGTTAAGAATTAGGAAAGACGTGTTTTAGCATGAATCTCTTCTTTAATAACCATATGTCTCCTTTAAATAAGCTGCATCTTGTATAGTTTTTTACCCCCACAATTTCCCCATTTGCCAAACAGCTGACCTTTATTGTAAATACTGCCCTGAACAGCTGTCAACTATGGCTGTTCCACTTATTGATACAACATGGTAAGGCCAAGACATCTAACCCCAACCACTAGCAAAATAACCTACTAGGGTTGGGGGTTGGTTTGAGAGGACAGGTCCTTTATACTTCTCCTTAAAATGGAGGAAAGTTTCTGATCTTCCTTATCCTGGTTAAAAGAGAACTCTACAGAACTGTACCCACTAAACCAACCCCCACTGTACCCACCTAAACCAACCCCCAACCCTAATAGTACCAAGGTTATCCGCTCTGCAAGGAACGGGTCTTCCCATTGGACAGTCTGGAAGGAGTCCCAGAATCCTAGTGCAATATTATGTCTCAAACTCTTACTCAACAACTAAAATTTATACGTCCAATTAAGAATCATTATTCAAACAAAGGGCTATGAAAAAACTCTGTTTTATTTAAAAATACATAACTGTTCTATATCAAAAGGTAAAGGAAGAGTTTATTGCTTTAGTCTTCTCAGCGTCCTCTTTAACAACCATATAACTAGATTACCGGGTCATACCAGCATTAGGCACATGCCTGGGAGCGCCTGTGGTTGCAGGGACAGCTGCCAATCTCTGTAAAAAAGCGCCAGAGATGTTATTCCCAGGCAGATCCATAGAAAGAGGAGCCATCATTCAGCAATAGGAGGGGAATGGGGACAGCATTGCTGTATACATTTTTGAAACCTTTTTTTTATAACCTAAAACAATTAATTGTTTTGTTTCCAGTGACTATGGGGGGAGTTTCTATGGCCTACCACATTGTCTTATAGACTAGGCCCTGGACAAGGACAAAGGGCAGGGCCAGACTGGGAAGCCTCATTTTAATAAACATTCCAAGCAATTTAATGTACCCCTGTGGTGGGGAAGTAGGTTTAATGGCCCTATCAATCGCAAGGATGAGTGGGAATTAATTTTGGACCAATTTGACCAGTGATCCAATCAGTGAAAAATACTTTTTGCATAGTCATGCTTAGGATGTCCAATGGGCATCCGCAGTCTACCAATGGAACACAATTAATTCATTGCTGGTGGCTTTGCCTTAGAAGTTCTGCGACTGAATTTTGCTGTACGAGATGACAGCTGACCAACGGCTTACATTACTAGGGGAATCATTGGCCATAGAGAGAAGTGACTTTGTACATGTATCTAAACTAAACTAGAGACAGGTAGTGACACCAGATGTTTAAAAACTACAACTCCCAGGATTTGCCTACAAGGAATTTTCAACAGTAGGGGTCAACCAAGGACTGCTGCAATAAGTCATCCCCATCAATAAAAGGGACAAGCAAAAAAAATATATGGCTAAGAGGGGAGGACTATAAATGTCCTTAAAGGGGAATTTAGGAAACTCTATATAGATCACCATGAACCTTCAGGTCTCAGATCTAGAAAGAATGGCCCTATTCTTGTGCAATTTAGACTCCTAGGTTTTCTGTTCATTTTCAAAATCCTCAGCTGTCAGAATGACTATGACCAAAGGCAGTAACTGAACTTTCACCAGTGATTCCCCCAAGTGACACCTTCTATAGCAGAACAAGCATTTTCAATCCATTTAAATTAAATGCAGTATAGGTAATTACCCACAGCGCTGGGAAACCGTACCCTTAAGTTTTGATTGGTCAGAATGTCAGGTCAACACATCTAAGCATTTTCCTTATGACAAATAATAAATCATGTTAAAATAAACCAGAAAAATTTTACCCAGATGTCATTTTCTGAGCCCTGACCGTTTGAAGCTTGCATACGGATACTGAAAAGGACGAGGCTCGTTTTATGGCTATTCAAATTTAATGTGATTTATGCAATTCTTTGAGTTGGACCAAATTCATTTAGTGATTAAATCTACAATCTATTTCATTCCAAAAGCCAACTATTGAGAGATCATCTAGCGATTTTGCTGTGAAGTGTGGGGAAAAATGGTGAACATTTCTCCAAACAAGTCAGGGTTAAAAGCCTACTCCTTCACCTTTCTAACTGCAGCCTGTCAGAAGATACGCTGCTGAAAAGGTTAACACTTACTAGCTTGAGTGACATCACCTGCACCTTCTGATCCACCCCTGTCCCCCAGGGTCTGTGCATGCTTAGACTTAATGCTGGAAAAGATAGTAAGGCCCTGCACTAAGAAAATTATCCTTTAGGACATGGCGACACAGCGCCGCAAATGCAATCGCACACAATCGCGTGTGCGATTCTGTTTCGTTTGTGCATGCAATTTCTCCTTTTGAGATACGAAATCGCATTTGATTACGCAATAAAATGGTGATCGCACGTAATTGCGATATTTTGCTGAAATGAAATATAGCCCAATCCCTCACTGTCTCTCTTTCTGCCGCTTCCGGGACAGACAGTCAGTCAAAGCCATGACTCTAATGTCAAAGCCAATGACTGACTGGCATACCCAATGCTGCCGAGGAAAAGCCTCCCCTGCAGCAGTTCGGCACATAAATTACATGCACAGCACCAGGCGGCATCTACCAGTCAGCAGGGGATCAGGCTGTGCAAGTAAAGCCCCTCCATAGACAGGGTCGATATTTTGAGCAATTCGGTTAATTTGAGCAAATCGCTTAAAATATTGAAAACTGTTTTTGTTTTTTCAAATCGACCGCTCGACAATATTCAGTGGTTAATCAGGAAAAGTGAAGATCATGCAATAAAATTTTCCGCCGACCCTTCAAGTCCCCAACAATTTTAAGGAAAAATCTGCTGAAAGTAAGAACTTCTTCAGATCATTGCACTCGATTGGAAATAAGATCTGAAGAAAATCTGCCCAGGTTATGTATGGCTAGCTTGAGGGTAGAAGCATTTTTGGTAAAGGTGAGAACAGTGTAAAATGTGTTTTGGGGTTAAGCAGTAAGTAAAACTAATGTAGGCGGGTGGTCATGCCCTTTTACAGTGCATATTAATTCATATCATCCTCTGTCCCAGCACAGATTATAATCTTGGCTCAGTAGCACAGTCCGTAAGCACCTGATATGTTTGTTTTCTTTGGGAGTGACCTCAAGCACCCGGACTAATATCTGAGAAAATTCAAAGTCCTAAACAAACCAAGCCCAGCTCAGAATCAGAGCGGTGATCCAGCTAATCCCTGTACCGAATCACTTCCATGGCCAACAAAAACCTCTCCACCAGGGCTGGAGCCAATGCTTCTTCTTTAAAGAGTTTTCTATTCAGGTCTTTGGAATTTTGAGCAGTCAGACTAGACCCCCTATTATCTAAAATGTTCCAATGGGGTCTATACCACGCAGGATATGCAGGAGCATAGACCTATCCACCCAATCCTATTATGTCCATAAGCAGGACTAGCGACTAGTAAATATTTGCTCAGTAAATGCCAAGAACAAACATCAAACTGCACTGTCACAAGACAAAGATTCCGAATAAAGGAACTGTACAAGGTACAACATAGAGAGCAAGAGTACAACTCTAAAGAACCAGCAGCTCCAGGTAAGGGATCTGCCCAGGGTGGGGCCAAGTCAGATAAGAGCAGTTTAAACTTCCAGCTGGTTCCTAATCTCTCTATAGCTAAAGGAAAACAAAGGATGGACGGGAACCTATTCCCAAAATCCAACCCCCAGGCTGAGCTAGGAATGCAATCCCCCATGAGTACACTGTGCAGGGCCTATCCAGACACAGCAATGCACATAGAACACAGACAAATTCCTGTGATGGAGATTCCGTTTTGCTGGATACTTTAGTAGGTTATGAGTTTTTCATTGGGAATTATATTTCAGCGGATAATGTACCCCTACTGTAAATTATAAGGATATTATTTGACAGTTGCTCCTTTAACAGTCAATGCGCTGTGTAGATTATAAAATGTTCAGGGCAGGTTTTGATAGGGTGCAATTCATTTTCAAAGCTGGTGTTTAGGGCCCCGTACACGTGGGATCATATTTGGCCCAATAGTTTGTCTGGACCGATGTTGTGATTGATGTTTAATATTCTGAACAGCTGCTGTAGGGTTTCCCAGCTTAACTCTAGTGACCAGCAGTTCGCGTCCCACTGAACAGCTGCATTTAGGGAAGTGATATTGTGTCTGTACAAAGAATCTGGGATGTAACACAAATGTACACGATACAACTAAACCCCGGTAAACGTGGGAAATGTCGTTCAGCTTTCACATACAATTCCCAGGAAGATTTGCGGTTGTGATAATTCATTCTACTTAGAATAACACCTGCTGCTGTAAACATAATTCCATAATAGTCTTTTTATGGGGGGTGGAGGGGCTCTCAAGGTATGGTGGGAATTGTAGTTGCAAGAACAAATGCATTAAAACAATAAAAAGGTAAATATAAAGCAATCCTCAACTAGGGAAGACAGGGAAAGCTGTTTTCAAAAGTTCAAAAGAGTTGTAGTTTTCAAAACATCTGGAGGGCCATATCTTGAGGATCCATGGGTTAAAATAACAGCCCTGGGGCAGTGAACTAAAGGAGCAGCAACTGGACTGTAAAGTAATCATATTCCTCCTGGCAAAACAAAGTAAAGATAACCAGACTATATACCCCCCCTCCAATGGAAACAGATTTAATGGCAAGACACATTCAAACTTTAGCAGTCCCAGAATTCCAGAGGCTCCATTTATGACATAGGCAGGTTAACACTTATTAATGCTCCATATGACAAGCACAAACATGCCAGAGCGCCTACCGAGATCCAGGTATCTCACAGCCTTCCAGCAATATAAAATAAACATCTGGCAGAGGATTGTGGGAGTTGATGTCTACAATAGCTTAAAGGTCAACCAATGCAAAAAACAAAATTTATCTGTTTTAACCGATTTCATTTCTTTGTCATACATACTAGAAATATAACAGTCATCAATGAAAGGAAATCACTGCATAATAACTACTTGTGCCTTGGCACTCCAAATATTTAGAAACAACAACTCCCAGCATGCCACCAAGGCATACTGGGAGTTGTAGTTTCTTAACATCTGGTGTGCCAAGGCTCAACATCACTGTTTAATACTGTCAGGGGGTGCTGGGACATGTTTTTTAGCTTTAGGGAAGAGACACATACTGCAAACGTGCAACTACAATCTTCATGTCATGCAATGTAGCAATGTGGAGCTGTTACAAATGCCTATGGGTAGGAACTTCCAATGTTTACACAATCCAAAGCCAGAGGGAGCGGTTAAAGGATCAGGCACTCAGTAAAGCCTCATATGAAGGAACAGAGTGCAAGCTCGCATCGAGCAACAGAGTGCAAGCTCTTCTAAGTGTACATGAAGACAGGGGCGTAACTACCAGGGGGAGAGACCCCGGGAGCCCCATCTTCTTACTTTTCCTATGACAGATATAGCCTCCTCCCAGAAAACCACTATGAAGCACGGATAGGGGTCCATCATAGTTTTGCAGGGGGCCCAGTGATTCCTAGTTACGCCACTGCATGTAGATCTCCCACTGATCAGTTACAGAGAATCATCCCAGTTGCAGAACTACAACTCCCACCCAATACACTGGGCTGATCTGCTGAACATCTGGACCCATCCACTCCCCATGTTCTTTCTGCATTTGAAGTCATTGGACACAGGGATAAGGTAACCAATAGAATCACTGGCTGCTCTCTGGGAATCCTTGTTACATTGTTACAGATCTGACTTGTACCAATACCTTCCCATTGGGTCACTCCCTAGAACTTTATAAATGGACAGACAGCTGGGGATCTGTCCCTGGGGGACCCCCTTAGGTACCTTTTAACCCCCCATGTAAATGACCCATTAGGCACAGGGGGGAGGGGTGGTGAGTGGGGGTGGGGGGACAATCAGACCCTTACCTGGATGAACTGAATAGTCAGAGCACTTTTCCCCACTCCTCCTCCTCCCACCACCACCAGCTTGTACTTCTCCACCGGAGTAGACGCTGCCTCCTTGGAACTCATGTTCAGCTGCCTGGAGATGGACAGACAGACTGAAGTGCAAACTTTCCCTTGGAGTTAGTCCTGCTAATATGGCTGCTGTGCCTTTTTCTCTCCCTGCTCCTCCTGGGGGTGTTGTCTCTCCATGCTAATGAGCTCATGTATAGTAATGACATGGGGGGCTGGATCAGCCTGCACTGCCCTATATGGCTAGTGACTGCTAGGACTGTGGGCAGGGCTGCCCATGGCTTCTGGGTCCTAAAGACGACTTCCAGCTCCTAGTTAATAAAAAATCTCTCTGTAGGAATGCAGATCTCATACACAGGAGTCTTGTACTGTGTGAAATACAAATGTTTCTGAAGCCCAATGCATAAAATAATATCCTGCAAATTATATCATTATAAAGAGTGCTTGGTGATGTCATAAGTTAGAATTGCAGTTTGGGGAGTAAAAACGATTTATATTATATACGTGGATTGTTATGTGGCAGATTGATGAACGACTCGACCGAATGCATACACACGGATGATTCTCAGGCCAAACGCCCATTCGTCGCGTGTAGTGCTCGGCTGCCGGGCGTCGTTCCTCGCTCACAGATTGAGTGTGTGTACGAACCTTAACTTACTAGCGCAGGGGCACCTTTACAGGGGGGACAAACAAAGATTCTATGAATCCTTTGTCCCATGACTCATTGTAATGAAATCCCACATCGGCTGATGAATGACCGGTGAGCGGTATGAGTGTGGCAGCTCCCATTGGGATTGTTGCTTGCTCCCACAGAAACAAGTGTGTAGGGGAATTTCCACTCACTAAGAGGCATATTTAAAAACCTGCGGTATCGCAAATGTGCAATTCTGCAAGTTACCATCAAAGTACGATCAGGGCCATAAATGTAATTCCCCAATCGTACATTTACTTTTCGTATCAAAATACTGCAATGGTATTGTATGGGCGATCGTAGATTTATGCTTACGTGCATTAATTTTGCAAAATAGCTATATCGCATTTTTTATAAATATGTCCCTTCATTAGGAACACTATAGTAATACTGGGTAAGATCTCCCATTGACCTCAAAAAACTTCAGTTCTCCTTGGCTTGAGTTCCACAAGATGCCGGAAACATTCCATGGAGATTCAGGTTCATGTTGATGTGAGTGCGTCATGTAGTTTCTTCAGAATTTCTCCATCACTGAGATCTTCATTCCTCATGTTTCAAGGAACAATAATATTGTCTATATACGCTTTATATTTGTATGTGTCTATTTATGTAGTTATTATCTATCTGTCCCTACAGGGCTCTGTGTAGAAAAAACATTCTTGCCACTATGAATTGTACCGAACGTTAAATATTGTTTAATCATTTCTGGAATCAGAAGCAAAAATCGTCCTCGAAATCGCTATGTGGAAAAATCGAAAAATGACATTAAATTCAACTGGGTTCAGATTTTTGGAATGTCAGTAGATTCCGCGGAGATGCCGGCAAAACGAAACTTGTTAATTTCTAAAGGTTATTTCTGGTCTGGTCATTTTTTGCAATGTGCTTTGACACAGGATCCTGATACGTGACAAAACATTTTATTTACACTCTGTAATTAAGCTTTGTGGTGTTATATTATTTAGATTATTTTCCTGAATACAATATGTCCAGGTTAAAAGGAGATTGTTAAACAATAAATCAGTTTCAAGTGATTCCCTATATAATGAGTATATTATAAGCTACATTATTAACCTCAGAAATTCTAGTAGTTACGTAAATGTTGACATTGTTGGTGCAGCTTCTCCTTTTCTTACCAAGATCCTCTGCTTCTGGCAACACCTCAGTGTGAGACAAATCTTCAATTGGCACCAGCCCCATAGACAATGCAGCTTACATCACAGCAGCAAAGGACCATGGGAAACAGGAAGAAACACATATTAAGAGAGTATCAATGATTGAATGATTTTTAAGGTATCTGTTAGCATTCAAACCCACCCCCTCCAAGAAAAAACAAAATACAGCAAATAAGGTCATTATTACTCAAGGAATTACCTGAACTTTAATTATCCTTTAATTTTTTTTTTAATTAACATATGTTCTCCAATGTCAGAGATAGGAGAATTGTCAGTGACAGTGGCTATGGGAGGAGCCAGAAAGAAGGCAGTTACTGCATGAGTATAATTCTCATTTAAGTATTATTTTTCAGTTGCTGTTCTATGGTAACGGCCCAAATTTAGGATTAGATTTCTCTCCCAGGATGCATTTGTATATTACTCCTCACATTATGAGAAAAAAGGACATGTTTGTAGACAGGACAATCTCTCCCACTACATGTGGTATCACTGGTATAACATGCTAAATTATTTACTTACTGTCATTATCCGATCTTCTCTTTTTAATGAACCCATTTTTGTGACCATTGTACATACGGATACCTTGGCCCAGTCAACGGCAGTCGTTCATTGGCTGTGAGATTATCCTCCATATACATCATACATCATTGTGGATGTCTTGTTGGAATATTGTTACGATTTGTGGCCCTTGTTCTTGGCTTTGTGCATAGTCTGTTACTTTATACAGTGGGAGTAATGAAAGTCTGATTTTCTTTTGGAGCACTTCGTAAACATATATGGACCATATTAAAGCTCCTGCAGCAGTCACTGGGCCCTTCAAGGATTCTTGGTCCCTAAGCGGAGGTCTTAAGTTGGAAACAGGGAAGAATTAGAGATTTTAACCTTATATAGATGTACAGTATAAGTATTTATACAGCGTATGTTACTATGGGAGCACTGAATGCAGTGTGTCCCATCATGTGTCTCAGCTGACAGTAGCTCATCTGACTGCAACAATTGAGAAATTCTTCAGGACATCTCACAGGCTCCTATCCAAATTATATTGGTTGTTCCATATACAATAAAGCCTTATACACATGTCTGATTGTGTGTGTGCGTTATAGAGATTCAGATCAGGGCAAAATCAAAGGACGCCTATTAAAAACACATGCAGCAAGGCTGAGTCAGAAGTCATGCTGTTTAAATGCAATCCGTTTGCAATCAGTGCAGCCCTGCTAACTACATTTATTAATAGCGTCCTGCAATCAGCAGGCAATCTGGAAACCCGGGTGTCGAACAACTTGCACAATATCAAACGTGTGCAAGCAGTGGTGTACCGCCGGGGCCCGCGACTAGGCAGAGGGGGGAGGGTAGATAGGAAGGCCCGCTGTCATCTTCCCAAACCTCAGCGATCAGCTGTTTTTAAACAGCTGGTCAAACGTATGAAGTAAACATACGCACGATCAATTGTTTAAAAGACCGTAACCGAACCGAAAGTTAAACAGCTGATTGTGCGTATATTTACTTCATAGGCACAATCAGCTCCACAGCTGATTGTGGAGATTTGGGGAGATGATTGCGTGGCCTCTGGGGAGGGGAGTGGGTCAGGGGCCCAGCCTCTAATTTTGTGGGGAAGCCTGCAGTAACTGTGTATAAGGCTTTAGTATGGCCACAATGTCCTTATTCTGCTTGCAAACCAGTTCAACAATACTTAAAGGGCATGTCCACCCCCCACAGTATATTTTACACAGGACCCCCCTAACCCTAAGATCTTTACTTACCTCGGTCCCAGGCATTCCTGACCAGATCCAATTCACCTAGTAACTCTTCTACATTTCCTGGGTTCTTCCTGGTAGCAGCCATCAGTCACGGCCTTGAGTGTGACATCACAGCCAATCAGGGCTTAGGTTAAATAGCACCCTGTGCAAGATTTGTTACTGGCACTTAGCACCCCCTCCAAAAGACCCCCCTAGGCACACACAATATGCAGTTGAATACTGCTTGCCTTGGCCTGCTTCAAATCAAGTTCCCCACCTGCGCTTACTGTCTTTTAGTATCTTCAGTGCATGCTTGTATATATCGTGCATGTATCATTACATAACACGTAACATACTAAAAGCACAGACAGAAAAGCACAGCATACAGACATCTTAAGTAAGGCTTATGTGTGTTGGGACTCAGTATGTGGGATGGTGCCGATATATTTATTTGATATGCAGGATCGTAACTGGAGGGCTGTGGCACTGATGCACAACTTTTATTTACAGATCCGTGACCTAAGACTGCGCTCGCACAGATCGCCCATATCAAAGGTCGGCCCTGCAGCCAATGACTTATGGCAACTATCCAAGCTTGTAAAAAGTTAGAGCTGAAGATCTCAGGAATGCCAGAACCAAGGTAAATATTGCAATCTTAGGCTGGGTACACACCACCAGATATTTTTGGGCAACTGACCGATTCACGGCACTTTCGGTTGGTCGGCTAAAAATATCTGCTGGTGTGGGGAGGCCGGCCGCGACTAACCTCGATCGTTCGTTAAAATTCCGGGACCGCACAATCGATCGCTCGTACTTTCGGCCATGGCTGAATTTGCCACGACCAACGGACATTTGACATTGGTCATGCCCTTTAATGGAAAAAAGTTATGGGTATTGTTTATCTGGCACCTCTTGGGGGCGCTGCACTGTACAATATTGTTATAGATATCCATAAGATACAGATAAAGGGCTGAAACCCATAATAAATGGGGAAAGAATTCCCTGGCCAGGAGAGCTTACAATCTAGGTGATCGGGTAACAGTGAAAGAGAAGGGTTACAATTTCTGTAGTGAAATTCCTTAAATTTCAATAAAATAACCATAGGCTGTGAGATTAGAGTTAATCCTGTGTAAATAAGGAACAGCGACTTCTAATATTGTCACATTTACCCTTTTACACTAAAATATGTTATCAATAGAAATATTTACTTTATTTCCATCGGGAGGCACCTAATAACTCTGTGGGAGGGGTGAGACTTGTAGTTCACCAATATCTTAATAGCCACAGGTTAGAATTTCCTCTGTTAAAAGGAAAATGGTTTCCTCCAGACAGATAATAAAAGTGGATGAATAAACCCATATCCTGGTTACAGGCTTTCCCAGACTGTCTGCACACTAATTGTTACAACATTCTCTACATCATTTCTGTAAATTATCGGTAATGTTCCTTTAAGACACTTGGCTGTAGTCACAGAGTTGAATTGTTTGTTGGCGTTTGACTCATTTCTTCCATGTGTGGCTCCCTAGAAGGTAGAACGAATTGTTTGGGAACATTCCAATGTACTGGTACTGACTGATTCACACTGATACATTCACAATCCCATGATACCAAAACCCAGTGCTGTCTGATAGTGCGGGTTCCAGACTGCATGTTCCCACTGTGGGGATGGATGGCATTACCTTACCAGCCTCTTTAAAAAAAGAGTCAGAGATCCAGGGTGCAGGATTGCTGCTCTGTCTAAAGTTGTAGGTTTAGTGTTTCATTTTCACACTTTTTGCTAGTTTTACACACTACACACTATCATTCCTGTGTACATACATACAAATTCCCTATATCATAAACACACACAGGCTTATTGCTGGTTGGCTTCGCTGGTTGGTAGTTGGCACGGTGGCTAGCTGACTATAACCCGGTACATTTACTGGCTGGAGGGCAGTCTAATGATTGACTGGCTAATGCCTGGCTGCATGGCTAACTGGTGGTTGGGTAGGATGGCAGTATTTACTGGTGTGGGCATCCTCAGACCTAGGCTTTAATTACTAACCTAATGTTAAGGCTGGCTGGTGGACAGGTTGGTTGGAAGGCAGATGGGTGGACTGACTGGTGTGGTATACAGGTTGACTGCTTGATGTACAGGCTAGACTGGCTAGCTAGTGTAAAAGCAGGTTGACTGGTGGAAAGATTGGCTTGTGCAAAGGCTACATGGCAAGTTAGTGGACTGGCAGGCTGGCTAATGGCTACTGGCTGGTAGTTAGGCTGTATGACTTGCTGGTAGAGTAGTTGTGAAGTTTACTGGTGAATTGGATAAAAGGTTGCCTGGAATAGCTGACTGGTGGACAGACTTGAAGTGTACTTGGTGGGCTGGTGGACAGGCTGGAAACCTGTCTGGCTAGCAGGCTAAAGAGTGTGCTAGCAGGTTAGCTGGTCAAATGATTGTCGGATAGACTGACTATAAGCTATGAAGCTGTCTGGTATTGGTGTGGACAAACTGAAGGTCACTATAGCAGGATGGCTATGAAATTCCCAAACTTTGTCAAGTGAAGTGCTCCTTCTATCTTTTGTACATATGGCAGATGTTACCTAAAATTACAGAAACTTTATTAGAAAAGATACAGTAAGGTAAAAACAACTTTCCAAACCCAAGATCACAATATATGTTCCATAATATTCCTGAAGAAAACTTTTCCTCCTGCTGCTTTCTGGCCCTTTCAATCTTCCTCCTGGGATTTCCGAGTTACAGTCACCAGAAATGGCTGCTGCAACCCAAGTATCCTTCTCTGGGCATGTGTGAGCTCATAAAGGAGCTTGTACAGCTTTGAGAGGAAGCAGCAATCTCTACATAAGGGGCCAGAAAACAGAGAGAGGAACACAATAGAACAGGGTAAGTATTGCAGTCTTGAGGTTGGGTGTTTAAGCTTACAGTAGCTTTTTGATGGGGAAGGGGAAATTTGCCTTTGTGTAAATAAATGCTGAGTTATTGCTGATTTAATATAATTTTTCCAATTGCTACTTAAATTCAGAAAAATGTTCTCTGCCATCCTCTGGATCAGCTACTACATAGCATTATGGGTAAAAAGTTTGAGCTAGATGGCCTGATGTCTTTATTCAACCTCCTCTACTATGTAAATATTCTATTTTATGATAAATGTGATAAATGAATCTCCAGATACAGCACATCACCCTATTATTCACTACATAGATATGTGGCTCCATTCCAGATATGATTGATACACACTCTGTATATATGGAGGTCCACACCCTGTTCGACACCGGCTATTTTCTAAGAATGAAAATATTTGCAGATTTTTCACTCTTGCCCCAGTGGGGCAATGTAATGACCCCGTGGCAATGTGGAGAATAGACAAAGACACGTTAACCTCTTTGTACTGTATAGAGAGATTTGCAGGGGTGATAGGGGACTGTGCACTCAGGGATGGGTTTATAGTTTTTGACTCCTAAAGTTTGATACTACTAGTATTAATAACTGTATTTAGCGTATGAGCCAGCAGTGCATTTCCCTGTATCAGGACCACACTCCCTGCCTATTCACTGGAACACAGTGAGCACTGCATTCCTAGAACAATGAATAGGTGTTATATTTATACAAAATTTATAGTTCAGACCAAATAAATAATTTACTATATGGGATTGTATTAAAATCAATTAACCATGTCCCAATAAAGTAAATACGTCCCCACCATAAAGTGCTGTAACCGTGAGATACAAGGCAGGTCCATTCACTGCTTTCCTTCTCCCTACATTAGGAGGTGACAGTGTAACCAGTTGGTAGGTTAGTTACATCAGTGAGATACAAGGCAGGTCCATTCACTGCTTCCTTCTCCTACATTAGGAGGTGACAGTGTAACCAGTTGGTAGGTAGTTACTATCAGTGAGATACAAGGCAGGTCCATTCACTGCTTTCCTTCTCCTACATTAGGAGGTGACAGTGTAACCGTTGGTAGATTAGATACATCAGTGAGAGTACAAGGCAGGTCCATTCACTGCTTTCCTTATACAACATAGGAGGTGACAGTGTAACCAGTTGGTAGATTAGTTACTATCAGTGAGATACAAGGCAGGTCCATTTACTGCTTTCCTTCTCCCTACATTAGGAGGTGACAGTGTAACCAGTTGGTAGATTAGTTACTATCAGTGAGATACAAGGCAGGTCCATTCACTGCTTTCCTTCTCCCTACATTAGGAGGTGACAGTGTAACCAGTTGGTAGATTAGTTACTCTCAGTGAGGTACAAGGCAGGTCCATTCACTGCTTTCCTTCTCCCTACATTAGGAGGTAACAGTGTAACCAGTTGGAAAACGAGTTACTATTGTTTCTCTTTTGATCCGTTGGCAGGTTCAGCCTTTACCGCGGTTGTTACATTTTACCCATTTGCCTTTTCTTGGCTGGCTGCTCAGATTTACTAGATACATTGTATAGATACATTGTCTATCTGCTTTTACTGCAGTAAAGAATTTGTGTAATAGTAAAAACTGGGGACTTCAGACATGCCACGCCTATAGATCCTGACGCCCTGAGGGAGAGGCTTTCTAGTGTACAACCATGACACAGGAGCCAGGATGGATCGGTGGTAGAAGAAAGGGATGCAACATTAATATTTTATGCAACACTGGAAAAATCAAAGCACCCGGCATTGGTCAAAAAATCAAAAATCCTTGGAAAGCCACAACCAGTTTGTACCAAGATGGTGAATTTCCCTTCTAGAAATAATTTGTCATTTTAGCAGTAATATTTTCTTACGCTCTATTTTCCCCCCTTCTGGAATCTATTCAATGGACCTGCCAGGAACACATCTAATGGAAGCAAGTTCCACTATTTTACTCTCACTACTATAAATAACTCTTCCCTTACCAGAAACTAAAACTCGTAAAGCATCAGCCCCACTCTTGGACCACTCCGCCTCAACTGGCTCGGCTGTGTCCCCAGAACCTTAAGGCTGGGTACACACCAGCAGATATTTTCGGCCAACCGATTCACAGCACTTTTGGTCGGTCGCCCGAAAATATCTGCTGGTTTAGGGAGTCCGGACGCAAGAACGAACGATCGGACGTGTCGGTAAATTCCGATCTTTTGTGCGGTTCCCTATGGGACCACGCGATCGATCGTTCACAAATTCGGCCAAATTTGGCGTGACTGGTGGACATTTGTCACGGCCGAGTGCTCGCTTGGCCGCTCGCACGTAGTCCCTCCGTGTGTACCCAGCCCTCACTGGACAAAGCCAGGATTTCCTGTGACACCAGGACTGACCCTTCATATGTAAAGGGCAACTAAAATAATGTTTTTTCCCTAAATATATGCTCAGTGTCCTACAAAGTTGGCACAGCTGTTCATGCAGCGGTGCTGCAAAGGGGGAATATCTCTATGGCAGGGGTGCCAGTTCCCTGAGCAAGTTTTTGAACTTGCCTCATGTATTTGGCACCACTTTGGTCATGCCAGTTATTACTAAAGACTGTATGGATCCACATAGGGCACTAAGAAAATGGTCGCTCCTATAATAGAAAAAATGTATAAGTAAGAGCATAACTAACCAGCACCCCCAGACCTGCAAAGCCCCAGACATCCCTTTGTCACTGACACTGGTTTGGTGTCAGAACTGCATACTGCAAACAGGGAATGCTGGGAGTTTTAGTTTACAAACTGGGCCACAAATAAACTATAAAAAAAATTCACTGTCGCCTTCTGCTGCTGATGGGTTAAAGGGGAAAGGCAAAACATGACTCATTTCCTTAACACAGAAAGAATGTGTGATGTCATAGTAACCGCCTCCTCTGGGAGTACATCTATGACTGCAGGGGTCCACCATACCCAGCTTGTGCGAACATTGGGAAGAAGAAAAGGCAGGCGCAGGCAATGTTAGGAAATCACACAGCATGTTTCTCAATGATTCCAAAGGGTTTTTAACCAATAGCAAACCACATCCATTCAATAAACATCCAATGAAAATGAATGACAGAGCCACAAGGGAATTGATGTTCAAGACTTGACTGATCATTACCAAATGTGTTGTACAGGAACCAGAGGTCTCAATGACCCCACTGAATATTGGGACAATTGGTAAGAATTTTCCTATTAGACAGTCAGAATTGAGAACAAAAAAAGGTCCATTGTAACAATGACGGTAAGAAGATATAGGAAAGTGGAGGTAGGGACGTAGTACATTGAAGTGACAAAAAACAGTAGGGTTAAAAAAATTAAGGCGGTGGGATTCAAAAAGGCTGCAGACTCGCTATAGTATAGTATAGTATAGTATAGTATTTGAGGTTGAATAAAGACATACGTCCATCCAGTCCAACCCATCTAGCAATATCCTCATTTCCTGCCTAACTGTTGATCCAGAGGAAGGCAAAAAAACCCCACCAAATTTATGAAAGGGAAAAAAATTCCTTCCTGACTAAGTGGCAATCAGAAATATCCCTGGATCAACTCTACTTTATGTATCAATACCAGTAACTTGCAACATTCCTTGTTTGCAGAAACTCATCCAGCTTTTTTTTGAAACTGACCAATGAACCTGCCATAACAACGTCCACTGGAAGACAGTTCCATAGCTTTACCGTTCTCACAGTGAAAAACCCTTTCTGAGCTTAAAGCCTAAACCTTTCTTATTCAAGTCTTAAGGGATGTCCTCTGACATGTTCTATTGGTGAACAATGCCCCAGATAGTTTATTGTATGGCCCGTTAATGTATTTATACACAGTAATCATATCCCCACGCAAGTGCCTTTTCTCCAGCGTACATAATTGTAACTTTTCCAGTCTCTCTTCATATTCAAGCTCCCCCAATCCCCTTATTAATTTAGTTGCCCTTCTCTGAACCCTTTCCATTTCAAAGATGTCCTTTTTGTACACAGGATTCCAAAATTGCACTGCATATTCCAAATGATATGTCCTCACCCCTGGGTACTTTCCTATATGAAGTTTCCCTTGCTTTGCCCCTCTGCTACCATCAGAATTCCAGCTGAATAGTACCCATGGGTGAGGACGTGCCAGTTTAAGTCCTCACCCTGGGTACTATTAATTGGTGGAAGAAGAGGAGCTAGGGGGTGAGTATAATTGTCCTTTAATAGAATGACACGTAGCACTGCAACATGTAGATTTCATACGTGTCCAGGTCTTTAAAGGCAAAGGTGGCAACTATAACTATATCTACAAAGGAAATTCAGGGCAAGGATACCAACATATGCAGTGGGAGGTAACTGAGCAGGTCTAGGGGAGCAGTCTGATGAAATGTAACAATGAGTCACAAAGCCGGAAATAGGTAGATCAGGTATGAAAAACACCAGGTATGATATTAACCCCTTGGCTTCCAGAGAGGACAGAAATGACTGCTGACAGGCGGGCCTTTTTGCTCTGTATTGCTTATAGTAATGCTGGATATAATAGGGACATTAGAAATAAACTCTGGGTTCAATCTGATTGAGACACGTTTAATGTAATTAGCAGGGCTTTTACTGATTGCAAGTAGCCAACCCTCATTCTCCCTCATTCTAATGCTGCATGTTAGTATATTGTGAACAAGTAGTTCCATTGCCCTTTAACAACATGGTGCTGAGTTGCAGGGGGAGGGTAATGATGTGGACCTGTAGTTAGCACCGCTCTGTGCCATGGTGTCTCAATAGTGTACTGATTTAAAGGGGAATCTTGGAGGAAAGGAGTTGCCATCCTAAGGGAGCAATTTATGAGTCACATAGCTGGAAATGGCTGTATCAGGTAACCGCAAGGTACAGATAAGCTGTTAACCCCTTGGCTTACTGGGATCCTGTTGTTACAGAAATGCTTTGCTAGCAATTTGAAAGGTAGAGTGAAGCTGGGAACACACTTTCAGTTTTTCGGTCGTTTGGGGCAATTATTGTATGGTTTCTTGTCTCGGCCGCTGACCATTCGTTCATCCGAATCAGACTATTTGTCCTTTGTGAACCACATGCTCAGTCGTGGTTAACGGTCAGCCCTCAGCCACTATTGCCACGATCGACAGTCCTTCCTCCTGAATGACCGGTCAAAAGTGCTGAACGTTCGGTCAGGTGAAAGGATTACACCATGTGTGCCCAGCTTTAATCTTACCGGTAATTACCAAACAGTTGTTACATTGCCCCCTCATGGATAACATTTAAAATGCAATAGCAAAAATATTTTTAAAAAACCTCCAAAGTAAAACACAAAAGACAGATTACTTGTTATTCCTAACTAATGATATACCTATTCGAAGTCTATTATTTGGTTACAGATACATAGTAGCTGATTGGTTATTGTCCTCTCAGTGAGCTAGGGAACAGTTAACCCTACTATACACACTGAATGGCTGCAAGATGGTACTTCCCAGGAAGATAAAATGAAAATATAACCACCATCTATCATGGGCAGGGTTCAGCTTGAATTCTCCCCAAGATACTGCAACTGCGGGTGGGTATGTCAGAAAATTTTCCAACCAGTCTGATCATTTTCTGCTCAATAGCCAAATATTGTCAGGCTGCCTATCCAACAGAAGGCCATACATGTTCAATGAACTTGTTCAAACCAATCAAATGTATTACAAACCAATCCATGTATGCCAGGCTTAACTGCAGTAATGATTTCTATAATGAAAGGTTTTAATGTATCTTTAATTAGGATAAAACAAAAAGAATATCATACCTCATTTCCAGTCTTGATCATGCATCATTTATTGTGACGTTTCAGGGTGCAACATACGACTTCTTTGGACAAACCAATAACAATAACGGACAATTCAAATAAAGTTGTGCAAACTTAAATAGTGTAGAGCAAGAGGACGTAATAGCGACCTCTAGTGTCATTGTAACAATTTTCTGTATCATGTGAACAATTCCACTTCAATAAGGAACTATTACTAAATGTGTCCATATTAAATCTCATGATATTATCATCTGTGCTACTTAGTGACTAGAGATGGCCGAACTTCATAAAGTTCGGTCTGTATTTGAACTTTCAAACTTCAGTAAAAGTTTGAACGTTTGAAAGTTCTAATTCGGACCCATTAAAGTCATTGGGGGATTGATAGTTCGAAAAGTCTAGGTGATTTATAACTAAACTAACAATGGTAACTTACTGTAAATGGCTTTGGCCCCTGGGAAATGGTCTGGGGAACATGCCACTATCACCAAAACTTGCTAAAACACTTCCTAAACACAAGCGGGTAATTGTCTGGTTTTGTGCAAGCTACATTCGAGGGTTACGGCCAATTCGAGGGTTACCGAACAATACTTTCGAGGTTTACCGAAAATCGAACTATAAATTCGAGGGTTACCGAACAATACTTTCGAGGTTTACCGAAAATCGAACTATAAATTCGAGGGTTACCGAACAATACTTTCGAGGGTTAGCGAAAATCAAACCATAAATTACCGAAATCGAACGATACTTTTGAGGATTACCAAAAACGAATGATACTTTCGAGGGTTTGCAAACGATACTTTCGAGGGGTAGTGAAAACAATCCGTACATTCGAGGGTTACCGAAAATGAATGATACTTTCGAGGGTTACGGAAAATCGAAGGCTACATTCGAGGGTTAGCGAACGATACATTCTAGGGTTAGCAAAAACAATACGTACATTCGAGGATTATCGAAAACAAACTATACTTTCTAGGGTTAGCGAACTGTTTGTAAATTGGATAATTATCGAAAACACAGCCACGAGTCCGGAAAAATGAACTACTTTGAGCCTGAACTAGTTCAAATAGTTTGAGTTTGTCCGAACTCATAAAGTTCAGCTCGAACTCAGGTTCGAGTTCGGTTTTGTGTCCATTTCTATTAGTGACTAAACTTTAGCCATTTTACTAAAGTGTAAAATGATTAAAAGTGACTTTAAAGGATAAGTGCACCGTAAAATCCAGTTATGTTAATTTGGAAGCTGCAGCTTTAAAAATACCGTTGCCATATGCCCCTCCAGAGCCTAGCTTTGTGCCTTGGAAGTTGCTGACATCTTGTTAACCATTTTTAACAATAAGAATTTTTTTATTGAATTTCCCTGTTTGTGAATAGTGGTTTTCAAGAAATTTCTGAAAAGAAAACTGGCCTATCAAACCTGTCGATACATGTATACAACTTTGCTGAAAGGATCATCTCCTGGATGGCGCACCGATGCCTTAAACTGAACCTTACTAAAGCTGAACTTTGTTTTCCCACTATTTCTGTTGACAATGCCGATTTGCCCTACTCAGCCGACACATTGTTTAGGGGTAATTATTATAATTAATAATGTTGCTAAAACACGATGCTTATTTCTTCGCAATATTACAAAAATCTGTAGGTCTTTTTTTTTTTCTTCCAACCTTCGCTCTGCTTATCTATGCTCTCATCCTAACACACTTGGACTATTGTAACCCTCTGCTTACTGGTCATGCTGCTTCCCACAAGCAGAATTTAGTATGAGCTTAACATGGGCATGCTTAAAGACGGAAGGGAAAATTCTAGATGTAAGGCAGGCATTGAATATGTGGGTGAGTATAGGGGTAAGCCCATGATGACAGTGCTTCAGTAATTCAGAGGGCATGGGATGAAGAGGTCTGTTATAACATACGTATGGGCCTAGGCAGGGGCACTTCTAGGGTTTTTGCTGCCTGAGCCAAACTTTTGAATGCTGCCCTTGTTTATTTCCAGGAAGTGCGCCGCCGCCACACTAAAGTGGGCGTGGTTTTGTTGATGGGCGCAGCAAAACTAAAGTAGGTACAAAATGTAGAATTCTAGTGCACAAACAATTCTAATTGCATATTGGCTACCTCCATAAGGTTGCTACTACAAACAGCCTGCTAAACCCTGGATAAATAAAAGCAATTAGTTCAATAAGTTGGACAAATTATTTTAAGCCTAGTCACCATGTCAAGGTTGCTTTCTTTAACTGGGTCTAAACTAGGAACAGATTAGAATCAAGTGCGGTGTTAAATCTTCGGCTTCTGATTGGCCAAAAGAAGGATGGGGGCCGAGGAAGAAGGGAGCCGCGCAGCAGCAGCATTACACAGCTCCCGGTAGGATTAGGGATGTACTGCACAATCTCACGCGGCTGCCGGTCGCGACTCGCGCACACGCATTATCAGTGGCACGCCCACAGAGGCTGCTACTTAAGGACACTTTTTTCCCCCACTTCTTGCCGCCTTTGTTCTTTCGCCCCAGGGTGCCGCCTGAGTCACATGGCTCAGTGTGCCTAATGGTAGATGCGGCCCTGCCTGTGAGTTCCATTTGAGGCTCAAACTGTAATAGTGAGAAAGCTGACAGATGTAAGGGTAATCTGTTATGCAGCAAAATAATGCTCTCCCTTCTGCTATTGATTGTGATGTCATCTATTACATTCATGACTGACATCTGCTAGACTGTTAGATTTCTAACTTTTGCATTTTTTAAGGATGTTTTACCCATATGAACCCAGAGGGTTATTAAATAAGCCCATAGAATAATTGGTGCTGACCCGCCCACTTTAGAATCCCATTTTAACACCAGGTGTAAATCCGAAAAGAAATTCTTTTGAGGGGTGAACTTGTCCTTTAAGATGAAATGCGACCAACCCTGTGTGTTTTGATTACAGGCATTTTTAAGTCAAATGCGCATGAAGATGAACAGAAGGCAGTGGGGCAACAACATAAATACATAATGTAAAAAGTCTGAAAAACGTATCTGCTCTGCTCCTGTCTGGCGATCTATAATAAGGTTCTGTCCCTACCAGGTGGAATAACAATAATAGAGCCTGATTTATAAGTTTCAAACAAACATAAACATAGATATGCAGCACAGGTATTATTATTATTATTATTATTATTATTACATTGTAGAAAGAAATTGCCCTTATGCTTGATGACAGTCCCAGAATCTGCAGAACAGTCACAACTTTTCAACTTCAGTCCCATTTCTGCAGGGTCCTAAGATCCACAAAAGGGATGAGCAGTGGAATGTAAATGAAATATCCTACTGTCTGCAGGTGTATATAATGTCAGAGCCCTGTTGTAACTATGGTTTTTGATTGGAAGAAAGTTTTTCATATTCGTCCATCTTGTCCAACCTTTCTAGCCATTGTGTGTGTGTGGGTGGGGGTGTGTGATCCCTGCCTAAAGCTGGGTACACAAAGTTCCAATAAAGCCCGATACCGATCTGATGATATCGGGGCTTTATCAGCACTGTGTGTGGTGGCTTTCCCAAACATTTGGGTTTGCCGATCGGTCATTCGGAAAAGACCATATATTTCCCTCGGCCGTGGTAGTCTACCTTTAGAGGGAGTGGCCTGCTGTTGAGGGAAATACACAGTACTGAGCGTTCTCCCTATACTGTGTATATACTGTGTATACGGAGAACAGTCGGGACTGTGTGTATCCTGATCTTTGAAAAATGACAGACAGAATCTTGCAGATCATGTCCATCATTTTTCAAAAATCTGTCCTGCGTGTACCCAGCTTAACACTTGATCCTGACTCCAAATGGCAACCAGAAAGGTATCCTGCATAAACCAGAACTATATTTATTTTTAGTTTGAGAAACTTATCTAGCCGACTTTTAAAGCTTTTCAATGAACTTGCCATTACCACATCTGCCGGAAGACAGTTCCACAGTTTCACCGTTCTCACTGTAAAGAAACCTCTCCTAACCTGAACATGAGTCCACTGATATGAACTATTAGTGAACAATGCACCAGAGACTTTATTATATGGCCCATTAATATACTTAATATATTTGTATAAAGTCATATCTCCACTTCTCCAGTGTAAACCTGCCTGCATAGTCAATTCCCTCCATTCCCCTTATTAATTTAGTTGTTAAAGCTGTTGGATCTTTGTCTTGCTGTTTGCTGATACAGAATGTTTCCAATCGACAATCGTTTATTAAAAACATATTAAATAAGCTCCCTAGCTGATATTATTTAGAGCAAATAGGAAATGTCTTCCCAGAACAGTTTATTAAATTTGTTACCGATGAGGCATTAAAGGTTGGTCTGGATTTTACGTCGGTGTAATCTAATCAATGGAGCGCTGGTCAGTATAATATAATATAATATGCACACTCCTAGCATTAAATTAAAACAAATGCTGTATAATAAAGGGGAAAAAATGTTCACTGTAAACAAAAAAATCTCTATCCTCTAATTGCAGACAAGATAGGGTTGAATGGATCTCATTACCAAAGAGCCAGTGCTGTAAACTTTAGCAAAGAATAGTTTACATTGAATAGCATACCAACCAGTTTTTGAGAAGACGGGCATGGATGGGCCTTGTCAGCACCCATCCCAAGCCCGGCCATGTCTACCTAAGCCCTGTCTCTCTCAGTAAAAAGTAGTGCAGTCTTAAGTAATATTGCAGTTTTAATGCAACTAATTTGCAGTCAGTGCAGCCCTAATAATGCATATTTTTATTTAAAGGGTAACTGTGGTCTTTATACAAGTGTCTATTTATTTTTTTTGTTCAATAGTTTTTATTAAGTTTGTAACATTTCTTTTCTGCATTTTTTTACATTTTATGCAATTTTTAACTTTTAACATTACTAAACAGTGTTTGGTTTGAACTTTGTTTTCTTTGTCTTTGCTGTTGTCTCTAATAAAGTCAATCACCTGGTGTTTTTGTGGAGTTGGCTTGTATTCTTTTTTCTTTGATGTCTATGTTATGCCGCCATCTTCTTCTGCCTTTTGGTTTTTGTGCCGCTCCCCAGCGCCTCCCCCACACGGGCCCCAGTCGTCCTCCCCTCCACCCCTGGTCTTGGGGATTTTCTCAAGGTCCATACATCCCAAACCTTGGACCATTTTTTGAGGTTGTTTGTAAGCACATGCGCTGTGTACTCGTTGTCGTGGACCCACCAAACTTTTGCGGCCAGTCTTATTTTTGTAAGGTCCCCTCCCTTCCAGGTGCTTGCAATAATATTTCTTGTTGCCGAACATATATGGCCTACTAGGAGGTTTGCATTTCTATTTAGTTTGTGAATTGGGAGGTTAAATAGGGCTGTATATGGGGAGAGTTGGTCTTTTATTGCAAAAATATCCTGTATTATTGTTTCACAATGGTTCCATAGTTTTTTAATCTCAGGGCACTCCCACCAACAGTGTTGTTGGTTTGCGGGTAGGCCACATCCCCTATAACATAAGTCTGACAATTTCGGGTTGATTTTATTTAAGAAGACCGGGGTAGTGTACCAATCGTATAATATTTTATACGATTTATCTCTCACTATTATATTTTTTGAGCATACTGCCATGGATTTATAGATAGACACCCACTGGGTTTCATCCAGCACTTGATTCCCACTTTGATGAGTGGATTGATTTAATGTTTTATTTATCATGCCACAGTAGCTTGTATAGATGGGAGATAGATTTGTTTGTTGTGTGGGAGTGTTTGAGGAGTAGTTCGAACTGTGTGGGGTTTGTGTCCACTTTCTTTTTTAATACAGATCTGGCATAGTGTAAGATGCGCGTATATGGGAACCATTTGTTTGTTGGTAGTTTATATTTTTGGGTTGCTGTTTCCCATTCTAACAGTTTGCCCTGTTGATTACATAGGTCACTAATTTGAGAGATACCCTTTGATATCCAGAATGTTACTTCTGTTTTATCGAGTTCCAGTCCAAAATAGGGTGTGTGGAATAGGTGAAGATGCACCGAGGAGTTGTGGGTGAGTGTATACTTGCGGTTGCATTGGTCCCATATTTGTAGGGAATCTTTAATTATTGAGAATTGGATGTTATTATATTTTGGTCTGTCCTTTGGGTTCACCCATAGTATAGAGGAGCTGTGCATAGGGGCTATCAGTTCATTTTCTAGGTCCACCCACCCTGTCTCTCCTGCTCCCCTGTACCATTGTACACATTGAGATAATCTTGCTGCTTTGTAGTATGTGTACAGGTGCGGTGCTGCAAACCCTCCTTTGTCTTTGTGTTTTGCCATTGTAAGGTATTTTATGCGGGTTCTATTTCCCCTCCAAATAAATTTGTTTATTTCTGTTTGTGGTTTTTGTATATCTTTCTTTGTTATCCTGAGTGGAAGTGCTCTAAATATATATAATATTTTTGGAAGAATAGTCATTTTGACTGCTGCTATTCTTCCCATCAGTGAGATGTTATATGGTGTCCATTCCCTCAATAATTGTATGAGGTTTGTTATTGTGTTAGCGTAGTTGTCTTTAAAGATCTGTTCTCTTGTGCCCTGTCTTGTGCCATTGTTAATGGTGATGTATTTCGATGCGTATCCCATATTCTTTATTCTTGCCTTTGGGTATTTATATAAACAGAGAATAGCTTGTGTTAGAGTTTCAGGGAACCCAAACCTTTCCATGGTTAATTTTAGGTAGGTCCAGTCGACCCTATCGAAAGCCTTCTCTACATCTAGAGATAGGAGCATTGCGGAGTTATTCTCCGACAGGGCCGACTGAAGCACCATCAACGCCTTTCTAATTCCATCTGAGGTCTGCCTACCCGGTATAAATCCTGTTTGGTCATAGTTAATTATCAGTGGGAGTGCTAATTTGATTCTGTTCGCTAGGATTTTAGCGAAAATTTTCAGATCTACGTTTATTAAGGATATTGGGCGGTAGTTTGTAACTTGTGTGGTGTCCCTATCCGGTTTGGGGATCACCACTATATTGCTTTCAAGCATCTCCGGTGGGAATGTGTCTCCTCCTTGGAGGATTATATTGTATATTTTTGCTAAGTGTGGGGTCAATTCCTTCGCGAATTTTCTAGTATAGTGCGGTAAATCTGTCTGGTCCTGGGGACTTTCTAGTTTTAAATTCATTAATTATGGTTTTTATTTCCCCTTCTGTAATTTGGGTTATCATTTTTTGTGACATGTCTGTTGTGATAGCAGGGAGATCTATGTGTTGTAGGAAGTTCGATATTTGTGTTTGTGTTGTCTCTGTGTGTTTTATTGTGTGTCCTCCATATAGTTGTTGATAATATTCAGCAAATTGATTAGCTATCCATTGGGGGTCGTGTTGTAGTATGCCCTGTTTGTCCCTGATGGGAAGAAAGGCATTGGCCGTCATTTTGTGATGAAGTTTGTTAGCCAGCATGGTATCTGGCTTGTTACTTTTTTAGAGGAATTTCTGATTTGTAAACCTCATTGCTTTTTCTGCTTTATTTGTTAATATATCTGATAGTTCTTGTTTTTTTATTTTATCTGCTTCCTCGTCAGACCAGTTTTTGCTTCTATTGTGTATTGCGGTCAGCAAATCTGAGATATGTTTATTTCTTTGTCTTTTTAGTTTGGCTCCCATTTGTATTAGTTTCCCTCTTATCACTGTTTTGTGGGCCGCCCAGGTTATTGAAGGGCGAATATCTGGGGTTGTATTTATTTCAAAATACTCTTCCAGTGTCTTTTTTATTATGTTAATATCTTCCTCCCTGACTAGCATTGATTCGTTCAATCTCCAATAGAAGGGGGGTTTGGCTTTCATCAGGTTGTGGATCTTCATTAGCACATATGCATGATCCGACCATGATATTTCTGATAATTGGATATCTGGGGAATGAGTGAGTAGTAGAATCTATACAAGTGTCTATTTAAACGATCTCTCTCATCCCTTTCAAACAAGCCTAGAATGATGTCTCTAGTCCTCTGGGTCTTAAAGGTCATGTCCACCCAGCTTTATTACCCCAACAGCATAACTTCAGGGCCCGCCCCCCGCAAGATGGGAGGGCCCCCCACAAGATTGACACACACTGTTTTTAGACAGTTACAAGAGCACATGAGCAGAGTGTATGGACTGTCAGCCATTGTCCGTGACGTAATTAAGCTAAAAAGCTTTACTTATGTTTTAAAGGACAACTAAAGCCTCAGAACAACATTGAATTAGAAGGTAGATCTCCTGGTTATAAAAGCAGTAATTCGTGTCTTTCCTCTCATTTTGATATGGTTGTTGAGAAATTTACCTTTCTAACAAGGGGTTTGTGTTTTATTTTCCAACATTCCAGTATCACACAGTGTGGTCACCGACCATTGTATTCTTTACACATGCTCAGTCCTAAGATGCTGCAGAAACTTGTTATTGTTGGTTTCACCCACTAGTAGCCTCTAGCCAATCCTTTTACAGGACAAATTAAGCAAGGGAGCATGTGACTGAGGCCAGGGGTGTGGCCAGTCACTGTACATACATACAATAATTTTATCTAGTGGTAACATTTACATTAGTGGGTTTTTACAGTTTATTTGTGTTTTTAGAGGGGATATGTTCAGATTCTGGAGTGTACAAATGTGGGTTTTGTTCTCCTTTAAGAAGTCTGGGGATGGGATTTATGATGCAGCAAATGATGCTCTGTTACAGCAGTAGGATTCAACCGGGCAGTTGGGGGGTGGAGCAATGGTGCTGGTGATGTGCTAGCTAGAAACACCATCCTTTATACTGCTGTAACTGTAGTCTGCAGCTAGAAGCTTGATCCTGGAGTCATTTTAAAGGTACGGATGTGCTCTTTTTAATAAAAGACACCTGTATGGAGACCACAGTTACCCTTTGAGGGGGGATATTCTTATTAAAGGGCAAGTATCCCTTATTAAGGAACAGTATCCTTATTTAAGGATTGATATTCTTATTTAAGGAGTGGTGTTCTTATTTTAAAAGATGTTCTTATAAACCGACATATGGTTTATATTTAGTATATTACACTTTTAGTGTGCTCTCTTCATTATTTCTGATGTTATTTATGAATAACCCTACGTTATATGCCCCTAACATAGTATAATAACTAAGTACTCTAGGCTAGTGAAGGTTCTCATTCATCCTGGCCATGGTATATCTGTAATATTAATTCATCCTGGTCATGGTATATCTGTAATATTCATTCATCCAGGTCACGGTATATCTGTAATATTCATTCATCCTGGCCATGGTATATCTGTAATATTCATCCATCCAGGTCATGGTATATCTGTAATATTCATTCTCCTGGCCTGGTATATCTGTAATATTCATTCATCAGGTCATGGTTATATCTGTAATATTCATTCATCTCAGGTCACTGTATATCTGTAATATTCATTCATCCAGGTCATGTATATCTGTAATATTCATTCATCCTGGCCATGGTATATCTGTAATATTCATCATCCTGCCATGGTATATCTGTAATATTCATTCATCCTGGCCATGGTATATCTGTAATATTCATCCATCCATGTCAGGTATATCTGTAATATTCATTCATCCATGGTCATGGTATATCTGTAATATTCATCCATCCAGGTCACGGTATATCTGTAATATTCATTCATCAGGTCAGGTATATCTGTATATTCATTCATCCAGGTCATGGTATATCTGTAATATCATTCATCAGGTCAGGTATATCTGTAATATCCATCCTCAGGTCATGGTATATCTTGTAATATTCATCCATCCGGTCATGGTATATCTGTAATATTCATTCATCCAGGTTCATGGTATTCTGTAATATTCATTCAATCCAGGCCATGGTATTCTGAATATTCATTCATCCAGGTCATGGTATATCTGTAATATTCATATCCATCCAGGTCATGGTATATCTGTAATATTCATTCATCCAGGTCAGGTATATCTGTAATATTCATTCATCCATGGTCATGGTATATCTGTATATTTTCATCCATCCAGGTCCCGGTATATCTGTAAATATTCATTCATCCAGGTCACGGTATATCTGTAATATTCATCCATCGGTCACGGTATATCTGTAATATTCATTCATCCAGGTCACGGTATATCTGTAATATTCATCATCCAGGTCATGGATCTAATATTTCACCTGCCATGGTATATCTGTAATATTCATTCATCCTGGCCATGGTTATCTGTAATATTCATTCATCCAGTCATGGTAATCTGTAATATTCATCCATCCTGGGTCATGGTATATCTGTAATATTCATTCATCCTGGCCATGGTATATCTGAATATTCATTCATCCGGTCATGGTATATCTGTATATTCATTCATCTGTCATGGTATATCTGTAATATTCATTCATCCTGCCCGGTATATCTGTAATATTCATTCATCCTGGTCATGGTATATCTGTAATTCATTCATCCTGGCCATGGTATATCTGTAATATTCATTCATCCAGTCATGGTATATCTGTAATATTCATCCATTCCGGTCATGGTATATCTGTAATATTCATTCATCCTGGCCATGGTATATCTGTAATATCATCCATCCAGGTCATGGTATATCGTAATATTCTCCATCCAGGTCATGGTATATCTGTAATATTCATCCATCCAGGTCATGTATATCTGTAATATTCATTCATCCGGTCATGGTATATCTGTAATATTCATTCATCTCGGTCATGGTATATCTGTAATATTCATCCATCCAGGTCATGGTATATTGTAATATTCATCCATCCGGTCATGGTATATCTGTAATATTCATCCACCCGGTATTTATCTTGTAATATTCATCCATCAGGTCATGGTATATCTGTAATATTAATTCATCCAGGTCATGGTATTCTGTAATATTCATCCATCCGTCATGGTATATCTGTATATTCATCGCATCCAGTCAGGTATATCTGTAATATTCATCCATCCAGGTCCATGGTATATCTGTAATTATTCATCCAGGGCATGGTATATCTGTAATATTCATCCATCCAGGTCATGGTATATCTGTAATATTCATTCATCCAGGTCACAGTATATCTTGTAATATTCATCCATCCGGGTCATGGTATATCTATATTTCATTTATCCAGGTCTGGTATACGTAATATTCAGTCATCCAGTCATGGTAAATCTGTATATTCATTCATCCAGGCCATGGTATTTCTGTAATATTCATTCATCCAGGTCATGGTATATCTGTATATCCATCCATCCAGGTCATGGTATACTGTAATATTCATCCATCCAGGTCATGGTATATCTGAATATTCATTATCATCCAGGTCATGGTATATCTGTAATATTCATTCATCCAGGCCATGGTATATCTGTAATATTCATCCATCCAGGTCATGTGTATATCTATAATGTTCATTCATCCAGGTCATGATATTTCTGTAATGTTCATTCATCCAGGTCATGGTATATCTGTAATATTTATTCATCCAGGTCATGGTATATCTGTAATATTCATTCATCCAGGTCATGTTATTTCTGTAATGTTCATTCATCCAGGTCATGGTATATCTGTAATATTCATCCATCCAGGTCATGATATATCAATTATATTCATTAATCCAGGCCATGGTATATCTGTAATATTCATCCATCCAGGTCATGGTATATCTGTAATATTAATTCATCCAGGTCATGGTATATCTTAATAATTCATCCATCAGTCAGTATATCTGTAATATTCATCCATCCAGGTCATGGTATATCTGTAATATTCATCCATCCAGGTCATGGTATATCTGTAATATTAATTCATCCAGGTCACGGTATATCTGTAATATTCATTCATCCAGGTCACGGTATATCTGTAATATTCATCCATCCAGGTCATGGTATATCTTAATATTCATTTATCCAGGTCATGGTATATCTGTAATATTCATCATCCAGGTCATGGTATATCTGTAATATTCATCATCCAGGCATGGTATAATCTGTAATATTCATTCATCCAGTCCTGGTATATCTGTAATATTCATTTCATCCAGGCCATGGTATATCTATATGTTCATTCATCCAGGTCATGATATTTCTGTAATGTTCATTCATTCGGTCATGGTATATCTGTAATATTTATTCTTCCAGGTCACGGTATATCTGTAATATTCATTCATCCAGGTCACGTATATCTGTAATTCACCCATCCGGTCACGGTAATATCTGTAATGTTCATTCATCCAGGTCATCGTATATATCTGTAATATTCATTCATCCAGGTCACGGTGTATCTATAATATTCATTCATCCAGGTCACGGTATATCTGTAATATTCATTCATCCAGGTCACGGTATATCTGTAATATTCATCGTCACGGTATATCTGTAATATTCATCCATCCAGGTCATGTTATATCTGTAATATACATCCATCCAGGTCACGTTATATCTGTAATATTCATCCATCCAGGTCACGGTATATCTGTAATATTCATCCATCCAGATCACGGTATATCTGTAATATTCATCCATCCAGGTCACGGTATATCTGTAATATCATCCATCCAGTCATGTATATCTGTAATATTCATCCATCCAGGTCATGGTATATCTGTAATATTCATCCATCCAGGTCATGGTATATCTGTAATATTCATCCATCCAGATCATGGTATATCTGTAATATTCATCCATCCAGATCATGGTATATCTGTAATATTAATTCATCCAGGTCATGGTATATCTGTAATATTCATCCATCCAGGTCATGGTATATCTGTAATATTCATCCATCCAGTCATGGTATATCTGTAATATTCATCCATCCTGGCCAGGTATATCTGTAAATTCATTCATCCAGGTCATGGTATATCTGTAATATTCATCCATCCAGGTCATGGTATATCTGTCTGTAATATTCATCCTCCAGGTCATGGTAATCTGTAATATTCATCCATCCAGGTCATGGTATCTGAATATTCATCCATCCAGATCATGGTATATCTGTAATATTCATTCATCCAGGTCATGGTATATCTGTAATATTCATCCATCCAGGTCATGGTATATCTGTAATATCCATCCATCCAGATCATGGTATATCTGTAATATTCATCCATCCAGGTCATGGTATATCTGTAATATTCATCCATCCTGGCCATGGTATATCTGTAATATTCATTCATCCAGGTCATGGTATATCTGTAATATTCATCCATCCAGGTCATGGTATATCTGTAATATTCATCCATCGCGGTCATGGTATATCTGTAATAGTCATCCATCCAGGTCATGGTATATCTGTAATATTCATCCATCCAGGTCATGGTATATCTGTAATATCATTCATCCAGGTCACGTATATCTGTAATATTCATCATCCAGGTCACGGTATATCTGTAATATTCATCCATCCAGATCATGTATAATCTGTAATATTCATCCATCCAGCTCATGGTATATCTGTAATATTCATCCATCCAGGTCACGGTATATCTGTAATATTCATCCATCCAGGTCATGGTATATCTGTAATATTCATCCATCCAGATCACGGTATATCTGTAATATTCATCCATCCAGATCATGGTATATCTGTAATATTCATCCATCCAGATCATGGTATATCTGTAATATTCATTCATCCAGGTCATGGTATATCTGTAATATTCATCCATCCAGGTCATGGTATATCTGTAATATTATCCATCCAGGTTCATGTTATATCTGTAATATTCATCCATCCAGGTCATGGTATATCTGTAATATTCATCCATCCAGGTCATGGTATATCTGTAATATTCATCCATCAGTCATGTATACATTAATATTATTCATCCGGTCAGGTATATCTGTAATATTCATCATCCAGGTCACGGTATATCTGTAATATTCATCCATCCAGGTCATGGTATATCTAATATATTCATTTATCCAGGTCATGGTATATCTGTAATATTCAGTCATCCAGGTCATGGTATATCTGTAATATTCATTCATCCAGGCCATGGTATATCTGTAATATTCATTCATCCAGGTCTGGTATATCTGTAATATTCATTCATCCAGGCCATGGTATATCTATAATGTTCATTCATCCAGGTCATGATATTTCTGTAATGTTCATTCATTCAGGTCATGGTATATCTGTAATATTTATTCATCCAGGTCACGGTATATCTGTAATATTCATTCATCCAGGTCACGGTATATCTGTAATATTCACCCATCCAGGTCACGGTATATCTGTAATGTTCATTCATCCAGGTCACGGTATATCTGTAATATTCATTCATCCAGGTCACGGTGTATCTATAATATTCATTCATCCAGGTCACGGTATATCTGTAATATTCATTCATCCAGGTCACGGTATATCTGTAATATTCATCGTCACGGTATATCTGTAATATTCATCCATCCAGGTCATGTTATATCTGTAATATACATCCATCCAGGTCACGTTTATCTGTAATATTCATCATCCAGGTCACGGTATATCTGAATATTCATCCATCCAGATCACGGTATATCTGTAATATCTCACCATCCAGGTCACGGTATATCTGTAATATTCATCCATCCAGGTCATGGTATATCTGTAATATTCATCCATCCAGGTCATGGTATACTTTAATATTCATCCATCCAGCATCTGGTATATCTGTATATTCATCCATCCAGATCATGGATATCTGTAATATCATCCATCCAGATCATGGTATATCTGTAATATTAATCATCCAGGTCATGGTATATCTGTAATATTCATCCATCCAGTCATGGTATATCTGTAATATTCACATCCAGGTCATGGTATCTGTAATTCATCCATCCTGGCCATGGTATATCTGTATATTCATTCATCCAGGTCATGGTATATCTGTAATATTCATCCATCCAGGTCATGGTATATCTGTAATATTCATCCATCCAGGTCATGGTATATCTGTAATATTCATCCATCCAGGTCATGGTATATCTGTAATATTCATCCATCCAGATCATGGTATATCTGTAATATTCATTCATCCAGGTCATGGTATATCTGTAATATTCATCCATCCAGGTCATGGTATATCTGTAATATTCATCCATCCAGTCATGGTATCTGTATATTCATCCATCCAGGTCATGTATATCTGTAATATTCATCCATCCTGCCATGGTATATCTGTAATATTCATTCATCCAGGCATGGTAATCTGTAATATTCATCCATCCAGGTCATGGTATATCTGTAATATCATCCATCCAGGTCATGGTATATCTGTAATATCATCCATCCAGGTCATGGTATATCTGTAATATTCATCCATCCAGGCATGGTATATCTGTAATATTCATTCATCCAGGTCACGGTATATCTGTAATATTCATCCATCCAGGTCACGGTATATCTGTATATTCATCCATCCAGTCATGGTATATCTGTAATATTCATCCATCCAGCTCATGGTATATCTGAATATTCATCCATCCAGGTCACGGTATTCTGTAATATTCATCCATCCAGGTCATGGTATATCTGTAATATTCATCCATCCAGTCAGGTATATCTGTAATATTCATCCATCCAGTATCTGGTATATCTGTATATTCATCCATCCAGATCATGGTATATCTGTAATATTCATTCTCAGGTCATGGTATATCTGTAATATTCTCCATCCAGGTCATGGTATATCTGTAATATCCATCCATCAGGTCATGGTATATCTGTAATATTCATCCATCCAGGTCATGGTATATCTGTAATATTCATCCATCCTGGCCATGGTATATCTGTATTTCTTTCTCCAGGCATGGTATATCTGTAATATTCATCCTCCAGGTCATGGTATATCTGTAATATTCATCCATCCAGGTCATGGTATATCTGTATATTCATCCATCCAGGTCATGGTATATCTGTAATATTCATCCATCCAGGTCATGGTATATCTGTAATATTCATTCATCCAGTCATGGTATATCTGTAATATTCATCTCATCCAGGTCATGGTACTACTGTAATATTCATCCATCCAGTCATGGTATATCTGTATATTCATCATCCGGCATGGTATATCTGTATATTCATCCATCCAGGTCATGGTATATTCTGTAATATCATCCATCCAGGTCATGGTATATCTGTAATATTCATCCATCCAGGTCATGGTATATCTGTAATATTTCATCCATTGGCCATGGTATATCTGTAATATTATTCATCCAGGTCATGGTATATCTGTAATATTCATCCATCCAGGTCATGGTATATCTGTTAATATTCATCTCATCCAGGTCATGGTATATCTGTAATATTCATCCATCCAGGTCATTGTATATCTGTAATATTCATCATCCAGGTCATGGTATATCTGTAATATTCATCCATCCAGGTCATGGTATATCTGTAATATTCTTCATCCAGGTCATGGTATATCTGTAATATTCATCATCCAGGTCATGGTATATCTGTAATATTCATCCATCCAGGTCATGGTATATCTGTAATATTCATTCATCCAGGTCATGGTATATCTGTAATATTCATCCATCCAGGTCATGGTATATCTGTAATATTCATCATCCAGGTCATGGTATACTGTATAATCATTCATCCAGGTCATGGTATAATCTGTAATCTCATCCTCCCAGGTCATGGTATATCTGTAATATTCATCCATCCAGGTCATGGTATATCTGTAATATTCATCCATCCAGGTCATGGTATATCTGTTGTATTCAGTTAGATAAACTGGACTTGTAGTTATAGTTATATAGTCCAGTTGATCTAACTGAATACAAAAGACATACAATAAGTGCTCTAGACTTAACACTAGGTTAGGTGTATCCCACATTTGTAACTTCCTTTTGTCGGGTCACAACTCTCGCTGCCCCGGTCCCAGCAGCAATTAAGTCAATAAAACTGAATATGAAGGAGATTTCACGCAGAGATTAACTGCATGAAGTCTCCTATGTTGTGCTCTAGGCTGGAACATTTTTTCCCCACAAAAAACATTTTGTGGGAGTTGTAGGTTTTACAAGTTGAATGTGTTTAGATGGCTGAGCCACATCTGGATAACAAGACTTAGACTGTTAATGGGCAGGGCAATTTACATGCATGCTATGGTAAGGACAAGAACACAGATTAATGGGCTGTATTTATTAAGGCATGTGATCCCAACATGTGTGAAAATATAACTTTCAGCATCAATGGTGTAAAGTTCTATTTACTTCCAAGTTGCAGCAAACAGAAAGTGTCCACTGTGTAAATGTCAATCCTGGTTGTGCAGGTGACTTGGGTATGTATTTAAAAGGGGGATAGATATGAAAACAAAAAACACGAAAACCTGTCATTAAGATCAAATCTTACACCTGTTAAAATCAGTTTAAAACATATATTAATATAAAACACACTTACACTTAGCAGTGTTAAGTCTCATAGAGACTCATGGTGTGTTCCTATTATTGCTGAAAAGAAAAAATAGAGAGACACAGAATTCCCCTTCAGGTGTAACCTATATCCCCAATTAGCCTATCCACGCACACCAGTTTTCTGACTGTGCATCAAACCTGCTCTATTGTGTTCCTATTATTCCCATATAGAGGCTGGTTCAAAGCTTCTGTGTTCCCTTATAGTCCACTGGTGTATAAATGGTCTGGTTCACACTGCTGTTCGTTTATAAAGACTTCTATTTGGCTTCATTTGTTACAAAGAGTGAAAAAATATATGAAAAGCATAAAATATTTATCAACGCATTTCACCTTTACCACGTTGATTTTTGATCCTGAGGAAGCTTGTGCAAAGGTGAAACGCATTGATCAATATTTTACACTTTTCATATATAGTTTTTTCACTATTTGTAACAAGTGAAGCCAAATAAAAGTCTTTATAAACCAGCCACTATATGGGAGTAATAGGAACACGCCATGAGTCTCTATGAGACCTACCACTGCTAAGTGTAAGTGTGTTTTATACTAATATATGTTTTGAACTGATTTTAACTGGTATAATAATTGATCTTAATGAGAGGTTTTTCATGTTTTTTGTTTTTATATCTATCCCTTTTTTAAATACATACCCAAGTGACCTGCACAACCAGTATTAACTTTTACTAAATATTATCACAACAGTTGTTACACCGCCACCTTGTTTCTCATGTTATACTTTTAATGACCAAAAGGTGGCAATGTTGGCTAATAGTATTTTTAGAGATGTACATTTTTTATCTAGTAGACCAGGGAGAGATCTAAAGGAAAAGCACTACTCAAAGTAAATTGGGGGAAACTCTGAAGAATCATTAATTTGGCTTGAAGGAGACAAATTCTGTTCTTCCTATTTATTCTCCTTCTTTTTTCACACCCATTTTTGGACTCTCCTCCCACATAATTCAGTACATGCAGGACAGGATATCCAAGAAGTTTGCTGTTTAATAGCTAACTAGCAAATCCTGCGGCACCCATCTCCAGTGCGTGCACCCATCCCTCGCCCGTGCACTCACCCCTCATGCATGCATTCCACTGTGTGTGTACACCTCCGATCCCCCCGGACCCACCTGTGGCCCGCGGTTGGATGATGTCACGTGCACAAGCAGATGGGCCCAGCGTCTGTGCATATTGACAGGTTTGTATTAGTATATAGGATTAACACTTAATTGGATTCATCTATGTCACCGACCTAACCAGCTCTAAAGGTGGCCATACATATATCTGACGAGCGCTCCCGCGTCATTAGACCAATCCTGCAGGAACCGCCTTTCCCGTTCTTCTATGCGACCGGCGTGAGATCGTATATCCCAATTATTTTGCAATCGCATGTCGGTCGCATAGAAGAACGGGAAAGGCGGTTCCGTCAGGATCGATCTAATGTCCCAGGAGCAATCAGTCGGTTAGTAAAATCCGATATATATACGGCCACATTAAATCTTCTTGATTGCATTCAGCAGTACTTTTCAGCAGGATTTAAAACTCACAGCACAAACAGACACTCACATTAATTGAGCGTTGTGCACAGGGACTACTAAAAACTTTTAAAGCCGCAGCAAAAAAGTGGGGGTAGCTTCTGGAGGTGGGTGTGGCGGGATTGCTAACACTAGGTGGTGACATACTGGGTACTGAATGGAGGGCTGACTTAAATCTGGCTTACAACAGCAGTCATTATTAGGTCAGCACTAGTTAGGGTTGTCAGATATGCCCTGTGCCTGAGCGGAAGGTGGTGGTCTAGAGCCGGAGGCATGGCAGAGGAAGGGAATGGGCGGAGTGGATGTGGTAAGCAGGCTTACGGGCATTCCATGGCAGGGAGTGGGCATTCCAAGGCCTTGGACAGGATTTCAGCCCTGACTGTGAGACTTGGGATTTTGTCTCTGCAGTTGGGACATACTTGTCAGTTTACCAGATAGTTGTGCTAAAAGAGACTGGTAAATATAATTGCCCAGAGACTGGTATAAAAAAAAAAAGTGTACACAGAAGGGTAAATATAAGTGACACTGGTAAATATATATACCCCCACAGACTGTTAAACGCTGTTCCGCTCTGCACATGCAGTCAGGGCTCTGGTAGCATTTTGGGGTGATTCCATTTCCACCAATTTGACTATAATAATATTTTATACAGCGTGGTTTATATTTAATGGAATATGTTGAAACCTGTTGAATAAATCTTCAGTCTTATACAGTGATAATATTGTGCAAATAATTCCATGTTCAACGTAATGTAAAGCACATGATCTAGTGTATCAAAGGCTGTGACTGCTGACATCTCAACCAATGATTGCTGTTCTACCTGCTGCCTCCTCTGCACATGCTCAGCATATAAAAAGCTCATTGAGCAGAGGGAGGATGCAGATACCTTTGCCAGAAAGGAACAGAACTTATCATTAAATATCTAGTTACAAGTACATGTAATAAACTGGGAAAGATAACAGTTGGGGTTGTAGGCAGATAACTGATAAGTCACCACTTTTTTGTTTTAAGGGTGGACATGTCCTTTAAAATCACAAAATGTACCTTCATTGCAATGACCTTAATTCTTCGCAATAGCTTTCATGTCTTTCCTTATATACATCCTTTCCGACATTAATAAGAGTACATTCGTCAGGTCACATTGTGCACTCTGCACATCTTTTGAGATGAGCAGAAAATGATGTTACTAATGAGCTGTATGTAACCTGACAATCGTATTCGCTGTAATATCCTAATTAAATTTATTTTTTGTTCTGGGAAAATGGCATTGAATAAGGGTTCCTTTTTTTAATCCAAATGGTCAGAAATCACATTTAATAACTAAACGTCTTATCAAATAACAGTCCGTTTCCATGGTTTTGATGTTAAAAGTTTTATTTTGGGAGCAAACACAGGCTATATTTAGGATGATGATGTCACATGGTTCCTCTTGATTGGTGCACAATTATTTTGAGTGACACCAGCCTTGCTAAATTATAACTAGTGAGCTAAAATATAGTTAAGCTTTGGTTCACGGAGTCTGCCATTTTGTCTGGTGTTACCATGATTATCTATAACACTCCCCATGATCAGAACTCTAGCTGCCATCATTTCCTGGGTTTTCAGCAGCAGCAGCCAATGTTTATGTTTTTAAAGCTGGCTTGATGTCTACTGTTTTCCACATATGGCAAAATGTGACAATTATAGGGCATCTGCAACCCTGGAACATGGGTGGGCAATTCATTTTCCCAGAAGGCTGCACTATAAAACTGGACTAGTATTAGGGCCAGAGAAATAGGATCAACTCAATTCTGTTTAATATTAATTGAACCTTATTAAAGAAAGAGATAAAAGTGCATGTTTACCCACCGGTCTGGGACTGCCAAGAGGCTGCATGTGGCATCCGACCTTAATTTGCACAGGTCTGCTTTCTCAGCTCCAAAAATTTGACTTTGAAACCAGAATTAGATGGGCCAGTATTGGAAAGTGAATTTTACCTCCAACTTCATAAAGAAATGTCCAGAAAATATTCAGGGTTATTAAATAAAAGTTCTTATGGTTTAAAATGGTACTAATTTTGCCCCAACCAATCAGATGTTAGCTTTCAAATAAGATATGATTGGTTGGGGCAAAAGTAGCACCATTTTTAATGATTAGAACTGTGAATAACCCTGATTGTCCTTAGATGAAGTAAATAACAAAACCACCTCATTCCTTATCTGTGTAACATTGATCGATGTACCTTACTATTTTATTAAGGTCTATCCAACTTGCAGGACTAGTCTACACCTGCGGTTAAAATAAAACTCCCATCAAACCTATTACTGTCCTAATTTTCTTGTGTCATCCCTAATGTTGAAATAAAAATGAATAGCCAAGGTTTTGGGTAGACCAGGAATGAATGGATTTGTATGTAGGTTGATGGATGTGTTGGCATGTTGAGAAGTTGAAGACTGGTTGGTTGTCCACCACTAACGTTTCTTGCTTTCCATTATCTAGGGTTTTATCTTCTGGAAGTCCAGTTTTAATGGTGAAGTAAAATAATGTTTTAGGGTTGAATCAAATTCAGGATTTTGGAGTATTTCCTACTAATATTGGTTTTATTCAAAAGATTAAACTTTTTAACACAAACTGCAGATTCCATGTGGCTTCATAACACAGAGCTATCTGTCTAGGGGTTTTAGAAACAAAAAGAAACAGGATCTTACGGCAAAGAAATCAAATAGATGTGTATGAATGACGGGATTACACTTTTGTCTCTTTAGATAGTTAAAGGACAATTATGGTGTCCTTTAAAAGTAAGTGGAAGAAGTTCAAAACCAGCAGGACTCTTTCTAGAGCTGGCTGGCCATCTAAACTGAGCAATCAGGGGAGAAGGACCCTGAAGGTCACTCTGTCAGAGCTCTTCTGTGGAGAGGAGAAACTTTCATAAGGAGAACCATCTCTGCAGCAATCCACCTATCAGGCCTGTATGGTGGAGTGGCAAGATGGAAGCCACTCCTTAGTAAAAGGCACATGGAAGCCCACCTGGAGTTTGCCAAAAGGCACCTGAAGGTCTCACAGACCATAAGAAACAAAATTCTCTGGTCTGATGAGACAAAGATTGAACTCTTTGGTGTGAATGCCAGATGTCACGTTTGGAGGAAAACAGGCACCGCTCATCACCATGTGCCAAGCAACTGAAATGTTACATTGTATTCTACTAGTTGGAGCAGTGTTCTGATTGGAACAAAAAATAAAGGACATTTCCACCCCCCAAACTAAATTTTGATATGTGGTAGGAGATGGCTATAAACCTCGACCTGCTGCCTGGAATGCTTATGGCAGAATTGTGGTCTGCAGCTATACTAAAGGGGTTGATTGATAAATGAGACGTTGGAGTCCAGTTAATGCTAATACTGGTACTAGGGAAATAGCCATAAAGGTGACAAGTGTCTATTTATGCCATTGTGAGGGCGCTATTACACTGGAAAGACTCACCAACGCACACCAGTCTTGAATTCAGTAGTGTTTAAACACACACGTGACGTTTCAGTGCTCTGCACCTTCATGAGATGTATATCACTAGCCATGGTGGGCGGACAGCACCCAGCAAATAATTAAAAGACACTGCAAGATAAGGAGGTGTGCGAGGAATCCTATTGAGGCTCTATACCTCTATCACTGTTTAATCCCCTCCTAAATGCGCCCCTGCCTACAGTCTGCTACCCACGTACAGTTCCACCTATTGTGACTGTACTGATTTCACATAAACCACAGAAAAAGAAAAGGAACGCTGCACACATAATTTAGCAGTGAAGAAATATGCACATGCCCTTTATTTAAATGTAATACTGACAAATGGGGGCAGGGTGCCGGAACTACACATTAAAATTTTTTTAAAAACCTATATACAAGATAACACAATGTAACCCAGAACTCTAAAGTGTACCACTAGTGCAGGCAGCCCACAGTCTCAGTAGAAAGCAGTATATGTCTACAGTGAGAGCAAGAGTATACTATACCCAACCAGTCCGTGTCATAGTGTAACAGCACAGGGGGGGTCCATGAGGGCAGCAAGATGCAAGAGCCGGGGTAGCAGTAGGAATACGCCAAACGCGTTTTCAGCTTTCTCAGCAATCTCAATCAGTGTACTGATTTCACACTGACATACAGAATGAACCCTGGTTATGATACACTTGCCTTACATATCTCAGGCTGTGTATCCCACAATGCAAGATTGGAAATCACCGTAACAAAGTAAGTGAGGGTACGAGGGCATCGCGCCTGGTAAAGGTTTTCTATACACCCAATTTACTGTAGTTTGGGACATTTTGAAAATGTGTCCTTGTCTTGCAGTTTTAATATTCCTTTGTCCTTGTGATAAAAGTGACTTCATTTAAGGAACAGTAGGGGATTAAACTACACTGTGTTTTAAGCTAGTAGGAAGCGTGCTGTTTTAATCCTTGTCCCCGCTGATTTCGGTTGCAGGTTGGCTGCTTCTTTGCATTAACGCTGTAGAAGTAAATCGCTGGGCTTTGCCGGTAAGCGATACCTCCAATCTTTTTAATAGCAACCGTTAAACAGCAATATAATAATTTAACATTCACTAGCACTGAAATTTTACTGTCTGATGCACAGTCATGTTAGAGGTCACAGCTACTTATTTTGCAGAACGGAAGTTAAAATCTATGCTTTGCATAATCTACACTGACCTCTGGGCTTCTAGCACCTTTTTAAATTTAATGTTACTTTGAAGTCTGATCTCGGCATGTTGTGCTTTTTCTGAATGTATCTGGACTGATCGGTTAAGGACATCTCCCAACATTCCTCTATAGTGGGAGGTGGGTAGAGCCCTATCCATGATCCTTCTAGCTCTACCGCCAGACTAACAAACACACCCCTTGACCACTGAAAACCTGCCCTTTCTGGACCAGGTAGGTTCATATTCAATCTGAGGATCTCCCTCTTTGTTGCAGATTACTTTCTATTCTACACTTTTGTTTCTTCTTTTCCTCCTATTTTCGTTTTGTAGCGCCATCTTCTTTTCTTTCTGCCAAAGCCAAGGTTGGAAAGCTCATGAACATTTGGGTGCATTTCACCACTAGGCCAGCAGGTCAGTTCAACACTAATCAAGTCTCAGATTAAATACGGACAATGTTACTTCTGTTTGTGGTGGTAACTCTCTGAATATGGTAACCTTGAGTTGTGATAGGTTATTAGCTACAGCATTGTTAGAGCTAGAAATAGTTGGCAGATGATATGTTACTTGCCTGGGATGGGGGCACAACAGATTGCATAGGTATGTGTGCTAATTTTGTGGCAAATACACTTCAATGTACTGCATCTTATACTCTGATTTCTGATTCGATGGGATTTGCATGATATTCTCTTTAAAGGAGAACTATAGTCCATATACATTTTTTTCAAAAACAGTTAAAATGAAAAGTACCTGGGGCAGGGAGGTAGGACTGGTATTTTCAACCCCCCAATATCATTTCTATGATGAGGGGCAGCAGGAAGAAACTGCTTCTGCCAGGCTTCCTGAGTTCTTGAGCACAATGTTTAATACAGGAAGGTCCAGGACCATAACCTGGCAGATGAAAACTGTATGTGCCGAAGTTTATCAACAAAACAATATTGGGAGGTGAGAATAATGAATCCTACCTCCCTGCCCCAGGTACTTTTTATTTCTAAAAGGTAAAAGGTTATAATATAGTTGTCCTTTAAGAAAAAAATTAATCCAAAAGATTCTAGCAGGGATTGGCCAGCCCGTGGTGTCTAAATGACCCCACAGTATGTTCTAGAGCACCCTCTACTTTTCTATTCTCTTATAGCCTTGTAAATTTGATGACATATAATTACTGGGGTCATGAATATAATGGCTACTGGGCCTGTGTTCTCTGATCTCCCATCACATTTGTTGTGCATAGGGCAGTAGTATACCTTATTATCAGGAAGGGTTTCCTAGGAGGAATGCCTTCTAGGCAAAAATATTAATATGGGTTTTTAGCTTAGAACTTCCCAATTTACTTTCCAATGACAACTTTTTGGTGCCAACAGCAACATGCAATCACATATCTTAGCCCATCAGTGGATCGGTAAGGCTGTATAAACACCTGGTCTGATATTTCCTCCAGACAGGTAGATCTGTCTAAATACATACATTTCTATTGAAGACCATAGTATAGTATCTGAGGTTGAATAAAGACATATTTCCATCCAGTCCAACCCATCTAGCAATATCCTCATTACCTGCCGAACTGTTGATCCAGAGGAAGGCAAAAATATAAATAAAAAACTCCTTCCTGACTCCAAGTAGCAATCGGAAATATCCCTGGATTGGGCGACAATTTTTGATGTAATCAATCCATTTCTCATCCATTTTTTTATTGTCTTTGGATGAAATTATTGGTCAATATTTCAACCTAATAGACAGAAATATTGGTCATGGTGGCTGTTCAGCTTGAAATCTCTTCCTGTGTGTACACAGCCTATCAAATCCTTGATATGTGCAAAAGGATCTCAGCTGAGATTGCCATCTTCTGATAAAACATTGGCAGTGCTGTCAGAAAGTTCATTTTTTTCATTAATTTGTCTTGAAGAGACAAATTACTGTTCTTTCTATTTCTACTTTCGTTTTATTATTCCGCTTTTTTGGACTGTATCTCCTCCCACATTTGTTGAGCTAAAGACTTGAAATCTGCTAAGGAATCCGCGTAAGCGTTACATTATCGGTGAATTTCAGGACATTTTTTCCCATAGACTATAATGGTAACAATCCTCAAATGTGGATATATCGAGGTTTAAGGGTCATGAGATCAAAACAGTTTGTTTTATAGTCATAAACACAAACGCTGATATCCCCAACCCCCCACACAGACACAGGTACACCCACCTACTGACCTACCTTTCCATTGCCACGGAAGCCACAGGGTAACTGTAGTAAAAAAAACCTAATTTTGATCAATCATCAATAAAACTTAGTTATATAGTCATACATGTAAAAATACATACCCCTCAACCACACACACACACCTACTGACCTACCCTTCCATTTCCATGGCAGCCATACTTAAAGAGTAACTATAGTCAAAAAACATATTTTGGCTAATCATTTAAAAAGTTTGTTTTTTTAACCCTCAACATGAAACAGGTACACACACCTACTGACCTACCCCTCCATTACTGTTGTAGCAATCATCAAAAAAGTTTGGTTTTTTTAACCACCAACCTGACCCAAGTACACACACCTACTGACCCACCCTTCCATTTCGTTAGCAGCCATAGTTAAAGGGTAACTACAGTCAAAAAATAATTTTGACTAACCTTAAAAATTTTTATTTTTTTAAACCCCAAACTGACCCTGGTACACACACCTACTGACCTTCACTTCCATTCCCATGGCAGCCATACTTAAAGGGTAACTATGGTCAAAAAACACATTTTGACCAATCATCAATTTGATCAATCATCAATTTTGACCAATTATCCCCCAATCCTTGTATTGTATGTTTTTATTCCCCAACCTGACATTAGTATACACACACCAACTGACCTACTCATTCATTAATGTGACAGCCATATTTAAAGGATAAGTAAAAAAACAACAATCTCCTCTTCATTGCCATTATTTTTAAAACATTTTTTAAAAATGTTGAAATCTGCAGCACAAACACACACAGCACAAAGGGGGAGATGCAATGTATTTCGCTATCGCAACCTACGGACACTCCTTTCCGCAATGTATTAACACATTGTGAAAACGCTAGCGGTAAGTTGCAAACTTTTGCGTGTATTTTAAAGACACCACTGAAGAGGCGTTAATTGTCGTGCAAAAAACTAGCACAAAAACGGCGCAGAATTTATTGCATCGCTTTGCGCTGTGCAAAGAAAAAAATTTGCGACATGGCGCAGGCAGTGCAAAACCTTTGCTAACACGTTAGTACATGGGTTAGCGTGATTTTAGCGCTTATTTTCTCGTTATCGCAGGATATAACATCTCCCTAAAAATGCGCCCTTTCACGCCAAATTTAAAGTTGGAACTTAAACTTTCCCTTTCCCGTTTACATTTTATGTGTATTTAAAGGGCAACTCCACTGGTAAAAAACAAATGTTTGGTATTCAGTTTTATTTTAGAATGTTGTTCGATAAAACCTGCAGGGTTTTCTATGTGTTTTAAGAAGGATTGTGGCTTAGGGAAGGAAACATTACCTTTCCCTCCCTCTGCTGCATTTATAAAATCCTCTACTCAGGAAAAACATGAGAAGAAAAGGGAATTGTTAAATAAAACCTGAAAGGAGCAATATGGTATATGTATTGTATTCAGTTAGAGCGATATTTTAGTGGGGACACAAGCTGTTAGAGAAAGGGATGTGATGTCTGTTTCTAGTCATTAACATTATTGCTAATTGACTGTCTGAGGAACTGTTTATATACCTATGTGATAGGAAGTTCAAAATCATAACATTTCGCCACACCCATTGACAAAACCACGCCCACAAAGCCACTTTAGCATGGCGGTGGCGTGCTTTGCTCGCAGCCCGGAAATAAACAAGGGCAGCATTCTTAAGCTGACTGTATAGTTTTTAGAAGTACAGGAGACGATACAGGGGAGATTTCTAAGTTACCTTGGCAGTGGCAGTGCCCCCTCCTCATTACAGCGACTGCAGAGCTGATCCAGGATTATCTTATTGGTTGCCAGCCTATAGAATCCAGATAACATTGTGATGACATCACTTTACATGTGTGCCATGTCATGCTTTACATGCCACCTCCTCCAGTGTGCCACTGGCACAAACACTCCGATTAACCATTGGAAAGCAAGCAGTCTGCAATATGTCCTTTGGCTCTCTCCAATTCCTCTTTTCCAAATGTATTTCTGCTTTCCCCATTCTACCCATTGTGGGTCAGACTTTTAATTGAATCATTAGCTGTCAAGCTGAAAATTGTTCTGTAGCAAATGCCAATTCCAAAGCTATGGTGAAGTGTTCTGAAAAAAGATATGGGTTGCCTTGGTTCAAATTTGGTCTGTTTTTTAATAACAGTTTGAACAGCACCAATCTGTGTAACATTCACACGTAGTAGGGTGAGGACCTGTTATTACTCCACCCTGGGTACTTTAACAGAGAGGAGGGAGAAGGTTTGTATTTTAATACATAGAGTTGCCCTTTAAGGCTTGTAAGCTAGTATTTTGATGCTGTCTGGTATTGGCCATAAGACATCCAATGAAATGGCCATGTAGTTTCTATAAGTGTATTGTCCATTAACCTATGTACACTTAGTGGGAGGAGAAAAGGAGTCTTAGATGTTGGCTTGGTCATAAGAATTGCCATGTGATCCAAGCAGCCATCTTAGGCAGGCTGCAAGAATCGTATATATAGCATAGAATTTGAGGATTATAAAGGGGGAAAAAATCCTTCGGCAATCGGAAATATCCCTGGATCAACTCTACGTTTTGTATCAATACCAGTAACCTGCAACATTCCTTGTTTTTAGAAACTCATTTTAAAACATATCCAATGAACCTGCCATCACCACAATTCCATAGTTTTACCGTTCTCACAGTGAAAACCCTTTCTGAACTACTTTATAAACTTCCACTTCAAGTCCAGTTGATCTAACTTAATACAACAGATATACCATGACCTGAATGAATGAGAACCGTCACAAGCATATTCCTTATTCCTATTTATCCAATGTAACCATTTCTAACCAGTTTTATTTTTGTACCTGAAGTTGTGCTCTCTAGGTTAATATCAATAATAAATTATATAGAAAGCTGGTAAATGGTAAGGGAAACATAGTAAGGCCAAAATAGCCATGGAAAGTGTCTGTTCCTACCAGCATGTATCAATAGAAATACATATAGAAATGAAATGTTGGCTAGTAGACTGGCTGGTAAGCTGACAACTGGACTTGCTGGCAGGCTGGCCTTTTATAATTCACATACTAGAACAAAACAGCACAGTCTGTCTATCCCTAATAAAACTGCAAGCTCTTCTTTATGATATTGAAACCAGAAATGCAAATCATTTTATTTATGCAAATCATTTTATTCATACAAGGGGGTAAGAAACAATTTTGCACATTAATAAGTATAGACATATACAAGTGCTTGAATCTTAAGACATGAGAAAAAAGAAGGTCCTTTTGTAGAGCTTGCAGAATGAAGAATAGAATATCAGTGGGTAGGAGCCTTCAGAGGAAAAAGTTTAAGGTTATATCCTCCTGGCAAATCGGGCAACAAACTACACCGAACAGCCGAATGGCCATGCATACACATCGAGCATCGTGGGCCAGCAACCGCATGTATATGAAGCTTTATACAAATGAGCGTGTCAGAGTTGGTTATAGGGGAGAGAAGGCAGATGGTGCTAGTGCTGAAAGATCTATGGCTTTTCTTCTGTCTTCTCTGCACTTTCTTTGGTTTCTTCTATCATCTCCATTATGTACTTGGTTGGTCTTTTGCCACCTTCTTAGACCTTCTTCATAGGCTATCAGAGACAATTTGAAGAAAGGAGTTGAGTAAACTGAGGTGCAGAATTTATATTCCTGTCTGGTCTTCTCCAGAGCCCCTAATGTTGGGGATGTTACGTGGCAGACAAGAACCAGGTTTGCACATCTTTTTCTACTTACCTTTTCCCATTTGGGAAGATTGTGCATTTAGCAATTCATTCAGCACTTGAAGCCTGTTTTCAATATGGGCCATTCTCTGAACAATCAATGAACACTTGTTGCATAAAGGATGACATTGTAGCTTTGGCTCTGGCTCCAATTCTTCTGGTTCTTCATCCTCATAGATTGTCTATAACTTTACAAAACCCCCTTCTCCGATCAACTCCAAATCACCAAATACGGCAGTGAGATCCTAACAAAATATAACAAAATCATTGTACAGGAATAATGTAATATAAAGGGGCAGAAAAAGAAATGGTACAATATAAATGCCTTGCAGACCAATTAGGGATAATCACATATGTAAAATATCTTGATATTATATCTCTCCATTATATTCCTTAAAAATGAAAAAAAGATCAGTTTTTTGTATTTCAGAAAGAAACCCTGTATTTATCAGAATAATAAACAAGTTTCCTCTTCCTATTTACAGAACATGTCATCATGGTATTGGTATAGCAAAGAAAACAAAAGAGCACGGCATTTGTATTAGGGCTCGTACGTACAGGCCAACACCAGCCAGATATTCTGCCCACCAGATTGTCAGACAGAAAAAAAGAACTGTCAGTATTTAGGGGCAATAGATCAGATCGGCCGAGCGAGCGCTATAGTCCCTCCATGTGTACCCAGCCTTAGACTGTTGATTGGTCACATTGATAATTATGGATAATACTAACATTCCTCTACATTAATCTAAAGTAAAACTACTATGGATTTCCAATCCCCACTTAGTATCAAAAGGAAATGTGACTTAAATAGAAATCAATGGGGAAAGTATTGTTATATCGGATTATATATTACATCTATTTGATTGAGATACTTACTTCTGGTGTTAAGAAAACAAGTCTATATCTCGTGTCAAAGTCGACCTTGGAGCATTGCTAAAGTAAAGAAACAATGAACAGTTGTCAATTTCCATGTTGTATATAAACCCTGAGATTTTGGGGGGATTAACAGACCCTCATACAAACCAGGGACTATGTGATACTGGGAGATTTGATTGGTTTATAAAGCATTTGAATTACCATCTTACCAGAGAGGTGTATTCACCATCAATCTGGCCAACGTCAGGGCATTCTTCAGTGGAGTTCTGAAAAAAGAGATTAAACAATGTTATACGTCCATCAAGCAATGTCACCACCTCAACTCCTAACTATTAAATACATGACGTACATTACTTACTGTACACTTCTTTTCCCCATCTCTTCCATGTAAGCCAAACACACACCTGCAAGTAACAATGCCCGGTATAACTGCTAGTAGTGTATTAATATCTATTTGATTGAGATACTTACCAGAGAGGTGTATTCACCATCAATCTGGCCAACGTCAGGGAATTCTTCAGTGGAGTTCTGAAAAAAGAGATTAAACAATGTTATACTCATCAGATGAATTCTGGGAAAAGGACAGATTAAAACAAAATGTAAATAATACACTGATGGATATTTATTTAGTATCAAGAATCAACAATTCGGAGAAGAACAACTACCCCCTTAAAACATGGAGCCTAAAACAACATCCAGAAAAATCAATGAGTTTCTGAGAATTCTAACAGCTTATTTTATCCTGGGTCTATGTCATTAACTTATATAACTATGGGGCATTAGATGGTTGAGGTATAATGTTAATATATTGTTATTAAATGAGAACTATACTGCCTATTAATCTCAAACACCCTCCTCCCCTAACACTAGAGATGTAATGTGGGTTTGATTAGAACCCGGTTTCGAATTGAATCTGAAGGTTTCGAAGTCTCGACAAAACTTTCGGAACTCCCGAATTTGACGGAACCCGAATTTTTCAAATTTTCGATTTTTAATGAAAACTAAAGTAGATAATTATTGAAAATCGAAAGTAGTCGATTTTCGAAAAACAAAAAAATTTAAAGTAGATGATTTTCGAAAATCGAAAGTAGCCGGTTTTCGAAAATCGAAACTCGAACTTTCCAAAAATTTTTACAATTCGAAAACGAAACAAAACTTAACAGTTTCGAACATCTCTACCTAATACTTGCAAGGGTATGGACCTAAACTGATAAATCCTCTGGTGATACCCCATACCATCCTGTCTAAAGGTGCCCATACACATGCAAGTCCGATAGCATGTGTACCGGCAGACCTCATTGGTTTTTGCCTACACAGGCCCGACCGATCGGGCAGTCTTACCTTCTTCATGCATCTTCTGAAGATGTTAAGATGGCTGAAAATCCGTCGTACTTGTTTTAAGGCCATTTCTTTAAATACAAAATTAAAGAGAGACAGATTAGATTGGTTCCAAGTCCAGTGTTCTTTCTATATATTGTTCTAATGTTGCCCTAGTGAAGCTGACATGGCCAATCACAATGTGTTTAAACTGTACAGTATAATGAACTACAGTTGGTTATATTCTGTCCATTATCTATCATAGAAACTGTAAATGAAAGAGGCTGAATTATATTTAAGAAACTACAAATTAAAAGGATATAAAGTTGCTGATATTCCACTAGATTAACACATCACATTATTTAGTGTAATACATCATTTCTAAACAGGATAGATGCACTTCACTGTACTGTCAATTCTAATTTTATTTACAGACCTTGTACATAGCTTAGTATGGTTAAAAAATCATTCTATTTAAATTCATGTTAGAATTTTGGGCAAAGTGCCCCTGTATATAAGTGGAAATAGAGAGACAATAAAATGTGTTCTCACCTCTTCAGCTTCAAAACAATTGTGAAAAAATGTCTCTAGGTTTGCAAACTTTCACATCACATGACAAGCCTGTGTGATGTAATATATGCAAATTTCTCCCCCCCCCAAAAAAAACAAAAAACATGTTGCCATGGAAACCACTATGCAGCACTGATGTAGGTAAAAGAGTGACCAACTGAAAAATGACCTATTGATATTTAATCATAGAGTTTTCTTTTAATGTATAAAGGAAATCTAACAATTAGTTATGATGCTTAAGCAACTTTAAGCAATTTTATTATTTGGAGATGCCCATATGTATTGGTATGGACTTTTTATGGTATATTGTGATAAGGCGTTTAGACTATTTATTTGAATTAATATGTATTGGTATGACTTTTTTCTGGTATACTTGTGATCACCGGTTTCGACTATTTATTATTACTTAATACTTTGGGTCATGGACTTTATATGGTCTGTTTGTGATACGGTGTTTAGACTATTTATTTGAATTAAATGTATTGGTATGGCACTTTTTAATGTATGTTGTGATAAGCGTTTAGACTATTATTTGAATTATATGTAGGTATGGACTTTTTATGGTATGTTGTGATAAGGCGTTTAGACTATTTATTTGAATTAATATGTATTGGTATGGACTTTTTATGGTATATTGTTGATAAGGCGTTTAGACTTTTGAATTAATATGTATAGTGTATGGACTTTTATGGTATGTTGTGATAAGGCGTTTAGACTATTTATTTGAATTAATATGTATTGGTATGGACTTTTTATGGTATGTTGTGATAAGGCGTTTAGACTATTTATTTGAATTAATATGTATTGGTATGGACTTTTTATGGTATGTTGTGATAAGGTGTTTAGACTATTTATTTGAATTAATATGGTTTATGAATTGTACCATGTGATTCAGTGTTAATAAATAGTATGGTGATTGCAGAGCACTAGTGTTTGATGTAGGATCTGGGAGATCATTTTGATTCCCATATTGTTCGTATTCTATTTTTATTTACAGACCTTGTACATAGCTTAGTATAGTTAAAAAATCATTCTATTTAAATTCATGTTAATATTTTGGGCAAAGTGCCCCTGTATATAAGTGGAAATAGAGAGACAATAAAATGTGTTCTCACCTCTTCAGCTTCAAAACAATTGTGAAAAAATGTCTCTAGGTTTGCAAACTTCACATCACATGACAAGCCTGTGTGATGTCATATATGCAAATTCCCCCCCCCAAAAAACATGTTGCCATGGAAACCACTATGCAGCATTGATGTAGGTAAAAATGTGACCAACTGAAATATGACCTACTGATATTTAATCATAGAGTTTTCTTTTAATGTATATAGAAAATATAACAGTTATTATGATGCTTAAGCAACTTGGTCTATAAGTGACATTGTCTCACAAGAACCAAACTCATTTTTATAAATTAAATTTCATGGCCTGCCCCATCCCGGACCACCCAAATCCCACCACTGGCCACCCTAGCCCTTGCCACAGTAGGATCAATGATGGTGGTCTAGGACATGTGATTATCCCAGTGATATTGGCATGGTTGGGTTAAGTATATTGATATGACATAGTAGGCAGCTGTTGTCAGTTGGCATAAAATAAAATCTCAAGCTGGGTACATACCTTGCAATTCTTTGTCCTGACTGACTGGCACTTGACTGGTTGGCTAAGCCGAAGGACTATCGGTCACGAAAAAAGTAGCTGCAGCCGACAGTTTGCCGTGGCCGATGATGCGGTCAATTTGCCTGAAAATTCTTCATTAGGTATAGGAAAACACGTGATTAAAATTGCGTAACGCAAATCGCAACGCACCCGAAGATAAAGCGTTTTCTGTGCGTTGCCACGTTTTCAACGATTTGAAATAAACGCAAGCGCAAACGCAGAAAAATCGCAGCAGTGTGGCCTAGCCCTAAAGGGCATGTCCACCCAGCCCCAGCCGCCATAATAGAATTATCAGAAAGTCCCCCAATCTTTACATACCTTCCCTCTCTCCGCTGCCTCGCTGCCCTGCCTTCTGCTTGCATGAAACTGCAACAGGGGGCCGGCAGCCGCGTCCATGATTGGCTGAGGGGCTCAGAATGCTGGGGGAGAGAGGGAAGGTGAGTAGAGTTCAGAGGACTTTCTGATAAATCTATTATAGCGGTTGGGGCTGGGGGAAGAAGCCCTACTATATTGCCAAGGGGATTTACACTAGGGGGAGGGAGAACAAAACGGGTGGGAGAGGGAGGGCTGCAGTGCGCATGGCAAAATTCTTCCGGAGAGGAGACAGGAGGCAGAGTCTTATGGCTCCTGGTGGCCAGTTTTTTGGACTTTGGGGGAACATTACAGGAGAACCATATGGAGCTGGGATGTAAGGTAAGGATTTTATTACACTACAGAGTGGGGCCAGTAATGGGTAAAATTATAGTTTTGGGGGTGGACATGCCCTTTAAAAATGTTCCACTAGTTCCAACCATCTCTACATCTTCTTCGTCTATAACCATGAATTTTTGACAACGCGCCTTAAAAATACTTTCTGAAAGAAAAAAACACCATCATCAGTCCTCACAGAAAATCATTATCCTCAGCAATTGAATTAAGAAGGAGAAGGCAATCTAATATGTCATGTTTAGTTTTATCTTATGGATAATGCCCCATGTTGAGCAATTTCTATTTAAAGTTACCTGTCCAAGCTAATGCGGTTGTTTTCCCGTACCCTTTTAATGCATGCATTCCTCTGTTAATTTCACATCCTTTCTGTTGTGTGCTCTAAGCTGGGCCTATTAGCAGTCTCAGCTTGTGTCTTGAAGCAGGTGCTTTAATAGCTGCTGATGTTGATTTGTTTCAACAAGCACATTATGTGTAATTCCCTGGCTTTAAAAGACAAGGTTGCATTTAAAGGGAAATTCAGTGCAGAGAAAGAAAAAAAAGGGATTCTCATTGTGCAGAAAATCAGCCATGTATGTTTTTTTTTTTTTACACTAGTGGTTTAGTGTTTTGGTCTGAGCTGTGCACAATTTTAGTGCTTCCTATCCTTGAATGTAAATAATGAAATTGAGGAGCGGGATAAAATTGCATTATTAATTTGCCTGGTAACATTGTTCTAATGAACTGTGGTCTTGTGGACGCGTGTCTGATGTTGTATCTCTTTGCCATTGAGCCAGTAGGGCGCCATCAAGGGGTTACAGGAGGTACTTCTGGTGTGGGGCACAGAAAATTCTGACAGTGTCCCTGCAGGTCCATGAACTTGGAAGAAGTGGCACTAAGCAGTATTTTATTCAATTGTATTGAATCATTAAATAGTTTGCAATTTGTTTATTTAAGGAGTCCCTGTAGTATTACTGCTACATATTGCCAGGCGGCTTCTGTGGAAATCAGCCTTTCGCCCAGGGGGGTTTATTACACATCACCCGGGGCTTCCATTACACTTATTAGTAAAAACAACAACTCCATACAGTGAAAAAAGCAGAGGTGAAGAACAGGGAGTTTACTTTAAAGGACAACTAAAAGTAAAAAAAACCTGCATGAATCTGTAATTGACGACTTACAGATTGTGTAAGTTGGAAGGGATCCATCTAGTTCTCCGGGTTTTCAGCTTTTACAGAGTGGGTCCAGGACCCTGATACTTAGTTGCACATGCTTGGTGGATTCTCTTGCCCCCTCCCTCTAAAATCAAGACTGAGTAGTCAGAAAACCACTAGGAAGGAGGGACTACAGAAATCTAGATATTACATAGGATTTCCCCATAATATTGCTTATTTCAGAGAAGGTAATCAATATAATCATAACAGACTGATATTTTAAATGATTCCCAGACAGATTTCTTAGGGGAGCCAATTGTATGATTGATAACACATAGGCCAATATTTTTTCATCTGTTTTTCTATTGATAATCTGCTAAGATTAAATTGGCTGTCTATTGATTGGCAAGTTGAAGAGAATTTATTTTTATGATTGAATCCAACGCTAGATTACATAGAGCTGTTAACGTGGCCATAGAGAATACACTGAGCACATTGAAGCGGAGTGATGAGGTCATAGCAGGGAAGTGACACGCATTCGTTATAAAGATTAATGTAAAAGACACACTTAACCAGTAGGAAGTCACAATCGCTAGAATAGCTTTTTACCATTGGATAGATCCCAGATTTAAGGTAGCGATACACGCGGTTTCCACATTATGATGGGAACCGCACACTGGAACCGACGCTGCATAGGGGTCAATTGTATGCTAGCACAGACATCCGTCTGCATTATGGTTGGTTGGTTTTGGCCCCTACACACTGCCGATGTAAGATTAAATTCTGTCAGCCTGGTAAAAAATGGAAAATTCCTTTGGATCGAATGGAATTTGCCAATTGTTGGGTCTGTAAAATCCATGGCGAATCAACCACGATAGATGCATATGTGCATAGAGTAAGGAGTCTTCTCTCCTGGCCCCTGCAGGTTTTATTGAAGAACGGAGGTAAGGCACAGTTCCTTTTCTCTGTTCTTCAATAAAACTGAATACCAATCAGTGGAGATACCCCTTAAGGGATGGGCATCAGACTTTTTTTACTCTACACATGCTTATTCAATAAGAGGTGCAAAAATTTGTCCAGGCTGTTAATTTGCCTCAACCAATCAGATGTTCCCTTTTCGCTGGTCTACTACAGCTAGAAAACCTGATAGGTTGCTGTAGATTAAAGCTTTGTACAAATGTGCGATTGCTGGGCCTGACCATACACTTACAGATAGTGTGTCACGGGTCGGCCCCATGATCGCACGGGCTGGTACACGCCATGGGATGTGTTCTTTCCAACCGCTCATTCGCCAACTAGAGAGCGTGCGTCCTCTAGAGAGCGTGCGTCCATAGAGGACCACATGACCTGCATGGTTTTCCAACAGTCTGATTAGCCATTTGTTTGATTCGGATGAAAAAACGGTCAGACGTTGATCTGGCCGCCCAAATAAAACATCCAATATTTTGCTATAGGTTTAGACTATTTATTTGAATTAATATGTATTGGTATGGACTTTTTATGGTATGTTGTGATAAGGCGTTTAGACTATTTATTTGAATTAATATGTATTGGTATGGAATTTTTATGGTATGTTGTGATAAGGTGTTTAGACTATTTATTTGAATTAATATGGTTTATGAATTGTACCATGTGATTCAGTGTTAATAAATAGTATGGTGATTGCAGAGCACTAGTGTTTGATGTAGGATCTGGGAGATCATTTTGATTCCCATATTGTTCGTATTCTATTTTTATTTACAGACCTTGTACATAGCTTAGTATAGTTAAAAAATCATTCTATTTAAATTCATGTTAATATTTTGGGCAAAGTGCCCCTGTATATAAGTGGAAATAGAGAGACAATAAAATGTGTTCTCACCTCTTCAGCTTCAAAACAATTGTGAAAAAATGTCTCTAGGTTTGCAAACTTCACATCACATGACAAGCCTGTGTGATGTCATATATGCAAATTCCCCCCCCCAAAAAACATGTTGCCATGGAAACCACTATGCAGCATTGATGTAGGTAAAAATGTGACCAACTGAAATATGACCTACTGATATTTAATCATAGAGTTTTCTTTTAATGTATATAGAAAATATAACAGTTATTATGATGCTTAAGCAACTTGGTCTATAAGTGACATTGTCTCACAAGAACCAAACTCATTTTTATAAATTAAATTTCATGGCCTGCCCCATCCCGGACCACCCAAATCCCACCACTGGCCACCCTAGCCCTTGCCACAGTAGGATCAATGATGGTGGTCTAGGACATGTGATTATCCCAGTGATATTGGCATGGTTGGGTTAAGTATATTGATATGACATAGTAGGCAGCTGTTGTCAGTTGGCATAAAATAAAATCTCAAGCTGGGTACATACCTTGCAATTCTTTGTCCTGACTGACTGGCACTTGACTGGTTGGCTAAGCCGAAGGACTATCGGTCACGAAAAAAGTAGCTGCAGCCGACAGTTTGCCGTGGCCGATGATGCGGTCAATTTGCCTGAAAATTCTTCATTAGGTATAGGAAAACACGTGATTAAAATTGCGTAACGCAAATCGCAACGCACCCGAAGATAAAGCGTTTTCTGTGCGTTGCCACGTTTTCAACGATTTGAAATAAACGCAAGCGCAAACGCAGAAAAATCGCAGCAGTGTGGCCTAGCCCTAAAGGGCATGTCCACCCAGCCCCAGCCGCCATAATAGAATTATCAGAAAGTCCCCCAATCTTTACATACCTTCCCTCTCTCCGCTGCCTCGCTGCCCTGCCTTCTGCTTGCATGAAACTGCAACAGGGGGCCGGCAGCCGCGTCCATGATTGGCTGAGGGGCTCAGAATGCTGGGGGAGAGAGGGAAGGTGAGTAGAGTTCAGAGGACTTTCTGATAAATCTATTATAGCGGTTGGGGCTGGGGGAAGAAGCCCTACTATATTGCCAAGGGGATTTACACTAGGGGGAGGGAGAACAAAACGGGTGGGAGAGGGAGGGCTGCAGTGCGCATGGCAAAATTCTTCCGGAGAGGAGACAGGAGGCAGAGTCTTATGGCTCCTGGTGGCCAGTTTTTTGGACTTTGGGGGAACATTACAGGAGAACCATATGGAGCTGGGATGTAAGGTAAGGATTTTATTACACTACAGAGTGGGGCCAGTAATGGGTAAAATTATAGTTTTGGGGGTGGACATGCCCTTTAAAAATGTTCCACTAGTTCCAACCATCTCTACATCTTCTTCGTATCATTGTGTCAAGACTCAAGAGTAAGACTTAAAATTTGAAGCGCCATTTTACAGATTATCACCACCTCTATTGGATAATTTAGCAGATTCCATCATTAGGCAACATTTTAACCCTCAATTATAATCACAATGAATAATATAAGTTGAAATAGTCTAGAACACTAACCATTCCCACAATCCAATTTTTATTGCTGATGGCGTGTTACAAAAAAACTCCATACTGTCACTTAAACTACAAGTATCACACCTGGTAGCCAGTGGCTTTAAAGGGCATGTCCACCCCCAAAACTATAATCCCCCCCACTACTGGCCCCATTGTGTAGTTTAATTCTTACCTTACATCCCAGCTCCATATGGTTCTTCTGCTATCCCCCCCCAAAGTCCAAAAAAACGCCCACCGGGAGTACTGCAGAGTCCATATAGGACTTTGCCTCCTGTCTCCCCTCCGGTAGAAGTTTGGCATGCGTACTGCAGCCCTTCTCCCCCTCCCGATTTAGATTCCCTCCTCCTAGCGTAAAAACCTTTTCATAGTATAGTCTCCCTGTTCCCCCAGCCCTAACCGCTATAGTTTTAATATCAGAAAGTGGCTCAAACATTACTTACCTTCCCTCTTTCCTCCGCCGCACTGAACTCCCGGCAGCCACGTCCGAGATTGGCTGCCGCTCAGCCAATCACAGACACGACTGCCGGTCCTGCCCCTCTGCTTACATTTTCGCGCAAGCAGAGGGCCTGGCAGTGCGGCGGAGGAAAGAAGGAAGGTAAGTAATATTTGGGGCACTTTCTGATATTAAAATTATAGCGGTTGGGGCTGGGGGAGCAGGGAGACTATTACATGAAAATTTTTTAAGAAGGGTGGACATGCCCTTTAAAGGAGAATTAAAGCAGAAATCTAACTGCAGCTGTGCTGTCTCTTTAAATCTAAAGCTGCTCTGCTCACCTCCCATAGTGCTGCCTTAGGTGAGAAATCCTGTTTTATCTTTAAGTACTGTCATGGTGACAGGCAGGATCCCCTGTTTGTGTTTACCTCCCTGCTTGGGCCGCCGATTCACTTCATTACCTGGTCATGCTCAGTGACAGGAAACTGTTCTAACAGGAAAATGCCTCCCTGTACTGTTTATCCAATGGGCTTCCTTCTGCTGCTCCTGCCCATCCTCCTTCACTAACCAATGAGATTGTGCCATTCTTGGGTGGATTCCATCCAATGGGCTTCCTTCTGATGCTCCCACCCATCCTCCTCCAGTAACCAATGAGAAGGCGCCATTCTTGGGTGGCGTCACACAGTGCAGAGCTGCTTCCTGGTTCCCAGTGTAACAGGAGGACTGGGACCTTGTTCTAGTTCCACTGACAGGCTGGTCACTGTGTGAAAGATCCTACTGGGATCAGGTTATTGTTATTCCTGTTACTGCCCCATTACCTAGCGATACAGAGTGTGTGTACTCAGGGAACATTGTATGGGATAAGATTGTATTGTGTAGGGACACTGATTGTATGGGATAAGAATGTATTATGTAGGGACACTGATTGGATGGGATAAGATTGTATTGTGTAGGGGCACTGATTGGATCGAGATAAGATTGTATAACTACACATGCGAAATGGTCTATATATAATATTGTGATTTTAGTCAGTGGGTGTTTCTATCTGCCTGTGTTTTATATGGGATTACAGGACACAGTTGATAATATAAGCAGAGCTACAGTTATTACAGACTGGTTGCTTTTACACTGCAGTTATTTGACTTAGCTTTACTGCATGTGTTTCTGATCTCTCCTTTAAGCCCTATGGGTATTTTACTAGCCAATTTGCACTAGAAAGGAAACAACTCAAATTCCAATATGGCTTTCTCATCGTTCTGTGGCTTGACACAGAATAGTATGTATTTCAGGAGAGATCCAAACTTAAAAGAACTCGAGGTCAGGTGATTCCTCGAAACGTTGTGTACCTGGTTTGTGTATTGAGCACTTAATAAATGGAACTGTTGTGATAATATTCTATTTGAGTGTGCTTCCCTATGAACTAAAATAGAATTGATACTTACCTGATGTGGCACAGGCTACAGGGGAGTGCACCTCACAATCTACCTGGCGGGATTCCACTGAACAATTGATTATTGGATTCCTTGAATAAGACCTGATTCACTATATTTTTTAACAACAAAAGATCTTGAAGGAATTTGAAAACTAACGTTCATCCTTATGGGAGAGAACAGATTGGTGATTAAAGGCTGGTTACGTTATACCTCTAGAGCGACAGAGGGTCTACAAGGCAGGTGTGATGTAACCATCTTGAAAAGTAGGTCACAGCTAAATGAAGGCAGCTACAGTGTAAGAAGTTGTGATTATACAACTTGAATAATAGATGCACTTCTGTGTGTGTATCATAAAATATACAGTAAGACGTACAGTAATGTAAGGGAGGATCTCCTGGTTTACAAGACCCATATGTGTTTCTCTCCTTTGTCCATGGTCCTCAATCCAATACTTTAAATTATGCAGGCTTTTTCAATATGCCATAAAGTACAGTGTAGTGTTTGGTGTTATCCTGTCCCTTCATAGAATGTTAATGTCAGACTCACTCCGCAAAGACTGTTACTGACCATCTCATAGGAATGACCCTCAAAATGGCCAATTCCGTAATCAGTAGGCTCCATTTTCCAGGCTTAGCTTTACTAGGGCTTCTTGCCTACCTCAGTCTGTCTGATGGCCTTTATATAGACACAGTATCGCACAAAGGGGAGTACAACCCTCACATTTTGCAGTCATTAATTTACAACCACAGTCGTAGATTTATAATGGTGATTGCAATTCTACCATCGCCCATACAATACTATAGCGTTTTTTTGCTACTGCATGGTGTTGCACACATGAAGGTTCGTACATTTACAAACATTTGTTCTCCAATGTCAGATCATGCCCATATATTTATAATAACCAGGTGTTTCCGATATCGTTGGTTAATGGTGAGGGGCCCCAGGTAGATTACTGGGGCCCCTCACCATGTTACTCCATAAAACACTTTCAAACTGATGGCATGTGGGCAGTTTTCTGAGCAGTTGTCGTTGTTAAGCCATACCAGGTGTCACACGTTTAAGCCAATGCACACACCATTTTAGGCCATGCCCTTTCCTGCCAAATGAAACCATGCCCTTTACATACTTTATAGAGACTGATAAACAGACAGACAGATAGATAGCTAGAGGGAGAGAAAGACAGACAGATAGTGAGAGATACAGATAGACAGCGTCTAATTAACCCCTACGTTACCACACAGTGACCAGTTTACCCCTACATAATAGGACTTTCAGATCCAAAACAGTGACCGATTAACCCCTACGTAACCACATAGGACTTTGAGATCCAAAACATTGACCAATTAACCCCTACATTACCACAAGGTTTTTGGGACCCAAAACAATGACCAATTAACATCTACATAAAATAGATTTTTTTTTTAAACTGAGGCTAACAACATAATCTCCCCTAGCTTTGCCTTTAATGCAAACAGGCCAGGTGTGCGGTATATAGTCTGAGCACTGACATGCTGACCTCCCACCCCTTTAACCTGTTCCACAATGGTGGAAGCACTCATACGCAGTAGCGTAACTAGGAATCACTGGGCCCCCCTGCAAAACTGTGATTGGGCCCCTATCTGTGATTCATCCACAGTGATTATAAAAAATAAGAAGATGGGCCCCCCTTGGCTCCCAGGGCCCCCTGTGGTTGCTCCCCTATAGTTACACCCCTGCTCATACGTCTCTTTGCAAAAGCCAACCTCTGTATATGACGTGCACTCATCTTCTTTGGTCATCCCTGGCAAGGCCTGTCCTATGTAGAACCTGTCCTGTTAAACCGTGCTGCAGCATGCGCCATGTCAAATTCCAATGACAAATATGAGAGTGTGAGAGCGATAACACCAAATTTAACCCAACGGCCCCCCATTCACACCTGAGACCTTGTAACACTAACGAGTCACATAACACCGGGGAAGGGGAAAATGGCGAGTTTTACAGCTGGTTCTACTCAGAACAGACCTTGCCAATTATCAAAAAAGCAGGGGAGGGGCGTCTTACAAAGGCATTAAAAACGAGGCACAGACTTCTTCAAGCAGAAACCCTCCTCTCCCCACCCCACGGACCTTCCTTCATTAATTGCAAAATCCACTCTTTGCTTGTTCTTTACTCACAGTGCCGGGATTTTAAAGATTTATGAATTCCGCCCAATATTTCCAATGGTCTTGGTTTTTTTTCTCTCCGTTAATCCCCCTCTACTCCATTCATCAAAAAAAAGGTTTATTGTGTTTTGGAAAGCTGTTCGCCTTATGTATCTACTGTACATTCCTTAAGTAAGGAAGACTTAATATAAACCAGCATCTAAAATGTTCCGCTGCTATGTCATACACATAGGAGACCTTTACCAGCACTCAGTTTAAAGGGCTTGTCCACCCTTAAATCAAAAAACTGCTGACATGTCAGTTATATGCAAAAAACCCAGAATGCTATGTTTCCCAGTGTATTACATACAGGTATCAGTAACTAGATATTTAAAGGGTATGTCCTCCCCCCAAATCGAAAGATGCTTCTAACAGTACTTACCCAGCCTTCTTTACCCCAGGGGCACCTTTTCCGTGCACGGAAGTAAGTAAGAGGGGCCGGATCTGCAGCGTCCCCCTGTGATTGGGTGAGACGGGTTGGCAAAGGTCTCTGCCTCCGTTTGCTCCAAGAGCTTTTTATAAGATTGAACATGTGCAGAGGAGGCAGCTGGTGAAACAGCAGTCAACCATTGGTTGTGATGTCAGCAGTGACAGCTTTGATTGACTGCATGGAGGGAGGGGCCAGCTTACTCTGCCAGAATGGGGACAATACTTATCCTTAAATATCTGGTTAGTAAAGTGTTGAATGTATCAGTTGGGGTTGTGGTCAGAAATGGGTGTCCCTAGGAATTTTGGCACCTGAAACTTTTGAATGCCACCTCTTCAGCTTAACATGTGGCTTAACGTGTGGGCGTGGCTTAATTGTGGGGTGTGGCAACACTTTTGTATCTGAAAACATTTATACTGTTGTTATAACACATAAAAACATACATTCTCTAGAAAGAAAGATGTTGGGGAAAAGATTTGTAAGCTTGCCACAACTTCAATATAGACTCTTTCAGAAGGGCCCTAACTAAGCTAACTAGTTTAACCTAGCCTAAGCTAACAAACTAGCTAAAGCTAGACTAACCATATGAAAATTCCAATTTACCGTATATAATAGAGTACAAACCGACCAGAGTATAAACCGAGGTACATATTTTTACCAGAAAAAACAAATAAAAGTGACTGACTCAAGTATAAATCGAGGGTTGAAATTATGACCACTACTGCCTTCTGATTCTGTGATGTTTTGAGGCTTTAGTTGCCCTTTAAATGGACAGCAGAATTCCCATACAGTAATCCCATACAGTTATAGCCAAATCCAGTATGTTTATCACTGTATGGGATTACTGTATGGGAATTCTGCTGTCCATTTAAAGGGCAACTAAAGCCTCAGAACAATACAGAATCAGAAGGCAACAATAGATAACATTCTCCTTCTGATTCTGTATTGTTTTGAGGCTTTATTTGCCCTTTAACTAGACAGCAGATTTCCCATACAGTAATCCCATACTGGATATGGCTATTACTGTATGAGAATTCTGCTGTCTATTTAAAAGTCAACTAAAGCCTTGGCACGCCAGATGTTTGTAAACTACAACTCCCAGCATGCTTTAGTAGCTGCAAGTTGTAGTTTCCCCTATAACCCTCACCCTCCCACCCAGGATGCCCGCCTTCTGTGGGCATCCTTCTGCAGTAACTTACATGAGAAATCACGCTCCCTATACTGATGCGCCAGCTGACGTCACTACTCGGCACCCAACCATATTGTTGTTGGGTACAGTGACACCCTTACACACCATAGCATTGTATAGTACAGTGACACCCTTACATACCATAGTGCATGTACAGTGACACCCTTACCATACCCTATTATTGTTTGGTACAGTGGCATCCTCCTATGCCATAGTGTTGTTGAGTACAGTGGCACCATTACATGCCATAGTGTTTTTGGGTACCGTGTCACACTCACATACCACAGTGTTGTTAGGTAAAGTGACACCCTCACATACCACAGTGTTGTTGGGTAAAGTGGCACCCTCACATACACAGGTGTTGTTAGGTAAAGGACACCCTCACATCCCAGTGTGTTGGGTAAATTGGCACCCTCACATTACCACAGTGTTGTGGGTTAAATTGGCCAACCTCAATAACCACAGTGTGTGGTGGGTAAAGTGGCACCCTCACATACAATAGTGTTATGTACAGGCAAAGAAACAAATAAACTGGATCCCACACCCAAAGATACCAGCCCCCACCCCCCCCTCTCCATAAAATCCACTCACAGTCACATGAAATTAAAAAAACACACATTGGTGTCCCCATTCCCCATGCTCCTGATGATGATGCTGCTGCCTGCTGACGGTGTAGCTGCGGTTACAAGGATAAAAAAATGACCGACCCCATAGTTGCCAACATCTCCAAAAATTTCCAGGGACACATTTCAGAAATGAATGGTGCAGCCACAAATTCTAGCCAGAGCCCACTTTCATAAAGGCGACACCCAACTTTTAACTGTCACTGATTTTACAAAAAAAACTATATTTATGTTGTTGCTATTACAGATAGCAAAGATGCCAGAGATAGATAGATACGAGAGTGACTCCAGATTAAGATATCAGATTAGATAGATAGATAGATAGAAGATAGATAGATAGATAGATGATAGATAGATAGTAGAATGAACAGGATGAGATAGATTAGAGGTGATAGATGAAGATAGAATAGATAGATGTGATAGATGGACCGATAGTGATACAAGAGATAAGATTAGAGATAGATAGTGATAAAGAGTTAGATAGTGATAGATAGATAGATGATAGATTAGATGAGATAGATAGTGATACGATAGATAGTGATAGATAGATAGACGGATAGCTGCTAGTGATTAGATAGACGATAGAGACTTAATAGAGATAGATAGATAGATGAGGGATTAGAGCATAGAGATGATATGTGATAGAGATGGATAGTGATAGAGAAGAGATGTAAAGATATAGAGATAGAACGAGATAGGATAGTGATAGAGAGAAGAGAAGTATAGAGATACGACGAGATCACTAGTGATAGGGTAGATAGTGATGGGTAGAAGATATAAGTTAGAAGATGTAAAGATAGATAGATGAGTGATAGAGCTAGATCATAGATAGATAGATACCGAATAGATAGATAGATAGTAGATAGATTAGTGATAGAGATAGCTAGATAGGATACGAGTGATGAGGAGATAGTGATAGGCTAAGATGAGTGAGTAGTGTAGATGTGATAGTAGTAGATAGTGATGATAGATTAGAGATAGATAGATAGAGATAGATATAGCTATAATATAGAGAAATATAGATGATAGATGACGATCAGATAGGTGCTGAGATACTAGATAGGTGATATTAGATAGTATAGATAATAGATCACGTAGTGGCTGAGATACGAGAGCATTGATACGATAGATATGATAGATAGATAGATAGTAGTGATAGATAGATAGTGATAGATAGAAGATGATAGATAGATAGTGATAGATAGTAGAGAGATAGATAGTAGATAGGATAGATATAGATAGATAATAGTATAGATAGATAGATGATAGATAGACTAGAACAGATGATTAGATATATAGATAGATAGAAGAGTGATAGATGAAGATAGATAGAGAGATAGATGATGTAGATAGATGATAGATAGATGAATAGATAGTGATAGAGAGATAGGATAGATAGATAGACAGGACGCATAATAGATAGATGATGATATAGATATAGATTAGATGATAGATAGATGATAGATAGATAGATAGATAAAGATTAGATAGATCGATAGATAGATGATAGGCTAGATAGATAGATAGATAGATGATAGAGAGATGATAGATAGATAGATAGATAGAATAGATAGATAGATAGTAGTCAGTGGATAGATAGATAGTGATAGATAGATATGATAGATAGATAGACTAGATGATATAGATAGGATAGAAGATAATAGATGTGAATGAAAGAAGATAGACCTAAAAAAAACTGTGCTCAAATTAACTGTAACTAAAAAAGTGACAGTTGCTTGGGCTCTCAGCCTCTCCCTTCACTTCAGCAACCGACAGGAGACTCAGCAATTTGGCGCAGGCGCTGACACAGGAACCCTCAGAAGTCCGTTTTGTTTCCCCCCCCCTATCCCTCCCCCATTCCAACACATAGAGGGCAGCAGAGCGGAAGTAAGTGCCGACATTGACTCAACAAGACTGACAACTTTCCACTGACTGTGTTCTCCGGATCAGGATGATCCAGGACAAAATTTCAGTCAGGGCAGTTTTCTGGTTTCCTAGGTTCGGACTTTTCCCGGGACATTAGGATAGCGGGACTGCTACCTAAAATCTGGGACTGTCCCGGTAAATCCGGGACTATTGGCAAGTATGCGACCCACAGTGTAATACAGTGCTCTGTGCTCTGCTATGTCCGGCCCGCCCCTCTCCTCTACTCGTAGGCTCCGCCCCCATGCACTTACGCACCGCACAGACGCTCAAAGGGGGCATTACAGAGCTGCTGCCCGATTGGTCCCCACTGGCCGCATACAGAGCAGCTCACACCTCGCAGAGTTAAAGGCGCAGCCGCTGAAGCCTGCAATTTCAAAAAAAATTTGCTTCATCATGCTTGGTAGGAGCGGCACTGGGCAGAAACTGACAATTGACCATCTTTTTGTTTTAAGGGGGAACATTCCCTTTAACCTTTAAACAAATAACCACAACGGCTTATTTCTACTCAAGATCTTAAAATAATATTTGGTAGGGCACCAGTATTATTTAGTATAATAAAATGACATAATATAATGTAATAATGTATATATTATACAGAAATTCACATAGCAAACTAGAACTTCTCACCAATTACTCAGTGGCTGTTTGGCCAAAAGTTCCACAATCTTGTAAAGTGTGAAAAGCTTCTTCCCAATACAAATGTTGGTTAACTGTAACCTTCCTACTGGACCTACCACTCCTGTCAACCAAACATTACTAGACTATTTATTTGAATTAATACGTATTGGTATGGACTTTTTATGGTATGTTGTGATAAGGTGTTTAGACTATTTATTTGAATTAATACGTATTGGTATGGACTTTTTATGGTATGTTGTGATAAGGCGTTTAGACTATTTATTTGAATTAATACGTATTGGTATGGACTTTTTAAGGTATGTTGTGATAAGGCGTTTAGACTATTTATTTGAATTAATACGTACTAGTTCCAACCATCTCTACATCTTCTTCGTGGAGTTTTATGAAAGTTGCAGTCACTGTACAAGACTATCAATGAGAAGGCACAAGAGTTAATGTAGAACATCTGCTAGAAATGGAATCCAGGTGTCTTCTTATTTACCTTAGGCTGGTGTATTGGACTTTGGAAATTTTGCCCATTAAGGCACACTATACTGGACGGTATCACATGGGAAATCGCACATGCTTGTGCTCAGTTTCCCGTGTGATGATGCCCGTTTGCGTTGCGATCCGTGCAATGTTGTGCAATCTGAGCACAAGCGATTTACAAAAAATTTGTGATCACATGCTCTCCGAGAATCGGATCACAGCGCACCCAGTGTGGCCAGACCAATTTGTGCTCCTCCACCACCCTCCTCTCCATAGTTACTGTAACATTATCCAGGTAAACGTTATTATTCTTACAATGCAAGGTATTTCACAACAGTCCTTAAACTTAGCTTGCAACCAGCGCTGAGGACTCTGAGCATGGGACCAATGCAGAAAAAATGAGTATGTACAGAAAAAGTACAATGTGAGAAATATAAAGATGGAGACCCTTCAGTGTACACATTTCACAGCATAGAATGCCACTTTCCAGCTATGAATTCTGTTTGTCAGTGGGGCAATAATTTAAAAGGCATGCCCATCCTTAAAGGGTATCTATACTCTAAAAAAAGGAATTTTCAAAAATTGTACTTTTTAGATACAGCGAGATCCCACTACTCCAATACTTTGGATTTTAAATCTGAACTGTAGATTCTGAGAAATCATCCTTTGAAATCACAGCATTTACAGGGAAAGACCTGTCACTCCAAGGCAGTGAGTAAGGGAGGGTGGGGCAATTAGGAGCACTCACTAAACATTAATAATTTAATGAGAAAGCAAGCACAGATAAATATGTGAGTACCACCATTGTACTTCTCTCAGATAATGTAAAGTTGCTTGAGTGAGTATAGTGACCCTTTAAACCAAAAACTGGTGACTTGTCAGTTATCTGTCTGCAACCCTAAGGGCTAGCACGTTTTTCGTGCATTTGCACATGCGTTTTGCAATTGTGCCGCGATTTTTGCTAAAATGAAAATCGCAGGAATGCGAAAATTCCTGAGATTTCCGATGCACATGCGATTGCACGTCTTCGCATTTTGGTAACGCATGCGTCCACCATTTTTGGTGCGTTAACACATGCGTTTCCATAACGGAAAATCGCATGCGCAAAAGCACAAGAATCACGCACACAATCGTGCGATAACGCTCGTGGTTGTGTGCGTGATTCCTGTGCGTTGCAGTGTGGCCTCAGCCTAACTGCTATTGTTACGAGTTTATTACATGTATTATTATATGCATTTGTTACTAATCATAAGTTCTATTTCTTTCTGGTATCTGCCTCCTCCCTCCCTCTGCTCAGTGAGCTTTTTAGAAGCTTGAGCATGTACAGTGGTGTTCAGTAACCTCCTAAATGCCTTTTTAAACATTTAGCCCACAACATTGTTATTTGTAACCAATCCCAATATTCCTGTAGGAGCAAAATGTCCCTTAGGTCTAGGCCACACTTGCGCAATTCGGATTGCATTTTGCGATCCGATCGAGATAGCGATTGTATGAACCCTATGGACCTGGCCCTACAACATGAGCTGCTCTCGGAGACGTTTTCGTAGCGCCACGCGATCACCATTTTTTGTGCATATCGCATGCGCTCCGATAAAATTTAATTCAGAAACGGAAGCATGCACGATCGCACGCCACTGTGATTGTGCGTTCTTCCATGCACCCTAGTGCGGCCACAGCCTGACTTGCAGGTGAAACAGACAATAAAAAAACAGAACAAAATATTTACAAATACTTTCATCACTTTATTATTATTTGACGCAGATCAACAAGATCTGAATTTCTTTTCCCCCATTGTGTAGTCACTTTTATATTCCTATAAAGAAACTAAACAACAATTCAGCTAAACTTTTCCTTGGAGCCCATGGGTAATATTACATTTTGTCTGATTTAAAGCAGTATGGCAACTCCCTCTTATAGTAATAAATACTTATATACAGATAAATGTGACTCTGCGCAGAGATTCTCAATATGTATGTCTTGGTGAATGGTGAGTAAAAACCTGCTTATCATACAATGTATTTGCCCTTAATATTCACATACATAGTACATCCTCCGGGAACATTCATTATCCCACCACTTCCCATCAATAGATGTGAAGGATACGCAGTTCTCCAGCGTCTTCCCGTTAGGTTGAGTTACCAAGTGATCTTTGTACCAGTTGAAGAATGAAACCCGGTGCCCGTTTTCATACTGGTACATCCCTTCGGAGCGCAGATCGTTGATTCCCATCCAGATGGGCCAGTTGAAGGGAAAGAAGGAATCATGGACATATTTAGCTAAAGCGCCATGTTCTTGTTCATCTATCGGCATGGCAAGATTACCACCGCGGGAATGACAAAGCTTCTGAGCTGTTTCATAGTTTTCAAAGTGTTGGAAAATCAAATAGCACTTTCTAAAGTATCTTCGTCCTTTGAAACAACCTGGAAAGGAAAACACGACGAAGTATTAGTTTCGGTAACTTAAAACAGTAACAAAGAAATAACATTGGCTCGACCTGTTGCCATTGGTTTTTGGGATGAACCGGAGTTGGGACCCAAGCTCGGTTTCGGATAGAAACTTCTGGTTCTGCATTTGAAATTTCAGTTTTAAAAACATTGAAATTGTAATGTGGAATTTTAAACATTTTTACTGTACAAACCCTGTTACATTTCTATACAAAAGTAGTATTGTTATGATGTATAAAATTCCCCCATTGCCTTTAATGGAGAAGGCCTATAATAAGGTCAAAATCTGCTGTAACCATTTCATATTTGTAATTGCTAAATAACGCTATACCTGTTTGAATTCAGTAAAACCCTTCACTACAGAAAGCCCTCCCCCTTCAAATTCAAATTTTATTCCCCCTCCCCTTTCTTTAACAAGAAATATACAAGGTAGCTCTTTCTGGATGAATCGCTATGAGCATGTCTAAGCTCAATGAGTTAAGGAAAGGGGCAGTAACTGCAGGGCTCTGTACTGTAAAAGTTTACTTGTTTCTTTGATTAAAGGGTATGTCCACCCTTAAAACAAAAAACTGGTGACTGTTTATTACATGTATTTGTAACCAGATAAGTCCTCTTCCGTTCTGGCAAATGTATCTGTCTCCTTTCTCTGCTCAATAAGCTTTTTTTTATAACCTTGAGCATGTGCAGAGGAGGCAGCAGGTGAAACCGCAGTCAATCACTGGCTGGGATGTCAGCATAGAGCATATTTGTCAGCATATTTGTATAAACAAAAATGTATGTTTATCTCTCCATTCTGGTACAAAATACTTCTGTTAGAAGAGGCCAGTACTCCAGACCCTAATACAGTGTTGCAGTATCGACAAAAAACCCCAACAACAACATATACGTTCTTTATATATTTCATTATTATGTTGTTGCAAATTTTCCAAACTTTGTGAAAGAAATAGATGTACTCTGTAGGATCTGTAGAATATTCATACTTAATTAAGACAAGAAAATAGCTTGGAAAAACAACAGCCTGACACATGTTTCTGCCTTGGCAGTCCTACCTTCAATCTGTCCAATTTGTCTTTGGTTCCTTAAATTCATTTCAGAAATGGTTTCAATATTGTCATCAACATCAGCAAGTTTAGTTCGTAGCTTGGAAACGGTCTGGGACATCTGGTTCACTTTGATGTCAAGGCCGTAAAACTGGACACTTAGACGGTGGATTGTGGATTCTATAGAGCTTAGCCTGGACACTAGAAGGAGCAACAGAATATTCATTATTTTACCAATTGTGGTAATGTACCTAATTATCTCAGCTGATGCTGGAATTCTAAACATTTCAATTGGCTGCTTTCTTTTACACCTCAAATGTTCTTTTATTTTGATAGGCTGAATATTTGTTCTAGCCCTGCCTACTAAACGTAATTATACAATAAAAAATATTAAAATAGTTTCTTACACAGACAGTAAAATAACATATCATGGGTAGATTGTTGTAATTCCCTTAAATGAATTCTTTAAATAGATTTTTATTACATTCTGCAACTGAAATGATATTAATTATGACTTTTATATATAATGCTGGGTCAAATGCTTTATAATTGCTTCTGCAGGAATTATGGGGCTATGAGCTGGACCTTTGAAAAACCATATGGGGTATTTAGGGCAAACCCAGATGTGAGGACCTATTAGTTTAAGTCCTTACCCTGTGTACTATTAGGGGAGGGGTCTATTTGGGAAGGCACTTCTGTTGCCCTTTAATTCTAGGGGGACCAGGTATCTTCAAGGGCATCTTCGAGGAAAGTAAGTAAAACAAAAATGGGTTTTTATTCTATTGCTGGACATGCCTTTTAAAATAACTAAATTATTTCATTACAGAAAGCCATTTAATTATATTTAATATATTCCCTTATACTTTGCTCTCCCTTTAGCACAAGAAATAGAAAATAACTATCTCTATCTCTCCTGGGTTAATCACACTAAGCATGCCTGAGCTCACTGAGCTAGGAGAGGGGGCAGAAACTGCAGATTATTTTTGTTCACAAGATGTTTGCATGTTACTTTGGTTCAGAATTACTTAGAGAGACAAGCAATACATCATTTTAATTGACAGTTTCTGGGCTTTAAAGGACAACTAAAGTCTCAGAAAAATATTAAATTAGAAGACAGATCTCCATGATCTAAAAACAGTAATTTAACTTTCTAACATGAGGTTTGTGTCTTATTTCCCAGTGTTCCAGTATCACACAGTGTGGTCACTGACCATTATATTCTTTACACATGCTCAGTCCTAAGATACTGCAGGAACTTGTTACAGTTGGAACAGTTGGTCACACCCACTAGTAGCCTCTAGCCAATCCTTTTACAGGAGAGAATAGGCAAGGGAGCATGTGACTAAGATCAGGGGTGTGGCCAGTCACTGTACATACACACGGTTATTTCATCCAGTTCTACAAGTGGTAACATTTACTTTAATGCTATTTACTGTATTGCTATTTTACAGTTTATTGGTGTTTTTAGAGGCGATATCTTCAGATTCTGGAGTGTAAAAATTTGGGTTTAGTTCTCCTTTAAATTAAGGAAACGTGTATGAGGTTGGAGATGTCAATTGAATTTGTTTTGGATTTAAAAAAAAGGCAGGACCAAATCAATACATTGTACAACTAGAGTTGCCATCTTACCCTGCAAAGCATACCGTATTCAGTACAGCTTTAGTACAGATTTTAATAAAATCATCATTTTTTCCATAGTGAAAAGTAATAGGTAAATCCAGAACAATAGATTATTACGGATAGTTTACTTATGTCAGCAGGAAGCATATAAAATTATAGGTGTCTTGACATCAGTCCTGTAATTTAAGTCAATGTTAACTGTGGGGCTTGAAAATTCTAAGCTCTTTCTACATTTACATTCCAGTACAAATATTAATGTAGACGTTTTGGTTAACAAGAAAGATGTTAAGAAAATAAACCATCTCGCCAATGCAATGTACGACTTTCTGCTCCGTGTTTTAGGCCTTGTGCATTGCGCTACTTTTTTTAAAGGATCGATCCAGGTTGTTACAAAAAAAGGAATGCTGCACGTATTTCTGGAAACTCAACCCTCCATTAAGGGCTAGGACACACTTAAGCGCACGTGTGCCTCCGTGCAAGCTTCCATGTACGGGCTCTGCTCTTCCGCAATTGGCCCCTTTATGAGCAAATATGGACCAAAGATGAGATTGCATGCTCTCTGATAGCACACAGAAGCACAGAGCATGTAGTGGGGCCCATAGGCTACTACATACACCCAAAATGCGCTAGTGGGGCCAAGCCCTAAAATACCCAGGACCTGATCTGCTTGGTCCTCAAACCTGGGATTGCAACATTTTGGGAGAAATATAATTGACTAAAGGGCTGTTTTTTGTCTGACCCAATGCATTTGACTTAGCCAATGGAAAGATACATCTTCCTATTGATTGCGTCCTGCACACACCGAAGGGTACAGGCTACACCAGACTCGCAATCTCAACTTTCAGTAAGTATCTCTCCCAAACTATTGCAAATAGTTATGGAAAGGGAATAGGTGAGTTTCAAGGGTATGTCCACCCCTTCTGGGTCCTTTTGCTATAATATAGGTATAGGTCCCCCAGCCCCAACTGCCATAATAGTTTTTTCAGAAAGTGCACAGATCTTTACTAACCTTACCTCTCTCCTCTGCCGCACTCTCCCGGCCCTCTGCTTGCAAGCAGGGGGCGGGACCGGCAGCCGTGTCTCTGATTGGCTGAGAGGCAGCCAATCAGGGACGCGGCTGCCGGATGCTCAAAACGCCAGGGGAGAGTGGTAAGGTAAGTAAAGATCTGTGCACTTTCTTTAAAAACTATTATGGCGGTTGGGGCTGGTTGGTATCATAAAATAACATCTACTGCATAAATTGCTGATAATGTACGGTATTTTAATACCGGTTGGTCCATTCTAGTTTTAAGTCGTGGTTGTAAAATGACTTTACATACATAATAATGATTGGTGCCAATTGCAGCAGTATTTATTTTACCGCGGTAAAGGAATGGTAACGTTATTTACCAATATTTATAAATTCTTCCCAGGTAGCCTTGCTTGACAGACATCCTGCCTTACAGTCACATAATGATGTGCAGTGTTAATCAGATTTAACATGTAAAATATCTCCTAGCCCATAAGGATGAGATGAAATCTCTAGATTATCCCTAATACAGAACCTTTTACATTTACTGTCATGTTTCTCCCTGCAGCTAAAAAGTCTCCGGCCACAAACAAAATAACGAAAAGCAGTTTACTGGCAGGTTGGGATGATTGGTATGGCAGCATAAACTAGGCCACAGCTGGGGGGACTGCAGGTCACCTGAGTTAAACAGTGAAACCAGCATTAATTTAAATTATCTTTATCAATGAAATGTTTTCTACGGGCTCCTCTTGACTATATTGGATAGCAGTCGTCCCCCCCCCCACACTGTCCTGACAATGGTAATAATGTGTTTTTGCACTTACTAAAATAATTGAAAGTGTCATCCTCTGGAGTCGTAGTTGACGGCTGTTGATTGGACATTGAAGACATTGTCTTCTACTGCGTCATCATCATCTTCCTCTGTGTCTTCTTGTTCCTCTTCCTTCTCTACATCTTCCACGTCCACTTTGGCTTTGTGAGAATCAGAAATGGTTGTAACGTGGGAGGATAGTGTAGTGTACTTAGTTCCTGGTAGTCGTGTAGGGACGGTTACTTCTATTGTTCCCAAAATCATCTAAAGAAATGAATATTCTATTAATTTTGTTTTGTTTTTAAGGGCATGTTCACCATTAAAACAAAAAACTGGTCACATATCAGTTCCCTGCCCCCAGTTCCAACTAGTATATTCAGCACAGTTTTACCTGCATTACTGATCAGATATTAAAGTATAATCATTGCTTCCATTCTGGTAGAGTAAGCTGGCTCCTCCCTCCCTGCAACCAATCAAAGCTGTGACTGCTGACATCACAACCAATTATTGACTTCTGATTCCCCTGCGGCCTCCTCTGCACATGCTCAAGCTTATAAAAAGCTCTGTGAGACAAGGGTAGAGGCAGATTCCTTTTCCATAAAAATGTATCATTAAATCTGGCTACAAATGCATGTAATAAACTGGTAAAAATAGCAGTTGGGGTTGCAGGCAGACACCAGTTTTTTTTTAAGGGTGGACATGCTCTTTAATAAAAAAAAAAACAACACATTGGTCCCAAAAAACAAAGCATGTTTAACACATTTAACCCTTCCTTGCCAGTACTAAAATTTGCAGAATTTCACCCCTTAAAAGGGGAACTAAACATGTCTTGCTGCAGTACAGGTGAGCCATCCTCGTTGTGGTTTATTTCCTATGAATGAATGAGATCATATCTTGCTTGGCTGGGTGACATCATGTCCCAGCAGGATTAATGTGTAGCTTAGGGAAGATACAAGTAGAGATCACTGCATTGTCCTCAGGAGAGTTGCACTGTAGGGGCTCTGTCCATTAGACACAAAGTGGATGACACTTATAAGAAGTTAAAATGTGTTACACGTCTGTCCTTATATACCAATGTTTAAAATGGCCCTGGAAGCAATCAGTACAAGAACTGTTCCTCATCAGCCTTGTGATCTGGGTTGAGCTGCACACAAGACCGGTAACTCCACCAAACGAGTGGAGGGGACGGACCCCTCTTCACCACATCACAGTGTTAAAGAGGGTAAATCCTGGTAGAATTTCACCAGTTCAGAAAGAGATTCACGGCCCAGTGTCCATCTACTGGGTGATCTACTCAATATAGACATGGGGTGGGCAATTTAACTTCCCAGGGGGGCCGCATGGGAGGGTAAAATAAATAACATTTTTCAGAATGGGCCTAGTAGGTGTTTAATTCTTTTAGATCCATTCATCCATTTTAATGAATCAAATAGCCACCTAATTATTTTTTTAATAAAGTTTTATAGGCAGCAATAGTAGTGAGTCTCATGGAAAAGTGTTATATCTGTATATAGAAAACGTAGGGGAACAAACACACCTTCTAGGTACCGGTCTAGTACCAGCCCAGTCTGGCCCCCAGGTGTGAGATAGACGGATATATCTCACATGGCAACATAACAAAGTCTATTCACCACGATACCCATAGTAATTTATAACTCTATAATTCACAACTGCTTTGAATTATAATGGGAGGGGCAGTGATATTTATCAACTACATATCTGATTGGTTGCTGCAAATAGCACAGGCAAACTTTTGCACCTCTTATTGCATTTGTTTCATGTTGATGCCCTAATATCTAATCACTGGGACTGCAGCCTTGTGGTTTTCCATGGTCATGGAGCTCCCTGGTGGCACAATATCCTTATATTACACTGTAAGTCGTGCATTATCCCTTATATATAATGCTGCCAGGTAAAATCCTCTCACCTTCCGTAGGTTTGTATCCGGTCCCTTTTCTAGCTCAGTTCCACCTTGTTTGCCGCCCACATCCACCGGTTCTGTTGCTGTTTCAACTTCTCTTTCCCCTTCATCCGCAGGTCCCATCACAGCTTTAACTTGCCCGTCTCCCCCGTCCGCAGGTTCTGTCACCGCTTTCAACCAAACTTTATTCAACGGCGTCTCTTTCTCTGACAAGATTTGGGGGGTCTGGTTCATGAACAACGTAAAAAGCAAAGCTGCTTCAAACAACATTTTCTCCACCCGGGAAGGAGCAGAAAAGAATAAAAATGAAATAGAAAAAGGAGGAATCGCACTTTCTCCCTCTCGCCCCTGTGACGTTCTCTCTCTCTTTGTTCTGCGTCTCACGTGAGGTCTTTTTCTAAATACAGGAAACGTCAGGTTTCTTTACATGGGCCTGCTGTGCTGCAGGGGGAGAGGGGACGGGATATCCAGTAAGAGCAGCTTTGGCAGTGGGTGAGAGTTAAGGTGGACGGAGCAGAAAGCCCAATAAACAGCGCTGCACGTGGATGTGATATTTCTTTAAAGGGATTCTTCCTGTGGAAAGAGATTCTCAAATATTTGCGAATCGCTCAGCCCTCAATGGGACTATACGTGGATCCTTTGTAACTGTCTCCGTGTGTTCGTGTGCCTGTGTGTTTACATTTCTCCAGAGCCAACTGCTAACCGCGAACAGGAGAAATAAACTCAGGGCTTGGAACGGGGATATTTTCCTCTCTGTCTCGCCAATGTTCCGCCTGAGCTCCCGCACTCACACTGCCAACTGCTTCTAGAGAGTGGCTCACAGACGTGGCTATAGACTGCACTAGGGTTACTCTTACAATGATTTCTCTATTAGGGCTTTCCTTCATTGTTGCTTTAGGTCAGGAATGTCTGACCTGAATAGTTTCCAGATGTTTGGAAACTACAACTCCCAGCATTTCTTGGTTGCAGAATCTGGAGAGCTGTATGTTTGGTTTTCATGGGGTGGGTTCCAGGGGCGTAACTGCAGGGGCCTGGACCCCCCTGCGAGATTGGAGGCGGGGCCCCTGACTCACCCCCCCTCCCCAGAAGATCTGCGCTTTTTAAACAGCTGATCCCACATATGAAGTAAAGATATCCGCAATCAGCTGTTTAAAAGACCGGAACCAAACTTAAAAACAGCTGATTGTGGAGATGCTCATGGGCCCCCGTACCTGCCGGGTCCCCCCACGGTGGCGGGGGTGGCCATAGTTACACAACTGGTGGGTTCAATGTTTAGGAGACATCATTGTACCTTTAACTGGGAAATTGTATCAATGCTTTAACACTATTAAAGCCAGGGCACTTTTATTTTAAAGATAATAAAATGTTACATATAAAAATTTTAAGGAATGCTTAACCACGAAATTAACTATTTACCCCTAAATCTATTTTTGTATAGTAGGTAGGAGCAAGTATTCCTACTTCAAATTTTTGTTGTCATTAAAGAGGCTCTCACACTGTCTACCTTACATTAAAGGGAAGTAATGTTACAATATTGTTACAGGTTGGGATGTCAGACAGAGAACTGACCTCCTCTATCTGTTGCAGTATTGTGAAGTAAGGCATCAGGTTGGGTACCCACGGGTTACCCGCTTTGTGGGTTGGGTTTACCTGCTTTGTGAGTTTGAATGGGTTTGGGTTGAGAGAACTGCAGGTTGGGTTGTGGGTCGGGTCGCGGATATGAAGGAGGGTAGAAAAGCAGGCATGGATCGAGTGTCAGTAGCGGTTTTGGGGGATGGGTCAGGTGCGAGTTTGGAAATTTAGACCTGCACAGGACTCTAAGGCAGACAGAGAAGGGGAGAGCAAAGATTCTTACAATAAAAGTTTATGAAACTATTAAGTTAAAGGAGGATGGAGTTTTTAATAATGAATTATGTTCAGGTGATGTTATTGTTGGTGCTGCTTCTCTTTTCCCAAGCTCCTCTGCACTATTTGCACCTCCTTGTGAGCCAAACTCTTATTTACCACAATCCTCATAGACTTGAATGGGGCTTACATCACCAACAGCAAATGACCCTGGGAGACAAGATGAAGGAGAATTAATAATATGAATGGTTAAAAGGTATTTGTATTAAGAAATGACAACACAAAGCTTGGTGCTTGTGAAGGTTCTCATTCATCCAGGTCATGTCTGTTGTATTCAATTAGATCAAATGACTGAAATGTAAGTTCTGAAGCTCGAAGACAACTACATTTCAAGAAAGACATTTCAAGTCAGTGATCTAAATTGAATTACAACAGACATACCATGACCTGGATGAATGAGAACCCGTCACAAGCATCCAGGTCATGGTATAATCGTTGTGTTCAGTATCAGTTGATCTAACTGAATGCGAAACTTAGGTTTAAAGGGAGGTCCACCCCCAAAAACTTACGATAACCCAACTACTTGCCCCACTCTGTAGTTTGTAATAAAATACCTTACTTACATCCCAGCTCCCAATGAGTTATTCTGTAATCCCCCCACCCCCCAAGTCCCAAAAACTGCCCATATAGGACTCTGCTCCTGTCTCTCCTCCGGGAGAAGTTTGGCATGCGCACTGCAGGCCCCCCCCCTCCGTTTGTCATATAGTAGTGTTCCTTCCCCAAGCCCCAACCGCAAAAAGATTTTAAGAAAGTCTCCCGAACTTACTTACCTCTCTCCGGCGTTGTGAGCAGCGGCAGCCACATCTGTTATTGGCTGCCTCTCAAAACAATCAGGGATCGGCTGCCGGTCCGGCCCCCTGCTTGCAGTTCATACAAGACGAGAAGACGGCAGTGCGGAGGAGGAGAGAGGTAACGGTAAGTAACTATCGGGGACTTTCTGAAAAATCTTTTATAGCGGTTGGGGCTGGGGGAAGGAACACTACTATATGCAAATTTTTTTTACAGGGGTGACATGCCCTTTAAGTGATTTAGGGTGGTATAATAAGGTATTAGAGTTTATCTTTTTTTTCTGGTTGTCGCAGGTTCAGAGTTATAGGGAGCATTGTTTGAGGGGGGGCCAATGGCAATTGTTCAGTGGTTTCTTGTCATGCTCATGACCGATAATCAGGATTTGTCTATTATCCTGTGTGTACATAGTCCAGTCTGTGTACAGCAGATGTTTGGATTCAGTAATCAACTGGACTTAAGTAAATCACTGCTGTCATGACCGATAATACAGATTTCTGTCCATTAGATCATCATATGACGCTCAGCTAATGAATAGGTCAAGTGACTGCTAAAGTCGGAACGCTAGACCTGTGTTGGAATAAACTGATTTAGACTAAATCTAGAAATGACGAATAAAAAAACTTGAAGAGTTAGAGTCAACGCATCCCATTATATGCAAGTAAATAATCTAAAAATAAGAACTGAGATGAACGCAGGTAGAATCTCATTCCTAAATGTATGCAAAGCTTCTTGCAACTGAAATAGCGACGCTAATGACATCAACAATAGATTGTAACGTCTTATTCATATCTATTAGATCAAGGCATGCTGCACTTATATCGATTTATCCATAATTAAATATATGACACGTATAAAAGATGATTCATTCATTTTATATTATCTGTATAACTTCCTGCACTTATCCCTTTGTATGTATACTCTGTATTTATAATGTAAAGCTGCGTACCAAGTAGACACAAATATACAATACATACATACTAACAGTAATAACATACAGAAGACATTGGCAAGATGGAGGAGTTCATCCATGTTTCTAAGGCAGGAAGAAGAGAAAGAACCAAAAAAACAGCAATAACCCTGTCAAATCCACATGGTTTTAATTACTTGGCAGCATAAAAAGATTAAATGTTTCAGTGAACATCTAGGAACAACAGTATAGATACCTGACCAACATGTCCAACGCCCAGAAGTAATGCAACAGAAATGGAGCACATGAACCAGTACTTATTAGCAAACCGATGGCGAGTTTCGAACGGGACTGCGGGTAGGATAGATTTCATTTGGAATCCCATTTTCCCATCTAGAAATTCAGTCGCGTCTCAGCCAATACTTTATAAGCTGAAATAATTACAAAAGACATGCCAGCTCTAAAGTCAAGCTTCTATCATCAGGAGAACATTATGGAAAATAGAAACAAATTACACATGTTTTATATAACATTTAGATTTTTTTAACTATAAACAGAACAAAAGGGCAGAAACATATTAACTGTTAGATGTACTGTTAGATTAATTCATGTAGAACTACAGTACATCTATAAAGTAATGATCAAATGTGGTCCAAAGGTTCATAATGAAAATATATTACTAGTCTTAAGGCTGTTACATAAACCAAAGCCAGAAGCATAGATTTCCCCCTTATAGTGTGCCAAGCCCAGAGTCCCCCCTCAGTGTCCCAAACCCAGAGTCCCCTCTCAGTATCCCAAGCCCAGAGTCCCCCCTCTGTGTCCCAAGCCCAGAGTCCCTCAGTGTCCAAACCCAGAGTCCCCCTCTGGGTCCCAAACCAGAGTCCCCCCTCTGGTCCCAAGCCCAGAGTCCCCCCTCATGTCCCAAGCCAGAGTCCTCCCTCAGTGTCCAAGCCCAGAGTCCCCCCTCTGGTCCCAAGCCAGAGTCCCCCCTCAGTGTCCCAAGCCCAGAATCCTCCCTCAGTATCCCAAGCTGAGTCCCACCTCAGTGTCCCAAGCCAGGAGTCCCACCTCAGTGTCCCAAGCCCAGAGTCCCCCCTCAGTGTCCCAAGCTCAGAGTCTCCCCTCAGTGTCCCAAGCCCAGAGTCCTCCCTCAGTGTCCCAAGCTCAGAGTCTCCCCTCGTGTCCCAAGCCCAGAGTACCCCCTCAGTGTCCCAAGCAAGAGTCTCCCCAGTTGTCCCAAGCCCAGAGCCCCCCCAGTGTCCCAAGCCCAGAGTCCCCCCTCAGTGTCCCATGCCCAGAGTCCTCCCTCAGTATCCCAAGCTGAGTCCTCCCTCAGTGTCCCAAGCCCAGAGTCCCCCCTCAGTGTCCCAAGCCCAGAGTCCCCCTCAGTGTCCCAAGCCCAGAGTACCCCCCTCAGTGTCCCAAGCCCAGAGTACCCCCTCAGTGTCCCAATCCAGAGTCCCCCCCGTGTCCCAAGCCCAGAGTCCCCCCTCAGTGTCCCAAGCCCAGAGTCCTCCCCTAGTACCAAGCTGAGTCCCCCCTCAGTGTCCCAAGCCCAGAGTCCCCCCTCAGTGTCTCAAGCCCAGAGTCCCCCCAGTGTCCCAAGCCCAGAGTACCCCCTCAGTGTCCCAAACCCAGAGTCCCCCCTATGTGTTCCCTTGCCCAGAGTCCCCCCCCCCGAGTCCCCCCTCAGTGTCCCAAGCCCAGATAGGTCCACCCAGTTACCTAAAGGTGCCCATACAGTTTACCTTAAGACCGATCCAGAGACATTAAATCAATTGCTGAAGAACCCCCTTTCCGGATCTTCTTTGCCGCCAACATAAGATTGCGAGGTCCCACTTTTACCATTCATTTTGCGATCATATGTCGGTCGCAAAGAAGATCCAGAATGGTTGTTCTTCATAAATGAATTGAATGTCGCTGGATCGATCTTAAGGTAAGCTGTATTTATGGTCACCTTTACACTACACAGGCGCTATTTCCTCCCAGTACTGCAGGCAGCTTTCCATTCCCTCGGTCTGAAGCGGTGCGCTAACTGAGGACACTTGCAGGCTCATTTACGGTGTAGTGCTGTGAGTACGCATCGCTCCTCTCACCTATTTAACGTTGCATTAACTGATTTATGATTGGTTAGCGCAACGTCAAGGCCAGCTTTGACGCGGCAGCACGAGTACCCAAAGAGGCACTCGCTCAGCCGTCACAAAGCAATTTACCAGAGGTTGAGCAGCTCTTTGCGCTAATCGCTGGCAATAAATACTTACGTGCAGGTGAGATCCACCCAGAGTCGCACAGCCACTGGTAAATCCCGTACGGGAGATTTGCCCAGAGAGTTTGCAGCTCTGGATGAATCTCCCTCACCTTTACATCAAACACATGAAAATACCAGTAACCTGTGTAGTGGCGTGCCCACCTAGTGGCGAGGTAAGGGAAGTGCAGGGACACAGACAAGGGTTTAATTTTATAGAATGCTCATAAAATGAAAAATTTGACAATGGCATCCAGGGGCCTAACTGCCTGCGCAACCTCCCCGAGATTGCCGGCCGGGCCCCCAGACCCACCCCCTTCTACAGCCAGCTGTTTGGGCGTATGAAGGAAACATACGTGCGATCAACGGTTTAAAAGACCTGACCAGAACTTCCGGTTCGATTCCAGAAATTCGGGTACGGTCTTTTAAACAGCTGATCACGCGTAGTTTTCCTTCATAGGCGCAATAAGCTGTTTCGCGGAGGGGACTGTCTTTGCCCCCCCACGGCCGCAGTGGTGGTGGGAGCAGTAGTTATGCCACTGACTGCATCTATAGGGAAGGAGGGAAATTATGATTATTATGTGAATCAATGGCATGATTATTATATCAATGGATGGGAGGGGAACTAGTTGCAACTGAGCCAATTAGGTCCCAGAAGGACTTGCTGATGTCACTGAATTCCGATGCTTTTACCTTTTCACAGATTGAGCTGAACAGGGTGCAGATGGGAAAGGATTTTTTTTAGACCCACACAAAACTTGTTTCAACAAGAATCAATATAAACATACATTATCCAGTATACGTGTACCGTGTACTCTAATCAGGTCTCTATTGCAGTCTCAGTATTTAGAGCAATAGTTTTATTTTTAGTAAGTTTGAAAGTTTAATTCAAGTTTCATTAGGTACAGAAATCTGACAGGTTGTTGAGTTTCATACAAAGCTAAAATCACCACGTTTCATTTGGCACCAAATACGGGTTTGGAAGGCGCCCAACTTCCCAACAGTGAGAGAATTTTGTAGAAACATTCTGTGATTAAAGCAGGAAGACGTAATCATTCAAACCTGTGCGGCACATTTGATATTCAGACATGGGGAACACGCTCCCTCCATTTAGAAAGCTGCCATCCCAATCACATTGCTTATTATATGCTGCACTGTAAGGGTATGGAATAGGAACTGAGACAAAATGCCTAAAGGAACTTTTGGAAAAATCGTCCCCCTGCCTCCTCCTGACTTTACCCTCTTCTTCAGTGATTAACTACATTAGGAGCGGTTGGTATTACTCCTAATCACTCAATGCATAGATGTCCTCTCATGTCCGCTGTGCAGTTTTGGAATCCTGTGTACAAATTGGACATCTTTGAAATGGAAAGGGTTCAGAGAAGGGCAACTAAATTAATAAGGGGACTGGGGGAGAAGGAATATGAAGAGAGACTTGATAAGTTACAATTATGTACGCTAGAGAAAAGGCGCTTGCGTGGGGATATGATTACTGTGTATAAATACATTAACGGCCATACATTAAACTATCTGGGGTATTGTTCACCAATAGAACATGTCAGAGGACACGTGGACATTCCTTAAGACTGGAAGGAAAGAAGTTTAGTCTTCAAGCTCGGAAAGGGTTTTTCACTGTGAGAACGGTAAAGCTATGGAACTGTCTTCCAGTGGACGTTGTAATGGCAGGTTCATTGGATAGTTTAAAAAGAAAGCTGGATGAGTTTCTAAAAACAAGGAATGTTGAAGGTTACTGGTATTGATACATAAAATACAGTTGACATTTCCGACTTCCAAATCAGGAAGGAATTTTTTTCCCTCTTCATACTGGTTTATATATGTGCTGAGTCACCATTTTCATGCATAATCAGAGGCGCTGGGACTATTCCTTAAATGTGCTGAGCCAAGGAGTAAATTATCCAGCAGCAGTTCCTGTGTTTAACTTTATCAGAACTAGAGGTGTCATCGCAGAACTAGGGGAAGGGGGTTTGGCTAGATGGAGTTTTGCTGGTCTTCAGATGGTCTTCCCATGAGATTTCAATGGTGAATATATTGATAATGTAATAAAATGAACATCATGCCTGACATACCCCACAACCTTAACTGACTCTGCCCCGAGCACCAATGTATTAGAAGTTTCGTAATGTTTTTGGATTTACGGATCTCGGGAAATTCCTGAAGATCCGAAAACGGAACCTACTTTCAGGACTTCGTAAATTACTTTCGAGTTTCCGATCGTATTTTTTAGGATTATCGAACGTTCAAGGCTATTTCCGAGGATTATCAATTACAGACGGAATGTTCGGATTTTGGAACCAAAGGGTTCGGACCCGGATCCCACTCTGATCCTACTCTACTACAGTCAATCAGAAGGGAAAGATAAAGCAATACGGACAGCTACAGTATCAGGTCAATGACCTAGAGATTCACAGATCAGTCTTATCCTACATACTGAGGAACGTCTACTGGGAGTCTCGAGTCTCTCTCTGCCACAGTGAATAAATACATAATGGCCAACATCCGAATAGTCCAGATTAGTAAATAGCATTCAGATTCTCAGTGACGGGATCTTGGCAACGTTTGGTTATAGAAACAAGATAAACTCCAACAACTGGTCAGGCCGATGCGCACAGGGACACACACAAAAATCTGCTGCAATATTGGCACTGAGGTGTGTAGCGCAGACACAGGGAGATGTAATAAAAGTTCTTATTGTTAAAAATGTGCTAATGTGCTAATTTTGCCCCAACCAATCCCACATTATTTACCATTTGAAAGCTAAAATCTGATTGGTGGGGCAAAATAGCACCATTTTTAACAATAAAACTTTTATTTTATTACATCTCCCTGATAAAGTTTACCTGGCGTTAAATACGCTACAGAGAAACTAGCTGCATTTCAGACTGGCCCAGAGGTTTTTAGGTGAACACAAAATGGGACGTTTATAAAATGTCAGGGTTTTATTTAAAGGCCAAATATGGCCAAAGAAAAAAGTTTTAAGATATGAAACTTACCTGGGTGGCCTTTGTCATGAAGGGTGAGCTCACATCTGTGTCTCTCCCTATATTAGAGACCAGATATATAGTAATGTTCATGCAGTGGTGTAGCACAAGCCTAAGAACCCCAACGGGGGATCTGGGCTTGGGCCCACCTGAGAACAAGACTCAAGGGCCCCAACTCAACAATCCCCCAACCCACACAGGGGCTCAGACAACCCCCAGCCCATGAGCCAAATAGAGTCCCTTTAACAGTCTCTAGAATACTCTACAGACTCTAGTTAACTCTAGAAACAGGACTGTCCCACCGAAAACAGGGCCGTTGGAAAATATGTAGATAGGTAAGTGGTGTAGGCAGATCCAGAAATGAGGAGACTCCTAGGATATCTCAATTCAGCAATCTTATTCACACATAACATGTTTCGGACCAGGGTCCTTTCTCAAATGTCCATTTGAGAAAGGCCCCTGGTCCGAACAATGTTATGTGTGAATAAAGATTGCTGAATTGAGATATCCTAGGAGTCTCCTCATTTCTGGATCTGCCTACACCACTTACCTATCTACAGTCTTAGTGATTGGGACAGATCACTGCAGATATCCGGACGCAGTTTCAAGGCTTATTAGGTTGCAGAACTGACTTCTTGCCCGTTGGAAAATATGTCCCTTTGGAAGGAGCGTGGGATCAAACCTCTAAGCAATCACAATCTAATGTTAGATCTGTTGTATTCAATTAGATCAACTGGACTTGAAATGTAGTTCTTGAAGACGTTTCGCTAGTCATCCGACTGGCTTTCTCAATTCAGAATGACTTGTACAAGAATCTGTGGCAATTATGTACCCTGGAAAATCCCAATTAGCATATCACAGCCAGGTGTTAAGGGTGTGATTGGATAGGGGCTAAGAGGTGTTATAGGAACGCCCAGAGTAAGGTGTTAAAACAGCATTGTACATGGCAGACAGATGGTGTCGAACCCCCCCACCTCTATTTAGGCTTGGTTTCTTTATTTTCACATAAATGGCCTCCTTAACACCATCCCTCAAGAAAGATTCCAGTATCACCATTCTACCGGCAGATAAAGGAAGATGCACAGTGGTACTCAACACCTCAGACTACCATGATAAAGTGACCATGCTCCTGGCCGATAACAACACATATGAGGATTTAACAAGGGATCCCACCAGCCGTTACAAGAAAAGAGTCATAGACTTACTACAACAGCTTCAAAAGGATAAAGCCATTGACCGAGCAATGTATCATCGCCTCTACCCTGGTGAGGCACATCCATGCATATATGGACTCCCAAAGATACATAAGGAAGGGGCCCCACTAAGACCTATAGTCAGCAGCATCAACTCTGTAACATACAAGGTGGCAAAATATCTAGCTAACATCTTAGGACCTTTGGTGGGAAGTTCAAGGATCTCATCCAGAACTCTCAGGATTTCACCAACAAGATTGAAGATATAGTACTCGGTGTAGAAGAAACTATGGTGTCCTATGATGTGACATCTCTCTTCACTTGTATACCCACCAAGGAGGCTGTTGACATGGTGAGAAAACGGCTGGGCCAAGACAGCACTTTTACCAGCAGAACTGATCTCAACCCAGAACAGGTGTGTTCCTTACTGGACTTGTGCCTGAATACCACCTATTTCAAATACAGGGATAAGTTCTATAAGCAAAAACACGGATGTGCTATGGGATCTCCAGTTTCACCTATTGTGGCCAACCTTTACATGGAGGAGGTAGAAACACAGGCGCTTAATACCTTTAAGGGCATAGCACCCAGCCACTGGTTCAGATATGTTGATGACACCTGGGTTAAAATCCACCAGAAGGAAGTACAAGCTTTCACAGAACACATTAATGCGGTAGACCAAAACATTAAATTCACAAGGGAAGAGGTACAAAACAACAAACTGGCTTTCTTGGACTGCTTGGTAGAAGTTAAGGAAAATGGTAAACTGGAAGTAGAGGTTTACAGAAAACCAACACACACAGATCAGTATTTGATGTTTGACTCCCACCACCCTTTAGATCACAAGCTGGGTGTCATCAGAACCCTGCAACACAGAGCCGAGAACATCCCCACTAGCACAGAGGCGAAGGCTAAAGAAATGAAACATCTCAGAGGAGCCCTTAAAACTTGTGGATATCCAGACTGGGCCTTTGTCAAAAGAAGTAGAAGGAAAGAAAAGAACACAAATACCAACAGTGAAGGGGAAAAGCAAGACAGGAGGAAGAACATGGTCATCCCATATGTAGCAGGGGTCTCCGAGAAATTAAGAAGAATTTTCAAAAAAACATCGTATCCCTGTCTGCTTTAAACCGAACAACACACTAAGGCAGCAATTGGTACATCCGAAAGACCCAATACCTAAACACAAGAAAAGCGACATCATATATGCAGTGCAGTGCAGTGAAGAATGCTCTGATTTGTATGTGGGGGAGACCAAACAGCAACTGCATCAACGTATGGCCCAGCACAGAAGAGCCAATTCCTCGGGTCAGGACTCAGCCATGTATCTGCATCTTAAGGATAAAGGACATACCTTTGAAGATTGTAATGTTAACATACTGGCGAAGGAACGTGACTGGTTCAAGAGAGGTGTTAAGGAGGCCATTTATGTGAAAATAAAGAAACCAAGCCTAAATAGAGGTGGGGGGGTTCGACACCAACTGTCTGCCATGTACAATGCTGCTTTAACACCTTACTCTTTGCGTTCCTATAACACCTCTTAGCCACTATCCAATCACACCCTTAACACTAGGCTGTGATATGCTAATTGGGATTTTCCAGGGTACATAATTGCCACAGATTCTTGTACAAGTCATTCTGAATTGAGAAAGCCAGTCGGATGACTAGCGAAACGTCTTCAAGAACTACATTTCAAGTCCAGTTGATCTAATTGAATACAACAGATATACCATGACCTGGATGAATGAGAACCTTCACAAGCAATCTAATGTTAGGGTTTTTAAGCGTATGACCCCATCGGAATTTACAGAGCAGCGATCACCATATTTAATCTCCATAAGAAGAGCACTTGTGGTAAATTCCTCCAATAGGGTGGCTTATGTAATAAGAGGTGCTAAAGCGCAACCAATCAAATGTCTTTTTACTGGTCTACGTTAATTAGATAGCATCTTATTTATTTCTGCTGCACAGGCAAAGTTTAACGACTCATGTACTGCACGGGTCTAATTTTCCAGACCTGCACCCGACCCAAAAAACCCGTACCCGCACCCGACCCACAACACGCTTTTCTACCCACTTCATACCTGTGACCCAACCTGACCAGCAAGCTTTCAGACCCAAAACCGACGCGACCCGCTTTTAGTCTTTCTTCCTAAAATTTGTACAGGGAAGTTAAAAAAAGTCTAAAGTTAAAATAAATGTTTTATTCATAACCAAAAATGTTCATAGAAACAAACCTACCATACCACTAAAATATATAGCAGGGGTCTTCAAATTGCATCCAAATGTGTGAAAACTACAACTCCCAGCATTCCCTGAAAGCCTTCTGATATTGCTTGTGCAGGTTCTCATTCATCCAGGTCATGGTATATCTGTTGTATTTAATTAGATCAACTGGACTTGAAGTTTAGTTCTTGAAGACGTTTCGCTAGTCATCCGACTGGATCTCTCAATTCAAGAATCTGTGGCAAATATGTACCCTGGAAAATCCCAATTAGCATATCACAGCCAAGTGTTAAGGGTGTGAGCCACTATCCAATCACGTCCTTAACACTTGGCTGTAATATGCTAATTGGGATTTTCCAGGGTACATAATTGCCACAGATTCTTGTACAAGTCATTCTGAATTGAGAAAGCCTGATATTGTGAGTGCTGTAATGGAATGCTGGGAGTTATATTTTTCAAACAAATGTATACCCACACAGGTAGGAGATTCCTGGTATATGTACAATGTACACTTTATATAATATATCCCCACTGTACCCAACTACCTACCCATGGGCCTCTACTGTTCCCTACTACCTACCCATGGGCCTATACTGTCCCCAACTACTACCTACCCATGGGCCTCTACTGTCCCCAACTACTACCTACCCATGGGCCTATACTGTCTCCAACTACTACCTACCCATGGGCCTCTACTGTCCCCTACTACCTACCCATGGCCTCTACTGTCCCCAACTTCTACCTACCCATGGGCCTCTACTGTCCCCAACTACTACCTACCCATGGGCCTATACTGTCCCCAACTACTACCTACCCATGGGCCTCTACTGTCCCCTACTACCTACACAGATGGCCTTAGCTCATTTTAAATCTTTATCTGCAACTATTTTCTTGTTGATCTGTGACAGGGATAGGTAACCAATAATTATCCAGATGGTTTAAAAACTACAACTCCCAGCATTCACTCTATAGCCAAGGAATGCTGGGAGTTAGGGTTTTCAAACATCTGGAGATCTACTTGTTACCTATCTATGATTTTATAACTATGTCCTGCAGAATATACATTTTAATCTCCACCATCTAAACTTGCATTATGGGAGACAGCAAAGTTACAATGAGCAGGTACCATAACAGAGGATTATAGATAGGGAGCAGGTGGCGCTGCTGTGAGATATCTACACCTTTATATGGGTGTAGATATTCATGCTCTGTTTTGAAAACTACAACTCCCAGCATTCCCTGTCTGCACTCTGCTGTTGTACAATGATTGGGAGTTTAAAATGGCAATCATCTTGAGGTCCACATACCTGCTATATTTCTAGCTGAACCTCATCAAGAGGTAGATTATTCTTATCATCACTAGAACCATCCATATCCCATAGATCATTGTGGCCAGAAGGATTTACACAGACCAATGAAACCACGTCATCTGTTCCCATGCAGACACTTGCTCTGGTCTCATGCATAGGTGCAGATAGAAATTTGTTGCTTTGTTCTATGGGAGATTGTTACTTTGCTGGCTCTGACCTCTGCTAGTAAAACCAAGGTCGGAACTTTAACCCCTGCCTTTCCAGTCACTCCGTCTCCAGCATTAACTTCTTTTTTACCTAGTCATCTATGCAAAATCCAGGCAGTACAAGAGCTAAAGTTGAACATAGCTAGCTGTCTGTATTCCTATCCACAATTCCATGCTGCATAACATTCTAACTACATTACCCAGTGACCTCTTTAATACCTACCCAGGCACTACAAGAGCTAAAGTTGTACATAGCTGTCTGTATTCCTATCCACAATTCCATGCTGTATAACATTCTAACTACATTACCCAGTGATCTCTGTAATACCTACCCAGGCACTACAAGAGCTAAAGTTGTACATAGCTCTCTGTATTCCTACCCACAATGCCATCCTGTATAACATTCTAACTACATTACCCAGTGACTCGTAAACCTACCAGGCACTACAACGTTAAAGTTGAACATAGCTGTCTGTATTCCTATCCACAATTCCATGCTGTATAACATTCTAAGGACATTAGAGCTGTTGTTGATAACATAATTTTTACCCAGTCAAAAACACAGTAAGAGGTTGGGAGCATTTGCATGTAGATATATTTGCCCTTTATCTGCCATAGTGTGATTTAGTGTAAGGTGCTATACACACTGCACATTGTCCTTGTGTGCACTGATATACAGTATATATATTGGCTGTGTGCACTGATATGTATATTGGCTGTGTGCATTGATATGTATATTGGCTGTGTGCATTGATATGTATATTGGATGTGTGCATTGATATGTTTATTGGCTGTGTGCATTGATATGTATATTGGATGTGTACACGGATATATAGTGTGAGTGTATTGGTATGTATATTGCTGTGTATACCTATATATATTGAATGTGTGTATTGTTATGTATATTGGCTGTGTGTATTGATATATATATATTGGATGTGTGTATTTATACGTAAATTGTATGTGTGCACTGATATATATTGTATGTGTGGTACTGGTATGTATATTGCTGTGCGCATTAATGTGTATTAGCTGTGTGCATTGATATGTATATTGGATGTCTGCATTGATATGTATATTGGCTGTGTGCATTGATATGTATATTGGATGTATCTTCTCCTAATAACCCCAGGGCTCATAGAAACAGAAACAAGGCTGATAATTGGAGATAATCCACAAAATACAAAGATTCTGTTTCTCAGAGGAGCTTGAAAGGAGCCTGGAGCTTTAGAAGAAATGTGTCCTTCAGACGTGTCCACCCTGGGCCTGGAGCTTTAGAAGAAATGTGTCCTTCAGACGTGTCCACCCTGGGATCTGCTATCAACTTTAGGATGAACAGGAGCTTTATAGATGGTCAACCTGTCTCTTTGGCAATCCTATTGTCACGGACTGTCCCAGCAGCCATTTGTCAGTGTGTTACAATGGTTTAGGGAGAGCTGACAGTTGGAGTATTGAGAGACAGATTGTGCTGTGTGTGAATTCCAATAGCCAGTCTGCCAGCCAGTCCACCAGTCAGCTTTCCGTCCTTGCCTGACCACGATCCCACGATGGAGTAAGTCTCGCATAGTACATCTCGGGACAGTGAGTAGCGTCTTTTAGCGATATGGCAGCTCCCCATCTTTTAGCGATATGGCAGCTCCCCAATACTTTACAGGTTTTTTTTTTCCTACAATGTACTTTAACTGGTGTGTACAGACATGACGAGTTGTGTGTGCTCCTCAATCCCGCCACATGACCCACCACCTCCATGTTATATGTGCACACTGATTGCCTAACACTGCTATTAGTTCTCTGTTATTGCAGAACCTCATATGAGTCCCATGGGACCTATTGATTTCTTGCTACAGCCCATGGTCTAGTATAATTGCACAGGTGTAGGTATCACTGTATATGACAAATACAGTCTATGTACACATTGCTATTAGCAGGAATTGATTGGTTCCCACTGATACAGGATGAAAGGGATCTGCACATTCCAAAACAGCTGATAGAATTCCATGTGCTGATCCCTGTTAGGGAGAGGAGGCAGCAAAGAATCATCCTCCACCTCCTCCTTCTCCTCCCCTCACCGGCCACATGGACTGATCTCAAGCTGCAGAAGGTTTCAGCACCACGGACAGCAGCAGCTCTAGAGTGGAGGCGGTGGGAAAGCCCCAGAAGATCCCAACGTGATGATGTCTTGGATTGGCAGGAGCAGCCCAGGCAATCCATAGGGTTTTGCTGAAGACCAAGTGGACCTTTGGTTTGGACATTGTCACCAGGAGAATCCACCCAGTTTATGTCAAGGGGATTTTCTGAAATAACAAGACTGAGGCTTTGAATAGAAACTCAGGAGACTGCCAGACCTTGTGAGTGGGAGGAATACACAGTGTGTATTAGAACACTGACACATCCTGCTGGGAGCAGCCTGAGTGGGGGCTACAGTGAATCACACACACAGAGAGGAGACTGGATGCTGCTTGGGCTTTGGTGGGGGAAGAGGCTGATCCTACCTGGTAGAAGGAAAGTGGAGTCCAGCCATGCCAAGGTGCATGTGGGAATGTCAACCGCAAGCAAAGCAACAGCCTGACTGTCACTGCAGCCTTGGGGACTGAGAGACTGTCTGCACCCTGCCAGCAAATCAGCAGGTAGGACACCAAGAGATGCAGTGTGGACTATACTGTACTATATAGAGCCCATACCTCATTCATTTTATTAACTGATCAATGGCTGGGGTATGGTAGGCAGTCTGGATGTGGAAAGGTTAAATGAGGTTAGACAGCCTGGGTCCTTAATACTGTACATACATTTTAGTTATATATCTATTTGTTGGAAATATTCCCATTGCATGCTGGTATAACTGACAAGTTTCCCTTTAAAAAGAAGAATCAGGAAATTGTCCTTTCAGGCACTGTACAACTACAATTACTAATATCCTGTTAAATTGCAAAGGTGTGCATTATCTGTAGCTATATACAGCCATGCCAGGAGGGGGTGCTGTGTTTGTCTGTGTGTGAGTGTGTGATTCTCTGTTCAGACCTGGAGTGAGTTCTGTGAATGTATGAGACAGACTGAGATCTCTCCCACTATTCCTGTGGGTAGGATTGAGACTATAGGCATGCTGAGTTACAGGAGACTCATTGTAGTCTAGGGTTCCAAACAGAGAGGAAGGTCTGTGTGTTGGTTGGAATTTACTGAGCTGCAAAGTTTAGCCATGGTCTCCTCACATTCAATGTGATACTGCGAAAGGTAAGTTCCCCTTTATCCCTCATTTACCTATTGCCAAGTGTTAATTTGGCACGTTTGTGGAGTGGATTTTTGGGTTACATTGACTTTTACAGATTAAAAGGCGTTTTCATATATTGTGATTTCTGGTTGACAATTTGAAGGATTTTTTTTATTATCAACAATTCAGTGGTCATCATCATTTTAATAAAATTCCATTATAATGTGTAGATGTTAACGCAATAAGAGTTCTTTCATAGATTCAGAAACACTTTCTAATGTTCATTATATAATCCTCTCTTAATATTGGATTGCCTGCATTAAAAAGTTTTCAGTGTTGTTGTGTTGTAGTTGTACCAGAACGTTTCTTGGTGCACTTTTAGGTGCATTGTTGGATTTTTGGACACTGTAGGCTTTAAGTGTAGAGAGGTTTAGGTCTGGGTTAGAGGTTAAAGACTTGAAGAGATAATTTATATATAGCGCCAGCCCTTGTTGATTTCTTCATTGATGCCTCGGATTTTTATATTGTTGTGTCTAGCGTTATTTTCTAACCAATTTGTTAAAGGGGAATTTTAGGCCTGTGTCTACCGATTTATATGAAGTTACTAGGTCGTTATGTGCGGAGATTACCTCCTCAATTTTATTTTCCTTTTGGAAACCCGTTATCCCATCTCCTCTATTGATTGTTTTAAGGAGTTAACCACTGTTGTAATGTCTTTGGTAATTGCTTCCTTAAAAGAGGAAAACAGGTCTATCATAGTTGCCACAGTGAGTTGTGGTGTGTTGTGATCAGTATTTGTAATCTCTGGCTCTTTCTGTAAGGTAGATGCTGTGTTTTTGGTTGAGGAGTGCTTGTCCTTTAAATTAGCAGAAATTAGAGTAGATACATTTGTTGTGGTTAAAATATTCTCGTATATACAGTCATTTTTACTCACTGTTGTAGCATTGTTCTGTGTTTCTGAGGGTTTGTTTGCTTGCTGTCCATTCCACTGTGGGGATGGAGGTAGGTCAGAATCCTCCATCTGTGGTGTTACCCTGTAAGGGAGAGGTGGGTCGCCATCTTCGGTCTTGGAGCTTGTGCAGTGTCCACCATTTATTTGCACTGGTGGTTCTTTAGAGAAGGTGATTTCTGGAGATGCAGGGAGTTTTGTACGGTTCCCTTTAGGGCTTCTAGCCGGTTTGGGGGAACATGAGTTTTCTTGTAAGTCCGTTCCGGCAGGAGCATCTTCTCCCGGCTGGTCGGCGCCATCTTGGATCGCATCCTTTCCAGTGAAAAAGTCAGTGAGTTTTTTGCTTTTGTCTTTTTGTTTGCCGTTTTCCCCATACTGGATAGGTGGTTGCTGGGTGTGCTGTTTGTTTGGGGTTCACTTTATGGTCGGACTCCCTTACAGTCTGTTTGTTTGAGCCGTTGGTGCCAGAGCTTAATATAATATATAAATTGTAAGCTCTACGGGTCAGGGACCTCTTTCATCACGTTGCAAGTTTCAAGCACTTGTATACCTAATATTGCACAGAATTCTTTATGCAGTTATATTTTTTGTCCCTCTTTTATGGCTTTTTTGTATTATAGTATTGTACAGCGCCGTGTCCCCAAATGGCCCTATATAGATAAATATATATAATATATACATTATTACATCTCACAGCCTTGGGCCCATAGAGGATGGTGGGTAATTTAGTTCCTTATATTTATACAGAGCTCAGAGGAAATCTTCAGCACTGCTAAGCAATATAACAGTTTTTTTGATTGTCGTGAACAATTCAGATATCTGTTGGAACTCAATTGTCAGTTTTTGGGGGGATACTTGATATTGTAATAGTTTGATAAAGGGAAGAATTTTTAGTATGTCAATGGGAATGTTAAGGACGGGATGTTGGGCGCTATAAAGGTTAGAACATTGTGTAGTTTGTTTGTTTTAACCTGATTGACCAACCCCAATCTGCCTGATCCCACACATGGCGCAGTGTTAGGTAGAATTTCCAATTTTATAACGGAACTTCCGTTCTTTATTTATATAATCATTGTGTCAAGACTCAAGAGTAAGACTTAAAATTTGAAGCGCAGATACAGATTATCACCACCTCTATTGGATAATTTAGCAGATTCCATCATTAGCATTTTAACCCTCAATTATAATCACAATGAATAAATAGTTGAAATAGTCTAGACACTAACCATTCCCACAATCCAATTTTATTGCTGATGGTGTGTTACAAAAAAACTCCATACTGTCACTTAAACTACAAGTATCACACCTGGTAGCCATGGCTTAAAGGGCATGTCCACCCCCAAAACTATAATCCCCCCCACTACTGGCCCCATTGTGTAGTTTAATTCTTACCTTACCCGCTCCATATGGTTTCTCTGCTATCCCCCCCAAAGTCAAAAAAAACGCCCACCGGGAGTACTGCAGAGTCCATATAGGACTTTGCCTCCTGCCTCTCCGCTTGCTCTCGCCTCTCTCTCTCTTCTTCTCTTTCTCCTCTTCTCTTCTCTCCCTCTGGATGCTCTTCTCTCCTCTTCTTCCTTTTCTGCTATCTGGGCCTCCTGTCTCTCTTCTCTCCTCTGCTGCTTCTCCTTCCTCTCTATTCTTCTCTCTTCTTCGCGGCTTCTTCCTTTGTCTTCCTTTCTCGCTTCTCTCTCTCTCTTCTTCCCTCCTTCTCTTCCTTCTCTCCTGTCCATCTTCTTCTTCCTCTGTCTTCAGCTTCTGTCTCTCTTCCTTCTTTCATCTTTCTCCTTTCTTCTTTCTTTTGCTCTCTTCCTGGAGCTTTAGAAGAAATGTGTCCTTCAGACGTGTCCACCCTGGGCACTGCTATCAACTGTAGGATGAACAGGAGCTTTATAGATGGTCATCCTGTCTCTTTGGCAATCCTATTGTCACTGACTGTCCCAGCAGCCATTTGTCAGTGTGTTACAATGGTTTAGTCTACACTTATCATGGCCACCCCCATTCAGTAAAATCTACACTTATCTTGGCCACCCCATCTTGGCCACCCCCATTCAGTAAAATCTACACTTATCATGCCCACCCCAATTCAGTAAAATCTACACTTATCATGGCCACCCCCATTAAGTAAAATCTACACTTATCATGGCCACCCCAATTCAGTAAAATCTACACTTATCATGGCCACCCCAATTCAGTAAAATCTACACTTATCATGGCCACCCCATGATAAGGGTAGATTTTAGAATTGGGTGGCCTGATAGTGTAGAGTTTACTTAATGGGGGGTGGCCATGATAAGTGTAGATTTTATGAATTGGGGTGGGCATGATAAGTGTAGATTTTACTGAAGGGGGTGGCCAAGTGGGGTGGCCAAGAAAGTGTAGATTTTACTGTGGGGTGGCCATGATATGTAGATTTACTGAAGGGGTGGCGATAAGTGTAGATTTTACTGAATGGGGGTGGCCATGATAAGTGTAGATTTTATGAATGGGGTGGCCATGAATAAGTGTAGATTTTACTGAATGGGGGTGGCCATGATAAGTGTAGATTTTACTGAATTGGGGTGCCATGATAAGTGTAGATTTTACTGAAATCGAAATCCTCTATTGCATCAGCCCCAAAGTGTCAAGAAAACCATTATGGCGTTTAATTACAGATGTAGAGGTGTGAGGAGCAGCTAGTCTCCACATCCATCCATTTGACAGTCGGCTAGAAAAGTTGAGATAAGGCAGCAATGAGAATGGGAAAGCAGTGCCGAGAAAGACCAGTTCATGGTTGCTGGAGGGTAAGATCCCCATTCAAACCTCAATCAGTTGGGATGAGAGTTTCCAGGGGTGATGGGAACGTACCATCTGGTTGGAACACCAGTTTGTTCTGTAGAATGCAGTTTAGCAGATGGTACTGACCGTGTCCTGAGGAGAAAGGGAACAATCAGATCTCCAGTTATATGAGAACCAAGAGCTTGAAATAAACTTGATAAATCTTACGGGTTTTTCTTTCCTGGATATCCACGCCGGTTAACCTGCATGTCCCTGGCTGCCCAGGAATGTCGCGAACACCCCTACAAGAAAACCATGAGATGTCATTGCCCAGCACGGTGATAATGGGGGCCTCACATACAACACGTCACTAGACACAACACAACTCGAGTTACATAGACAACACAACACAAGTCTCAATAGACAACAACACAAGTCTAATAGACAACACAACACAAGTCTACTAGCACACACAACACAAGTCTACTAGACACAACACAAGTTACAATAGACACAACACAAGTCTACATAGACACAACACAACTCTACAATAGACAACACAACTGCTACATAAGACAAACACAACTCTAACAATAGACAACACAACTCTACAATAGCAACACAACTCTACATAGAACACACTCTACAAAGACAACACAATCTCAATGACCACTACAAAAGACACAACACAAGTCGACAATAGTCACAACACAACTCTACATAGACACAACACAACACAAGTCTACAATATAACAAATCTAAACTATACCCAACACAACTCTATCAAGACACCCAATGCTTCTGAAGCTTCTCATTCATCCAGTCATGTATGTCTGTTTGTATTCAATTAGATCAACTGGACTGAAATGTAGTTCTTGAAGACGTTTCGCTAGTCTCCACTGGCTTTCTCAATTCAGAATGACTTGTACAAGAATCTGTGGCAATTATGTACCCTGGAAAGTCCCAATTAGCATATCACGCCAGGTGTAAGGGTGTGATTAGATAGTGGCTAAGAGGTGTTATAGGAACGCCCGAGCTACCATAGCACAACACAGTCACATAGACACACACAGATCACCATGACACAACACAAGTCTACCATAGACACAAACACAAGTCTACAAGTTACCATAGACACAACACAAGTCTACAAGTCTACCATAGCACAAACACAAGCTACAGTCTACCATAGACACAACACAAGTCTACCATAGACACACACAAGTCTACATAGACACAACACAAGTCTACATGACACAACACAGTCTACAGTCTACCATAGACACAACACAAGTCTACCATAGACACAACACAAGTCTACAAGTCTACCATAGACACAACACAAGTCTACAAGTCTACCATAGACACAACACAAGTCTACAAGTCTACCATAGACACAACACAACTCTACAAGTCTACAATAGACACAACACAACTCTACAAGTCTACCATAGACACAACACAAGTCTACTAGACACACACACAGTTACAAGTCTACATAGACACAACACAACTCTACAAGTCAACAATAGACACAACACAACTCTACAAGTCTACCATAGACACAACACAACTCTACAAGTCTACCATAGACACAACACAAGTCTACCATAGACACAACACAACTCTACAAGTCTACCATAGACACAACACAAGGTCTAATAGACACAACACAAGTATACCATAGACAAAACACAAGTCTACTAGCACAACAAACAACTCTACCCCAAGTATACATAGAACAAACACAAGTCTACATAGACCAACACAAGTCTACCCTAGACAACACAAGTTACCATGGACACAAGACTTAGCACTGGATTACAGGGGTTTGTGGACAGTGACGTGTTACCTGGTGGGGTCTCGGTGTACCCGGGTCTCCCTCCTCCTCCTTCCTCCCAGTTGAGTCCCATCCGGGTCCCATTCCTCTCCTCGCTGTACATGACTTCGGGGTGAAGGAGCAGCCAGGGAGGGGAAGGACAGGCAGGGTAACCAGGGTGGCGGTGAACTGAGGGGCGGGTCCCTCACCGTCTGATTATGATCCCCAGGAAACGAAAGCGAAACCCAGCGGAAGTGGTCGCCTGGAGATGACGTCTCAGACGCGCGCGGTCAACCGAGGAGACAGAAACGCTCGTTTCCCAGGCTCATGGCAGGGACCCTGACTGGTCACCCACCGGACGGGTAGCCATCAGCGATGTCCCTACTGGTTAACCCATCGGATTCTCCCAGGCGACCTAGTCACTACCAGGTCAGCTAGAAGATCCCATGAGCCACTACAGGCCTTGTAGGAAGAGTCATGCGCGTGTGCGGCTTGTCGGGAGTTTTTGGTAGGGTCGGCAACCAAGGTAAGTGAAGTATAGGGTCAGTCAACCACGCCATGTATAGGGTCGTCATACCCACCGCTTGTAAGGGGTCTGTTCACATCCACCACCAGGTATAGGGGTCAGTCACACCACCGCCATGTATAGGGGTCAGTCACACCCACCGCTATGATAGGGGTCTGTCAAATCACCACCATGTATAGGGGCGTCACACCCACCGCCTTGTATAGGCTCAGTAACACCCATCGCAATGTATATAATTCAGTCCACACCCACTGCCTTGTATAGGGGTCTGTCAACCCACCGCCATGTATAGGGGTCTGTCACACCCACCGCCATGTATAGGGGTCTGTCAACATCTCTTAGTGACAGTATGGAGTTTTTTTGTAACACGCCATCAGCAATAAAACTTGGATTGTGGGAATGGTTAGTGTCCTAGACTATTTCAATTTATGTTATTCATTGTGATTATAATTGAGGGTTAAAATGTTGCCTAATGTTGGAATCTGCTAAATTATCCAATAGAGGTTGTGATAATCTGTAATCTGGCGCTTCAAATTTTAAGTCTTACTCTTGATGGCGCTTCAAATTTTAAGTCTTACTCTTGAGTCTTGACACAATGATATTTAATAAATAAAGAACGGAAATGTCCGTCTATAAAATGGTAAATTCTACCTAACACTGCGCACTGTGTGGGATCAGGCAGATTGGGGTTGGTCAATCAGGTTAAAACAAACAAATGGGATCAGGCAGATTGGGGTTGGTCAATCAGGTTAAAACAAACAAATTACACAATGTTATTAACCTTTATAGCGCCCAACATCCCGTCCTTAACAATGTTATTAACCTTTATAGCGCCCAACATCCCGTCCTTAACATTCCGATTGACATACTAAAAATTCTTCAACCTTTAGTAAACTATTACAATATATGAGGTTCTGCAATAACAGAGAACTAATAGCAGTCTTAGGCAATCAGTGTGCACATATAACATGGAGGTGGTGGGTCATGTGTCTGTACACACCAGTTAAAGTAGATTATAGGAAGAAAAAAAAACTGTAAAGTATTGGGGAGCTGCCATATGACTAAAAGACGCTACTCACTGTCCCGAGATTTACTATGCGAGACTTACACTTTGTGTCTTTGGTATGTTGTCTTATAAAGAGGAAACAGGGTCTATCATAGTTGCCACAGTAGTTGTGGTATGTTGTGATCAGTATTTGTAATCTCTGGCTCTTTCTGTAAGTAGATGCTTGTTGTTTTTTGGTTGAGAGTGCTTGTTCCTTAAATAGCAGAAATTAGAGTAGATACATTTTTTGTGGTTAAAATATTCTCGTATATACAGTCATTTTTACTCACTGTTGTAGCATTGTCTGTGTTTTCGAGGTTTGTTTGCTTGCTGTCCATCCACTTGTGGGGATGGAGGTAGGTCAGAATCCTCCCTCTGTGGTGTTTACCTGGTAAGTAGGGTGGGTCGCCATCTTCGGTCTTGGAGCTTGTGCAGTGTCCACCATTTATTTGCACTGGTGGTCTTTAGAGAGTGATTTCTGGAGATGCAGTGAGTTTTGTACGTCCCTTAGGGCTTCTAGCCGGTTTGGGGGAACAATGAGTTTCTTGTAAGTCCGTCCGGTCGGGAGCATCTTCTCCCGCTGGTCGGCGCGCCATCTTGGATCGCATCCTTTCCCATTGAAAAAGTCAGTGAGTTTTTTTGCTTTTTCTTTTTGTTTGCCGTTTCATTCCCCATACTGGATAGGTTGGTTGCGGGTGTGCTGTTTTTTGGGGTTCACTTTTGTTCGGACTCCCTTACAGTCTGTTTGTTGAGCCGTTGGTGCCGGAGCTTAATATAATATAAAATTGTAATCTCTACGGTCAGGGACCTCTTCATCACGTTGCAAGTTTCACAGCACTTGTATACCTAATATTGCACAGAATTCTTTATGCGGTTATATTTTTTTGTCCCTCTTTTATCTTTTTTTTTGTATTATAGTATTGTACAGCGCCGGGTCCCCAAATGGCCCTATATAGATAATATATATAATATATACATTATTACAATCTCACGCCTTGGGCCCATGAGGATGGTGGGTATTTAGTTCCTTATATTTATAAGAGTCTCAGAGGAAACTTCAGCACTGCTAAGCAATATAACAGTTTTTTTGATTGTCGTGAAAATTCAGATATCTGTTGGAACTCAATGTCATTTTTGGGTGGATACTTGATATGGTAAGTTTACTAAAGGTTGAAGATTTTTAGTATGTCAATGGAAGGTAAGGACGGGATGTTGGCGCTATAAAGGTAATAACATGTGTGTAGTTTGTTTTGTTACTGATGACCAACCCCAATCTGCCTGATCCCACACAGTGCGCAGTGTGGTAGGAATTACCATTTTAAGACGACATTCCGTTCTTTATTTATTAAATATTATTGTTCAAGACTCAAGAGTAAGACTTAAAATTTGAAGCGCCATTTACAGATTATCACCACCTCTATTGGATAATTAGCAGATTCCATCATTATGCAACATTTTAACCCTCAATTATAATCACAATGAATACATAAGTTGAAATATCTAGAACACTAACCATTCCCACAATCCAATTTTATTGCTGATGGGGTGTTACAAAAAACTCCATACTTGCACTTAAACTACAAATAATCACACCTGGTAGCCAGTGCTTTAAAGGGCATGTCCACCCCCAAACTATAATCCCCCCCATATTCTCTGGCCCCATTGTGAGTTTAATTCTTACCTTACATCCCAGCTCCATATGGTTCTTCTGCTATCCCCCCCCCAAAGTCCAAAAAAACGCCCACCAGGAGTACTGCAGAGTCCATATAGGACTTTGCCTCCTGTCTCCCCCTCCGGTAGAAGTTTGGCATGGCGTACTGCAGCCTTTCCCCCCTCCCGATTTAGATTCCCTCCTCCTAGCGTAAAACCTTTCATAGTATAGTCTCCCTGTTCCCCCAGCCCTAACCGCTATAGTTTAATATCAGAAAGTGGCTCAAACATTACTTACCTTCCTCTTTCCTCCCGCCGCATGAACTCCCGGCAAGCCAGCGTCCGAGATTGGCTTGCCGCTCAGCCAATCACAGACAGACTCGCCTGTCCTGCCCCTCTCTCTTACATTTCGCGCAAGCAGAGGGCCTGGCAGTGCGGCGGAGGAAGAAGGAAGGTAAGTATATTTGGGGCACTTTCTGATATTAAAATATAGCGGTTGGGGCTTGGGGAGCAGGGAGAACTATTACATGAAAATTTTTTAAGAAGGTGTGGACATGCCCTTTAAAGAGAATTAAAGCAGATCTACTGCAGCTGTGCTGTCTCTTTAAATCTAAAGCTGCTCTGCTCACCTCCCATGTGCGCCCTTAGTGAGAAATCCTGTTTAATCTTTAAGTACTGTCATGGTGACAGGCAGGATCCCCTGTTTTGTGTTTACTTCCCTGCTTGGGCCGCCGATTCACTTCATACCTGGTCATGCTCAGTGACAGGAAAACTTTCAAACGGAAAATGCCTCCCTGTACTGTTTATCCATGGCTTCCTTCTGCTGCTCCTGCCCATCCTCCTTCACTAACCAATGAGATTGTGCCATTCTTGGGATTCCATCCAATGGGCTTCCTTCTGATGCTCCCCCCATCTCCTCCAGTAACCAATGAGAGGCGCCATTCTTGGGTGGCGTCACACACAGTGCAGAGCTGCTTCCTGGTTCCCAGTGTAACAGGAACTGGGACCTTGTTCTAGTTCCACTGACAGGCTGGTCACTGTGTTAAGATCCTACTGGGATCAGGTTATTTTTATTCCTGTTACTGCCCCATTACCTAGCATACAGAGTGTTGTGTACTCAGAACATTGTATGGGATATAATTGTATTGTGTAGGACACTGATTGTATGGGATACATAATGATTATGTAGGGACACTGATTGGATGGGATTAAGATGTGTATTGTGTAGGGCACTGATTGGATCGAATAAGATTGTATCTACACATGCGAAATGGTCTATATATAATATTGTGTATTTTAGTCAGTGGGTGTTTCTATCTATCTGCCTGTGTTTTATATGGGATTACAGGACACATTTGATAATATAACAGAGCTACAGTTATTACAGACTGGTTGCTTTTACACTGCATATTTGACTTAGCTTTACTGCATGTGTTTCTCGACTCTCCTTAACCCTATGGGTATTTTACTAGCCAATTTGCACTAGAAAGGAAACAACTCAATTCAATATGGCTTTCCTCTCGTTCTGGTGGCTTGAACAGAATATATGTATTTCAGAGAGATCCAAACTTAAAAGAACTCGAGGTCAGGTGATTCCTCGAAACGTGTGTACCTGGTTTGTGTATTGAGCATTATAAATGGAACTGTTGTGATATATTCTATTTGGTGTGCTTCCCTAAACTAAAATAGAATTGATACTTACCTGATGTGGCACAGGCTAAGGGGAGTGCACCTCACAATCTACCTGGGGCGATTCCACTGACAACTTGATTATTGGATTCCTTGAATAGACCTGATTCACTATATTTTTTAACAACAAAAGATCTTGAAGGAATTTGAAAACTAACGTTCATCTCTATGGAGAGAACAGATTGGTGATTATAAGGCTGGTTACGTTATACCTCAGAGCGACAGAGGGTCTACAAAGGCAGGTGTGATGTAACCATCTTGAAAAGTAGGTCACAGCTAAGAGAAGGCAGCTACAGTTGTAAGAAGTTGTGATTATACAACTGAATAATAGATGCACTTCTGTGTGTGTATCATAAAATATACAGTAAGACGTACAGTAATGTAGGGAGGATCTCCTGTTTACAAACCCATATTGTTTTCTCCCTTTGTCCATGGTCCTCAATCCAATACTTTAATTTATGCAGGCTTTTTCAATAGCCATAAAGTACAGTGTAGTGTTTGGTGTTATCCTGTTCCCTCTAGAATGTTAATGTCAGACTCACTCCGCAAAGATGTTACTGACCATCTCATAGAATGACCCTCAAAATGGCCAATCCGTAATCAGTAGGCTCCATTTTCCAGGCTTAGCTTACTAGGCTTCTTGCCTACCTCAGTCTGTCTGATGGCCTTATATAGACACAGTATCGCACAAAGGGGATACAACCCTCACATTTTGCAGTCATTAATTTACAACCACAGTCGGAGATTTATAATGGTGATTGCAATTCTACCATCGCCCATACAATACTATAAAGCGTTTTTTTGCTACTGCAGGTTGTTGCACACATGAAGGTTCGTACATTTACAAACATTTGTTCTCCATGTCAGATCTGCCCTATATATTTAAATAACCAGGTGGTTTCGATATCGTTGGTAATGGTGTGAGGGGCCCCAGGTAGATTACTGGGGCCCCTCAACCATTTACTCCATAAAACACTTTCCAAACTGTGGGCATGGGGCAGTTTCTTGAGCAGTTGTCGTTGTTAAGCCATACCAGGTGTCACACGTTTAACCCAATGCACACACCATTTGAGGCCATCCCTTTCCTGCCAAATGAAACCATGCCCTTTACATACTTTATAGGACTGATAAACAGAAGCACAGATAGATAGCTAGAGGAGAGAAAGAACAGAAGATAGTGAGATACAGATAGACAACGCGTCTAATTAACCCCTACGTACCACACAGTGACCAGTTTATCCCCTACAAAATAGGATTTTTCAGATCCAAAACAAGTGACCGATTAACCCCTACGTAACCACATAGGACTTTGAGATCCAAAACATTGACCAATTACCCCTATTACCACAATGTTTTGGGACCCAAAACAATGCCAATTAACATCTACTAAAATAGATTTTTTTTTAAACTGAGGCTAACCACATAATCTCCCCCTAGCTTGCTTTAATGCAAACAGGCCAGGTGTGCGGTATATCTCTGAGCACTGACATGCTGACCTCCCCACCCACCCCTTTAACCTGTTCCCAATGGTGGAAGCACTCATACCAGTAGCGTAACTAGGAATCACTGGGCCCCCCTGCAAAACTGTGATTGGGCCCCTTCGTGATTCATCCACAGATTATAAAAATAAGAAGATGGGCCCCCCTTGGCTCCCAGGGCCCCCGTGGTTGCTCCTCCCCTGTAGTTACAACCCCTGCTCTACGTCTCTATTTGCAAAAAGCCAACCCTGTATATGACGTGCACTCATCTTCTTTGGTCATCCCTGGCAAGGCTTTCCATTATGTAGAACCTGTCCGGTTAAAACCGTGCTGCAGCATGCGCCATGTCAAATTCCAATGACAAATATGAGAGTGTGAGAGCGATTAAACACCAAATTTAAACCACGGCCCCCCCCATTCACACCTGAGACCTTGAACACTAACGAGTCACATAAACACCGGGGAAGGGGAAATGGCGAGTTTTACAGCTGGTTCTACTCAGACAGACCTTGCCAATTATCAAAAAAGCAGGGGAGGGGCATCTTACAAAGCATAAAAACAGGCACCAGACTTCTTCAAGCAGAAAACCCTCACACCTCTCCCACCCACGGCCTATCCTTCATTAGTGGCACAATCCACTCTTTGACTTTTTTCGTTCTCACAGTGCCGGGTTTTTAAAGATTTGAATTCCGCCCAATATTTTTCCAATGGTCTTTTGTTTTTTTTCTCTCCGTTAATCCCCCTCTACTCTCCCATTCATCAACAAAAAAGGTTTATTGTGTTTTGGAAATGGTTCGCCTTATGTATCTACTGTACATTCCTTAAGTAAGAGACTTAATATAAACCAGCATCTAAAAATGTTCCTCTGCTATGTCCATCACACTAGGAGACCTTTACCAGCACTCAGTTTAAAGGCCTTGTCCCACCCTTAATCAAAAAACTGCTGACATGTCAGTTATATCCCACAACCCAGACTGCTATGTTCCCAGTGTATTACATACAGGCATCAGTACCTAGATATTTTAAGGGTATTTCCTCCCCCAAATCGAAAGTGCTTCTAACAGTACTTACCCAGTCCTTCTTTACCCCAGGGGCACCTTCTGTGCACGGAAGTAAGTAAGAGGGCCGGACTGCAGCGTCCCCCTGTGATTGGGTGAGACGGGTTGGCAAAGGTCTCTGCCTCCGTTTGCTCAAGGCTTTTAAAGATTGAACATGTGCAGGGAGGGCAGCTGGTGAAACAGCATCAACCATTGGTTTGTGAATGTCGCAGATGACAGATTTGATTGACTGCATGAGGGAGGGCCAGCTTACTCGGCCAGAATGGGGACATACTTATCCTTAAAATATCTGGTTGTAAATTGTTGAATGTATCAGTTGGGGTTGTGGGTCAGAAATGGGTGTCCCTAGATTTTGGCACCTGAAAACTTTTGAATGCCACCTCTATCAGCTTACATGTGGCTTAACGTGTGGGCGTGGCTTAATTGTGGGGTGTGGCAACACTTTTGTTATCTGAAAACATTTATACTGGTTTTATAAAACACACTAAAAACATACATTCTCTAAAAGAAAGATGTTGGGGAAAAGATTTGTAAGCTTGCCACAACTTCAATATAGACTCTTTCAGAAGGGCCCTAACTAAGCTAACTATTTTAACCTAGCCCTAAGCTAACAAACTAGCTAATCTAGACTACCATATGAAATTCCAATTTACCGTTATAATAGAGTACAAACCGACCAAGTATAAAACCAGGTACATTTTTTACCAAAAAACAAATAAAGTGACTGACAAGTTCAAGGGTTGAAATATGACCACACTGCCTTCTGATTCTGTTGTTTTGCAGGCTTAGTTGCCCTTTAAATGGACAGCAGAATTCCCATACAGTAATCCCATACAGTTATAGCCAAATCCAGTATGTTATATCACTGTAGGTGATTACGGTATGGGGAATTCTGCTGTCCATTTAAAGGGCAACTAAAGCCTCAGAACAATACAGAATCAGAAGGCAACAATAGATACACATTCTCCTTCTGATTCTGTATTGTTTGAGGCTTTATTTGCCCTTTAACATAGACAGCAGATTTCCCATACAGGTCAACCCATACTGATATGGCTATTACTGTATGAGAATTCTGCTGTCTATTTAAAATCAACTAAACCTTTGGCACGCCAGATGTTTGTAAACTACAACTCCCGCATGCTTTAGTAGCTACAGTTGTAGTTTCCCCTATAACCCTCACCCTCCCACCCAGGATGTCCCGCCTTCTGTGGGCATCCTTCTGCAGTAACTTACATGAGAAATCACTCCCTAAAGATGCGCCAGCTGACGTCACTACCGGCACCCGACCTATTTGTTGTTGGGTCAGTGACAACCTTACCACCATAGCATTTATACAGTGACGCAACCCTTAACAATAGCATGGTATCTACAGTGACACCCTTACTACCAGTGCTACTGACAACCCTACCTCCTATTTTGTTTGTACAGTGCATCTCCTTCCATATGTTGTTGAGTACGGTCACCATTGATGCATAGTGTTTTGGGTACCGTGTCACCTCACCAAGTGTTGTTGGTAAAGTGACACCCTCATACCCCAGTGATTGTTGGGTAAAGTGGCACCCTCACTACACAGTGTTGTTGGGTAAAGTGGCACCCTCAACATACCATCAGTGTGGTTGGGTAAAGTGGCACCCCATCACATAACCACAGTGTTTGTTAGGAAACGTCACCCTGCACATACCACAGTGTTGTTGGGTTAAAGTGGCACCCTCACATCCACAGTGTGTTGGGTAAAGTGGCACCCTCACATTCCACAGTGTTGTTGGGTTAAAGTGGCACCCTCACATACCACAGTGTGTTGGGTAAAGTGGCACCCTCACATACCACAGTGTTGTTGGGTAAAGTGGCACCCTCACATACCACAGTGTTTGTTGGTAAGTGGCACCCTCACATACCCACGTGTTGTTGGGTAAAGTTGGCACCCTCACATACAGGTTGTTGGGTAAATTGGCACCCCACACTACCACAGTGTGTTCTGGTAAAGTGGCACCCTCACATTACAACAGTGTTTTGTTTTGGTGTAAAGTGGCACCCTCACATACCACAGTGTTGTTGGGTAAAGTGGCACCCTCACATACCACAGTGTTAGTATTGTAAAGTGGCACCTCACATACCACATGTTTGGTAAAGTGGCACTCACATCACAGTGTTGTTAGTAAAGTGACACCCTCACATACCACAGTGTTGTTGGGTAAAGTGCACCCTCACATACCACAGGTTGTGGTAAAGTGGCACCCTCACTACCATAGTGTATGTAACAGGCAAAGCCCCAAATAACTGGCATCCACACCCACAAAATACTAGCCCCACCCACCCCCCCCTCCATACAAAATCCACTCACAGTCACAATTGAAATTAAAAAAACTCACAGTGTGGGTGTCCCCAAATTCCCAGTTCCCCATGCTCCTGATTGATGATGTGCGCTGCCTGCTGCGTGTAGCTGCCGGTTACAGGATAAAAAATGGACCAATCCACAGTGTAATACAGTGCTGCTGTGGCTCTGCTATGTTCCGGCCGCCGCCCCTCTCTCTACTCGTAGGCTCCGCCCCCATGCACTTACGCACCGCACAGACGCTCAAAGGGGGCATTACAGAGCTGCTGCCGATTGGTCCCCACTGGCCGCATACAGAGCAGCTCACACCTCGCAGAGTTAAGGGCGCAGCCGCTGAAGCCTGCAATTCAAAAAAAATTGCTTCATCATGCTTGGTAGGAGCGGTACTGGGCAGAAACTGCAATTGGACCATCTTTTTGTTTTAAGGGCGAACATTCCTTTAACCTTTAAACAAATAAACACAACGGCTTATTTTCACTCAAGATCTTAAAATAATATTTGGTAGGGCACCAGTATTAGTTATATAATAAAATGACATATATATATATGTAATAATGTATATATTATCAGAAATTACACATAGCAACTAGAACTTCTCACCAATTACTCAGTGGCTGTTTGGCCAAAAGTTCCACAATCTTGTAAAGTGTGAAAAGCTTCTTCCCAATACAAATGTTGGTTAACTGTAACCTTCCTACTGGACCTACCACTCCTGTCAACCAAACATTACCTAAACCTGCTGTTACAAGAGACCTAATAGAAAATGCCAATTCACTGCACTTTCGGTCGAAAATATCAGTTGGGGGGGATCAGACGAACAAACGATTGGACGCGTCGGGAAAATTCCGATCGATCATGCGGTTCCCTATTGGACTGCACGATCAATCGTTTGCAAATTCGCCCACGGCCGATTGGCCCACGACCAAGGACATTTGTCCTGACCGATCGCTCGCTTGGGACAAATAGTCCGGCCGTGTGTACCCAGCCTTAGAGCAGCCCCGGTGAGCGGTGACTGCAGGAGAGCCCAACTTCTTTCTTTTCAGATATACCTGATTAAATCAGGTTGTAGAACTCTGCATTGGAGCCCACCTTTCCTTCCTGCCATGCAGACAAGCTGAGAAGGTAGGGAGAATGCTCCGGATATGTTACACTCCCTGCCTGATGTTAGGTGTTAAAGGTAAAATAGCAATGACTTTCAATCTCTGGGATTTAGATTGGTGGTGATAGGGATTTCTGAAAGCCTGTGCTATAAATGGATAAACTCACATCTGAATATGTCATCACATCAGGAGTTGTCACATTCCCTTTAGATGTGAAAGTGAGAATCAGAGATACTGTGTAGCTGCTCACGTAATATCGGTATATTGGAATGTTATTCATCCTAATTGCATTTTACACATAAAACACGATGGCCCCTAATCCAGTCACTAAATCCTGCCTAAGAGTTCATTTACATCATGGATAGAATTTCTGCTCCAAGTTTATTATAAGATTATACAAAACCATTTTTGAAATTGCAATATAACGGAAGACAATTGTATATCTACGGCCTTACTAGTGATAATTTTACAAGGGAATGTACAAATAGCGGGGGTCTTTCTCTCTGTATAGTGCATGCTAGATTTGTTCCTAAAATGTCTTGCATAAAAAGTACAAAGAATGGATAAATAAGGAACCAACCACAAGACTCCCAGAGCTAGGGTCCACTTAATCAGCTCATTTTACTGTCATTGGGTCTTAATAATGGCAGAAATTACATTACGTAACACGTTCCCTGAATTATTCTGACCCCTCATCCCTTAAAATTCAACCAAAAACTCCCCCTTGTTTCCCAGGTACAGTAACTTAATGTGCTTATTATCCTATCTTACTCGGAACTTTCAGATTGTTCTTTCCCATTGACTTTTGTTTGTTAGTTTTTTTAAAATTATTTTCATTTGTTTTTTTAGAATTTTCGAAACCCTTAAAATAGAACAAACCCCAACAGTTTAGAACATCAAGCAAATATGAGGGATTCATTATCAATTCCCCACAAAAGAAGAGGACATATATTTCAACAGATTTATGACCATATTTTTCTAACATATGATGTCATGTTTAACTGTTTATCATAATACATCTTGTTTCCCAGGAATCTTGCTGTTTGCTCTATTTAAATTTCTCCTCTGTGATCTTGTGTCTTATTCATTATGAGATGTATAATGCCTTGGGTAAACAGGAATTTCAAGGCAACATCTCTGGAATATACAATACCCGTAATATAATATGATAAGAAGGTGGAATTTAAACCAGTACTAATAGACAGATTGCATTACGGACCTTAAGATTAGGCCAGATCAATGAAAATAAGCAGTAAGTCTGTGCCAGAATGAATGCAATTTAAACAATATCAGTACAGCTGCAGCCCAGCTAAACACACACTTAATAAGTGCCTCCAATCAGTGGACGATCTTGAAACCCTACTTAGGAGACTGTACTGTACAAATGTACACCTCTTTAATTGTGGTCAATGGAACCAGTTTTCTGCACAAACCAAAGCTTAAAGATTTGATCACTATTAACCTCATGAATTAAATAGTTGGATTGGACTCTATTGCTTTTAAAGGATGCTGAATTGTAGTTCCAAAAACTAAGGCCACTGATGCTACCAGGTGTGATACTTGTAGTTTTAGTGACAGTATGGAGTTTTTTTTGTAACACGCCATCAGCAATAAACAGTTGATTGTGGAAATGGTTAGTGTCCTAGACTATTTCAATTATGTTATTCATTGTGATTATAATTGAGGGTTAAAATGTGCCTAATGTTGGAATCTGCTAAATTATCCAATAGAGGTGTGATAATCTGTAATCTGGCGCTTCAAATTTTAGTCTTACTCTTGAGTCTTGACACAATGATATTTAATAAATAAAGAACGGAAATGTCCGTCTATAAAATGGTAATTACTACCTAACACTGCGCACTGTGTGGGATCAGGCAGATTGGGGTTGGTCAATCAGGTTAAAACAAACAAATTACACAATGTTTAACCTTTATAGCGCCCACATCCCGTCCTTAACATTCATTGACATACTAAAATCTTCAACCTTTAGTAAACTATTACAATATCAAGTTCCCCCCAAAACTGACAATTGAGTTCCAACAGATATCTGAATTGTTCACGACAATCAAAAAAACTGTTATATGCTTAGCAGTGCTGAAGATTTCCTCTGAGCTCTGTATAAATATAAGGAACTAAATTACCCACCATCCTCTATGGGCCCAAGGCTGTGAGATGTAATAATGTATATATTATATATATTTACCTATATAGGGCCATTTGGGGACACGGCGCTGTACAATACTATAATACAAAAAAGCCATAAAAGAGGGCAAAAAAATATAACTGCATAAAGAATTCTGTGCAATATTAGGTATACACATCTTGAAACTTGCAACATGAGGAAAGAGGTCCCTGACCCTAGAGCTTACAATCTATAATATTATTAAGAGAGGAATATATATGAACATGAGAAAGTGTTTCGAATCTATGAAAGAAATTTAACTCTTATTGCGTTAACATCTACACATTATAATGGAATTTTATTAAAATGATGATGACCACTGAATGTTGAAAAAAAAAAATCCTTCAAATTGTCAACCAGAAATCACACAATATATGAAAACGCCTTTTAATCTGTAAAAGTCAATGTAACCCAAAAATCCACTCCACAAACGTGCCAAATTAACACTTGGCATAGGTAAATGAGGGATAAAGGGGAACTTACCTTTCGCAGTATCACATTGAATGTGAGGGAGACCATGGCTAAACTTTGCAGCTCAGTAAATTCCAACCAACACACAGACCTCCTCTCTGTTTGGAACCCTAGACTACAATGAGTCTCCTGTAACTCAGCATGCCTATAGTCTCAATCCTACCACAGGAATAGTGGGAGAGATCTCAGTCTGTCATACATTCACAGAACTCACTCCAGGTCTGAACAGAGAATCACACCTCACACACAGACAAACACAGCACCCCCTCCTGGCATGGCTGTATATAGCTACAGATTATGCACACCTTTGCAATTTAACAGGATATTAGTAATTGTAGTTGTACAGTGCCTGAAAGGACAATTTCCTGATTCTTCTTTTTAAAGGGTAACCTGTCAGTTATACCAGCATGCAATAGGAATATTTCCAACCAATAGATATATAACTATAATGTATGTACAGTATTAAGGACCCAGGCTCTAACCTCATTTAACCTTTCCACATCCAGACTGCCTACCATACCCAGCCATTGATCAGTTAATAAAATGAATGAGGTATGGGCTCTATATAGTACAGTATAGTCCACACTGCATCTCTTGGTGTCCTACCTGCTGATTTGCTGGCAGGGTGCAGACAGTCTCTCAGTCCCCAAGGCTGCAGTGACAGTCAAGGCGTTGCTTTTGCTTGCGGTTGACATTCCCACATGCACCTTGGCATGGCTGGACTCCACTTTCCTTCTACCAGGTAGATCAGCCTCTTCCCCCACCAAAGCCCAAGCAGCATCCAGTCTCCTCTCTGTGTGTGTGATTCACTGTAGCCCCCACTCAGGCTGCTCCCAGCAGATGTGTCATGTTCTAATACACACTGTGTATTCCTCCACTCACAAGGTCTGGCAGTCTCCTGAGTTCTATTCAAAGCAAGCCTCAGTCTTGTTATTTCAGAAAATCCCCTTGACATAAACTGGGTGGATTCTCCTGGTGGACAATGTCCAAACCAAGGTCCACTTGGTCTTCAGCAAAACCCTATGGATTGCCTGGGCTGCTCCTGCTAATCCAAGCACATCTCACGTTGGGATCTCCTGGGGCTTTCCCACCGCCTCCACTCTAGAGCTGCTGCTGTCCGTGGTGCTGAAACCTTCTGCAGCTTGAGATCAGTCCATGTGGCCGGTGAGGGGAGGAGAAGGAGGGTGGAGGATGATTCTTTGCTGCCTCCTCTCCTAACAGGGATCCACAGCTCTCTCTAGTTGGTCCAGCAATGGAATTCTATCAGCTGTTTTGGAATGTGCAGAATCCCTTTCATCCTGTATCAGTGGGAACCAATCCATTCCTGCTAATAGCAATGTGTACATAGACTGTATTTGTCATATACAGTGATACCTACACCTGTGCAATTATACTAGACCATGGGCTGCAAGAAATCAATAGGTCCCATGGGACTCATATGAGGTTCGCAATAACAGAAACTAATAGCAGTCTTAGGCAATCAGTTGTGCACATATAACATGGAGGTGGTGGGTCTGTCGGGATTGAGGAGCACACACAACTCTGTCATGTCTGTACACACCAGTTAAAGTAGATTATAGGAAGAAAAAAAAACTGTTAAGTATTGGGGAGCTGCCATATCGCTAAAAGACGCTACTCACTGTCCCGAGATTTACTATGCGAGACTTACTCCATCGTGGGATCGTGGTCAGGCAAGGACGGCCTCCTTACACCGCCATAACAGTGACGTTAAGTCTCGTAAAACCTTAGTGGCACAAAATGTAACATTTCCTTTATTGCAACATGTGCCTGTGCTGTTAATACGGAAAGGTGCAAGACCCCCGCTAATGCAGTGTAAAGCCACGCTAACACAATATTACATCAGGTAGTGTCAGTTTTACACTTATTTTGTCCATAACAGCAAATATCAGTCACATCACCCTGTATATTTAGCAGTGCACAAAATGTTAAAACATATCAACATACCTGGCAGACACAGACAACAAAAAATAGGGTGAATCCTTGGACATAAAAAATGCACACGCAGCTTAAAATAGCGTGCACACAGAAATTCAGATTAATAATGCTCTTTGGGGCTAGGCCACACTGCTGCGTTTTTTTGCGTTTGCGCTTGCAATTGCGTTTTTAAAAAATCATTGAAAACGCGGCAACGCAAAAAACACGCACGTTTTTCGGTGCGATTGCGTTTTGCGCTCTGCATTTTTAAACCGCAATCGCAAAAAAATTGCACATGAAATCGCTTGCGTTTGCATTTGCTTTGCAGTGTGGCCGTACCCTTGCTGTATATCGCCAACAATTTCATCTGCTTGTATATCATCTGAGTTATCATCTACCTAGCACCATTATGGTCTATCAGATCTTATTTAACGTGGGAAAGCTAACATCTCATTGGTTGTGTGCAACATTTTTAACAATAAGAACTTTTATTGAATAACCCTGAAAGTTCTTTTGCCTATTTTTGACTTTGTATCTGAGTTACTAAGATGTTGGTGTAATATTTATTTTTTTCTCCCTGCCTTTACTGTGACTTTTTAAACAATAATTACACACTGCAGTAATCTATGGACTCAACCCCACATGACATAGTACACAAAAAAATCTTCCAGTTGGTAGCACACATGTTTATACATTGTATCTGCTCACACTGCGGATAAAATATTACAGGGAGCATTGGGCCATAGTTAAAAAGCATCATTAATGACATCATAAGAAATGGCCAATTGTTACGACCCTGATCGTTAATTTAATTACTGTCATTATGTAACGATTCTGATCCTTAATTAATCATCGTATCGTTATTTAACAGCGCCAGCCAGACTATCACAATACCAGACTTTAAAGGTGCCTTCCTATTGGCCTCTTCGCAGACGGGGAGGAGGGGGCGGAGCCTACCAGAGCAGCATTGCTGCAACACGCTGCTGTAGGTTTGGTGAATCCGGGGGTGAGGACCTAGCGGTTCAGGTCCTCACCCTGGGTAAAAGCTACTGCACGAAGATCTGGAGCGGAGGGAAGGTGAGTATAATTGTCCTTTAATTTAAATCGATATATCATATATATATTACACACACCCCAAACCCGATTTTTGTTATACTCGCATATTCCTAAGGTGCTACTAAAAACACTTACAAGCCCCAATTCCTTGTTGGCACTTCTCATTTAATCCTGTGGCTTCAGGCTATCGGCTGTCAGTCAAAGCAATGACAGTGATGTCTTGTCCAATAGCTGATGGCTGTTACTGAATCAAGTTCTTCTGCTGCTGTGCCCTTAACATAACTATAAAATATCATAGTTCACGCCACTATATAACAATATTGTACCTAAGATATACGCAAGGAAAATACCAAGGGCTGTTATTACCAATCAGTACATTTTAGGCAAAACAAACCAAAATCAATGATTGGGCATGACAATAAATTTTGCCAGTCATGTGGTTAGGTCACAAAATCTGACGGGCAGAAATACAAGCAGGGTCTCACAGATCTATGTATGGTCCAGTATATCTGCTGGTCAGGACTGATAAATATAAGATGCCCACAACAGACTGGTCAATATTGGATTCTCACTACAGACTAGTAAATATCAGATGCCCACAAAGACTGTTAAATATAAATGTGCCCACACAGACTGGTCAATATAAGATGCCCACCACAGACCGGTAAATATCAGATAAACACACATACTGGTAAATATCAGATGCCCACCTTAAATTTCATATCTCTATTGTCACTAATTTACATGTCTATATTACTCCTATTTACTTCTTTTGTTTAGTATAATGTATTTCTTGCTGTCCCTTTGGCTCTGTATTTATATTTTAGCAGTTTTCTCCATTTTCTTGGGTGAATGGGTTGTGGGGCCACCAGGGGATTCCCCTGTAATCCTGTGGGCCAGTCCAACACTGCCCACAAAGTCTGGAAAATATAAATGTACCCACACAAAATAGTCGCTATAAGATGCCCACACAGACTGGTCAATATCAGATGCCCACCACAGACTGGTCAATATCAGATTCCCATCACAGACTGGTCAATATCAGATGCCCAACACAGAATGGTCAATATCAGATATGCCCACACAGACTGGTCAATATCAGATGCCCACCACAGACTGGTCAATATCAGATTCCCATCACAGACTGGTCAATATCAGATGCCCAACACAGAATGGTCAATATCAGATATGCCCACACAGACTGGTCAATATCAGATGTGCCCACACAGACTGGTCAATATAGGATGTGCCCACACAGACTGGTCAATATAAAAGCTCCAACCTTATCTTATTTCTTCCTTCAAGATATTGATCCCCTGAAAACAGGAAGGAAAAATGTGGTGACAGGCAGGAGGAGACACTTCTCTTAGCATCCAGGAGAATATACTTTAAAGAAAAAAATTGCAGGCAAGCAGTACGCAGGCTGTGGTGGCTGCCGCCTGTTTGCCTTTCATCAGGATCACCCTCAGATGTTCATGTTTCTTCATAGAGGAACGTACCTGTTTGTGCAGCCTTTCTACCCAAATTCAAAGTTTATACTTAGACTTTGCCTTTCTAGTCTCTTTTTCTTTTATTCCACCAATTTTTTGAAATGTCTCTATATATGCTATATTCTAGCAAAGAAATATATCATAGGTTTTTTGAGTTTAATTTATGGACATTTTTTTGCGCGTAGACTTTTATAGACGAGCTGCAGGCATAATTATCCATCTTGGTTGCATTCAGCAGTGTCACAGACCTAATCGGCACTGATTACCAATCTATTGATTGTGTTCAGCTGTGTCACAGACCTAATCAGTGCTGATTACCTGTCTCTTTATTGCGTTTAACTGTGTCCCAGACCTAATCAGCACTGATTACCTGTCTCTTAATTAAGTTCAGCTGAGTCCCAGACCTAATCAGTTCTGATTACCTGTCTCTTAATTAAGTTTTCTGCGTCCCAGACCTAATCATCTCTGATTACCTGTCTCTTAAATAAGTTCAGCTGTGTCCCAGACCTAATCAGCTCTGATTACCTTTCTCTTAATAATGTTCAGCTGTGTCCCAGACCTAATCAGCTCTGATTACCTGTCTCTGATTACCTGTCTCTTAATTAAGTTCAGCGGTGTCCCAGACCTAATCAGCTCTGATTACCTGTCTCTTAATTTAGTTCAGATGTGTCCCAGACCTAATCAGCTCTGATTACCTATCCCTTGATTGAGTTCAACTGTGTCACAGAAAGAATCAGCTCAGATTACCTATTTCCTGATTGCCATCAGCTGTGTCACAATCCTAATCAGCTCTGGTTTCTTTTAATTACATTCAGTTGTGACACAGGAGCAGGTTTGAAAACTCTCAGCACACACAGAGACTCATAGTAATAGAGCTTTTTGCAGCCTATCAAGCCAAATTCAAAGGGGCACTATAGTAAAAAATGACTTTGCCTCATCTTAATCTATGAATTAATACATGTAAATAGCACATACTCTGAGGTTTGTGTGTCGCTGCATTCCTTAGATACAGTAATTGATTTGCTCAGGCTCAGTATCTCAATCTTAACTGACACCTCCTTCCGGACTTCAGGGCTGTCTTTAAGGACAAGCATGCTCAGAAATCACTAAGAGGCAGCATTGGAAGAGGGAATTTCCCATCATGCAATTTACATGATTTGCATGAACACTGTGTCCATTCCAGTTATAGCAAAACTGCACCTAACAGAAGATAGTTCAGATTGGATATCTAAAGATAACTATTTTTTCAGTATAGATGCCCTTTTATACCTGTTACCTTAAAGTAAATATACAGAAAGTGCTTGCAATAAACTTTGATTTTTGTTGCCGAATTTGAAAGGTCTTTTTACTTATGTGCTTCCTGCCACGGGAATGGCAGCAACTAAAGAGTTACTATGTTACATAACATATCATACATAACATAGTAACTCTTTAGTTGCCGCCATTCCAGTGGATTATCCAATAATTCACTTTCTGTATAATGCAGTATCCAAGTTGTTAGTTTTTTTATTTCCAACCTGCAGCCCTCCAGATTTTTGAAAACTATAACTCCCAGCATTCCTCCATTGCAGAAAAAAACAAAGAATACTGGGAATGAGTTTTCTAACATCTGGAGGGCCACAGGTTGGACATCCCTGCTCTGGGCAATAGAGCAATAAATTGTTAGTGGATATATATTTAGTTATCAGATCATCTCATAATTGGGGGACACTTATATTTAATGTAAGTTACAGGGCTGCGTTAATTACAACCTGATTGTATTTAGACAGTGATTCTGACAGCCTTGCTGCATGATTTCAATGTACAACCCCTAACATTGCTGTTTGAAAGTCAGGAAATGGTGGAACTAGTAGTACAACTACGTATGTACTAGGCTTGCTCACAATTTTGCATAGAAAGAACAAAGAGAAAGACTCCACTATATACATGGAACACAAAGTTCCATGGCACTCAACTACCAATATCCCATAAAAATAATGATATTTATAGGGAAAGGGACCATATCCCATAATATCCCATAAATAACGTGTATGCACACTGCTCGTCCAAGAATATACACTACTTTATTAGATAAATACACACAACATAATATACATACTGTAGCTTAAAAAAAGACATAAAAGGGTAGGCAGGGCGCGGAGTAAAAAGAGTGTCCAGGCAATCTAGCTGTAAGCAACTGAATTGACAAATAACGTGGGAGCCTAGGTCCAGGCCCTATGAAAATCAGCTGATATATGGTAAAAAAGGTAAGTTCCTAATAAGAATCACTAACTCTGTGTTTATATATGTATCAGGGGTGCGTCCACCTCTCTAAAAACTATGTAACACAGTACATGTATGTAGATGCATATATAAACAAGAACAATAGGAAAGAAACGATCTCACCCAGCGACTGCTGTACTTGTACTCCAAAGCAATAAAAAGTGGCAAATGACTATGGGGAAGGTGTCCCGCTGGATTCCATATCTCCACCAACGTCCCAAGGTTCAGCGTAACTGGAGTTCTGCCTTTGGTCCGTACACTGTCCGTACGGCAAAACTACAATGGAAAGTCAATTCCCACGGATGGTCCGCAATAAGCTAGGGTAAGATAAGGGAACTACCCGGCTGCACTCTGCACTCAAAATATTACCACGACGACCTCACAAATTGCTCACAATTTTGCAGATTATTTGACTAAAGTAAAGCAAATTCGGGTTCTGCAAACAAAAATCTATTTTTATCATATATATAATCATGTATGTGCTGTTTATGGACTGCTAGACAATGACACCATAGGCAATAAAATTGGAGCTAAAGACTATTCATTGCTGCAGTCCTACTAAATAACCAACCACTTGCAAATCTCTAACCTAAATACAAAAGCAAGACCTGCCAGTTTGACTGCTGATTACAAACTGAGCTTCTCTGAGGATATCATGAAGTTTAATAATGTCTCATAAACACACCCTCATAATCTGATTGGTCCAGAACAAATCTTAAATCTGATTGGCTCTTGTATTATTGACTAATCATATGTTGGGGCGAGTGCCAAGGAGACAGTATAAAACAGCCAGAGGCCTTCAGCAAGTCCTAGTTCTGTTTTAGTAGCAGAGCTGCTAGTTTGTTCTGCAAGTATAGCAAATATCAGATGTTTGGTGCTTACCTGAGCTTTTTAAATGCATTAGTCTTAGTGCCTGGTAGTTGCAGTGTGGCTGCTCTCTGTTTTGCTACATCTAATTTATCATTGTTTGGTGCTTAGTGTATAAAAAAGGTTTCATATAGTTATTTCAGAATTTAGTTGCCATGCCTGATCAAATTCACTGGCTTTGAACAAAATTATCGTTGGTGTAGTTAAATTACATCTATCACCATTTACGCGTTTGCGCATGCGGTTTCTTCATTAGGTGTAGGAAAACACATGCGATTGCGATTAAAAATACGGAATGCAAATCGCAACGCACCCGAAAACACGCATTTTCGGTGCGTTTTCGCTCTTTTAATGATTTGAAAAAAACGCAAACGCATGTGCAAACGCAGAAAAATCGCAGCAGTGGGGCCTAGCCCTAAAGGCACTCTCTAATAGCAGAGGGCAGTCAGGGAATGGTTGGAGTTGTATTTTGAAAACATATAGAGAGCCACAGGTTAATCAGGTAAAACACCTGTAGCCAGGATGAGTCAGAATGATCACAGGATAAAATAATTACATGAATCTGTCTGTCAGGCTCTGTACAATACAAGGTTTGTTACCATATAACTTTCATTTATGGCTTTTACATGTGTGTGGGGAGAGATGGGATAAAAAGGTTTTTCTGAGTTTCTGAGAGTTTCTGAGAGTTTCACTCAGTATTTATTGAAGATTAATTGACTTTATTAATAATTATAATGTGGTACTAGTAGAGACATCTTCGAACTTTCTCTTTGATTTGCCAGTACACACATGTCCTGCTTACTCTTAAGGTTCATACACACGTGTGATCGCGGGTCGTCGATAATCGTACCGTGAATGGGCACTTTATTGGGCAAAACGGCCGATCGTTCGGAGATCTGGCCGGTTGAGCAATGATCCCCGACCGAACTCCCGTTTTGGTGCCCATACACGGGAAGATTTATCAGCCGTTCATACACATTGTGCGTCGAGGGTCGGCATGGGTGTATGCACCTTTACACATAGTTGCAGCGTCTGTACTGTTTATAGTTAGAGGGATATGGTAATTTACTTCATAGGGAGGGCCGTGGATATGGTAATTCACAGCAGTAGGAGGGAGTGACTATACATGCCATTCACTTTGATTGACAGTTCCTCCCTCTGAATCTTTAAAACTTATAAGTCTAATATCTACAAAAACGGTGGACGGATTGGAAAGAGAAACACATGTTGGTGGATGGGATGAAGTATAGTTTAATAGTATGAGATTTTTAAAAGTTTGAATTTGGACACTATAGTTGCCCTTTAATACTTACATTTTCTCATTCTAATTTATTGTTTTAATATGGAGGGTTAAAAATGCATCATGCAGAAAATTATGGAAACCAGATATTTACATTCTGGGTCAGATTGACATCCTCAGGAATCTTGGGATGTGCTTGGTGTGCTTAATCCCACCTCAAAACACAAGCCACACCCCAAACCTATATTTATCTTGAAATTTTGAACTACAAAAAACAGTCTTGGACAAAAATAAAAACCTTATGTACTGCAAATTAAAGGGCCAACAGTGGAGGATAAAAAAGGATGGGATATTGACAGCTGCCCCTGCAACCACATGCCTAATGGTGGATCTGGCCCTGATAATACCAACTGCACCTGTCTAAGCAAAGCTGATGCAGATATTTCCTCTTTTCCTCTGTATATAGTGCAGGCTGAAAGGGATTGTACCGTATGGCTTAGCAGAACCAGATGTACTTTGGTCGTTAAAAACCAATGGTCCATTAACAATTAGACAAAGTTAATATCAGTTATTTCCCTGGATCTGAATAGACACATGTGGTTGCAGGGGCAGCTGTTAATATCCCATCTCTGATTTGCTCAGATCATTTACATTTGGGCCACACCCACACACAAGTACAAAGGTTGCAGCTATTCATGGTTGAATTCAGCCAGCAGGAATATTTCATTGTAAAGCCGTCAGTAAAGCGAGGCATACACATTCCAGATAACAGGCATATCCCATAGGAACAGGGACAATGATAGGGTGAATACGAATTGTTGCAAATTTACAGATTCCAATGCATCCTGTGTACTTTATCCATATACTTGGATTTCCAACCTCTGGTTATTAGGAGGACCCAGGGGGAGGCATTCAGTGAAAATAAGACTATTACACAAGTGAAAAAGGAATTGCATCAATATCAATCAATTTTTTTTTAAATCACTGAACTTGAATTATGGTTTTGTTTCTCCTGGTCAAACACCTTACAATAGATTTGACCAACTCTACTGCAGATGTCATTGGACCACATTGGACCCTATGTTCCTAGAACCTCTCTCCCACCAGTAGAAGAAAATCAGAATGGATTGTGGGAGTTACTTATTAGAATAGAGAAACAAAATCTTATTTCACTTTTTTTTATAATGACTTGTAAAATTGCACAGGTCTCTCTATGCTCATGTTTAAACAAACTCCTTCCAGGCATCTGTAAACTGCTTAAACAATAACATTTACTAAGGGACCAAGTAAGTTAGGGAGAGTTTTCATCACAGCTCCCTTACTCATCATGCAAATAAGGGAAGGAGAGAATTCTGGGTAATTTCCCAGGTGGTGGTCAAAAATGGGAGGGGTAGACAGCTAATTAGTACTAATGTGCCCACCAGGCAAAACGGAGGGTAGAGTCTTAAGATACGCAGATTCAGCATGTACTAGAATTTAGAACTTTGCAAGGTGATTACAATGGCTGTGGTGTAACTTCAGACATAATAACCAGATCATTTTATAGCAAATTAAGAAGCCTTTCACTGGAATGCTAATTGTTTTTTGGGTGAAGATTTCCTTTAATCCATTTAATAAGAGATGGTACATTTTTCCAGTGCAGAACCCAATCAGATGTTATCAATGTGCTGCAAAACAGTAAAAAAAAGCTAACATCTAATAGAGTTCTGCAGATAAATAGCACTGGAAAAATGTACCATCTATTAAATAAGCTAAGGGTTAATCTGTATGACAGATACAACCTCCCCAATTAAACCACAGTAGATGAGGTGGGGGGCTACATGATTTTACTGGGGGGCTCAGTGATTCCTATATTCCACTGCATACTAAATATATAAGGAACAAGGTGTCAGTTTGCACGAATTAAAGCAATTATTACTTAAAGGGCATGTCCACCCTAAAAACAATCTTTTGGCATATGGTAGAACCCCCTTTGCCCACCCCCAAACACCGAGATTTTTTAAAAAGAATTATTAAAACCCTACTTACAATACAGCCCCCTCTCTCTCATGGGGCCGCAGCGCACTGATCTGGCTCCCTGCTTGCCGGAACTTGCAAGCAGGGGCCGGACCAGCAGCCACATCTTTGATTGGCTTAGAGGCAGCAAATCACAGACGTGGCTGTCGTCATTGGGGACGCCACGGGAACAAAGGTCTGTAAGAAGTGTTTTTTGAAAGAAATAACTTGGTGGTAAGGGGTGGGCAGGGTGTATTTACCATATGGTAAATGTATTTCACACTAGGTGCAACGGCTGCAGAGGATCGATCTGAATGGTGGGAGGGAGGGAAAAGGGCTCCCCTGTGCATGTCACCATCCCTCCCGGAGGCAAGACTGGAGGCACGGACCTTTAGACAGGAAGACAGCTCCTACTCTTCACTCTCCTGGGCTTTAGACAAGCACTGCAGGGGAACCATATGGAGCAGACATGTAAGGTAGGGATTTTTTTTAAACTACACAGTGGGGCCAGTAGTGGGTTCAATTTTAGTTTGGGAGGTGGACATGCCCTTTAACGTTATTTTTTGCTCATTGACAGATAAGAAATGGTGCAATAATATCACTGCAATAAAATAGTATAAATTGTATAAAAAGGGAATTTCTAATAAAAAAAATGTTAGGTTCTTTAAATTGACCCATATAAAAATATGCCTTATGGTATTAAATTTCATTCCCGCTAAATATTTTCCTTCTATTATAAATTACTTACAATAATGCTTGAGAAATATATAATTTTTCTATAAGCCACTTTTATTTCTAAACCTCTGATATTCAAACATGATCATAAATGAGCTCATATAAAAGGATCACTGAACAGTACTGCTGTATGGTCTGATCAATACATTCACCTAAACACACAGCATAATGGACAGAAGGCAGAAGTGTGTGAATAGCACATGAGGTAGTTGTGGAGAAGAATGGTTTTCTTTAGGACATTCCTCACGCAGCAACTAAACGCTCTCTGGCTCCTCCCACAGTCTGGCCTTCATTAACATATGCTCACCTTTGACAGAAACAGGAGTGTCAGGTGCATTGACTGTGGAAGGAGCCAAAGAACAGTCTGTTCCTGAATGAGTATAGCATCTCTAAGATAACATATATTTACAGTAAGAAGACGGCAATCTAGCACTCTGCAATGCATTCTTTTTTGCTACTGTTGGCCAAACACATTGGTGGCTACACATTAAACCGACACAAACGTTGAATTAACTGTAATGTCAATGAGATCTGCAGTTTTTGCTGCCAACACACAAATAATTATTTGAAATTAATATTCAAATGATAATGTTAATCGCAAACAGATAAGCCCAGATGGTTGTCATAGGTTGAATAATATATGGCCAACATGAGTTACAAGGAATCCACTCGGTAAAATTCTGATAGGGTTGGGGATCTAAGATGTTGTGGCCCTATTGGAATCACCTCCACACTTACTAGAGCAGTAACTGGGAGAAGCCTGGGAGCTGCTCTGCATGGGATCCAACAACCTTACTGGCTTAATAAGCTCCCCAGTCACAATTCTGTAATCTTTAGGTTAGGGCACAGGAGGTGATTTTTCGGCCAAATCGTCTGATATTTTTGTATACCGATGTCTGTCACCCAGAACGAGCAAAAGGGACGATCGGATGTGTTGGTAAATCACGGACAATCGTGGGGTCTCCTATGGACCACACGATCATTTGTGGCAAACTGTCGGCTTGCTTGTGGTGAACGGTTACTCGGGCTGAAACCTTCGCCCATGTGTACGCAGCCTAAGAAGAATAAAGCAGGAATCCAAGGTCCATTATTTACATTTCTGATAAAGGTTTATCAAACAAAGGAAGGGTAACCAGCGTTTCTACACCTGTTTATGGACGGAAACAAGCAATGAATCCAGGATTTCTGGAGTACACCTGGAAAATTCCAAATCCATGAAAATGACTTACATCACCCAATAATAATAATAATAATTTATTAAAACAATGCTTTTTGAAGGGGGGGGGGTTCCTTAAAAATGTTTCTCGCACGCTTACAATCGTGTTTTGCGACCCGCTTGCTTGTGAAAATCGCAGAGCAGTGCATGACAATGTGGGCGTGGACACTGGATGTGCTCCAATCTGTTTAAGGAGGACGGGTGATCACAATATTTTTTGCGAATCACATGTGCTCCAATTGCACAACATTATGCATATTGAAGCGTAAGCGGGCGATAACGCACATTAAATCATTTCCCTGCACGTTGCTGTCTGGTGTTGTGTGACCTCAGCTATTGGGGAATATTGGGGTTTAATTTAACCCCAGCAAGGTAAGAACACAAAAAAACTGCATCTGAATGTTTACACAGAAATACTAATTCACTGGTACCTACAGTAACTGGCACTTGGAGAAATGCTGGTTAAAATGATGTATCACTTGCCTTTCTATATAATCCCTAACTAAAAGATTTACCTCTTTGAAATCAATGAAATCTTTCACTACAGCAAGTCCTCCAGTTACTTTCCTTTTCAATTTTACATCCCCCTCTTCAGACGAGATATAAAGTTGCTGAAAGGTGATTCCGCACCCTCTTCCCTGGGTGAATAACCAGAGCTCGCTGTACTGCGAGGGTCAGTAACTGCAGGGGTTTCTGGGATTTTAGTGGCTCACATTTGACTAGTGGCATGCCCAGAGGAAAGTGACTCCAGCGCAGTCCCCCTCGCTCTCAATGGCTGCCTGCACACGCTCATATGCTGCAATTGCAGAGGCAACTGGTGTCACAAAATAACATTTTGGTCATTAAATAGCAGCCTGTATTTTATGATCACGCCATTATTTTTTACACTGCAGACCGTAAATAGCTATGACCACACCGATAAATGAGCCATATCGGTATTTTTCTCTCCTTTATAAATACTGCCCAGTGTGTTGTAGGCTGACGTTACCCTCGAAATACTTATACACTATAGCAAAAGCTAAAAGTTAAACTTGATTTTAATGTCTTGGATTTCTAATTAAACACAGACATTAGTATAATTCATATTAGGTCGTCTCTTTCTCCCTTTTTTCTTATTTGTTTCAAAAACTGGATTTTATATAAAAATTCAATCATATGTATTCAACTGTAATAATTAAACTAGAAAGGGAAAGTTTAAGTATAAACTGTGAATTTGGCTTGAAGGGCTGCATTTTGGAAGGGAATATGTGTGTTTGCTGCAGATTTTAAAACTCAATAATGGGAATGATGAGTTTGTAGTGAACGCTTGTTTGGGACAAAAAAAACTTTTGTGTGTACCCAGCCCAAAGTGGTGCTAATTTTGATCCAATCAATCAGAAAGCTAACATCTGATTGGTTAGGGCAAAATTAGCACCATTTTCAATGATAAGAACTTTTATTGAATCTCTCTGTATCTTTTTGATGATTGGTCAAAACATTTTTTTGACTTTAGTTACCCTTTAAGTATGGCTGCCACAGTAATGGATAAGTAGATCAGTAGGTGTGTGTACCTGTGTCGGGTTGGGGGTTAAAAAAACAAACTTTTTTGATGATTGGTCAAAAAATGTTTTTTACTTTAGTTACCCTTTAGGTATGGCTGCCACAGTAATGGATAAGTAGATCAGTAGGTGTGTGTACCTGTGTCTGGTTGAGGGGGTATGTCTTTTTTGTGTTTATAACCATAAAACTATCTTTTATTGAGGATAAATCTAAATTCGTTTTTTTGACTTTAGTTACCCTTTAAATATGGCGTCCATAGGAATGGAAAGGTAGGTCAGTAGGTGGGTGTACCCGGGTCTGTGTGGAGGGTTGGGGGTATCACCATTTGTATTTATGACCATGAAAAAAACTGTTTTGAAATATCCACATTTGAGGATTGTTACCATTATAGTCTATGGGAAAAAATGTCAGGAAATTCGCCGATAACGCCGTAACGCTTCCGCGGATTCCTTAGCTAGAAGATAGTACACTTCTCCTATATGCCCCGCACGTCTGTACCGAATTTCATGTCTCTAGCTCAAAAACTGTGGGAGGAGATACGGTCCAAAAAAGCGGAAGAATAAAACGAAAGAAGAAGAAGAAAGAACAGGAATTTGGCTTTTTCAAGCCAAATTAATAATAATTATGTTCACACTGGCCAGAGTAAGCTGGCCCCTCCCTCCATTCAGTCAACCAAGGCTGTGACTGCTGACATCACAACCAATGATTGACTGCTGTTTCACCTGCTGCCTCCTCTGTACATGCTCAAGCTTATAAAAAGCTTTGTGAACCAAGGGTGGAGGCAGATACCTTTTCCATAATGGAAAAATGTATGATTAAATATCTGGTTAGAAATACATTATTTTTTTTTAAAAAAAAATAGCAGATAACTGACAGGTTGTTTTAAGGGTGGGCATACCTTTTACAGATACAGTCACACTGTGAGCTTTTACATGATTAGTTTGACAATACCTTAATAACTGATGCTCATTAAAAGTGTGAGTAGAAAGTGGACAAAGCAAATCAATCCAAGACATTTGCTAATTGGTTGCTATAGGATACCAGCTAAGAGTAGAATGCTGTGAATGTTCTGGAACTTACAAGATTTTTTCATTCTGGTGCTGATTTATGCGAGATTGCGTGGGTTGGTTTTAGGACTTTTTTTAAAAATGGAATTATTGTGATTGCAATAATAAAAGTGCAATACGTTTTCATTTGTATCATCTATACTGAAAAAATGTTTTATTGTATTGCCCATTACTGGAACTATAATGGGCAAACCCAACTATCGCTGTACCATTTTTATTAGATCTGTCCTATATTTCTTTAGATATCATTAGCAATATCTTACATTTCAACTGTCAATCAAATGCATTATTATCATAAACTTTTCTGCTGTGTGCAGTTTTGTTGTCACTGAATTAGGGACAGTTGGTGTGTGTGAATTGCATGGTTTGTAATCCACCCTCCCGGTGCTGACTCTTAGTGATTACTGAGCATGCTTGACTTCTCAGAAAGGTATGCCAGATGGTGTCGGTTAAGAGTTGGAGGGGAATAATTTGGCTGACCCAGTTTTGTCCGGAGTCAGACCCAGACCCATCTCTACAATCTAGTCCCTTTTTCCCAATCAAATTTAGTAAAAATGATAAGTCGAAGACGCGAGTCTGCCAGTGTAGGGACCATCAACTCTGCTGGATCAATGATCCAGTGCAACTCTCAAGCTGCTTAAAGGAGAACTGTGGTCCCAAAACAAGTTGGTCTAGTAAGAAAGGCAAGAATATTACCTGTAAAACGAGTCCTGAACCACCTCTCTAGCATACACCGTTCTCATTCTATCATCAAAAGAAGTAACAAATAGTTAAGGGGCTGGATGGCTCCACAGTCCTGCCAAATCCCATGATCCCAACCACTGTCGCCGACAGTCTATAAGGGCAAGCATGCTCAGTAATTACTAAGAGGCAGCATTGGAAGAGGGAATTTCCCATCATGCAATTCACATGATTTGCATGAACACTGTGTCCATTCCAGTTATAGCAAAACTGCACCTAGCAGAAGATAGTTCAGATTGGATATCTAAAGATAACCATTGTTTCAGTATAGATGTCCTTTTATACCTGTTACCTTTAAGAGAATGTACAGAAAGTGCTTGCAATAAACTTTGATTTTTTTTTGCTGCATTTGAAAGGTCTTTTTACTTATGTGCGTCCTGCCACGGGAATGGCGGCAACGAAAGAGTTAGTATGTTACATAACATACTAACTCTTTCGTTGCCGCCATTCCCGTGCATTATCCAATCACTCATTTTCTGTATAATGCGGTATCCAAGTTGGTTTTTCCTGGCTATGCCAAGCTGGGTCTGGGATTTCTAACCTGCAGCCCTCCAGATTTTTGAAAACTACAACGCCCAGCATTCCTCCATTGCAGAAGAAACCAAGGAATACTGGGCGTTGTAGTTTTCCAACATCTGGAGGGCCACAGGTTGGACATCCCTGCTCTGGGCACTAGAGCAATAAATTGTTAGTGGATATATATTTAGTTATCAGATAATCAGTAATCAGATAATCATAATTGGGGGACACTTATAATTAAAGTAAGTAACAGGGCTGTGTTAATTACAACCTGATTGTATTTATACTGCAGTGATTCTGACAGCCTTGACGCATGATTTCATGTACAACCCCTAACTGCCCTATGCTGTTTGAGAGTGCTTGTAAGGGAATGGTGGAACTAGTAGTGCAACTACATATTTATTAGGCTTGCTCACAATTTTGCAGACTATTTGATTAAAGTAAAGCAAACTAAGGTTCTGCAAACAAAAATTGATTTTTATCATTTATATCAACATGTATGTGCTGTTTATGGACTGCTACACAATGACACTATAAACCTAGGAGCAAAAGATTATTCATTGCTGTAGTCCAACTAAATTACCAGCCACTTACTTGCAAATCTCTAACCTAAATACAAAGGCAAGACCTGCTAGTTTGACTGCTGATTACAAACTGAGCTGCTCTGAGGAGTTCATGAAGTTTTAAAGTGTCTCATAAACACACCCTCAAAATCTGATTGGTCCAAAACAAATCTTAAATCTGATTGGCTCTTGTATTATTGACCAATCATATGTTGGGGGTGTGCCAAGGAGACAGTATAAAACAGCCAGAGGCCTTCAGCAAGTCCTAGTTCAGTTTTAATAGCAGAGCTGCTAGTTTGTTCTGCAAGCATAGCAACTATCAGATATCTGGTGCCTAACTGAGCTTTCTAAATGCATTAGTTTTGGTGCCTGGTAGTTGCAGTGTGGCTGCTCTCTGTTTTGCTCCATCTCATAAATGATGGTTTGGTGCTTAATGTATAAAAAAAAAAGTTTCCATAAAGTTCTCTCAGAATTTAGTTGCCATGCCTGATCAAATTCACTGGCTTTGAACAAAGTTATTGTTGGTGTAGTTGAATTACATCTATCACCATTTACCCTAAAGATACTCTCTAATAGCAGAGGGCAGTCAGGGAATGTTTGGGGTTGTATTTTGAAAACATATAGAGAGCCACAGGTTAATCAGGTAAAACACCTGTAGCCAGTCTGAGTTAGAATGATCACAGTATAAAATCAATTTACAATAATGCAGCCCTGCTAATTGCATGAATCTGTCTGTCAGGCTCTGTACAATACAAGGTTTGTTACCATATAACTTTCATTTATGGCTTTTACATGTGTGTGGAGAGAGATGGGATAAAAAGTTTTTTCTTTGATTACCGAGTTTCTGAGAGTTTATTGAAGATTAATTGGCTTTATTAAAGGGCATGTCCACCCCCAAAACTATAATTCCCCCCACTACTGGCCCCACTCTGTAGTGTAATAAAATCCTTACCTTACATCCCAGATCCAAATGGGTACTGGTAGAGATGTCTTCGAACTTTCTCCTTGATTTGCCAGTACACGCGTATCCTGCTTACTATACACACGTGTGATCGCAGGTCGGCGATAATCGTGCCGTGAATGGGCACTTTATCGGGCAAAACGGCCGCTCGTTTGGAGATCCGTTGATGGATGGGATGAAGTATAGTTTAATATTATGAGGTTTTTAAAAGTTTGAATTTGGACACTATAGTTGCCCTTTAAAACGACATTCGCACGCATCCGCAACACCATTCACGCACAACGCCATTCATGCACTTAAAACGATATTTGTACGCATCCGCAACGCCATTCACGCACATAGAACGACATTTGCACGCATCTGCAACACCATTTATGCACTTAGAATGACATTCACACACTCACAGCACCAATCACGCACATATAACGACATTCACACACACTCACAGTACCAATCATGCACATATAACGACATTAACAACAGCGTTATATTACATATATAATAATTAAAAATGTAATTAAATATTAAGTATTTTTACAAACAATTATTATTTTTTAACAATGTGTTATAATATACAAAAAAATCCATTCATAAAGGTAGTTTGTATTACCGATCCCGCCTCCCTCCTCTAACAGAGGCGTGCCTGTTTGTTAGGCCACGCCTCCGCATCCCTCCCCCTGTAGTGCCGAGCGGCCAATAGAAAATGCTTGTGATGTCACCAGCATCAGGAAATTGCATGCTGGGATTGTAGTTTTTGGCAGAAACAGGAAGGGATGGAATCCAAGATGGCGGCGCCCAAGTATGGACTTTATAAGGCGATTTTAAAGTATGTGTTTTTGATTTTTTTTATATTTAAAGCTTCAGAAAGCTTTGCAGGGGGTTAAGGAACAATTAGACATGTTTGTGCAACTTACAAAAACGGGATAACAGTTCTCCTTTAAAGAGCCTAGCAATGCTAAGTCCGCGGAGAGATATTTACATATTAATAAAGCCAAATCTTGTCAACTTGAATAATAATTTCTCTAAACAGCAAATAGACATAAAAACTTTATAAGGATTAAAAATTAGAAAAAAAACAGAATCAATTGGTGAAGCAGAAATGTTTGCATTTAATTTGCTGTGCTGGTCTCCAAACAAGTTATATTTCTTTAAAATAAGCCCTGAATCACATTCTAGAGTCCCCCCCCCAAGCTACTAGAAGCAGAAAGTGTTAACCTTTTAGCACTATAACTTCTGACAGACCTGTGGGTAGTTCCAGGGCTAATTTTTGTTTTACCCTAACTTGTTTGGAGGCCACAGTTACACTTTAATAATAAATGGAGGGAGCAAATTGTATATTGTATTACCCTGTACATTAAAATAAATAAAGCTTCTTCAGTATTAATTATCTGAATCATTGGATTGATTTTCTGTGACATGTTCCTTTCCAGCCTTTTCACTTTCCTGGGTTTCCATTCTTCTTTTCTTTAGTGGTTTAGTGTAGGGACCATTTTTAGGGTGTCCATGGTATTTACCGTTGGCTAGGTCTTTAGCACTGCATAACGGCCCATGCACTTTCACAGTGTTTCCAAACTTGGAATAATCCACCGAATAACTGCCTTCCTCCTCCGTTACAATGGGAACAAATCGATGTCCCCAAACGATTTCCTCCGGCAAGTAAGATGTCCTTGCTTGGGTAGTGATACCGGTAGTCTCAACAACACCTTCCAGAATTGCCACAACTTCCAGATCTTGATTGCAAAGGTCATATGCTGAGTAGGTATAAAGGGGGCTTTTTTCATCAATTGTGTGGCTAACGATCAGAGGGGACACCAAGAAGATGGAATTGGTCCCAACAGGGTTTTCTACCTGAATGTCTACTTGAGAAATAGGAATAATTTCCCCTTCGGGAGTTGTGGTTTTCTTGACAATTTGAATTTTGATTGAAGCGCTGATGATCATGCTTTTCCTTAAATCGCCCACACGGAACATCAACCTATACTTCCCATCCCGACAGGCAATGACGGCATGTTTACTAAAGATCAGGGTTTCTGCTCTGCGGTTGGCTTGAGCAGTTTTCATGAATATACAGCCTAACATGACTGCATTGATGATTAATCCAGATATGTTTTGTATTATGAGAACTGTTATGGCCAAAGGGCATTGCTCAGTCACCATTCGACCGCCAAAGCCAATAGTAACCTGAACTTCAATAGAAAAAAGAAATGCCGATGTAAAGGACTGAATATTAGTGACACATGGTACAAAAGAACTGCGTCTCGGGCCCAAGTCACCATGGGCAAAAGCTATAAGCCACCACGCCATTGCAAAGAGCATCCAACTGCAAATAAAAGTCATTGTGAAAATCAGCAAACTATGGTGCCACTTAAGGTCCACCATGGTGGTGAAGACATCTTGGAGGAACCGTCCCTGCTCTCGGATATTCTTATGCGCTACATTGCAGGCTCCATTTTTTGCGACGAATCGTGCTTTTCTTGCTTTGGGTCTGTACAGGGTATGAGAACTGTCTTCTGCTAGACGAGTTAATAAGAACTCTTCAGGGATGAGTCCTTTCCTGGCAAGCATCTTGTTATAATCAACCGTATTCAACTGATGCCACTCTGACACATCACTGAGTCTGTGGAAATAAAAATAATACCATTTTAGTACACACAGTCTGTTTTCCTTTATACAGAACTAAAGGGCTGTTCAGCACAGTCCTTGAGTTTCTAAAGCGTAAAATGTTTTTGGCAGATTTAATAAAAATCGATTCCCTTCCACTTTATGAACAGTTAAATTTAAGCTTTAGTTCTCCTTTAAAATGCAAATAGGGGAATAAGGACATGTGCTGAGTCAGACCAGTGTCAATCCTGTATGTATATCAAAATGGTGTTCATTCTTAAAAACACATTGGAACAGCTGGTATACAAACCTGGACATTAGAAGACAAGTTTATCCTTCCATGTGAGTAATTGTTTGTTCTATTATAACAGATAAAACAATCAAAAGCTGGACACTGAGTCATAATTCCTAACAGGATTAAGCAGCGTATTTCCTTTTCTTGTCAAATTACAATTCCCTGCGTCCTCTATGGTAGATGATCAACAAAATATCCAATAAAATACATACCGTAAAATGAGTTAATCTGTGATAGGGTACTTGGATTGCAGGCTTGTAGGGTCAGGGATAGATGGAACTAGATAAACTAATGGGAAAGCACTGCAAGATATACACTGTACATACTGTTTATACTGTACAAGCAGTTTATACTGCACATATTATATATTCTGTACATACTGTATATTCTGTCCATAATGTACATACTTTTTATACTGTACATATTAAATACAGTATATTCTGTACATACTGTTTATACTGTATATCCGGTACATACTGTATATTCTGTAAATACTGTTTATACTGTATATTTTGCACATACTGTAAATTCTGTATATACTGTACATACTTTATATTCAATACATACTGTATATGTTGTACATATTGTACATTATGCACATATTGTATATTCTGTACATACTGTATATTCTGTACATTCCGTAAATACTGTACATTCTGTATATACTGTACATTCTGTATATTCTGTACATTCCGTAAATACTGTACATTTTGTATATACGGTACACACTGTACATTCTGTAAATACTGTACATTTTGTATATACGGTACATACTGCACATTTTGTATATACGGTACATACTGTAAATTTTGTATATACGGTACATTCTTTATACACTGTACAATCTGTAAATACTGTACATTTTGTATATACGGTACATACTGTACATTTTGTATATACGGTACATTTTGTATCTACTGTATATTCTGTATATACGGTACATTCTGTATATACGGTACATACTGTACATTTAGTATACACGGTACTTACTGTACATTCTGTATATACGGTACATTCGGTATATACTGTATATACGGTACATACTGTACATTTTGTATATACGGTACATACTGTACATTCTGTGTATACTGTATATTCTGTATATAAGGTACATTCTGTATGTACGGTACATACTGTACATTCTGTATATACTGTACATTCTGTATATACTTAATATTTTTGTATATACGGTACATACTCTATATACTGTACATTCTGTATATACGGTACATACTGTACATTTTGTATATATGGTACATTCTGTATATACGGTACAAAACTGTACATTCTGTATATACTGTACATTTTGTATATACGGTACATACTGTACATTTTGTATATATGGTACATTTTGTATATACTGTATATTCTGTATATACGGTACATACTGTACATTTTGTATATACTGTATATTCTGTATATACGGTACATTCTGTATATACTGTACATACTGTACATTCTGTATATACGGTACATTCTGTATATATGGTACATTCTGTATATACGGTACATTCTGTATATATGTTATATACGATATTTTGTATATACTGTACATTTTGCATATACGGTATATACGGTAAATTCAGTACATTTTGTATATACAGTATATACAGTACATTTTGTATATACGGTACATTTTGTATATACGGTACATTTTGTATATACGGTACATTCTGTATATACGGTACATTCTGTATATATTGCACTGTACATTCTGTACAGTATAAGGTTCATTTTGTATATATCGTATATATGATACATTCTGCAAATACGGTACAATACAATCATGATTCTCTAATCTAGAAATACTACATTGTGCTGATACAATGTCCTTTACAAGAAAGCAAAGTAAGATAAGGGAGAAACATGAATTAATGATCTATCAGGGCAGTTGTACAGACAATGATCATTCCCAGGGCACAGGTGTCCATGTTACACACACAATACCTGGTTATCTCTCTCACTCAGGTTAGATAAACACAGATCTAGTTTCCTTACAGCCCCAGATCAGATTGTCTGTGTTCAGTACCGGGGACAGCTCCTCTCCATGATCAGCAGGTTGCAGGATGATGATGTTTCTCTCTGGAACGTACCATAATGATAATGGGGCCAACACCAAGCTAAACACATGGATCACCTTTCTATAGTCCCTTCCCATCCCCATTCATAAATAAGGGAGCAGCAATACACGTTAAAGCCTCTCTGGGAGAACCCATTGCTGAATCATAGGGGCAGGGTGGGTGTTTGTAAAGGGACATGGAAAGGAACCTGATCGGCCGGATTGTGACTCTACTTCCCCCACTTACCTTGTTTTCTGCTCTGCTGGAGACCCGGGCACGTTCTTTATACGAGCTGCATTTTAGAAGTCTCCCACCGCCCCCTATCTGTGCGTGCGAGGTGGTTCAGTCTTGTGTGAACTGTTTCATTTTATTGGTTGAATGCATAAGGTTTCCGCAGCTGCGCGATCTGATTGGATGGGCGGTGGTAATCTGATACATCGTAACAGGTCGAAGATACGTGTCAGAAGTGATGGGGGGGGGGTAAGGAGGGCGGACAGCAGAGGGAACTGGAGGGGTCAATGTGAGTGTGCTGGATGTCATTCTGGGCAGTGTCTTGTCATTGTAAAATGGAATCTAGGTTCTAGCATAAAGGATGAACTGGAAATATGAAATCTATTCATCTAAGGAGAAACAACAAGGAGAAAACTAATGGTGACCATGATGGTACAATCGCAACCGATTTTCCACACGCCATCCGCCGATTGTACGAATTCGTGATTTCCCGATATCATGGCCGTTTCTAGGCATAGACCCTGCCCCGATATCGTACAGACACGATTGTTGAGTCTATGGCTCCCATCGTGATCGACGGGCAATTTTAAGCCTTGTCGAGAGATAGGAAATATTTTTATCACCAGAATCCCGATTGTACGATTGGGTTTGGTCCATGTATTCGTCGAACCTTTGTTCAAATCTGACTTAAGAACGGTTGGCCGAGTGTCATCAAAGACGGCACAATCAGTCGGACTGAAATATCAGTGGCAGAGACTGACAATATTTCAACCCGACCAATAATGGTGACCATTCAAAATATTGGCCTGTGTGTACCAAGCCTTAGGATGGCCATACACATCACAATAAGGAACAAATGATCCAGATTATTTATAGGACATGTATATCATTTGAAATGGATGATCCACAACACCTGTTAGCCACGGGGTTCGGCTGTCACAGACGTTGTGGGGCATAAAATGAGCTAATAGCTATCACAGTAATGTGTATCATCCAAATGGCTGATTCCTATACAGAGCTATAGTATAGTATAGTATAGTATAGTATTTGAGGTAGAATAAAGACATACGTCCATCCAGTCCAACCCATCTAGCAATACCCTCATTTCCTGCCTAACTGTTGATCCAGAGGAAGGCAAAAAAAAACCCACCAAATTTATGAAGGGGGAAAAAATTCCTTCCTGACTAAGTGGCAATCGGAAATTTCCCTGGATCAACTCTACTTTATGTATCAATACCAGTAACTTGTAACATTCCTTGTTTGCAGAAACTCATCCAGCTTTTTTTGAAAATGACAATGAACCTCCATTACAACGTCCACTGGAAGACAGTTCCATAGCTTTACCATTCTCACAGTGAAAAACCCTTTCCCAACTTGAAGCCTAAACCTTTCTTCTTCAAGTCTTAAGGGATGTCCTTGTGTCCTCTGACATGTTCTATTGGTGAACAATGCCCCAGATAGTTTATTGTATGGCCCGTTAATGTATTTATACACAGTAATCATATCCCCACGCAAGCGCCTTTTCTCCAGCGTACATAATTGTAACTTTTCCAGTCTCTTTCATACAGAAAGTGTGTGTGCGAATTGTCACAAATTATCAACAGATTCCAATCAATGTGTGTGTAATTTAAATCAGCTGTGTGCACAGAAATACATTTTCTGCATGTACTACACAACGCAGCACTTCATTTTCACTTTAACCTGTGTGCACAGGCCTGTAGAGATGCACACGAGTGCATTGCAGTCAGGTTTGCCCAGCGTCAATATTTGGAATGGATTGTCCCAACTGGAAGGATAAAATCCAGAGTCTTGCAGTCAGGGCTGAAACCCCAGAATGGCCCCTTTCTCCGGGCAATCTTGCCTTGTATGGGCACTTTGTCGGCTGAAACTGACGTTCGGTCTGGCCTCCTTAATTATCCGCCCTTGGTCACGTGTGTATACAGAAGATGGATAAAACTGATGATTGGACCCTTGGTCTAATATTTACCTTGGGCTCTTGGAAACCAGAATGAGACTGCCTTCCCAATGAATGGTTTCCAATCACCTCAGAAGCTGGGTTTCTACTGTTACAGCAAGGAATGATGTATTGTAGACCATGAACAGATCAGATAGTGTTTTATTTACTTACATGGTAATGTATATAAAGGAAATATAGTTAAACATAAATTAAAATATAAAAAATGCAGAATAAAATATTAAACGCACAGCTAAACAGGTCTTGTGAAAATCTTATAACCCTCTGTTTTACTGCAGCTACATTCACTCACAAGTCATAGTAATAGAGGTGTCCTTATCAGAGCGCATGCAAATCCCACCAAACACGGTGATCTCATGCACTCTGATAAGCGGAACGCAACGCAGTGGACACCAACGAAGGTGATATGGCCACACCATAGGCCAATGTTACAGTGCACTTTTAAAAACGCAATCAGATCATGCATAAAAGCGCAGTAGTCATTAACACTTTCATTCCAGCACTTCCCCAGAGTATTGCCATTAACCCTTCAGTGCTAACAGATTTTCCTGTAAATACTTTCAGTGCCAGCACTTTCTCAGTGTATTGTCATTAACACTTTCAGTGCCAGCAGAGTATTACCATTAACCATTCAGAGCCAGCAGACTTTCCTATTCATACTTTCAGTGCCAGCACTTTACTAGAGTATTGCCATTAACCTTTCAGTATCAACACTTTCCCAGAGTATTGCCATTAACCCTTTAGGGCTAACAGACTTTCCTATTAATACTTTCAGTGCCAGCACTTTCCCAGTGTATTGTCATTAACACTTTCAGTGCCAGCAGAGTATTGCCATTAACCCTTCAGTATCAACACTTTCCCAGAGTATTACCATTAACTCTTCAGTGTCAGCACTTTGCCAGTTTTGCCATTAACACTTCCAGTGCCAGCAGAGTATTACCTTTAAGTGTTTCAGCTGCCAGCATTGACATTATATAAGGTATGCACCTGCTTTCCAGAGTATTGGCATTAATACTTTCGGTGCCAGCACTTTTCCAGAGTATTGCCATTAACATTTTCAGTGCCAGCAAAGTATTGCCATTAACCTTTCAGTGCCAGCACTTCCCCAGAGTATTGCTATTAACACTTTCAGTGCCAGCAGAGTGTTACCATGAGCCCTTCAGTGCCAGCGCTTTCCCAGAGTATTGCCATTAACCCTTCATTGCCAGCACTTTTCCAGAGTATTGACATTAACACTTTCAGTGCAAGATGAGTATTACCTTTAAGCCTCTCAGCTGCCAGCATTGACATGATATACAGTATGTACCTGCTTTCCACGTCTCCTCTATTGAATTGTTCACTCCTCACCTACTCTAAGTTCTAATTGGAGAGTTGGGTGGAAGAAAGAGGCAGGGAAAGGGATCTCATGGCTGCTAGTCACAGGGTCACTGCTATAAAGTCTGCAGCAGCTTTTACCTGGCATTTTAGAACTGTTCTCCTCAGTACTATTAGCTGAGCTCATCCTTCCCCCTCCTTCCTTCATCTTCACTTCATTTGTAACATTGTATCCAAGTAGAGGGAGCTGGGTTCAGGCTCTCTACTCACAACAATGTTAAAAATGTATACAAGCTGAACAAGTAGAGCAGTTCTAACACAAGGAGACGCTAGAGAGAACACAGGGGCACCCTGGTGCATTAGCTCTAAGTGGTCTATGCCTAAAAACAGCCCTGATGCTGATTACTACTCGTAAGATCAGTTCTGGAGACGAAGTCCAGAATTTGTTCCTATAACAAAGCTTCCAGTATCTTCCTTACCACTGATGTTACAGGTTTATAATTACCAGGCAGTGAATAACTACCCTTTTTTGAATATATATATATAGAAATAGGATAGTATACATCCACACAGAGTGTAACTAGAGACCAAATTAATATAATACACACAACAAATAGAAGCCTAGTGCACATCAATTGAATTGCTTACATTTTGTATTGCGATATAAAAAAAACCTGCCCTTCTCTCTGAATAAATGAAAGCAATTAGTTCAATAATGTGGCCAAATTATTTTAAGCCCAGCAACCACTTCATGGTTTGCTTTATTCCGCAGGGTCCTAATTTTTAACCTTTTCCCCTCTTAGGAGACATATTTCTCAAACTTTGTCTTTATATCAGTATCTGCCTTTTATGAGATTAAAGTCCCTGCTGCTATTTCACTTGCTTTCTTGGGGTTTAACTCTAGCTTTCATCTCATAAAAGGAAGGTACTAATATAAAGAAAATGTTTGAGAAATATGTCTCCTAAGAAGGTAAAAAGTTACTAAGGTAAAAAAGGTTAAAAGTTAGGACCCAGCAGAAGAGAGGAAACCTTGATGTGGTTGATGGGCTTAAATTAATTTGGCCAAGTTATTGAACTAATTGCTTTAATTAATCCAGAGAGAAGGGCAGGCTTTTTTAAGTCACAATACAATGGCAATACAAAATAGATGTGCACTAGGCTTCTATTTTTTCTGTGTACCTTTTTTGAATATTGGTATTATATCAGCAATTTCCCAAAAAATCAAAAAAAAATCTCATTTGTTTTTAATTTTGACTAGTTTTTCACCATTTATAAATAGGTCCAATAGCTTTCAAAGTTATTGTTGGCTCCGGGGGAACCTGTTGGTAGCAGCATTGAATTAAGTGCCAAACAGCTGTCAAATACACAGAAACAAATATCTATGTCTGGATATCAATGTCAGGTGCATTAGTTGGTGAATACTATATCCTTTCTGAATGCGATAAGAAACACATTATTATGATTATTACTATTTTATAACACATACACAGTTCTATGTGCTTGAATAGGTGTGTCATGTATCTCCTTTTTACATGTTCCAAATAATTTATATAGATTGTCATTCAATGGCATAGCTACAGATCTATGGGCCCTGATGCAGATTTTGGACCTGGGACCCCATATCCATCCCTGCCCCACCACCCCTACAGCTACCACAAATTCTATTCAACATTATGAAAATGATTTAGATCTTGTGTACTCCCAGGAAGCCGAATGGATTGTGGACTTGTAAGTAGAATTTATCACATATTTAACAAGTTTAAGCAAAACATAACTGAGGTTATGGGGGGTCCTGCATAACTTGTTACATTTTTTTGAAGGGTGGACGTACCCTATACCATCCTCTCTCTTCACTTATGTCCAGCTTGGAACTGCAGAGGCAAAAGCAGCTCAAAGCTTTCTCATTCTCCTCTACCTAATCTGCCAGTAAGGCTGGGTACACACTCATAGGGACTATTTGTCCCGACTGAGCGTTCACTGCGAGCGACCGCACAGCCGGGACAAATGTCCGCCAGACGCAGCGAATTCAGCCGTGGACGAAAGTGCCAACGATCGATCGTGCGGTCCCATAAGGAACAGCACGATTGATTGGAATTTACCGGCACGTCCGATGCGGACAAACGAAACGATCAAGGTCGGTCACGGCCGTCCGCTGGTGTGTGTACCCAGCCTAACAGAAGCATTGTATTCTCTGCTCCAGGTGCTAATTAGCATGATACAGTGTTGATATAACCATAAGTACTGGGAGAAAGTGTTAGGGCAAGGCCCCACTAGGAAGCGTGATTCATGCGCTCTACCCTGCGCGTGCACTGAGATTGCTTTGATCTACCCCTATTGCAGCGTATGTGGGGCCTAGCTTCTGCAGTTTCAAGCTGGATACATCATGACAGGCAGTGCAAAACTTCCCTGTGTTCGTCGGGCCCCTAAGAAACACAGGCCTGGTCACATTGCGACCCCTAATCCTACACCACTGGTGATTCATGTGTAAACATGGAATTGTGAATATGCAGTGCAATTTTGGAATCCTGTGTACAAAAAGGACATCTTTGAAATGGAAAGGGTTCAGAGAAGGGCAACTAAATTAATAATGGGATTGGGGGACCTTGAATATGAAGAGAGACTTGATAAGTTACAATTATGTACGCTAGAGAAAAGGCGCTTGCGTGGGGATATGATTACTGTGTATAAATACATTAACGGGCCATACAATAAACTATCTGGGGCATTGTTCACCAATAGAACATGTCAGAGGACACATGGACATCCCTTAAGACTTGAAGAAAATAGGTTTAGGCTTCAAGTTGGGAAAGGGTTTTTCACTGTGAGAACGGTAAAGCTATGGAACTGTCTTCCAGAGGACGTTGTTATGGCAGGTTCATTGGATAGTTTAAAAAAAGGCTGGATGAGTTTCTGCAAACAAGGAATGTTACAAGTTACTGGTATTGATACATAATGTAGAGTTAATCCAGGGAAATAACCGATTGCCACTTGGAGTCAGGAAGGAATTTTTTCCCCTTCATAAATTTGGTGGGTTTTTTTTGCCTTCCTCTGGATCAACAGTTAGGCAGGAAATGAGGATATTGCTAGATGGGTTGGACTGGATGGACGTATGTCTTTATTCAACCTCAAATACTATACTATACTATACTATACATACTAATACTATACTATACTATACTATACATACTAATACTATACTATACTATAACACAAATATAGGAAATATGTGCGATCTACCAAACAACTTGTTGTTTTGCAGTGGCTCAATACTCATATTTTCCTACAGGTTCAGTTTGGGAACATGGTTAGAGTCTACAGTCCCCAAGCAGGGGGGGATGTTTACTTAATGCTGCAGATTTTTCTACAAAAAGACGTAAGCAAAATACTAATCTACTAATTCAGATTTCATCGATAGGATCCCCAAAATTTCCAATGTCACCCAGATGATGCCCTTTACATTCGGGTTTAGACAGGGTAACTACACCCTAAGAACACATTTTATCCCTGAATATTTTAGTATACAGAAGGTGGATCTATAATTTCATGGGAAGTAGCGGAAAGTATCATTACCTGTATCAATTAAACAGTAAATAGCTTTAGAATTTTTCACTTTCCCAGTTTTAGCTCAATGAAAAATAGATAGTTAGGTAAACTACTTCCCTGTATTTGTGTCACTTCCCTTACATTAGAAGTTAGTGGTGGCCATTGACTTGTATTGAATTCACCATGCTTCATGGGCTCGCGCCCTGTCTGTCTGACTCACAACTGGTAACAATATTATTTATTGCATGAAGGGCCCACACGCACAAAGACCAATTGTATTTCCGCTGCATCGCATGATCAGTATTGGCAAAAAATTAGATGAAATTCAAATGATTGGCCATAGACAATCCTTCAACCATACGAAAACGAAATATTCCGATGTTGTTTAACCGGGATTAGTGCATTTGAGGCCCCATAAGCCAGGGAGAGAGCTGCAAGTGCTGCAAAAACATCTAAATCTGATTACATTTAAAAAAAAAAAGCAAAATGGAATGTAGAAATACCTGCTACTAGCTCCCAGAGATATCTGTGTTATTCAGTTAGATAACATGGACATTGGGAATGCAAATTACATAGTCAATGTTACCCTTGTTTTGTAATGAAAAAGCAGTTCAGACACATGAGAGACGTGGTTGGACAGTTCCAGTTCATGCGGGGGGCTACAATCGACTCGGGATCATGTGTATACTCAGCAGCTGACTGATTGTTCATGACGAATTGTCCTTGTTGGTAAATCTCAAGAGATTGTGTGCATTTTAATACTTAAATAATTGGACATAATTAAATAATTTAACGATCAATATATCATTTATTTGGGGGCAAATTTTCAGGCAGGGGTCCAATACACTCATTAGACATTACAGGTCAATCGACTTTTAATCCAATGATCTTCAAATTAGCTGTCTACTGAAACAGAGGTCCTTCCATGCAGAAGTTCCCTGGACAGATATCGCTTTACGTTCGACATATGGTATTTTGTGATATTATCGGTAGCTTAATACTCACCAAAATCCTCAGACCCAGATATGCACCAAGACTAATATATAAGATAAGACTTTGTTCTACCTTGGGGGGCGGGGGGACACGCCCTGTGAGATTCGAGACATTTATGAGGGACTGGTGAATTTGACCGGCAAGTTGAAACACACCCACTCATCTAGGAAACCAGATTTTGCCACTTTCATGACCTTTCCTTTTCTTTATACACTGGCACAGTTTTTGCAAGTTATTTAAGGAGAATGAGAGTTGTGTTTACTATTAAATATAAAGTTAAATGTAATGAGGACCCGATCTGCTATATTTTATGTTTCCCATGGTCATTTGCTGCTGTTGGTCTAAACTCGATTCGAGTCTATAGGGATGGTACCAAAGATTTGTCACACAGGGAGGTGTCACCAGAAGAAGGGGATTTTGGGAAGAGGAGGAGCAGTAGCCACAAAAATTTTTCTAATTTTATTATTAGACATTAATTCCCCTTTAATAATTCTATATATTGGACTATACTACTCGTTGTGGTGAATGGGGAGCCCAACACGTGGCTTGTAGGGCGTACAGGCCCCGTTGCACTATTTGGTGCCCTGAAGGGTTGTCGCGGCAGGTGATGCACACAGAGGGAGTAGAATGAGTTAAGGCAGGTTGGGGGCACAGCTACATGTAGCAGTCCGGTCCCTTAAGCCTCGTACACACATAAAATTTCCCGGATGACGAACAACCCCAAATGCAAGGGACAAACGGCTGTGAATCGCACATGTGTATCTGCGGTCGGGGTCATTCTTTGATCCGCCATGGTGGAAAATACAACATCATACGACCGGAGATTGGATTGTGTATGGGGCCCTTTAATTGTTTTTTATAATCCTCATACAATCTGGTTGTTCAATCCCCAGTATGATCTTGGACAATTTTCAAACAATCGGGGAGATTCAATATCGCTTCTCCCGTTACTTACCTTAGCCCGATCCCGCGATACAATAACGGACATAAGCGAGATTACGTCAGTTATTACATCGCGTGATCGGGCAAAGGTAAGTAGCGGGACTTTAATGCTCCACAACCCGAAGCGTTAAGTTTCACGCTACAAAGTAGCGCAAAACTTAACACTACGGGTTTTGGATCGTTAGCACATCGCTATTTCCAAAAACATTCGGAAATGGCGCTGTGCTCGAAAATCCGTCCAAAACCCACGTTAACCCAATTTTTTTTTAGGGTTAACGTGGGTTTTAGACGGAAAAGGGCCATATTGAATCTCCCCCAATATATATAACTGGACTGTTCACAGTCTTCATACAACCAGATCAATTGATCTTCATACAAATCCATACAATTTTGATTTTACAACTTCCACACAATTCAATCTTATTATTGCACAATACTAATAATTATATAAAATAATAATGGCTTAATACAATAATAGTGTACTTTCATCGTCCAATCACAGATCATCACAATAACCAGAATTCACAGCTAGATTCACATTCCAGAGACTGTCGTAAAACAAGACGTTATGCAGTGGTCAAACTCCAGCCCCTCCAACACTCCCGGTCTCCCTTTACCGTAAAGACGCGATTTTAGTGACTCAGCACGTAGGGCATTGTGGGTGTAGGGGTTCTTTCCGCATTTCGTCTTTGCCTTTTAAATTGAGATCGTATCCATCAAAAAACTACAACCCCCATGGTGCACCGCAAAGAGCTACGCTTCGGCTGGCTTCTGAGCAACGAATTCTGGGATTTGGAGTGTTCAGGCGCTGGCAGCTCCTTACGCGTTTCTGACTTGGAGACTACGACTCCCGTCAGGACGTGCGCTCCCCGTTAGACCCGCTGGAGCAGCGGGGGTAAGATGGCGGCCGCTGGAGGGACTGGGAAGCTCCTTTTGTTGTAAAGCTGAGAAATCAAAGAAGAAACTCGTAGGCCCGAGGGTGAGAGCAGCCAGTTTTATCAACCAGGAGCCTCTCTGGTTAACTGGTAGGTCCAGGCAGCTGTGTGAGGAGCTAAAGGGGGGGAACAGGCCGGGGATGGGGGGAGGGGCACATATCTTCTTCACACTTCCAGCTGTGGGTAGAGCTGCTCAATGGGCTGCAGGATCTCTCCAATGGAAGTCATGATCCTGGTCCAAACTACATCTCCCATCATGCCATGACAGCCACGTACTGACAGTTCCTCCAATAGATCTAGGGTCATTATATTTAGTGTATATGGATGTCCATTAAATTATAACCTTATAATACACAAGAACCATCAATATCCTGCAAATTGTCATTACATTATGTGCAATGTTCTATGTCCTTGTAGTGCACATGTATTCAGATAATTGTTATTTGTTATTATTGCAGATTTATATAGAGCCAACATCTTCTGTAGAGCTTTACAATTGTATACATTCACATCAGGCTCTGCCCCGAAGAGCTTACAATCTAAGCACATTTAACACATACAACCTATCAGTATGTCTTTATGATTGTGGGGGAAACCGGAGTGCCCGGAGGAGACCCACACAAGCTCCTTGCAGATGTGTCCAAGGGTGGAATTGAACTCAGGACTTCCGCACTGCAAGGTATCAGTGCTAACCACTGAGCCACCATGCTTATATTTTTTGTATTATATTATTTGTATTGTATTACCCAACCAATGCTTTATAAATAAACATATACATACAATACCTAGAACTATCCTGTAAACTATATCTTTCTAATACAAACCCTATTGTAACATTCTTATTTTTTATTATAGGGAGCTAATTATTGACAACACACTGTTATTAATATTTCTTACCCCTACAGCTGTATCTATGTTAGATTATTATGTAGGCAATGTAAACCTTTCGGGGACATTTCTTCTGTGTCACAAGCTCTCATCCCTAGAGATTGCAGCCAGTGATGTTTGTAAGCAGATCATTTCAGGCTTTGAAATTTGTCTTCTCCTACCACCCTTAAAGCAAAACAATGGTCACTTGTCAGTTATCTGCCTGCAACTGATATTTTTACCAGTTTATTATATGCATTTGTAACTAGATATTTATTAATTTCTCTTCTGTTCTGACAAAAATATTCACACCCTCCCTCTGCTCAATGAGCTTTTTATTAGCTTGAGCATGTGCAGAGGGGGCAGGTGAAACTGCGGTTGGTCATTGGCTGTGATCTCAGCAGTCCCAGTCTTGATTGACTGCATGGAGGGAGGAGACCGCTTATCCTGCCAGAATGGAAGCAATAATTAGCCTTAAATATCTCATTAAAATGCATGTAATAAACTGGTAAAAATAACAGAGTTTCAGGCAGATAACCCTTTTTAATAATAATTTTTTAAGGCTTTTATCCTAAAAACTATCAATTAGAAGTAATCCTTTGTTTTTGTACATGGGCTGTAAGGCTTGTCATACACATGGCCAATATGCAGGTAATCCTATAACATCTTACTGTGTATGGATGCATCAAGTAATCATTCCATATAAAGAATAAACAGAATGATTGGTCCTGCATATTTGCGAATCACACTAATTCACAATCAGATTCTAATACAGTCTGACGTGAATTTGCAACTGAAGTCACATGTGTATGGCCAGCTTAAGCCAGGGCTGCTGCAGAAGATTGGAGACTCTTAATACATCTTTATCCTTCTGGAGTTTGTTTTGAAAACAGTATGAGAATTGCCAAATTGGAATAGCTTTCCCTTCTCCCTAATGCTCATACCATTTAACAGGAACAGTTAAAGTGTAATATTTGACTGTTTGGTGAGATATTTATACGGGTTGCTCTTCGTGTCAACCTTAAAGACAACAGTTCTGCAAATATATTTTTTTGAACCTGATCACAATATTTCTTTCTCCAACACGATTCAGATTTTGTAATTATTGCACATTTGTGGTCTCATTGAAGGACAATTACACTCACCTCCCCAAAAACCGCTATGTCCTCACCCTTGGGTAACTTACCAATTAGCTTTTATACTTGGCTCTCGCCACTTCCTGCTTGTCTTGGCAGTCCTCCATGTAGCCTATGGGAATACAAGAAGAGTGTCTTCCTATTGGCCAGTCACTGACAGTTGTGGAGGGCAGAGTGGACTGGAGCAGCAAGGGATATATCGTGGAAGTATAATACTTATCGATAAAGTACCCAGGGGTCAGGACTTAGTGGTTTACACCTAGTGTACTGTTCGGGTGTGGAGGGACGTATAGGTGAATATAATTGTACCATACCCCTGTAACTAATATTATTTTATGCAGCTGCTACAGTTAAAGATAGGCCTGTTTTTTTGAAAATATATTTCTATCCTGCAAAATATTGTATAGTTGTTTCAGCTTCCAAAGTAATTTGTATTCATTTTTGCCTTAGGTCTATTCCTCTAGGTTGCAGTTATGGAAGAAGATAACCAACACCCCAAACCAACTAATCAAGATGTAGAGGAGGAGATAAATGAAGAATCTAGACTGCCAGTTGCATCACCAAAGGATGGCCAAACAAAAAATAAAACGTCTGACCAGCATGCAAAATGTGACACAGTGAAGGAATCATGCAGCACTGAAGTGCTCCGCCCAGAACAACAACTCATTCTGGTAACTTTTTCTTTTTTTACCATTGTTTTAATTTTTAGAATTTAATAGTTGCTGGTTTTGCCAGGGCAGCCTGATCAGTTAACCATAAACCAGAATAGACTCTACTATGGATCAGTGTTGCTCAACCAGGGGTACCCTGAAAGGGCACAAGGGGTTCCTCAAGAATTTGACATTTTTTAAATACAGATATATATTGATCTGTTATATGTACAGATTGTTATATAGCGCCAACATCTACTATAGCACTTTGCAATTACTTATGTCATGTAGCGTTTTCCTTAAAATATAAACATTGTTTTAAGGGTTCCACAAGAGAAACACTGCCCCAGACACATGCAATGTTAAATTCAGTCTGGTGGGTGCTGGCCGGGAGGGGTGGCCGGGGGCAGAGATTGCGGTGCGTGTTGGTCAATTTCCTGTTTTTTTGGCTTCCTTTAGATCAACTGTTAGGTAGGGTTAAAAAAAAAGAGGGTGAATAGGTTGGACTTGATGGATGTATGTCTTTATTCAACCTTAATTACTATGTTACTATGTAAATAGCTCTGTCCAAATTAGAGCACGTTTAGGTGCCCGCTCCTAGATTCATATCCTGAATGCAGTGCAATAAGAATACCCTCTACTGACAATCAAAGCCTTGAACCTATAACTAAAGCCTCAGAACAACACTCTTTCAAAAGGAAGTGCACCCTAATATATAAGCAGTAATCTGTGTCTCACCTCCTGTTTTGATATGGTTGCTGGGAAATGTACCTTTCTAACATGTATTATTTGTGTATTATTTCCAACACTCAGTACCACACATATGCTCAGTCCTACAAAACTGCAGGAACTTGCTACAGTTCGTCACACCCACTAGTAGTCTCTAGCCAATCCTTGTACAGGGCATATTAAGCAAGGGAGCATGTGACTGAGGCCAGGGGTGTGGCCATACAGTTATTTCATCCAGTTCTTTTTGGGGGGGGGAGTTCATTTGCTTTAATGCTATTTACTGTAGTGGGATTTTACACTTTATTGGTGTTTTTAGAGGGAATATTTTCAGATTTTGAAGTGTTTCTTTTAAGCGTCCATGTGAAGCAGATTGTATTGTTTATCACTGGAGATGGACAAGTTTGTTCCACAGTTCACAACCCCAACATTTATTTTATTTAAAGGGTAATGCTATCTTATATTATGAGGGCGATTTTTATGTCTATATGTTATGCTTTATTAGGAAGAAAAGATTACAGATATGGTCATAACACAGACATTCTACTGTTTGTTTAGATGGCATGTGGGAACTTTTTTTAAAAAAAAATACAAGTAAGGTATAATGCATCCTTTACAGTGCAGTGTAATATAAGGATATTATACAGGCTGATTGCTTTGATACTGGACAGGGAACTCTAAGTTGACATAATATTCTTATATTACATACATTATTCTTGTTAATGTTTATTCTCACTCCCACCCTAGAAAGAATTGTACCAAGGAGTCAGGTTTTATTCTCATTCAAAAAAAACCTCCATACATTCACTGATGTCAGCATTACTGGGCCGGGTCACTGAACTTTACTAAACCTCTGCCCTTTCCACAGGCTCTGCAGGTCACCTGTGAAATGTGCTATTGTGATTCTTTTACAATGGTAGTTTAATATTAGTCAATCACTTACATAGCTGAGTGACTATTATATGAATGTAATTCACTGTTTTAACTCCAATTAGAAAACAATGAAATATGTAGTGTATCTGGCTCATCCATTTATGGTTCATTGCAAAGGAAAAGAAAAAACAGAAGTAACCTTAAATAAAAGCTTTGTTACTTTATTGGGTAGAAAAGCACAACCCATTTCAGGCCATTCCGAAAACATGTTCTGCTTTCCAACGTAATGTGAAGCCTTTAGCTTGTATAAAAACTAATAATCAGAGATGGGAAAGACACAGAACGCCGGTTCCGGAATTCAAAAGTTCCGCCGAAACCTCTGAACTTTTGATAAATCTTGAAAGTACAGAGCTACTTTTGAGGGTTGTTGAAAGTACAAACGGAAACAATTTTCGAGTTTCCGATTGTACTTTCTAGGGTTACCGTATGTAGCCTTGTATGTTTGGCAATCCTGGTAAGTAAAACTGGAAACTAAAAAATCCGGCTAGTACCATAAGTTTGGGTTGTTTTTCATTGAGTGATTTGTACGTGTTCCCCCTGACAGTTTCCCAGTTGCCTTAGCCATCTACTGTAAGTTACCATGCTTTTACTACCCTTGTTTTACTTGCTGGTTTCGAACATCTTTAGTTACAATTAGACTAGACCTTTTTTATTCTAGCCACACTCTGTTTTCTCCTTTCTTTGTTGTAAATTATAGTTTTTAAGGATCCAAATGAGGGTCTAAGTGTGTGTGGTCGATCGGTTTTAACAGTGATGTTGAAACCTTGGCACTCCGGATGTTAAGAAAATACATCTCCCAGCATGTCTTGGTTGCAGAATGCAGCATCACGGCTTTATAACATAACATTTGGTGTATGCTTTTAGTCTGACTATTATACTTTTGATCTTTTAATATAGAAAGCTTTGCAAAAGGTTGTTGGAAGCAGCTTGCAAAATGAAACCAAGCGGGAGATCCTAAAATCTACAGGTAACCCTTTACCTTTTCCTTTGCTGTAAAATGACTGATTTAAACATGTTTAGTCTGTTATCTGTATTGTGGATCTTGGCATTCTGGGCTAACTGAATGAGAAATCATTAATCACTCTGCAGGTTGCCAGGTCCACATTTCAGATTAACTGGAGGCCTGTTTTGGGTTCCTCATAAAAGTCGGTTTGCAGTAGTGTTGACAGTTGTGCTTCCCGCCAGCTTATACTGTGCCATCCCATCAAGGGAGCCCACCAAGATAACATTTTGCTTTTAATTTTGTTAGATCCAAAGCCTAAAAGTGCAAAGCTTAAGAAGACATGCAGGAAAAGAGGAATGAACAAGAAAAGCAAATCCGGGGATGCCAAATCGATTGGTACTGAAACTGAAAACACAGTATGTGTCACTTTTTTAAACTAAATACAGTATTTTTGACATTATTAAAGGGCATGTCCACCCTTAAAACAAAAACTGGTAACTTGTGTGTTATCTTCCCACAACCCCACCTGCTATTTTCCCCAGTTTATTACAGGCATTTGTAACCAGATATTTAATGATACGTTCTATTCCTTTATGGCAAAAATATCTGCATCCTCCATCTGCTCAATGAGCTTTTTATACGCTTGAGCATGTCCAGAGGAGACAGCAGGTGAAACGGCTGTCAATCATTAGTTGAGATGTCCGCAGTCACAGCCTTGATTGACTGCATGCTGGGAGGGGCCAGCTTTCTCCAGAATGGTGACAATCCTTAAACATCTGTTTACAAATACAGGTAATAAAGTGCAAGATATATCAGTTGGGGTTGGGGGCAAGTAATTGACAATTGAGCAGGTTTTTGTTTTTAAGGGTGAACATGTCCTTTAATGTGTGTAGTGTTTGGTTACTTGATATCTTGCACATTAAATCATGATATAATCACCCCGTCTTACCCTGTGACCTTTGCTTTTTGTGGTTTCGTACCAGGTCTCTGAAACAACAGGAAATCTGTTGGCCAGTCTTGCCGATGCATTGGATTATGTGGAAATGTCTTATATCCCAGCTCCAAGGTGTTCTGGACATTCAAATGAAGAGGATATCGTACATTTTGAAGCAGAATTGTAAGAATCATTGTTGTCTCTGCTCCCTGTCTTAGGGTTGTGTGTCAGTAAAATGAGGTTAAAACATTTAGAGCTCAGTGAATACATTGATTTTCCAAAGTCACAGATCCCAGCTTTACCAATCAGTTCTGTGATTTTGCCCTGAGAACCAGATTTTATTAGCTCCGGCTCTTAGTCAGCTGCTTGGAGTTTTCATTTGGAATCCGCTGTTGAGACACAGTTCACAGTTGAAATCTTTTCTTGTATTTCTAAATTTGCAGTGATGCAGAGGAGGTGGCTGAATTGGAGCTTGTAGCAGAAATTCAGATTGGCGATATGGCATCTTGCTGGGATGCACGTTCAGGGATCTCCAGGAGGAATCGGCAGTGGAGAATTCAGAAGTCAGGTAGGCAGAAACCGATATAAATGGGAAAACAAATATACAAAGTCTTCTGCTGGTGTTGGTTTGATGTGCATTTAGATGCTAATGAAATTACATTTACCACCACGTGTGCACTTGGTGTCGTGCTGACAATCTTTGAGCTTCTTTGAGGACATTGTTTTAGCACAGCAGAAACTAACCCAGTTTATTCCATTGCGGAGATCCATCATGATGCATACCGTATATACTCGAGTATAAAACGCCCTGAATATAAACCGAGGTACTTACTTTTAACTGATAATCCAGGAAAACTGCTTGACTCGAGTATAAACCGAGGTTTGACTTTCTTCCATAGGCAACCCCATAGATGGTTCCACAGACAGTCCCATAGAAAGTCCAATACACGGCCCCATAGATTGTTCCACAGACAGTCCTATAGAAAGTCCAATACACAGTCCCATACACATCCCCATAGACAGCCCCATAGAAAGTCCCATACACAGTTCCATAGAAAGTCCCATACACAGCCCCATAGACAGCCCCATACACAGTTCCATAGAAAGTCCCATACACCGCTCCATAGAAAGCCCCATACACAGATGTGCCCTACATACCTTTCTGTGCAGCCTGAACATTTAAAAAGTTTTTTTCCATTTGCCTTGCAGTCTGGGCTGATCTGAGTGAGCAGGACAACATTTGCCTAACCCACCGAAATCAAGAGGATTCTCTGTGTTACAGAGTACAGCTTTTGTTTTCCAAGGGCTATGTGATTTTGTCCAGCAGTATCCAGATCAGCACAGACCTGGGTATAAACCGAGGGGAGACTTTCAAGATGGTAAAAAAGGTAAAAAAAAAATTGGTGTATATACGGTATGAGAATTGTACAGTGCATATATCCATGCCAAATTTGTTACCAATGTAGTAACATTCTGTTTGACGGAGAGTTCTTATGGTCAATATACAATAAAACCAGGTACCCAGTTGGCGTTAAATAAAATGGCGACAATTGGTGCGACCAGAGTATATTTTTAAAAAATTGCTGCAATCGGAAATGCAATTGCAAAATGTTGGCACACAACTGGTGCAATGTTGCACAAAACAAATTTTTGTGGCAATTTTCACCATCTCTGTGACTAGCTCCTGTATGTATTTATTAGTCTTCATAAAACTATTTTAGTCCATTACAAGTCAGATTTCTCCACTGACTTTATGATAATCACTGCTCACAATATGTTATGTGTAAAGATAGCATTTCTATTGAGAGAGAATGTTTAGTTATTTAGCTGTGCATTCTTCCTAACTAAAACCTTAAGCAGCATGTTTAGGCAAGTAGAAGTGGGTGGATTTGACCTAAAGTTTATTAAAAGGCAAGCTGATATTACAACAGTTTTACCCCTGATAATATGAATTATAGTTCTGTTGCTACAGTAGCTAAAAAGTTGAAGAACTATAATTATTCCAACATCTTTATACCACAGGAGAGTTCTTTCTGCTTTCTTGGTCTGAGTGATTCTTAATATATTAACCTACAGAATAAACTAAAGAATTTTCTTTCCTTTAAACTAGAGATTATAGACCTATTTACTACAGGGGTCTGTTTTAATAAAGTATACTTACAAATGTGATTTTCTAAAAGGTGTATTATCCAATAAATCTGTTGGATATTAAAAGTAGTTGGGTCCTTTTAGTATATAATGGGAACTTTGAAACAAACTGGACTTAAAGGAAAAGTCTTCAGACAACATTGTCCTTTGCTGTGACTGCTGGGTAATTATGAAATTAACCTGTGGGTACCAAGGGTCGGCTTCCATAATCCACCTCAGCTGGATGACACTGAGGTGTCATGGGGTCTTGGGGATTCGAACCCATGACCCCATGGGCTGTGTGTTTTTAAAACATGTGTTTAGACTGGTGAGACACCACAGAATATGCAAAGAATATACCGTAGATACATTTTAGAAGCTTTTCCTTTTGCCCCAGGAAGGCTGTATTAAAGTGTAGTCTGAATACTGGTGTTTCACCATTCAGGATCTCAATCCTCCATCAACGCAGTATTCCACCAGTCTCCTACTAAATTGGAAATCTACTGATGTTTAGTTAGTGTTTAGTGTCTCTCACCTCCCAATATTATTTTGTTGATGAGCAGCAAGCATGTATAGTTTATTTTTATCTGCCTGGTTAGTCCTGGGGTTTCCTTAATGAGAGAGCACTATACATAACCTTAAAAAGGTATAGCCACTCATTTTTGAGTTTAATTTTTCAATTTTAATTGAAAAACAGGAGGTAAAGGATCAGGAGAGAGGAGAGAACTTACCGGCGATCAGTCCATCGCTGGCTTCTCACTGACAGTCCCAGACGGATCCACAGTCCCTTTCATGGTGCATGCAAGCGTACACAGTGCAAGGGATTGTGGATCAAATAGAAACCAACAGAGCCAGTGCTGGACAGTTTAGTGGGTAAGTTCTCTCCTGATCATTTATTTGAAGAATGGAAGGTAGCTCCTTTTACTTCCCATTCTTCAGTTAAAACGTATAAAGTTAGTGGAGATACTCTTTAATGATGTTTGGATTGTAAAACCCTCTTTTTGGTACTGTAAATGTGCCCTATAATATATGCTTTTTATTTCAGTATTTTAATCCGATTTTTTTTTTTTAGTGTGCCTACGTAACTCAGGACTGCACGTTCGACATGGACAATCAGCTGGTTTTAATAAGAATGTATTTAACCCATCAGGATGTAAGGGTTTAGTGGAACCTAATAGGAGTCCTTTAACCATGAGCCTGGATACTTTACAGACATTTCACAGGAATACAATACACCCCAATGGAAATTATACACAGAATACATGTGCTTCAGACAGAATGGACTCGCAAGATAACTCGCACCTTCATCCTTCTACAGCAGTTGTGCTACCTGGACTTTCTTGGATTGTTCCTGATTCAAATAATTTATTGCTTTTATCTAGGGAGGGTAAAGACCCTATTTTTGGAAGGACTACTCTAATACATGACAATACACAACCAATAATTAATACCAGTCCAGATTCTTTTATTTCTTTGGGTTTAGCTCTTGGAAATGGGACAGGGGTAACCAGTGGACAACATAGACCTGGGGGTGCAGAAAGTTCCACATCTAATCAGCATTCACATCCTCCAAATTCATTAGAAAAGACAGATTCCAACTCTTCTTCCTCATCCTCCTCTTCATCTCAAATTCCAAATCTGTCCGCCAGTGGTAATGGAGCACAGTCCAACACATCTCAAGATCTTGATATTTACGACCCCTTTCACCCGACAGATGAAGAGAATGTAAACGGCGATTACATATATGAAGACTCTCCCGAGAAGGAAGCAGATGAACAAGAGGACCAGAAATATGATCCGTTTGATCCAACTGGCTCTAATCCTAGTTCTTCCGAGCGCAGCCCTTCACCGTATGATGATGAAGATGAGGATGAAGAGGAAGGCAATGAATCTCATCCTGAAGGACGGATCTCCGAAGCATTAGCTGGTATCTATGATGAAAATAGTTTAAGTCAAGACTTTCCAGGTATTGACAAAGAGAAGGAAATATATCCGACTTCTGTATCAGAAAAAGTACTAGGGATTGAGGGGAACGATGGCAATAAAGTATTAGAGAGCAATAAAACAGATCAGAAATATACCATGGACCCTTCAGAATCCACTGGAAAAGAAAATGCAAAGTCAGCCCTTGAGCCATATAGTCCAAGCTCCAGCTTAGATTTGGATAGAGTTGATGAAGTAGAGCTTGTTTCCAGGGAGATTTCAGAAGAGAAAAGTGTTAAAGAGTCACCACTGGCTGACTCAACCCTTAGTGAAGGAAATATTTCAGAAGTATTAACTGAGCCAAGGAGAAGAGTTTTTACAGTGGATGTTGGCAGTGATTATAGTAGAAAAACAGAGTTTACATCCGATACAGAATCAAAGTCAAAACTGGAGATAAAAGTTTCTCTTGAATCAATAGCAAAACCCGACGTCAAATCATATTTGCGCTTGGAAAAAATCGCTAAGCTTGGTGGGGAATCAAGAAGCCGTCATAAACGAAAGCATTCCTCAGAAAGAAATGAGCATGAGGAAGAATCGGACAGGAAGTATGATTCTGAAATCGAAGAAGGGGAGATTGTTCAACCAGATGAAGAGCGTTTTAGCCCGATGCGCTTGTTCCGTAACCGATGCAGGGTTTTGGAGAGACCCTTGAGGATCGTGGAAGGGGATGATTTTCTTTCACTGCATGCTGATTCTGATGAAGAAGGTGCGCTGCAGATAGACTTTGGGGAAAATCAAATGGATAACCGATGGAAAGGGTTGGATCTAAGGAGAAAGATTACAAATCAACGCAGAGAAAGATACAGGAAGAAATCCGAGTCTCCTCCAAAGCCCAAAAGAAATTCAAAGTCTCGCACTCCTTCCAGCCCACGTGGTCGTAAAAAATCTAAGCGTGACCGTAAAAGATCCAGGGAAAGAAAGAGGTCCAAAGAACCACGAACATCTACTGCTACCACTACTAATACTACTTGGTCAAGTGCAAAGAAATCAAAGGACAGTAGAGACCATAAGCGTTCTCGGTCACGGTCACATAACAAAGTTTCTCGTTCCCATTCTAGAGATCGCAGAAGATCACGATCCTGGTCCCCTTCCATCAGTACCAGCATTTCTGCGGTTGGGTCTTTACGCACATCAGCTGAGAGAAGAAAGAGTCAAAGATCTAAATCAAAAGAGAAAAGACGATGCTGGTCTCGGTCGGTGAGTACTGACCGATCGCGAAAAGACAAACACAAAGAGAAACATAGAACAGATGGTAAGAAAAAGAAAAAAAGGTCGCGTTCTAAATCTAGAGACCGTGAAAGGAGATCTTCCCACCGCTCGAGTGATAGAAGGGATAAGGACAAGATCAAGTCAAGGCACCCCGTGGATGAACCTAAATTAGACAATCCAGGTTTGTTGGACAGGAGAAGAAGAGACAGTCGGTCAGTAGTTCCTCCATCCATACAAGACCTTAATAATGCTGATCTCTTCAGTATTAAAAGAACAATTACCGTGAATCCAGAAGAAAAACTAGATGACCGAGACGACTTGCTAAATACTCCAGGAAAAAGAGAGGTTCTTTACGACTCTGAAGGGCTTAGCTTTGAAACTTTTTCTGACCGGGAAATCCTAGATGACCGAGATGGAAAAGGGAACCGAATATTTGATAGACATTCTTCAAAATCAGAAAGCCTAAAGAGAAGGACACCTGTTGACTTTGAAAAGAAACGTATAGAAGACGAAAGGGAGAGACGCTTAAAAGCCACCAAGGATCGTGATAGAAAAAGATCTTATACAGAGGAGAGCCATGATCGATATAAAAAAAGGTTTAAAGATATACCCGATACGGAGACTGAACCTTTTAAGTTAGAAAAAGATAAAATAAGATTGGAAAAAGATAAGACTTCCAAAAAGCTTAAAACTGGTCATAAGGAAAGCAAAGGGGGATCTGCCAGGAAAGTCAAGCTGCAGTCAAAAGTAAACGTGCTCATTAGAGAAGGGGTCAGCAGTACCACTTCTGTCAAAGAGGCTGGATCAATTGGTGTCAAATTTAGCCGTGATCGGGAAAGCCGTTCCCCATTCCTAAAATCTGAAGAAAAGATTTTAGAAGTAAAAAGCAACCGACCTAAACTGGAACCCGTCGATGACAAAGAGCCCACTGTAAAGCCTAAAAAGATCAAGGGATTAAAAACAAAGACAGGTCTCAAGAAAGTTAAGACTACTGGAGCTGCTGGTATTCTTGCAAAACCTAAAGGGCCACAGGAAAAGAAAAAGAAGAAACTAAAAACAAAGGCTTCTTTAAAGAAGTCCAAAGCAGACAGTTGTAGTAAAGAGTTGCCCAGCCCAATCCAAGCCAAAGACGAACCTATATGGTCAGACACTGAAAATACAGAGAGCAAAATAAAACCTCCCAGCCCTCTGAAGCCGCCCATTGAGCAGGAACTTACACCTGACTCTCAGACAGTAGACAGTAGCTGCAAAACTCCAGATGTTTCTTTCATACCCGAGGAACCTCCACCAGAACCAGAGAGAAGCACTGACTTAGAGGTGGACAGCATTTCTGAGCCCAAGGAAGAGATACCACGAGCACCTCCACCACCCATGCCATGGAATCTCCAGTCGGGTGTGGACTGTACCACAAGCGGAGTTCTAGCATGTATGTATAATGTTTTACCGTCTCACATACCTAGAGTAGCCCTAGTCATTAACCTTCCTCATAGCATTCAGTTGTCTGTAACCTTGTACAATTTACTTTAAAGCAAAACTTTTAGTTCCCTAGAAATGGGTTAATGTTGGTGTTATTTTGCAGTGACTGCTTTGCTGTTTAAAATGGAGGAAGCCAATCTCGCGAGCAGGGCTAAGGCGCAGGAGCTGATTCAAGCTACAAACCAGGTATATTCCTCATCAACTGTAGCAGGATCATTACAGTTTTGTTAAAGGGCATGTCCACCCTCAAAGCAAAAAAACTGATCACATGCCTGTTACCTACAGACATCAAAAGAAAGGAAACGCATCCATGAGGCACTCTGGGAACAGCAATGAAGTAAGTATAAAAAGTACAACGTTTATTCGTCCCAATCCATAAAAACAAGCAGCCTGACACGTTTCGTACTATGAGCTTTACTCATAGGCTCAAATAAAAGAAACCACAGCTCACCTTTTAACAACACACAAAATAGTTAAAGAGGCGGAGCATAGGAATCCAATATCATTTAAAGGCATACAATACATAAAACAAATTCACCATATAACACTGGACAATGTGCCATCACTACTAATGAGTTGTAGTTACACCATCCCATAATACAAACTTGTAAAAATACATACAAAACACATGCAAGAAATGATGTATAAATAAGGAAATGGAGGTATACCGGTAATGATACATAGAAGTATAAATTATAGATTTGCATTATCTATGACTGTAGCTCACACTAACACCTTACGCTACAAAATCTAACCTAATCATGTATCCTATACAATAAGGAGGCTCAAAGTTATATAGGGAATAAAACCAAACAAAAATTAGCCAGTGTAGCATGTAACGCCGAACAGGGAATTGAGACCCATAGGAATATTGGTTCCCAAATGGAAAATCCACTTGGTATATCGCAGTAGTTCAGCGTATAAGTCTCACGTTACATACTACCCTGTCAATACCCCTAAACTACCACCACATTACATGACAAAAAATGTCCCGCTACTGGGCTAGATACATCCCTGTTCCGTACTTTACTTATGTTCATTCATCATGCAACGTTGCACCTACAAGTAGGTAAGGAGAACACATAAGTTGGGTTGCAATTAATAGTGCATCTTATATCATATTTGGTAGACGTGGAGATACCTCCAGGCTGCTTGTTTGGATTGTGCCGAATAAACTTTGTACTTTTTATACTTACCTTATTGCTGAACCCGGAGTGCCTCATGGACACATGTCCTTTCTTTTCATCGATGTCTGTATGAATACTAACTGGCTAAGCGAGTGGCCCGGGGCACGCTGCACCTGGGCCAATTTTACTGAACCGTGAGTTCAGTGTTACACTTATGCAACCACTTTGAATATGGTAGGGGTTTCATGCTCGAACATACTATCAATATTATATCTATTTAACGAGTGCAATAACACTGGGCCCGGGGGGTTAATCCACCCGGGTCACTCTCCTTACATTGTGAGTGTGATTTCTACGATCTAAACTGCTCCATATCACTGTTTTGGAGTTGCATGTTGTAACCACACACTACCTCCTCATGTTTAAGTTAATGAATCATGTCTGTTACCTGCTCACAGCCCAAACTGATCTATTCAGCACATTAGATGTATTGTTAAGCATATATTAAAGGAGAACTAAACCCAAAAAATCAAAGTTTAAGTTAGAAAGTACTTGCCTCAACATCCTTCTCAGCATGGAAGAATCCACTCAGGGGCCTTTTCTTTACCTCTATGAGCTCATTTTAGGTTCTGTTTGTTCCCCAAATCTGAAGCTGACATTTTCCCTTGCCTGCCAGTACTTTTGCCTTGATTACATTTTCAGCACCTGTGTGATTTCCACTCCCACCTCTTAACCCCTATGATGTAGGAATATATTACATCATCAATAATTAAATTGGTGGTGCAGCTGATTAACCCTTTCCTAGTAGCAGTGTTGTAGTGCGATGTATATAGGTCTGGGTATCTAGTGTGTCCGGATCTGCAATAATGTATGTCTCACCTACGGCTTTCACTCCACCAAATCCGATATATAAACAATAAATTGCAGGTGAAACATACAAAGACACAGGTCTGTATCTGTGAATATTGCAAGTTTATTGCAAAACATGCGTGCTACGTGTTTCAGACCCACTCAAGCACTTGAGGAAGGACAAGTGGGTCAGAAACATGCACTATTCACAGTTACAGACCTGTGTCTTTGTATGTTTCACCTGCAATGTATTGTTTAAGTGTTGGAAGGCCATATTTAAAAACCTGCGATACCGCAGGTTTTTGTTACTGTACGACCGTGGGAGTAGTATACTATAACGTGGTAATAAACTACCGTAATGATATTCTATGGGCTGTCGTAGATTTACGTTGGCTATTGTACATTTACAAGATTTCAAATAGCTATCATAAATTAACAATCGCCATAACGTTCGCTAAAGAAGGCGATACCACACCTTTATAAGGATGGCCTGTAGTGTGAAGGTCTCTAGCTCTCCCTGTCAGCTGTAGCAATATTAGTGGAAAGTGTAGCTTCTTAAAGGGGAATGTTGGAGGGTGGGAAGAGTGTGTTTTTATAGGAACCACATGGTGCAGAACTGTAGGGGAAGGATAGTGAAGTGAACCTGCTCTGTGCAATGCATTTCTCATCAGTGTACCTTGTTAAAGGGAATGTTGGAGGGTAGGAAGAGTGTGTTTTTATAGGAACTACATAGTGCAGAACTGTAGGGGGAGGATAGAGAAGTGAACCTGCTCTGTGCAATGCATTTCTCATCAGTGTACCTTATTAAAGGGAATGTTGGAGGGTAGGAAGAATGTGTTTTTGATTCAGCTGTCTGTATAAAAACAACAAGCTAAGAAATGCATTACACAGAGAAATGCATTGCAAAGATCATAGTCATTATATTATCCTCCACCTGCAGCACTGCACCATGCTCTATAAGTGTATGTATTAAAGTACATATTACACAATGTACATATTAATAGGAATTATTAGAGGAATGCCAATTAAAGGGGCACTGTTAGAGGGAACGCAAACATGTTCTATGCAGAAAGGCTGCCTGTGTGAAGTTTAGCATAAAGAAAATCACTCTTCCAACTAGGATTCCCACCTTTGCCTTTAAGACCTGAACACATATACAGGCCTATGTATTAAAAGTTCTTATCGTTAAAAATGGTGCAAATTTTTCCACAACCAACCAGATTTTAGCATAAGAACTTTTATGACATAGTCCTGATAATATCTACACAACAAAAGGTTGTTAGTATTTTCTTTAGAAGCACGATGCAGGCTAATACAGTTTGTATTTAATGCAATGATACTTAGCACTGCAACATGTATATTTAATACGTGTTTGGGTCTTAAAGGCAAAGGTGGCCTTTGCCTATACTCTATTTCCAAAACTACTTCCAGGCTCCAACATTCCCCTTTAAAATGCATTGCACAGAGCTGTGCTAAGACCATGTTCACGTCAATATGCTGCACCTGCAGTTCTGAGCTGTTTGTTTTTATAAGTGTACCTTGTAAAGTGGTCACTTCAATTCTACTGGGGTTGCCACCCTTCCCTTTAAGACTCAAACACTTAGGCTGAGGCCACACTAAAACGCATCAAGCGCGCACGCTTTCGTTAGCGCACGTTATTTTCGCGTTTGCGCTCACGTTTTCCCACTATCTTTAAAGCGAAAACGCAAGCAATTTTGCAAAAAAGTGCTCGCCGCAAAACGCAAACGGACGCGCAATCGCATGCACATCGGAAATCGCAGGAACGTTCGCGTTCCCGCGATTTCCATGTTAGCGAAAAACGTGCTAGTGTGGCCTAGCGTGTTTTGGATTGTGGTTTGCGATCCGATTGTGCTAGTGGGAGTGCAGGCATGTAATAGCCTATAGGACCGGCCCCACTACATGCGATGTGTTTCCGTGTGCTATTGGTGTTCATGCGATTACCATTTTTTTGTCTGTATTGCATGCGCTCTGCTAGGGTCCAATTGTGGAAGAGCAAAGCCCATGAACGGAAGCGAGCGCAATTGCGCATTATTGCGACCATGCGTCCTCCCTTGCACTTAAGTGGGGCCACAGCCTCAGGAAATTGCTAAGTTACATTGCATTAAATACATGCTGTATGGCTAAACTGAAATCAATGCAGCCTGCATTACACTTCTAAGGGCTAGGCCACACATGCACGTTTTTCAGGCAATTGCGATTTTCCAATTGTATTAAAAATGCAGCAACGCACCAAAATCTTGTGTTTTCGGGTGTGTTGCGATTCACACATGTGTCAGCAATTTGGTAACGCAAAATACAAAGTAAATCTGTTGTATTCAATTAGATCAACTGGACTTGAAGTTTAGTTCTTGAAGACGTTTCGCTAGTCATCCGATTGACTTTCTCAATTCAGAATGACTTGTACAAGAATCTGTGGCAATTATGTACCCTGGAAAATCCCATTTAGCATATCACAGCCAAGTGTTAAGGGCGTGATTGGATAGAGGCTAAGAGGTGTTATAGGAACGCCCAGAGTAAGGTGTTAAAACAGCATTGTACATGGCAGAAAGTTGGTGTCGAACCCCCCCCACCTCTATTTAGGCTTGGTTTCTTTATTTTCACATAAATGGCCTCCTTAACACCTCTCTTGAACCAGTCACGTTCCTTTGCCAGTATGTTAACATTACAATCTTCAAAGGTATGTCCTTTATCCTTTAGATGCAGGTACACGGCTGAGTCCTGACCCGAGGAATTGGCTCTTCTGTGCTGGGCCATACGTTGATGCAGTTGATTCTTGTACAAGTCATTCTGAATTGAGAAAGCCTGTCGGGTGACTAGGAAAACGTCTTCAAGAACTAAACTTCAAGTCCAGTTGATCTAATTGAATACAACAGATATACTTTGTATTTTGGGTTTAGTTCTCCTTTAAAGTATAATTATTGCCTTTATACTAGCAGATTAAGCAGACTCCTCCCTCCATGCAGTCAATCAAGTCTGTGACTGCTGACATCACAACCAATTATTGACTGCTGATTCCCCTGCTGCCTCCTCTGCACAAGCCCAAGCTTATGAAAAGCTCATTGAGCAAAGGGAGGAGGCAGATACCTTTTCCATAACAGAAAACTTTACGATTGAATATTTGGTTACAAATACATGTAACAGACTTGTAAAAAGAACATGTGGGGTTGCGGGCAAGTAACTGACATGTGACCATTTTTTTAATTTAAGGGTGGACATGCCCTTTAAGTGTCAACCTAAATACATTGTATATGGGATAACCCTACACCATTTATAAATGTACATATAGAAATATAAATATTTAATCTCATACTGCACAGAGTACGAGAAGTTGAGGATTTCCTTTTTAAATGGCAACTATACGTATTTTTGGAATTTTTCCTACTTAAATCTATAGTTTAAGGGATGGTAGTATCACACTTGAGCGATCACATTGGTTAGGTGGGCAGGTGCAAGAATTGCTATCGTTATCGATATTCTACTCCAGCCCGACCTGATGTTTCTCCAGAAGTAGAAAAATCAATCCACCAAATTGAGAGCATAAGGTTACAATCCCTTATTTATTATAATGCCACAAAAGCCTGGGTGTCATGGCATTCAGTACAATACATACACCATGTATTGATATTTCTACTTCAATCAAGTGGATAGTGATTTGCTATACTGCACCTAGAGTCTGGTAATGCGGTGAATGTGCTTTTCTACTACCTGTTTGCAGGAGAGATCATACGAAAAGCAAAATTTGCCTTTGTCCTCCATATGAATGGGATTGCTCCATGTACAGATTTTCCTCCCCAGAAAATAGATTTTTTTTTTAATCCAAGTCCAGTTAAAATGAATATAATAAATGTAATTGTAATGTAATGACCTTGGTTTAAGCTTACACTGAAGATTCCTTAAATAGAATGCAAAAAACTACAACAGAGATGGGCAACCAGTAGATCTCCAGATGTTTGAAAACTACAATTCCCAGAATTCACTAACTACAGAGTACGTGCAGAGAAATGCAGAGAGTTGCAGTTTTTAAACATCTGGAGATCTACTGGTTGCCTATCCCTGAACTACAACATGTTAGAGACTAGCAGCTGTTTTTTCCCTCTGTATTATACTATTGCATTTTTATTTCTCCCACAATTACATCTTAGACTTAGGGTAATTTACATATAAAGTATATATAAGGGCTAGGCCACACTGGCACGATTCTCCCACATTGCAATGTGTGCACATGGCCCCCGATAAAAGAATATTGGAATATCACAGCACAAACGATCGGTAACACACATTGCGATCGGGATTTTTACACGTGTTACCGTGCGTTGTAGTGTGGCCACGCCACAACCTAAATGGGTTAGTACGCAGCTCAGCTATAAACTTTATTACTAATGTAACAATCACAGCAATGATATCAAAGCATCTCTTGGCATCTACCGTATTTGCCGTATTAGTCCAATATATGTAATAAAAAGTAAGAGAACTGTGATACTTTTAATGGACAGTTTATTTTAGTAGACAAGCTTTTGAGGGATCAACCCTCTTCTGCTCTGACCTGAGGAAGAGGGTTGATCCCTTGAAAGCTTGTCTACTAAAATAAACTGTTAGTCCATTAAAAGTATCACAGTTCTCTACTTTTTACTACATCATTTGTGTGTCCTTTGTTACCTTCCAGCATTAAAGCAAATGAGAAGAAAGCTATCGCCACATTTGCTTTGCGATTTAGCACTATTGTAGCTGGTTTAAAAAGTACGCACAGTCGCACTTCTTTTATACGTTGCAGTGGGGCTCAACCTATCCCCATTACCTTCAATCCAGTGTGCTATGCCAGTCTCTCTAACTTGTAAGCATCCGGAGCTACTGTCAACCTTCTGATTCGGCCAGCAATCTAACGTGTAAAGCGGTTCCCATTGATGATATTTAGTGATATATGCTCCTAGTTATCCAGGCCTGTTCCATGGACTGAAAATCAAGCTTTATCATAACCCCCCCCCCCAAAAAAAAGCAAGCAATTTTCTTAAAGGTATATCCCCCATAAACATTTGGTCTGTATTTCTCCTTTCACATTTTTTTATATCGCATGCATCAGTGCACTGTAACATTGCTGCCTGTATGTTTTTTATTCTCAGATCCTAAGCCAGAGCAAGCCTTCTACTTCCTTGTCACAGCCACCTGCACCTTCTATGATAACATCCCTTGGCCACTCAGCTCCTTCTTATCCCCTTTACTCTGGATTGCCTCTAAGTGGAAATTCTAGTCCCCCTACTCCTACTGGTGTATCTACCTTAACCAGCCAGGCCCTCTCTGGGTCAAGTTCATTTTTCAACACTTTATCTAGCAATGACCTTGGGAAAAGAGAAGGCAGTACAAGTTCAGAGGGAAGAGGTGATACCGATAAGGTAAGCAAAATCCATGAGTTCATGATTTTATATTTGTGCTACTGCTTATCTATTGAATGATTCAATTGGGGGTGTCAATCAAGTCCATCCACAAAAAGCTGTTCGTGGGGGATGATTTTCCCAGCTGCAGGGCACCATATGAAAACGGAGACAGTATCCACTGTTCATTCGTTCTCTTCCCTATCAAGTCGGATGTGTGTTAATTTTCCCTTGCTAACACTACTGTCTTTACAGTACCTAAAAAAACTGCACACCCAGGAACGAGCAGTAGAAGAGGTCAAGCTGGCTATTAAGCCGTACTATCAGAAAAAAGAAATCACCAAGGAAGATTACAAGGATATATTGCGCAAAGCCGTACATAAGGTGAGATACGTTTCTAATCTTAGAAATCTAAAACCAGGCACCAGAAGTAAATTAACCTTCAACTATATTTACACCCTTAAAATGTTATCTGGATTTATAAACCAGAGGTACACACCAATATTTTTTAATGCAAAGAATTTTTTGCAGTTACCGCCTCCTCCCTACCATTTAGAGTTCAGACATGCTTAGTACGAATAATGTCATCAGAGGGCAGTACAAGTAAGCATTTATGTAGTCATTCCTTTAGATTTCCAGTAATGCTTTGGTTTGAAATTGCATAGAAAGACAACAGATACATAGGGCCATATTTATAAAAAAAATCGTTATCGTAATAATGATTGTGTTCTACGATATCGACCGTTATTTTACGTTATCGATCGTAATTCTACGATACCGCTATCTTAAATCTACGGTGCCGTTACCGTAAAATACCAATCGCTATAGTTGATAATGATCGGTATTCTACGATAACGGCACCGTAGATTCACGATAGCGATATCGTAGAACACAATCGTTATTATTACAATAATGATTTTTTTATAAATATGGCCCATAGTTATAATATTCATCTTTTGGACAAAAATATGTTTTGTTTATTTTCTTGAATGTAAACTGTGGTCCAATATTGGTATCGCAAATTTAACTCCTTTGTTCCACCAGCTACACAGATATTGCAAAAGGCACCGGCGCAAGGAATTTAATATAGTAATTTAGCACACATTTTTAATGCCAGCTAATAGCAGAGCATCGCCTCCCGTTAGTTGGCTTGGAGAGGAGTTGGGGCCAGACCAGGGTGGGGAGGGCGCCTAAAAGGTTAATATCTTTAAATATAAATCCATTTGATAATCCCCCAAAATAACACCTTTTTATTAATTGGTAAGTTGCCCTTTAATCATATTTTTTGTGGTTCGATTTAGATTTGTCATAGCAAAAGTGGAGAAATAAATCCTGTAAAAGTCAACAACCTGGTGAAAGCCTATGTACAGCGCTACAAGTACTTTCGGAAACACGGCAAAAAGATGGAGGATGAAGAAAGCAGCACCAGTTACCGCAGCAGCAAAGATCCAGGATCTATGGAAAAGGGGATTCCATCTTTGCCTTTAATCTGAACTGGAGGGACTGTTGCCATCTATCACTTTAAATAAAAAGAAAATAATAATTTTAATTTGTAGAAAAAAAAAATACAAAAGCTTTTATGCAAATATTTGTTGGACTTTAGAAATAACTATGTTTAGAAAGAAAATATATGTGACTCATAACTGACCTCCCTACCCTCAGAGGGCGCTGTTACACAGCTGGAATCGCTGAGCCTAGGGAGAATTCCGCATCTCGCTAGGTTAAGGCGCTCAGAACGGTTATTTCCTGTGCAGTTTGTTTTTAAATAGTTTGTTTCTTGTAAATACATTTCCGCTTCACAAAACTGCCGCTTTATAACTCTGATCCTGGGTGACCATTTTCAGTCCCTCCTTTTTTATCATTATTATTTTATTTCTGTTAAGATGCATGACTTGACTTGCCACCACGTTCTCATCCCGGGGGTTAGCTGGTTCATATTAAACTCTGTGGCTAACTTCACCGTTAGCTGTATTAAATTGCCATCCTGTAAGCCTCTTTTTCCCCTCTGTTCCTTTGTAAAGAATACGTTCTGTGCTTTCACTGCAGTACACAGCTTGTGCGTGGGCCATGGCCCATACATTAGGATTGTAGAGAAGTTGTGTATATATGTATAGTTGTGTTTTGTAGGTGGAGAAAAGCTGCTTCCTGTATATTGCACCGCATTCAGGGTTAACTTGGAAGAAAACCTTCCTCAAAGTATTTAATGAGCCCCACTCAGGGCTAGGCCACACTAGCACGATTTTTTTTGCGTTTGCGCATGGGATTTTTGCTAACATTGCAATTGCGTTTCCGTTTGCGATACGCAATTGCATGTGATCACCATTTTTATGCGCAACCGCATATGATTTCGTATCTCAAAAGGGGAAATTGCATGCGCAAATGCACCGTGATTGTGATGCAGTGTGGCCGTGCCCTTAGTTTGATTTTCTCCAGCGATGGGAAAAATGTTGGTCTATATCTTCAGATGGTGTTGATTCATGTCTCCCTGCATTTGCCTTTAGGGAGCGGATTGTAGTTGCTGGAAGATTTTGGATCCATCACATCCGTTAGTACTGGTGCCCGTTAGTAAATTTCAGAGCAGAGGATAGCAGAGCTGTGTTGTAGCAATGGATATATCTATGTCATGGTAGCATTCCATCTGTGGAAGAGCCACCATAGTACTTTGTATAAGTCAGGAAATATACCAAGATCTTTAAGAATTTTTTTTAAGTCCTGGTGATGCAGGAAATAAACATTCTGATTGTTGATAGACAAAATAATACAACTGCTGTATGTGTACCCCCATTAATTCTGTAATAGTAATCATAGGGCCTTATGTAATAGGTGCAAAAGGTTGCCCATGCTGTTATTCTGTAAGAACCAATCAGATTGTATCTAACTGCTAACCTCTGATTGGCTGCTGTTAATAATTACTGCAAACGTTTGCACCTTTTATTGCATCAGCCCCTTAGTCTTTTAGTCAAATATTTGGAACCAGGTGACTAAATCAGATCTGAGTGTTCTGATTGGTGGTGAGTCCATAGCGTGAACAAGCCCTTAAAAAACATTAACTTGGGTCCCAAAAGGGGCAACTTATGTTTTTCTTCAAATAATAAACTGCAAAAATACAATCTAACACTATAGGGAGTTAAAAAATTTCAAACTGTATTTCTAAATAAGAACAAGGTTTGAGCTAATACGGAGAACCATAGTATCTGAGCATTTTGTAAAAACACCTACAATCTACAGTATATGAGCTATTCGTTGATCACAAGGAAAGTGTTTTTGTCCTAATTCATGCAATATGAGAATTTATTAAATTAAGATCAATGACAGCTATTCTGGGATGATGCTGGAGATGTGTGTATGTGAAGCCTTACAGGTCAGGGGGCACAAATGAAATTGGAAATGTACATTAAATCTGTCTCTTGTTAACTTTATTTAAAACCTGTGTCCATGTGCCTTGTCCCAATCAAAAATGCCACCCAGTGTAGGGGAAACCACCTTTTAAGAGGGCTCTGATTCCATTTCTAATTTTCTGTCCAACATTGGGTTTAGTTATTGTACAGGTCCGTTAGAGATCCATCCCCTGGAAGAGAACAGCTAAGGGTAACGAAGCAGAGAGAATCAAAGTGTTCTAGTACAAATAAGGCAATTGAGCATAGGTTAATATTAAAGGGAGCATACCCCTATCACAGATCATATGAATGAAGTCATAGTGTATTGCATGCAGAGAACAGGGTTTTTTTTGGTACATTTGCATACCATATTGCTAACCTATTTATACTTCATACACATCAACTACTACTGCACTATTTATTGTTGAAAACCCAAATGCCTGAATCAATAGGAAAGGATATACCCTCACCCTTCCATGTCTTAAGCTTGTCCTACATGGTTTAATTGGCTCCACAATGGTGCAAGAGTAGCATTCAATGTACCACCTTGCAATGTTAATGTGAAGGACAAGTCTACCCCCTCAAATGAAAAATTTGTAAAAATCATCCCCCAAGCCTGCAAAAGTTAGAAATCTAAGAGATGGAAGTCTAACCTGAAATATTGCCTGATGATCTGTTAATCCTTTCTTCTTAGCAGCTGTCAGTCATGAATGTGACAGATGACCTTGAATCCAATGACAATGCTACTCACCTAGCTGCCTCCTCTGAGCATGTGGGAGCTTGGAGAGGAGACAGAACGGGGAGATGGTCATTTCTCTGCATAACAGGTTACTCCGATGACTGATTCATCAGACTGACTCAAATGCTCGATCAGAAGGGTGAACAGGAATCAAATCCTTAATATCCATGCATGGCTAGCTTAAGAAAATACCAAGGGAAACTACCAATAAACAGCTTATATGGTCATTTTCAGTTAAAAGGGCAAGTCATCTTGAGCATTTACTAAATGATGTATACTTACAATAAAAGCCCAATATATTTCTTACTGAAGGAGCCTTACAGCTGTACCAAATGTTTCCTATCCTATTATCTTTTTATTTTGTTGTTGTTTAAAATACTTTGATGTTCACTCTGATGTGTACCTAGTCTGCTGTCATGCCCAGGTCAGTGCTAAACCTTTGATCATTAGGTGTGTAAAACGCAAAATAATGTAAATGAGCATTTTAAGATGCATTCCTAACAATGCATCGTAAATTATAATAAAATAATCAAACATATCTGCATATGAAAATAAAACTTTTTTATAATGATTGGTTTGTAATGGTAAGACCGCCTGCATCATGAGAAAAACGTACATATTTGTACCGAGATCAAACAGGATATGTCAATAATTGCCCCCAAAGAGTCTTCCATGTATCTGTTGACTCTATATTTGATTTAAGCAAGGGGCTGCTGGGAGCTAAAGCTTGATTCCGTTTATCAGAATAGCACGATGCTTTATAATAATACAGGTCCTTTTCTCTTTCAAAAAGCAACTACATTATCGTCACACTACATTTACTCAACCGGGGGTGGAGACACTTTCCCATGGGATCTGTATCTTCTGAACCAGATCACATAGGGAAGCAGAAATATCTATGCTGCGTGGGATTTTGCTACAACACGGTATTGGCCATAGTATACTGCAGAAGCATTTAAAGACACCCCCCCCACCCTTTTTTTTTAAGGTCTGTGGCTGTTAAGTACAGATATCCTCTGGCACTTTATGGCCTTGTTGATAGCAACCATTCCAAACCCACAGTATTGGAGTTCTCAGGTTTATAAATATGTCCCAGATTTCCTAGGCTATCTGTAAAATAGCCTGTCCTTAAAATTCAATATCACTTTTCAAAATACCTTTAGAAGCAACAAAGTATATTCACTGTGAGCTTTATATATTTTTTTAATGACCAGGCAGCTGAGTGAAAGCTTTAATCAGGGACGTCAAACTTGTGGCCCTCCAGATGTTTGAAAACCATAATTCACAGCAGAGGAATTTTGGGAGTTGTAGTTCTCAAACTTCCGGAGGGCTGCAAGTTTGACATCCTTGGTCTAAATGTACCAAGTGCAATGGCAAGCATGTGGATTTCTGAACAGTAGATGTTATTTAGTAACGAAAATGTATGCAATCTTTATTTTACACGGCGATCTTAACCAATATTGCCATATTAAAGGGGAACTGTGGTCCAAAATGACTTTAGGTAAATTGATAAGAATTTCTCCACTGAGATTTTTTGCAATTTATTTCCTTTGTTTATTTTACATAGTTTTGAAGATATTTACATTTTTGAGTGTGATATGGCAGCAGCATCAACAGGTCCCCTGCACTTCCTGCTCTGAAACTGTCAGTCAATCTGTACTGTCTCCTCCTCACCTTTGCAGCCCCACTGGTCCCTCCCACTCATGGTCCCTCTAGTTGCAGGCCCCCCATGGCCCATTAACTTACAGCCCCACGTGGCCCCACCAACTCGTGGGTGCTGTGGGTTACTCAGACCCCCCCCCCCCCCCTACAGAAAACTCTGGAATCAGCCTTGTCAGAGTGAGAACTCTGCCTGAAAAGGTTGTTTCCACACAGTGAAAGAGAAGGGCTGTAGATTCCCTTACCTTCTCTGTCAGGACTTCACACAGCAGAGAGGAGGAGGGACTTCCTGTCTCCCTCACACACTGAGGGAGTCCGAGGCTGTGCTCGCCGGTGGCACTGTGCAGGAGAAGCCTCAGGAATGTCACAAGTCAGCCTCCCACCCATTAACTTTCTGGTCAGTCATTTCTGTATATCTTGGGCTGTGGAGCACATATAGAGGTGGTTGATGGCTCGTTTTAAAGGTAGGAAACTGGCCTTTCTCAACTTGTTTGGAGACCACAGTTCCCCTTTAACGATTTTTATGCTTTTGTAAATGAATGATCTAAGGCACCAAATAGATCATTATTTACATTAACATAATGGTTGTTAATACAGCGATAGCAGTTAAGATAGCTGTGAAAAGGAACAATCATGTCTTTTTGTGCGATACTTTAAAGAATGTGCAAATTGGTGACCCTGGGATTATTGGGTAAATTATGCAAAAAAAAATTTTTTAAATTGCCAATTACTGGAAACTAGAATTCTTCCCAACTATGACTGAAGCAATTGATCTGCTTTCTATATATTTAAATATCCAGTCTGAAACATCTTACATTTCAGCTGCCAATTGAGTGCCTTAGTATCATAATCTCTTCTGTTATGTAAAGATTTACTGTAGTAGGAATGGTGACAGTTGGTAAGTGAACTGCATGGTGGGAAATACCCTCTCCCATTGCTGCCTCAAAGGGATTACTGAGCATGCTTGCCCTCACAGAGAGTCAGATTGTCTGGCAGGGGGCTGGAGGACTGAGCTTGAGCAAAACAAGTACTGGATTGAAGTGATGCAGCCACAAAAACATATCACAGTAAGTGCTGCTTACACGTATTCATTTATATAGACTGAAATGAGGCAAAGTAATTTTTTCAGTGTACAATTCCTTTAACCATAGATATATGAATAGCACTGCATAGGAAAGGAATGCTACCAGTCTACTTGCACAGCTGCAACAATATAAGTAAGCAATAATGGTCTTGGAGCTATTTTTGATTTTGTGAGTCCATTTATCAATAAAAAGTATTGTTAATTACCAATACTGCTGGTTACTAATTGCAAAACAGTGATACTGCAGCCTCATAAATATGCTTCCTGGGGCTATAATTAAAAAGGCCTGGCATCGATATCTTGGGGTACTGCAGCTTTAACGTGTTTGTAAAATACGGTGGCAGTACATTATGTCTGCATCATTATAGACCATTTTAAACTGCGGGTTTAGAAATATGACCCTTAATTTCAGCAAAGGAGAATAATAACAGAAATGTTGTATAAAGACTTTGGGCTCTTTACTGTGACCCATGCATAGAGGGGTCTGCCTGTGGAATGAGTAGACTGCCCTGTACAGAATCCACACCTGACACCATCTAACACATCAAAAATCACAAAGCTACAGTAAGCCAGGACTTACTGGCAAACATTAATTTCCCCACGATACATGGCATAAATGTACCTTGTGGATTTATTATAAATAATCAAATTCTAGGGAACAAAATTTCAAGATGCCATGTTATGGGTGTTTTTTTTTATAAGAGCCACGTATCCGTTCATACAGTATATACCAAACCCATATTTGGAGTAGGGGGGATACTGAAACCAAGAAAGATATAAATATGTGAAAACAGGAAATATTTTATAAATAACAAAGCAGCACAGTGAGCATGTCAGTACCAAATATGTATAAACAAATGGACGCTGGACAGGTTAATAACGAAAAGGCACAAGGAATTTCACACAAAATAGTTAAAACTGCCAGAATTAACCACATGGTAAAATACATCCAAGTACAAGCTCATTGTACATACCAGGAATATGATCTCTATGGAGTGGTTAGTACAACGGGATGGATTCACTTATACAAAGGGATTTCTGACATAAATCATGTGGGTTGATGATTCTTTCAAGAATTGTGGGTTTGCTACTTGTTTACTATTTAAACTAAAAAATTATTTAAAAATCTGCTTTGGCTCCGATTTCAGAAGGAATCGCTATTTGGTGTCCATTTCCATGCAAGTTTCTTCTGTAAGGGCTAGGCCACACGATCGCGTTTTTCTTGCATTTGCGCATGCACATGCGTTTTTCCAATCATTGAAATCGCAGCAATGCACTGAAAACGAGTGTTTTCGGGTGCGATGCAATTGCGCATGCGATTTGCGTTCCACATTTTTAATCGCAAACACACATGAAATGGGAATGGCTGCTGGGTGGCAGTATGAATGACAGTACCAGTACAGTAATTTATGGTATTACAGTTATTTAAAGCATTCCAGCACTTGCTACAAAGCATGCTGGGAGTTGCAATGGTTAATACCGGTAGATTATTATTACGTTACTATATGGTATTAGGGCAATAGGCTCTTCTTACATTTATTACCGTATGCTTGTTATTGTTTATTATACCGTAGCTGTTTTACTTATAATAAAAGTCAATTTAAAGGGCAACTAAAGCCTCAGAACAATCTTGAATCAGAAGGCAGAATACCTTGATATAAAAGCAGTAATCAGTGCCTTGTTTGTTATTTTAATGCGGTTGCTGGGAAATTTTTCTTACTGGTTCTTCTGTGTTTTTTTAATCTGTTAGAAACGGTTGGTCGTGTAAAAAAATTGCGCAGATCATACGACGCTGGCTTTAAACTAAGAGTTGTGTCAAGAGCAGAGGAAAGTAATAATTCTGTTGCAGGCCGGGAATTTGGCGTTGATGAAAGACAGGTGCGAGACTGGCGAAAAATCAAGTCAGAATTGGAGAAGATGCCGAAGTCAAAAAAGGCTTGTCGTGGTTTAACAACCTCATATGGGGCTCTAGAGACTGACTTGCATAAATGGGTTGTGGAATGTTGTCAAAATGGATACTGTGTAACACGCATGGGAATCCGATTACATTCCCTTCAAATGGCTAAAGACGAGCAATATAAAACAGTGGGTATTGAGAACTTCGTTGCATCAGCTGGATGGTGTACCCGATTCATGAATAGATTTGGACTTTGCTTGTTACATATCACAAAAGATGCCACAGAATCTGGAAGAAAAGGTGATGTCATTCCATCAATTCATTATAAAACAAAGAAAGCTTTATAATTATGACCTCGGAAGTATTGGGAATATGGATGAGACAGCAATGACTTTTGATCTTCCAAGCAACAGGACCGTGACATCCTTGGGAGAAAAAACTATTTTCCTTAGAACAACCGGGAATGAAAAAAATTATTTTACAGTGGTTCTGGCATGTTTGGCCAATGGAGTCAAGCTGAGGCCTGTTATTATATTTAAAACGAAGACTTTGCCTAAAAATGCCAAATTCCCCCCACGAATCACTGTCCGTCCACATGCTAAAGGCTGGATGGATGAACAAGGAACAAAAAAATGGCTAGAAGAGATATGGAATGGACGACCAGGAGTAGCTTTAAAAAAAAACCCTCACTGCTAGTTTGGGATATGTTTAGAGCACATATAACAAAGCAAAAACAAAGTCATTTCAAACCACTTTGGCTGTTATTCCAGGTGGGCTAACATCTGTTTTACAGCCTCTGGATGTGTCTATAAACAAACCTTTTAAAGACCGTGTACGAAAAAAGTGGCACGAATGGATGTCGTCAGGTCAAGCCAAATTGACAAAAGGTGGAAATCTTATGAAGCCTGACATAGAAATATTAGCAAATTGGGTACGAGATGCATGGGAGGACATTCCAGAAGACATCATCAAACGTGCTTTTCCGAAATGCGGTATAAGTAATGCCATGGATGGAAGCGAAGACGATATTTTGTTTCAGCACAGCAGCAGTGATGAAAATGATGGAGATGTTGATGATGGTGATGATAATGTCTATGCAGATGACATTACACCAGCTGAATTTGAGGCACTATTTGGAGAAACCGATGATGAGGAATCCGATTTTGAAGGATTTTAAATGTGTTTTATGTTCCAGTATATTGCTGTTCAAGCCATTGAACTTTGGGTCCCCCAGTTAAAATATTTAGCATTACAGTACTAGTTTACAGTACCATTGTTACGGTTATGTAGATGCTCCTACATACGGTAGTTTTGTGACTTTACATTACCGTATGCTGCTAAGTTGTTTTTATTTACGGTAAAATAAATACTTTAATGGACCTCCTATTTATTCATGTTCATTTCCTAATCATTTTTACTAATTACAGGTTTGCTTTAGTGTTCATATTTTCTACCCTCGGTTTATACTCGAGTCAATCATTTTTACTAGTTTTTTTAGGTAGAAATGGGTACCTCGGTTTATACTTGGGTCGGTTTATACTCTAGTATATACGGTAATAAAGGAAAGGCTTATAAGATATACATAAGAGCCAGTTCCATTATTTGAGTCTTTGCAATGTTTCTGAGATCAAAGATAAAGAGTGTCCCAGTGATATTTTAGAGCCCTACTAGGCTATAGCTAAATCTAGACAATATTTCATATTCACTAAATGCCCTATGTTTATAGCAATGCCCTTTTACTACCCAAACTTTGTTTTTCCTTTCAATGATATGGAGATTTGGAAGTAAACGCCTCTGATATTGGTATTGAAGGGGGGGGGGATTACACATACCCAGAATGCCCCTTTCTGCTGGCTTTTGTTAATTGTAATGCTGGCACCTCGAGGGGAAGTCAGTAAGTGCATGCGGTGTCAGTCTGGAAGGGGAATAAAACAATGGAAGGCAATATGCAGACATGAACAGTAAGTGGGACAGGTGTGTAACTGATCGAAATCGCAAGTGTAAGCGTGCGTGATTTCTGTGCGTTCACGTGCGTTGTTTCGCGTTTGCGCATGTGATTGCGTGAAAAAATGGTTGAACGCGAACGGACGCACAATCGCATTCGCGACGGAAATCGCGGGAATCTTTCGGGTTCCCGCGATTTCAGTTTTAGCTAAAATCGTGGGGACAACCGAGGACGAAAATGCGCAAAAAACATGCTAGTGTGGCCCAGCCCTATAGTCTTGATACTAGTATCATTATGAACTAGACTCCAAAGTGCTGTTCATCAATGGATGTTGGAAATGTTTACATTTTAAGGTTACTATATTCAAACCTATAAATTGTCATTGGACTCTTTGGTGACTTTATTCTACAATAAAGGATAAAGGGGAACATTATTCATGCAGCAAAAAGTCTAGGAGTAAGAAAAATATAATGAAGGTATACTTTAACTTGGAGTGGCCTTTAAAGGGCAAGTCCAGCCCCAAAATGAAAACTGTACAGGTTTCTAAATTTCTCAGTTTCCATGAGACATCCAGAAGCATAGCAGGCATACAGTAATGAATTCATAGGACAAACTATGATATATCAACATATTATAAAGAGCCTGTACTGAGCCTGGGCATGCTCAAATCCATAACTGACAGTTACTAACTGGAAGAACCTGGAAGCAGAAACGGGGGAAACAGGACATTGTGCAGGATTTCAGGTTAGACTTGTATATTTCACATTTCAAATTTATTAGGGTTTTGGGGGGTGATTTACCTGTAAGTTTTCATTTCAGGGCTGGACTTGCCCTTTAAAAGAGAGTGTTGGTGGTGTGCTGTCCATAATAACTCGAATGAAAAGCCTGTCATACTGTTAACTTGTTCTTGATGATGATGATTGCCCTTTTTCTATGTTTGGACGATCTTGTACCTTTTTCTATGGGCACTGGGGGGAATAGGACAAATTCCTGGGGTGCAGCCCTTGTGCAACCATTTTTTTAGTGCATAAGAATCCATATTTGATGGGGGCAGTGGCTCCATAGAATACATAGAGTCTGTGCAAGAGGTACAGTTTAATATAATAATATTACCCCCCCTATGGCTGCTTCAATAAGTCCTATCACTGTAGAACTGTGGAAAATTGTCTAAAGATTTATTAATTGAATTGATTTCATAATAATCCATCAATTACCTATAGGAGGGATGAGCAATTAATGAGCCTTACAAGCAGTCAAGGAATGCTGGGAGTAGTAGCTTTCAAAGATTTGGAGGCCTACTGGTTGCACACGCCTAAACTATAGTATATTCTTTATGCAATGCTGCTAGTTTTACTATAAAGGAATATCTGTCCTGTTATTTCCCTTATTTACCACAGTCTAAAATCAGGCAGGGTACAAGCACTGCTCCAGACTTGTACCTGCACACTGCCTTTCCCACCACCAGGTGGCGAGCTCCCTGACCTAGCAACAGAGTTAAACAATAAAAGTTTAGTTACTTTAATTATTGGTCAAATGTACCTTGAACCATATGGAGTTTATGCTTGCACTAATTTAGCATGGTAATGACCAGTCCATAGATACATTATGCACATTGCATTCTTTCCTGCATTTCTCTTAAAACAGCCATCAGTTCAGTAGAGGTGGAGGGAGTGTCCGAGATCTGTAGATTGATTTCACTGCTGCGGAGTGAGGAGGCCCCGGTACTGTAACTCATTTCATGAAGCATCCTCATGGCCACTGGTACTATCTATACAGGAAGGAAAGACACACTGGTAACGTTTTGTATGGAGTTGGCATATTGCTAGTCGCCATTTAAAAGGCCCTTTTTCTAGCTCACCTGCACCATAATAATTTTTTTCTTCCACGGTCTAATATCGGGCCAGAATTCTCCTAGACAGATCCAAATGTTGTACTGTGGGGACTCTTGCCTTGTACCCTGTATGAATCCGATTAGGTCTAAAGGGAATGTATTATAATCAATTTCCCAGTTTCGGAATAAGCAACTTTATTTACACACTGGGCAGTAGTAGATCCCATAACTATTCCTGGAACCTTTATACTGCAAACACAGCACTTACATTTTATTGGGAATATACAGATTTGCAAATATTGTCTATTTTCCTAAGGTGTTAATGAGTTATATGGGAGCTAACAGAAAATAAATCAATAGCCAAGTCTTAAAAATTCCCAAAAGTGAATATATTAGAAATGACTATGTTTCTGCCAAATGTGACATCACAATGTCCCGCCCTCCTCCTCATCTATCCGGGATGTGCACAGATCAGATTTCTCTTTCTTCAGCTACTGCCAGGACCAAAGCCAGAGGAGGGGAGGGACTTCTGGTGAGGTCACTCCCATCCCTCCATGCACCAGCAACAAAGGCAAGTATATTTCAAAATATTAACTTTTGGGAAGTTTAAGGCAGTTTGTCCATTTAAAAGATTTATGAACTATCCACTCTGACGTTTTTATGGCTACATTGCTATTAAGAGAGAAGAAAGCATATTGAGCGTAGTAGACCTAGTACTAGATTCTTAGTATGATAAACTGGAGATAGGCAACCCATAGCACTATATAGATGTTTTAAAACTACAACTCACAGCATAACCCTACAATCACAACTGAACATGGGGCAGGGAGGTCGGATTGATTATTCCCACCTCCTAATATGTTTTGTTGAGGAGCTACAGCACGTACAGTTTTCATCTGCCAGGTTAGTGTCCCAATGTTCCTGTATTAAAGAAAGTGCAGAAGCACTCAGGAAGCCTGGCAGAAGCAGTTTTCTTTGTGCTGCCGCTTCTCATAGAAATGTTACTGGGACAAAACCAATCCTACCTTCCTGACTCAGGTACTTTTCATTTTAACTGTTTTTTTCCCAATAAAATCACTCACTATACTTCTCCTTTAACTTTTAGAAAATGTTGAAACTTTTCTTAAAACTAGTATACCCGACAGAAAAAGTTAGCACTATGATGGGCAAAAGTTAAATTATCTAGTTCTAAGGTCACATTAAAAATCACAATGCCTTATGTAATGTTCCTTTCTGTAAAGGAACATTAGCACATTCCAAATCTCAATTTTACTCCTAGCCAATAGTGTCCTCTGCCAATCACATGCTTGAGGTCACATGTTAGTTTACAGCCAATTTGAACAGGACTTACGTCACTACTCTGTTAAGTGGAGGAATCTCTCCATCCTACCTAGCTTAAGGTAGTCATTTCCGAACGTTCCATATTAAAAAGAGAGATATTTCCATTGAAGGGCCTGCTCACCCCTCAAATAGAAATTTATAGAAATTCCAAAACCCCAATAGTTAGAAAGTCTAGTTTTACATCTCTCAGATTTCTAAAAATTGTAGGTTGCGGGGGATTCTTTACCTTCATCCAATTTTTCATTTGAGAAGTCAATGTTTTGTGGAAATGTCTCCCTTTTTGAATTGGAACATTCAAAATGAACTGCGCAAGTACTGCCTACTAGAGAACAGAACTTCACTCTGGGATAGATTACATATTTTATTTGGTAGACCTACCCTTTAAGGTGAAATCTGCCTTTTCCCCTAATCTTAAACTTCTAACACACGAATATCTCTGTGTGTGTGACATCATTCACACCCAATTAATATTTATTTATATATTAATATTTCTTTAGTTGAATGCATTTGGCCCTAAGCACCAGTGATTCTTTTTAATGGATCAAGTAAAAGGGATTAAAAAAATGAAATGACCTACCTGTTACAAACTCTGGAAATGTATACAGAACACTGTAGTTATGTTTATTGATTTGATTGGGTTCCTTACTGTCTGGCGTCTCTGTCATACTCCAATAGGCCCTGCATCGGCCTTGTCTTTTACCACAGATTGAACCTTCTTTTATTTCTACCAAGATTCCATGTTCCAGGTTCCCCAGGAGTTTGTGTATTTCAGCCACGGCAACCTGGTCCTCAATCATTGGTGCCGGAAGAACTACATCTTCCAAGTGGCTTCCTGGGATAGGTCGTTGTTGTGAGGTAATGCGGAACCCATTTGGGTTCCTTACCACAGTTTTCTGTACTAGCGTTCCTCTGTAATAAATACTCACTTCAAAATCAGTTCCTAGAAAAAAAAATACAGCAAAGTTATGTGAAAAATTAAAGGAGAACTAAACCCAATTTTTTATACTCCAGAATCTGAAAATAACCCCCCTAAAAACCCCAATAAACTATAAAATGGCACTTTAGTAAACTCTGTTAAAGTAAATCAAAGCCTGTTAAGAACTGTATGAAGTATCTGTGTGTATGTGCAGTGTCAGACCACACCTCCTGTCACATACTTCCTTACTTTATCTGTCCTGTAAAAGGATTGGCTAGAGATTATTAATGGGTGTGGCCAACTGTAACAAGTTTCTACCATAGCTAGGGACTGAGCATGTGCAGAACATAATGGTCGTTGACCAAACTGTGTGATACTAGAATGCTATGAAGTAAAGCACAAACCATATGTTATTTAGGTAAATTTCCCAACGCCTGTATCAAAATGAGAGGTAAGACACAGATTACTGGTTATATATCAAGGTGTTCTGCCTTCTGGTTCAGTTTTGTTCTGTGGCTTTAATTGCACTTTAAAGAAAAACCAATCAATATTTATCTGTGACCTACAGCTGTTTATTCCTACCTGGGGCCTATTCATAAAAGTGGCGTATGATCTGTATATACCGATAGGGCTTTCAAGCACTATTTTAAGTCTGGGATGCAAAATAACTCAAATGGAAAATACAGTGCAAAAGGCATCACTGTTTTTCATAAATGCACCTTTATAAATAGGCTTGTGTCGCTTAGAAGACATGGTATGGGTGTCAGACCATGAGAATTCTGTGAAAAGTACGTGGCTCTCCCATGTATCTCACATTGTGGCTTTAGACATAAATAAACTTACTACATTTTTCTTCTGAAAACAACTGGTCAATGAAATTCAGTTGAGATTCTTGAAGGGCACCAGGCTGTGAACCTAAATAAATATTAATAACAAACAGATAACGTAAGTATTATTCATGGGGAGGAAGAGTCTGAACCACCCCAATATGTCAATCATAAATCTGCAACACCTCCCTCTGGGAGGTCCAGGCATACACTATGCCATCTGAACTAGAACTAAACACAGGGCTATTTCTGCTGTATACCCAGAATTCAGAAAAGTCAGGAAACTATCCACATGGGTAAGTCGTTATGCAAACCCCTTGTAGAAGTGGACATATCTCTTCATTGACTTCAACATGCCTCTGCTCACTAGCCTTGAGGACAATTGAAGGCAATGACTGCATCCCTAAGACATTGAAAAATAACCAGTGTATAGTAAAAATACTCGGGACATTTACCGCTTCCCTTTTAAATCCAAGATAGGACATTAGAATACAGAGTCTCATTTAACAAATTCATGAAATAGAAGTCTCCTCTAAAGCTCCTGGTAAGTTTCCCTATCAAACTTTCTTTATACCACCCTGTCTTCTTCTATATATAAAGCCATTGATCTATATATAACATATGTATCCTAAATCTGGCCAATCAGAAGCAATGGCTGACATCTGTATCAGTTCGGCCAACCACCAATCAGGGATCACAGAGGTTGACCAAAGTAGTTTCAACATGGAGTTCATCTTCCAAAATGGTTAGTTTGAGGTACCCACATAGGAGCACATTTGCCCCCAACAATCAGGGCTAAACTGATATTATATTATCAGTTATTTAAAGAAAAAAAACACCAGACAACCAAACAAGATTAGCAGCTTGTTAAATAATAATAAAACAACAAAACTTCTTTTAAAGGGTGTGTTCGCCCAACAAATGAAAATTTATATATAGGTAAATCAACCCCCAAAACTACAATAGTTAAAAGGCTGACGGACGTAGGGTAAATCTGTTATGCAGCAAAAAAATGTTCTCCCCCCTTTCCTCTCAAAAGTTTGCATGTCTACTTCAAGCTCTCCATGCTTTTACATGCTCAGAGGAGGTAGCGAGGTGAATAACATTCATTAATTGGCTATGATATCATCTGTTGCATCCATGACTGAATGACTGACAGCTGCCTACTGGAAGAGCCACGATGAAGCAGAAAGAGAAGCAACTGAACATCAGACAGAACTTCAGGTTAGACTTGCATATCTCAGATTTCTAACCTTTGCAGTTTTGGGGAAATTTACCTTTATAGAATTTTTAATTTGAGGGGTGAACTTGTCCTTTAAATATTTGAGTTTATTCCAAAAAAGATCAGAGCTTTCACTCATGCTCAGATCAGCTTTCCACTGCTCAAAATGAACAAGGTAGTTCATTAGTCATTGGCCATGACATCATTCATCATGGCTGTGACTCTGGTTCAACCAACAAGTGAAAGGAGTTTGCTAGTATCTACTGTGCGAGTATAACAATCTTAAGGTTTGGGGCTTCTTGATCAGAATATGAAATGTCATGTTGAAGGTGGACATGCACTTTAAGTTAAAACTTTTAGGATTTTCATATAAGGTCCTATCTTTTTATAAACACTTTCACTTAAAGCCTGCTGGGTCCTAATGCTGGGTCCTAATGGGTTACTCACCCTACTAAGAATCAGCAAGTATGAAGTCTTTAGTGCTTAAAGAAACAAACTTACTGCAGGTAGAGGACGCGGCACCAAAATCTGTGGATCCCTGGCTGAAAGGTTCATTGACAATCCCACAATCCATTGCTACTTCAGGGGAACAGTACAAATCTGATAAAGATAAATATGATGTGTTAAATCCAGGATCCACATATTTATTGATAGTTGATATCTCTGCTATGCATTTAGGTTGTTAATATGCCCTATTTATACTGTAAGGGAAACACACAAATCCTCATTGCTCTTTTATTCTTTTTATTTCAATGTGAAGGTCTCACCCCAATGGATCACGGTAGCTTGTGCAGATTTCCCAGCAGTTCCTGTTGTAGTCAGGTTGGAAAGAAAGAGTCAGGTTGGACTGTGCAGAATTATCACTCTCAGTATCACAATGCCTCTGTGTCATGTTAAAGGGCATGTCCACCCCTAAAACTAATATTTCCCCAAAACTATGTAGTGTTAGAGCCCCAGAAACTGAAGAGCAGGAGCCTGTCTGTGTAAAAAAAAGGTTTCTACCACTTCCCTGTCCTCTGAGAGGTTTCTGGCATGTGCAGCGGAGCCCTCCCAACCCCCTTCCTCCCTCTGCATCCCTCTTTGCGGTCTGGTGCCATACTGTAAAATCCCTTTACTGTAGTGTAGGGGACCCTATCCTACCCCCAAACGCCATGTTCGGTTGCTAAAAAAATCATCAGAAATGTACTTACATCGATTTGTTTCCCTGTGTTCTGCACTGCCGGCAGCCGCGTCTGTGATTGGCTGCCTCTCAGCCAATCACAGACGCGACTGCCAGTCTGGCCCCCTGCTATCAATTTCCTGCAAGCAGAAGGCCGGATCAGAACGCCAGGGAAACTAAGCTGTGTAAGTACATTCCTTATAATTTATTTAGCAAACAAACATAGCAGTTGGGGGTGAGCTAGGGTCCCCTACACTACAGAAAAACTTTCTGGGAGATTCAATAAAAGTTCTTATTGTTAAAGGGACAGTTCAGTGGAAATGATCAATATTTGTTAAATTGTTAGTTTGTGTAATGCCTTCTTAGTTATTCTACATATTCTCTCCCATTTTGAAAAATCAGTTTCTTTCATACCCTTTGCTGTTCCCTGCTGTTGACATTAGTGAGCTGACATTTCAGGCTCTAACGGTCCTTCTTCTTCCCAGGATGCACCACTTCCTTGGAATGTTCCTAACAGTAATTTCTACTGATTGGCTGTTGGATGGGTCAAACATGCTCAGATCTCTACTGAGCAACTGAATCAACCCAGGCGCTGGGTCAAGGGCAAGACCATAACAGTCTCTATTAGGGGTCCTGCAAACAGGAAGTCAGTATTTCAGTTGCATTTATTTATACACAGACAGAATTGGCAGATTAAGGTAATTGGGATGAAAAAATACTGGGTTTTTTTTCTGAAAAGTACATGTGTTTGCACTGAACTTCCACTAACTTTGCCCCAACCAATCAGATTGTTTTTAACATTTGAAAGCTAACATCTGATTGGTTGGAGCAAAATTAGCACCATTTTTAACGTTAAGAACTTTTATTGAATAACCCTGATAGTACTGTAAATGGAGATACCCTTTAAGGGTTATGTGCAGGACAACAGGAGTAGTTCAGCTTGAAAGGTGTAAGAGAATTCCTAAGGAGTTGGAGCTGTTTTTTTTTGTTCATTACATTACATTTGTTCATTTTTTGTTAAATGTTTTGTCATAATAAATTCAATGCTTTTCCCTTTTTTTACAGAAAATAAAAAAAAATTAAATAAAAAGAAAATAAACATTTGAAAACATATTAAATCATATTGCATGTGTTTGTTAGGAATCATATCGCATTACATCCAAAGTTAATATTATGCTGATCAGAGAAGTAGAAATAAAGGCATGGAATTAAACTACCTTTGGTGTTGCGGTGCTGTCTTTGCCGGTCCCCCTGTATGGCGATACTTGGGTTTCATTATGCTGTGCCTGGAGGCTACATCTTCCGTATCCAGATGTCCCATGTGACCATCCAGGATTTTATATTGTTCTGTATTGTACGAGCCATGTGCTCACGGTCATGGACCCACCAGATTTTATTTCTTAATTCTGTTCTGGTAATTCTACCCCCTTTCCAAGTTTTCCCTATCAGGTTTCTTGTGACTCCACAAATTAAGTTACATGCTTGTTTATTACATTTTTTGGTGGAAGGTTATAAAGGGCTGTATAGGGGGATAGATTAAATGAGGGTCCTATTACTTCTATAATAACCTGTTCACAGAGGTGAGTTGGATCTCCGGACATTGCCACCAGCAATGTGTTTGATTTGCTCTTTCTTGGCAGCCTCGGAAGCACAATGGTGCTATGGGATTATTCATGTTGTGAAGTGAAGCCGGGGTGACCTACCAATTATAGAGGATTTTGTATGATTTTTCTTTGGTAACCCTATTGGACGAGCATGTGGCAGAGGCTCTTTATATTTGAATCCATTGGGATTCATCTAGAGGGGTTTGGAGTTTGGTTTCCCACTGTAATAGGGGAGGTGTTTTTATCAGTTGTGTATCATGCCATAGTATTTTGTATATAATAGATATTAGGCTTTTTTGCTTATCTGAATTTGTACAGTTTCTTGTTAGAAGACTCCTCGCGTAATGAGTTATTCTCGTGTATTCTGTCCAGGAGAGCAGGGTTCCTGTATTGGTTATGAGATCTGGCAGTCTCCTGATTCCTAGACTTGTCCAGGTTTCATCATGGATCACTGATGGTTCCCCCCGAAGTAAGGAGTGAAAAAAAAAGGCACTAGAGAGGCATTAGAGTGGAAGGGAAGAGAATTAGTTTGGATTTTTTATTGCATTTATCCCAAATAAAGCAAATCCTCCTTTATCTTTGTGTCTTGCCAAATAAGTGTATTTGATTCTAGGTCTTTTGCCTTGCCACAGAGATTTTCTGATTTGGTTTTGAAGTGCTAGGGAGTCTTCTTTTTTGAATTGTATCGAAACAAGTAGAGGATTTTAGGTAAGATTGTCATTTTTGCCGCTGCAATTCTGCCAGTTAGGGATAAAGGATATAATGTCCATTCTTTTAGTAACTTTATAAGCTGCTGGACAATCTTCGTGTAGTTCTATGTATATAGGATTTGGTTATCTGCTGTTAGTGCCACCCCTAGGTAGCAAAAGGATTCTTGAGCCCATTTGAAATTATATTTAGAGCTTAGTTCTGTGCGTGTGTCTGTGGGTATATTCATGCCATATGCTACTGATTTTGTATGGGTCTTGAAGCCTGAAATCTCTCCAAATTCCTTTAGTTCCTGGCTTACTTCTGGCAGTGATTGGGCTGGATTTGTTAGGTGTAGTAGTGTATCATCGGCGAAAAGGGATAGTTTGGTTTCTAGTTGTCCCATGGTTATGCCTAATATTTTTGGGTTTTAACTGATTGCAACTACTAATGGTTCAATGCTAAGTGCAAAGAGTAATGGAGACATGGGACATCCTTGTCTGGTCCCATTGCATATTTTTATTGGGGATGATGGGTATCCTATATTACAGACTTTTGCTTGGGGATTTTTGTATAGACTAAAAATGGCCGAAATAATGTAGTGTTTTTTGGGAATATATCCAGTCTATTTCGTTCAAATGCTTTTTCTACATCCGAAGAAAGAAGCATAGCTAATTTCCTCTTCAGGGTGCATTACTGCATTAGGTTAAGGGCAGTTCTGATGTTGTCAGTGGTTTGGCGTCCTAGTATGGATCCTGTCTGATCATAGTGTATTATGGATGGGAGAATGTGTTTTAATCTGTTAGCTAGGATTTTAGCAAATAGTTTTACATCTGAGTTAATTAGGGATATAGGTCTATAATTTTATACTTGTGTAGTACCTCTGTCTGGTTTGGGAATGACTGTTATATGTGCATCTAGCATTTTAGTAGGGGAACTGTCTGAGCCTAGTAAAACTGCATCAAATAAGTCTAGGAGGTGTGGGATGAGATTTTTCTGGAATATTTTATAGTATTGTGCAGTGAATCCATCAGGGCCTGGAGCTTTTTTATTTTTGAATTCTTTCAGGGCATCAAGGAGTTCTTTGTCTGTTATAGGGTTGGTTAGAAGTTTTGCTTGCAGAGGGGTTATTTAAGGGAGGTTTAGGTAGCTAAAGGTATGTTGCGAATTGATTTGTTACCCATTCTGGGTCGTAGTGGAGTGTGCCTATTGAGTCTCTGATAGGGAGAAATTTATTAGCAGTTAGTCTCTTTTAACTTTAATTTATTTGCCAACATAGTGTCTGGTTTGTTTGCTTTAGTGTAGTATTGCTGATTTGGGAAGCGTAGCGCCTTTTTCGCATTAGATGACAGAATTTGTCCTAATTCCCTCTTATAGGCTTCAGCCTGTTGATAGGTGTTGTCATCCCATTTGCTGGGTGTTGGTGTTTTTAATCAGGGGTATTGATCCCAGGATTCTCTTATTCATGCTGCTGTTTGTAAGCATTTACCTCTAATTACTGCTTTATGTGCGGCCCATAATATTGAGGGTGAGATTTCTTGGATTTTGTTTCTATAGTTCTATGGTTTGTTTTAGTTCTTCTCTGATTGTGGGGTGTGATAGCTGTGATTCGTTTAGGCGCCAGTTTGGTGGTGGTTTGTTATTTGAGGGCAAAAGATGAGGAGACAGAAAAAAAAGTCCAGTCTGGTAAATACTTTGTGGACATTAGAATAAAAAGTATTTTCTTTTTGGTTTGGGTTTGCAAGTCTCCAGGCATCCACCAGGTTGTTAGATCTTAGAAAGGATGTAAGGCATCGGAAACTTGGGAGGAGAAGCCAGATCTAATGGGGTTGGATCTATCTAATGTGTTATGCAGTGTGGCGTTATAATCTCCTCCAGCTATAATCAAGCCTGTGGCAAACTGTATCAGCTTTGTATTTAGTATTCGGTAGAATGTTTTCTGTGAGGTGTTAGGTGCGTACACATTCACCAGAGTGATATTGGTGGATTGGATTCGTCCATTAAGAATTATAAAGTGACCACAGGGGTCCAAGTAGACCGATTCTTCTATAAAGCCTATTGTACCTCTTATTAGTATCGCCACCCTGGCTTTTTTGGTGGGAGCTGCTGTAAAGTAGGTTTGTGTGTATTTTCCCCCCAGTATTTAGGTATGTGTCCTTTCCTAAAATGTGTTTCTTGTAGCATTAACACATGTGGGTTTATTAGAATATTGTAATGCCATTTTACGTTTCACATTATGGGTGAGTATTGTAATTTCCCTGTTCATGGTGGGTCCCTGTTGTCGTGAAGCACATGGTTAGAGTATGTGCACTTACTTATTTTGGATCTATATGATTCCACAGTTATTGGGACTGTTCTGTATGCAGTATTTCTGGGGGACCTGCTGCCACAGCACCACGTCCATTTCTCTGGTTTAACACAATAGTCACAAAGACAAAAGAGACGTGTTCCATAACTCATCATATTAGAATTCAGTTTTAAATTTACAACATAACAACAACTCTATACATAATAGTGCTTATTGGTAGTGAGGACACGGCCTTCTCTCGACAGTGTCCGGGAGATTAGTTTTCCCATCTTTTGGGTCTGGGGGGTAGGGTCTAGTCATGGGGTATGGTGGCTCCATAGGGGCTATTGGCTCACATATATTCTTACTGGTTGGGGATCTGGGGGGATCAATCCTACATATCATATTATATTGGGGTATATAAGTATATTTTGATAGCAAAAATACTGTTTTTATAACAAGCTTTAGATAGTTATCTTAGATGGGCAAAGAGTGGTCTAGAATGTTCTAAGGACACAATAGTTACCAGTATTACTCTTAATGAGGTGGATATAGGATCTAATGACTGAGGGGCTATGAGTATGAATAGGGAGAGAGTAGGAGGATAGACAGGTGGAAATACTTAGAGGAGCGTTTACATATTTAATCAAATGATACACTTTGTGCGAGTGTTTATCATGTCCATAAAGAACAATACTGCTTGTTTCAGGTTGTTGTGGGGTCCGTGCCATAACAACCTACTTCAGTGGAAGTAGCCAAGGGGGATTAATGGGTGTGCTTGATACCAATGTTGTCATTAGTGGGTTGAGTACCGGGCTTGTTAGCTGAGAAGCCACAAACTTGAATAGGGATATCGAAATACAAAAGGAAGGAGGCAGATGGACAGAAAGGAGGAAACAACTAGAGGAAATCATACATATAAAGTCGGTGGGACATTTTCCATAAATCTGTATTGCATTGGTTCACCTTTTGTTTTAGACTGTGATAGGACTTCAGGTCCTAGTGATATTTAAATATCATATCTAGTGATATTTAGGAGTTAAGTTATGCTGGGGGATGTCAATATATTTGTATAACAGTAACCCTGAGTTAATCACAAGCGTTATACAAATAAGAACAGTTAGCATAAAATAAAAACAGGCGACATTAGAGGTGCATCGAGTGCCCGTAGTGTTGCCATATTAGGCCTGGATATTGCAGATCTGTAAATATGAGCAGGGATAGCGGCCGAAGGAAGCAAATAGATTGATAGAAAGATAGAAATAGTTAGAGGAAAAGTTTTATGCATTGAACCAGGTTTTATGAGGGGTCTAAAGCCTACACTGTGTCTATACTATAAAGTTAACTGCTACAAAAAAAAGAGAACCTGCGGTCCTCTTAGGTAGTGAAAAGTTCAGTAGTTATCATTAATTACATTCACATATTCATTTTCAGATAATATGATATATTATTTCTCTAGGCACTGTTAATTATCACATGTTGCTAATAGCTTTGGCCTAGCCTTTGTTGTAATCCTGCGGATAATATTCGCGTAGTTCCATTTTCTTGCCATGGCAAGATTTAATCAATTCAATAAGATATGCGCCTGGGTAAACCGTTTGTCTGGGGTTATTGTAGATACTATAAGCCCAGGTGTATGTAAGATATATTTCTGGTGCCCGGTCGTGGCATACAGTATTAATATTAGTTCCACTTGTAGTTCTGTTTATCCAAGTATTAAGTCTCGGTTGGTAGTTTAGGGTATTTACTTATATACTTTATAGAAGAGTTGTAGAGAAAGTTACGTTTTTCCCCCTGGGTGTCTATAGTTAGTCGCGTCCCGTTATACTTGCGGTTTCTGACGGATATGTCCTGTTATCCATGAGAATATTTATGTTGGTTTGTGCCGTCTTTGAGGTTTTGGGTTATTTGGGGACCATATTGCTTGTGGCGGTAGGTTTCTCATCTGGCTAGCCGTCGTGTGGGGTGGCGTTGAGTCCCTTGTGAGGTCCAATTTTTGTAGAAATTTTTCACCTTCTTCTGAGGAGGTGATTGAGATTGACCGGCCATTTTTCATGACGATTAATTTGAAGGAGAAGGGATTTCAGATGCAGTTTCTGTTCAGGAAATCTGTGATGGGTTTGAGTTCCCTTCGACGGTTCAATGCGGAGACTGATGGATTCTCGAACTCTATATGGTCCATGTTGTGTGTTGCCGCCATGATTTGCTCTTTAGATCTATAGAAATGCATTTTACAGATTAACAGGGAGATTCAATAAAAGTTCTTATCGTTAAAAATGGTGCTAATTTTGCCCCAACCAATCAGATCTTATTTATCATTTGAAAGCTAACATCTGATTGGTTGGGGTAAAATTAGCACCATTTTAAACGATAAGAACTTTTATTGAATAACCCTGTATGTCCCTTGGTGTGTCTCCCTTGGCTGGTTTGGACCTAAGGGCCCTGTGGGCACAGTCCATAAGTAGATCCAGTGATATCACTTTTGGAAGAACGTGCTGGAATAGGCGTGTAAGGTAAGGTTCAATATCTGTAATGTCCTCCGGGGCACCCCGCACTCTGATATTGCTTCTCCTTGCCCTATTTTCCATGTCTTCCTGCTGATCTCTAATGATGTATATGTCCCTTCTGATTTCTGTTATTCCCATTTCAACTTGTTGGCAATAGTTGGCAAGTTGATCTGAAGAGGCTTCCAGAGTAGCGACTCTCTCTCCCAGTAAGGCTCTCTCTGATTTTACCTCTTTAATTATTTGTGCTTGTGAAGTTTGAATTATTTTTTCGATATTGTAATATAGGGAGTCTAAGTCTTTCCTGGTGCACGATGTTGCTTCATGTGTATTCTCAGGTTGCGTTCCGCCATCTTTGGAACTTTGCGTGGTGTGGATGGTGGGAAGTACTGTTAAGTCTGTTTTAAGTCCAACATTCTTTTTTGGAGGCATGACTGGTTCTTTCTTGCACCGGTGTTTTAGGTGCGGTGGTTTGGGGGTAATTTTTGCCCCTTTAGTCTGTCCCCAACTGCTGTATACAAGCTGATTGAGCTGGAGAAACCTCTGGATGCGACCTCTCACATGCCTCGCAGACTCCGCCCCCTGTACTTTCTTAATAATGTCAGTGACAAAATGATCGGGCTTTTATGTAGAAGTGTGAGTAATTATTCCCACCTCCCTAGTTTTTTTTTTTTTTTTTAAATGACTTTAGGCTGTGTGTGTGGAGAAGCTTCCTACAGTTCAACTCCCAGCGGCTTAACTAATTCTCCAGAGCCAATACTCTCTATATTAAGTGGTAATTTACATAGATTAAAGGGAAAGGGTGTCAAAAATGTCTGTGTAACAGACTGAAGCATGAGGTCATAGGTTCTCTAGAAGTCTCTCCTTAATAAACATTTATCCCATTTTTATATTTGTTGTATTTAACTTTCTATCTGGAGGAGACCAGAGCCTCTAGGATACATTTCTGCATAACTTATTATGAACAAAGACAAGTTCTATAGATAGGCTGCCAATTCTACAGTGCATGAAATTGCCTAAAACCAACAAGACAGCTCCCTCATTAGTCACTCATCCACGTAACTGAGTGACTGTAATAATGGAGAAAAAACACTGTTAATCTCTATTGCCAGATGTCACATTTTATTTCCATTCACAAGTCTTTAAAAGCCCTTACCGTGAAACGTAAAGAAGTTAACACGTTCACGTTCTCAGTACCACGCGCTTTGTTTAGATAGGACACTGAGGAGTTCCATGGCCGCAGGTTAAGATTGAATTATTTCTTATGAGGTTAAAAATGGTAAAAATAATCAGTGCAATAGGACAGACAAGCAGGAGGACAGACATAAAAGCAAAAATAAATGGAAGGAGGGAGACAGGAGGGCAGCATAAATAAAACCCTTATAGAAAATAGGTTTACCTTCTTCCTTGTAAGAAATCTGCAACTGTATTGGGCCAACTGGAGAGTCAACTCCCTGGGAAACAAAGAAAAAACATTTGTTTGGGGAGGGAAATTGATTTTTTTATGAAATGATACTACTTGTAAATCACAGACTGATGCTCTGGCCTAAAGTGATGGACCCATTAACAGATAGTGGTTTAAGGTTTTTACACACGTGCGATCGCGGGTCCCGAAAATTTTAAAACGGAACAAATCTCAACAGTTTCGAACATCTCTAGTTCCAACCTGTGAAGCACGATGTGTACGAAGTAGCGTTTCGACGGATAATCGGCCTGTGTATGGGCACTTTATCTGCCGAAACAGTCATTCATTTGGCATTTGTTGTCCGATCCGCAGGGCGGATCACTGAACGAGCGACTGTTTTGGGCGATAAAGTGGCCACTTTACACGGGCTGATTATCGGCCAAAACTCTACTTCGTACGCATCCTGCCTCACGGGTCGTGACTAGAGATGTTCGAAACTGTTGAGATTTGTTCCGTTTTCGAATTTTCGGAAACCGCCTACTTTCAATTTTCGATGATTGTCTATTTTCGCTAAAAATCGAAAATTCTAAAAATCCAGGTTCCGTGAAATTCGGTAGTTCCGAAAGTTTCGTCAGGACTTCGAAACCCTCAGAATCGATTTGAAACTGGGTTCTATTCGAACCCACATTACATCTCTAGTCAGGTACCGCTATCGCACGTGTGTACGAACCTTAAGTGTATAACAGGTGCAGGTCCTGGATAGAAACCTACCAAACTGCTGGTTGTGTTGCTTAAGGAGGTGTTTGGAGTGAACTGACCAGGACTAATGTTAGCAGTCAGATCTCTGTCTACAGAACCCAGGTCACCTGAAAGAGACAAATAAAAATTGCAAGAAATCTCAGAAAAGGCTTATGCTGCAACTATACGGAAAGTAGATGCTTTGCTTTGTGACTATTTAGTATCCCAGGACATGCCTCTTAGACAGTAGTAGCTGAAAGACATGCAGTAGAAGATGGGCCAAATAGGTTACGGTGTTAAAAACCAGCATATATGAACCACAAGCCTATTATGTTATCTCTAGCTGTTGTTGATCTGAAGTTGTAGGCTTGTAAAGTCTCTCTTCTAACTCTGCACTGTCAAGTTTTATAAGCCCCACCCACAAAAAAATATATTTTCTAAAGCTAGTTACAGGCTTGCAATCAAAATTTGTGCTTTACTCTGCCTGGATGCCCTAGGGAGAGAGAAAAAATATTTTCAGGCTTGTGGCTAGCATTAAAAAAAATATACCATTTTGGGAGGGGGCTTATGATGTAGCTGATGATGCTCTGTCCCAGCAGTAGGATAAAAAAAGACATGCTCAAATCAGAGGCATGCTGATGCCAGTGATGTCACAGTTCACTGTGTTGGAAGCACTGCCTTTATACTGCTGTAAGTTTGGATCCCGGACAAAAGAGGACATTTGTACAAAGACCAGTTTCCATAAAACACTCACTCTCTGTGCAGATTTCCTTTTGTATCTCATAGATCTTGTGCGGATTATTGGAGTCTGCACTTCGGTCTTCGATCATATGGATTTCTGGCTTCCCGTTCAATGCTGCACGGAAATTTCTTTTCCACACCGCTGGGTTAGGTGTGTCTTTTGCAGGGTCATATGATCCACTGTCAATAGCCCAGGCCTTTAAAAACAAAGTAAGAGATCTCGTTTATGTGTGACCACATGAGAGTAGTAAATTACAATAAAACTGTAGGAGTAATTGCTTGTCAACAACTCCCCAGTAATTTGCTAAAACTAAAGAACACCAGACAGCACTAAGGAAACAGTAATGGCTACTTAATTAGAAATGAGTGGGCTCCGAAACTCCCAAGTATGTATAGTTTATTTATAAAGCGCCACTTGGGGACGCAGCGCTGTACTACAACAAAATACAATAAAGTCATACAAGGGGGGAAATACATAGATAGCTCAGCACATAAATATATAAATTATATAAATAGAAGTGCTAGAGCTTTGCCACAAAAGGTAATGAGGTCCCTGCCCTATAGAGCTTACACTCTAGTTAGATGGGTAACATACAGATACAGCGGAATGGGTATAAGTGCTGGAGTGAGACATATGCAGTGCAAATAAAATAATCATATACTGTGCTGGTTACCAGATAGGTAGGATGTAAGGGTATGCGAGGGGAATAGAATTCCAGAGGATGGGAGCCATAAGAGAGAAAAGATTAAGGCGAGAGGAAGCAGTCCGAGTGGGGGGTCTGTACAGGAGCTGGTTCTGTGATGAGTGGAGTGTACGGGCAGGAACATATGGGGACACAAGAGGAAATATAAGGAAGTGCAGCAGAGCGAAGGGATTTAAATGTTAGGAGAAGGATTTTCTATACAATGCACTGTTTAACAGGGAGCCAGATTGTTGTCCAGTACAGAGGAGATTTGGGGTCCTTTTTATTAGAGAGCGAAACAATAATAAAAAAGAGAGAGTTGGGAAGCAGGAAGACCAGTAAGTAATAGATTACAATAGTCCAGGCGCGATAGGATGAGAGCATGCATGGGCATAGTGGTAGTCGGGAGAGAAAGGAACATTTGGATTTTTGCTATATTGCAAAGAAAAAAACCTCAGGTTTTAGCAACATAGTTCATCTGGTTAGAAAAGGAGAGAGAGGAGTCGATAATTATCCCTAGGCAGCGTGCCGACTGGATAGGGAAAATGGGGGTATTGTCAACAGAAATAGAGAAAGATGGGACCAGGTTTAGGTGGGAAAATTATTACCGTATATACTCGAGTATAAGCCGAGGTTTTCAGGCTTTAAAAATAGCCTGAAAACCTTAACTCGGCTTATACTCGAGTCAAGCTGAAAACTCACCTTCGATCCGGCAGCTGCTCCGCAAGTACTGGTCTCTGTTGGCTGACGTCACTATCGGCGCCTGTCTGCCTGTCTTACTGCCCGGCGCTGATTAGTGATGTCAGCCGGCCGCCGGGCAGATCAATACCGGTAATTGCAAAGCAGACCAAGAGGCAGAGGCATGCGGCAGACGGATTGCAGACCAAGAGGCAGAGGCATGCGGCAGACGGATTGCAGACCAAGAGGCAGAGGCATGCGGCAGACGGATTGCAGACCAAGAGGCAGAGGCATGCGGCAGACGGATTGCAGACCAAGAGGCAGAGGCATGCGGCAGACGGATTGCAGACCAAGAGGCAGAGTGAGAGGCAGCTGAATACTAAAACAGTAAGTCTGCACTGAACTGGGGGGCCTGGCCTGAGGGTGCTGCTTGTCACTGCAGATGTTTTGAAACTACAACTCCCAGCTAATAAAGCATGCTGGGAGTTGTAGTTTCCAAAACATTTGGAGTGCCAAGGAATGGTGGGTCACACAGAATCAGAAGGCAGTAGTGGTCATATTTTACCCTCGAGTCAATCAGTTTTTACTCTTTTTTTAGGTAAAGTAGGTACCTCGACTTATACTCGGATCGACTTATATTCGAGTATATACGGTAGTTCAGTTTGAGAAAGATTCAGTTTAAGGCAGCATCGTGAAATCCAGGGGAAGATGGCAAGGAGACAGTTGGAGACACGTGATTGGATGTCAGGAGTTAGCGCAGGGGTGGAGAGGCTGATTTGTGTATTATATACATATAAGTCATACTTGAAGCCAAAAGAGCTAATGACATCTCCCAAGGAAATAGTGTAGAGGGAGAACATTAAGGGTCCAAGAACAGACCCCTGTGGCACCCCCACACCAAGAGGAACTGGAGAAGAGGTGTTAGCATAAGATACAGAGTAAGTTCGGTCAGAGAGATAGGATAGAAACCAGGATGCCACTTCATTCCGAATGCCAAAGGAGTGAAGTATCTGCATTAGGAGGGAATGATCGACTGTGTCGAAAGCAGAGGATAGGTCAAGGAGGATAAGAATAGAAAAGTGAGTCTCAACAGAAGTGAATGAAAGGTCAGACAGGGAGGAAATGTTTTTAAATTATTATTAAAGGAAGAAGGTAACAGGCCAACACCCCCACCACGACCTGAGGAGCGAGGCGAATGGGAGAAACGGAGGCCACCAAGAATATCCATTAAAAAAAAAAATATCCATTATGCTAGTATAATAAATTATAATAGTATAATAATTATCTAAAAATTCTGGAGATTTGGTTTCTATTAGAGAAGAAAGTGGAACATTGAAAATCATAAGTCGTGAGGGGAGGTAGGAGGAGGAGATCCTACCTGCAATATTATTATAGGAAACGTGGTCAAATTATTTAAAAACAAATACAATATAGCGGTACTGTACTTTAAAAGAGAACTAAAGGGTTTAAAAAGAAAATCCCAGTGGGTTGTACTCGGGAATGCCAAGTAAACTTTGCAGAAGAATTTTCTGCTTTTGTCTGGGTGTTACTTCCTCAATTGGAGGTCAGGGAAACCAATGAAAGTGCGCCATCTGTAGGAAGCTCATGTTCTTATTGGATGGACCACCAGTCAACTGATGGGAAAGGTAGCAGCTGGACCAGACCTAAGCAGAATATCTTCTTTCACATTCATCAATAAGAGAAAAACACTAACGCATTTTAGGTGGCATTATTCCTGGATATGACACATTGGTGAAAGGTTTGTTCTTCTTTCATATACCAAACAATTTAGCACTTCCTTCACTATTTATACATTATAGGTTATATACATTTCCGGTGATTAATGAATACTATAATAGGAGTGCAGGTCACACCCCAGGTAGTAAAGTAAAACTGCCCTTTAATCCAAGCTATTTTAATCTTTCCCACTAACAAAATGCCACCAAGCCCTACCACTTCCTTGTCAGACTTGTAAGAATAAAACTGCTTATTAAATCCACGCAATACTCCTGTATTCATGATATTAAATGTTATGGAAAATGAATGACTGAAATTATTTACCTGGAATATTCTGATATCAGCACCACATCGATCCTGCCGCAAGCCGTGCTTCCAAGGGATCAGAAATTGGGTTTTTTCACTGTTCAACCAAATAAGTCCTGGGAAATCCTGACTGCCGATCCGGCAGATCAGCCAAGGTAAAATACGTGGCTTCTGAGAGCCCATTGAAAATGGCTAGAGTGGATACTGTATGAGAAAAGTATATACAACTATCTTAGTAAGAGATTAATGACTGTGCAATGAATTAAAACACGTGTGGTCACCCAAATGGCTAATTAGGGTGTAAATATGTGAGTGGTCACATGTTACCAACAGATTCCATTGGATGCATTCAGTAAAGACACAGTCTATTATTATCATATAACACCCCCTATGCTGGTAGTGCCACACTGCTGCAGCCAAATTCAAGCCATAACAGAATCATTACCAAGTAGATTTATTATACAGGTCTTTATTTTTTTCTGCGTTTCTAGGAGTATCTAGAGCAGAAAGGAATGTAAAATACACACAGCCAGTCTCAGCAAAAAATAAATGTAGTTTGAAGGAGAACTATAATAAAACTTAAGTTTTATAAAAACAAAAAAAACCTGTTTCATTAAAAAGTATCTGGAGCAGGGAGGTAACACCAATAATTCCTGCCTCCCAAGATCGTTTCTGTGAGGAGCACCAGCACCAAGAAAACTGCATCTGCCATGCTTCCGGGTTATCTTTAATACAGAACAAACCAGGACACTAAGCTGGCAGATCAAAACTGTATGGCGCTACTTCTCAAAACAATATTGGGAGGTAGGTCTAATCAACCCTACCTCCCTGCCCCATGTACTTTTTAAAAAAAAAAAAGAAGTTAATCGTTACAGTGTAGTTGTCCTTTAAATAAAAAATGTACACTCCTGTCGATTCCAATCCTGAAATGATCTGATAACAGTAAGTTACAGGGTGATGTCCCCCATTTTACTGTAATTGTTATTTTATTTACAGAGACAATTACCTCATGTAACTCCCTCCGTCTGTCTGTCACTCACCGTCCCTTAACACCTTCAAACGTAACCTTAAAACCCACCTCTTCAGGCAAGCATATAACCTGGTCAAGACATCACCCCTCTTACTACCCAATAGGATCCAACCAGCCTTTCACACTCCACTGCCCCTCTATTTACAGCCTACCGATTCCAATCACCTTATGTCTCACCCCCATATCCTCTAGACTGTAAGCTCTTTGGGCAGGGTCCTCTCTCCTATTGTATCATGGTATTGCTGGAAGTAAATCATCACTCTGTTTACTTATATTATGTATTACCTGTGTATGTAATATGTATGACTTTGTATAACATGTATTACCCTGTATGTAATGACTATGTAATTGTAAAGCACCACGGAAGATGTTGGCGCTATATAAATCCATAATAATAATAATAATGTAAGTTACTGCTATAGTACACTTCACCTTGCATCTGTACATAACCCATCTCCCCTACATTGTCCCTGTTCACTCCCTCCCTGTGACTGTCTGCCTGTCATAGATCATCCAGTATCTGTTCACTGTCTGTAAACCTCAGAGCAGAAAGGAGATCTGGCTCAGTACAGCCTCCATCTTACCTGAGATATCAGCCTGATGCAGCTCAAGCAAACACAGCCCAAGCCTTCAACAACAATGGCAGTTTCAGTTTCACTCTGTGTTCTCTGGTACTTCCTGCTTGTGGCTGGCCGTCGCTGCTACTTTCCCTGCATTGTGATTGGCTAAGACATAAAGTACTGTGCTTACCCTGTAATATGATTGGTTAAGGCGCTGAGCTTCCATTGGAACGTTGTGTTCCATGTCACCGCAGACAGTGTGGAATTCCACCACTGATTGCAATCCGGGGCAGGGCAGGGCAGGACAAGGGAACTCAGTTTACATTAAAGGGGAAGGTTTTATCACATGACTGAGAGTCACTGCCAAACCCAATGCAAATCTGTCATACAATCATACATTGTATGGATATTATTAAACATGGAAATATTCTACAATTTGGGACAACAAGATTTATCAGGGGAGGATCCCATTACAAAAATGGGGGGATCGGAGAGGAATTTTACGGATTTTGACTAACCGCAGGATCACCTAGACAAAGGGCTAGGCCACACTTGCGTTTGCGCTTGCGATAGCGTTTTTAAAAAATCATTGAAAACGCAGCAACGCAAAAAAAACGCCCGTTTTTCGGTGCGATTGCGTTTTGCGTTCTGCATTTTTAATCGCAATCGCATGCGTTTTCCTATACTTATTGAAGAAACGCAAACGCAAAATCGCAAGTGAAAACGCATGCGCAAAGTGAGTGTGCCTTGCCCTTATACGAACACCTGCAATCCACACCAAAAATAGTGATTGCATGTGCGTGCGATTGTGATAAACATTTGAAAGCACACTGGCGGGCAATTGTCACGTGCGAGAATCACACTAGCATGGCCTAGCCCAGGAGAGTAACTACCAGGGGAGCAACCTCTGGGGGGCTGCTGTCAGTTCAGTACCGGTCTTTTAAACAAATTTTAAAATTACTGCAAACACGCAATCAGCTGTTTAAAAACAGATAATGGTGGTGATGGTGGGGAGGCGAAGGGATGTGTGTCAGGGGCCCAGCCATGAAACATGCAGGGTGGCTGGGCCCCTGCGGTTTCGCCGCTGCCAATGTTGATGTATTTCTATGATGATGCATTCTGCAACCAAGGAATGCTGGGAATTCTCATAACAGAGACGTCGTTCCCCCTCCTAAACAGAGTCATTTTATAATAATATTTTCTCTGCGTAGCATAATTACATTCTGACATTTTGTATCGTTTGTTGGTAAAGATATCGCTAATTAGTAATTAGGCGAAAACCTTTTTTAAACGGTAATGACCTTGTTCTTGTTAGTGAACCTCAATGAAATGTGTTTGAACAGATCAATTTACTCTGTGTGCAAACATCCTAACATCCGCCATCAACTGAATTTATCAGTGAAAAACAAACAGATGTCTCAACTTTTATTTGTGTGTGTCTCATTATTAGTTTTTTTGCATGTAATTAAAGGAGAACTATACCTACTGGCAGGGCCATTTCTAGCCATATTAGTGCCCTAGGTGCCCTCCCACATGCACGCCACCCGAAACCTGGCCAGCCTAACTGCAGCTGGGTTTCCCCAATCAATTCCTTCTTACACTGTCACTGCTGCTGTGAAGTTACTTTATAGTAGGACCACTTAAATAGTTGGTAAGAGGCGCACGCTCTTCCAGGTGGGGCGGGCGTGTATACATACATTTGTGCCATTATTGCTATTAGCCCTTCAGTGCTAGCAGACACTCCATGTCTCCAAACAGTGCACCAATATAGCAGAAATCAATAAAGAAGCGAGATCAGGGAGCCAGCAAAGTTGATTGCAGAGACAGTAATTTATTGCACACATCTTTCGGGTAAATCTACCCTTTGTCAAGTAACTTACATGCACATCCTGTATTATAACAATTGCACCTACATTCCTATTAGAAATAATCTCAAACATCACATATAGCTATTTAAGGGCATGTCCACCCCCAAACTAAAATTTAACCCACTACTGGCCCCACTCTGTAATTTTAAAAAATCCTTACCATACCTCTCTGCTCCTTATGGTTCTCCAGCAGTGCTTGTCCAAAGTCCAGGAAACTGAAGAGTAGTATCTGTCATCCTGTATGAAAGGTTTCTGCCTGCTCCTTGTCCTCTGAGAGGACCGTGGCATGTGCAGGGGAGCCCTTACCCCCCCCCCTTCCTTATAAATATGGAATATATATATATGGAATATATTATATAATATAAATTATTAATGTTTAGTGAATGTTCCTAATTCCCCCCACCCTTCTTTACTCACTGCCTCCTTGTAGTGTTTGCGACTCTTAGAAGTTCTGCACAGCCTCACCTTGGACACTGCTCTGGTCTTAGTCAATAGGCCCATGAGAGATAGTTGACCAATTTGGTTTAAAAACTTTTTGTTTGACCAGCTTAATGTATGGAATTGCCAAACAAATAAATATATTCAAGCTGATGCTCCATTAAAATATCTAAACAATTACCCCAGGCTGATAGTATCATCAGATATAATAGATTTTTACCCTGACATATCCTGTTCCAAATGTCAGGTCAAGGAGACATTTTGTGTCATTTGGACCAATCTCTGACATTATGTGTATCACATTAAACATGGATTATATTGTATTGGCCATAAACATTCTTAAAGAAATTGTACACTGAAAAATAGATTTCAACCTATAAATAAATACATGTATGCAGCACTTTCACGCATTCCTGTGGCTGCATGATTCAATCCAGTACTTGTTTTGTCCCTCAGTCCCCTGTCAGACTAACTGACTCTTTGTGAGGGCAAGCATGCTCAGTAATCCCCATGAGACAGCATTGGGAGATGGAATTTCCCATCATATAGTTTACACACCAACTGTCACTATTCCAGCTACAGAAAAGCTATTGCTGGATTAATGGCCTCCCTGACAATGGCTTTGCCTAATGAGTTGATTGTGGTCTTTCAATGCATAGCTCAGGGTCTGTGGCAGATCATCTATGTGGGGTTAACTGTTGCATTATATTTAACTCTATGGTCTGCTAAAGAGCTTTGTTCTTAAACCTATGTTTATTTTCCAGGCCACTGATCACTAAAGCAGAAAGCCTCCATTGTTTGCACAATCTCTAGCTCGCTGATATGCTTGCTGTGTGTCAGTGTTTGCAGAAGATGAGTTTGCTACAGAAATCAATGTGTTCCATATCAGAACATCAATAATGCTGCATCGACCTGTAGAATTTCCACCATGTATTGACCAATTACCTTATCAGCTGGGAGACCTAGTTCTATTAAGTTCTATTAAGTTAACTATCAGCGGAAATATGAATAACAGAGAGAGCAATTATCTGCTTTGTGCAGGTGCAATTCCTATTAGACTGATGTAATATTGTACAATGTGGATATGTATAAAAAGAATGAACAGGAGGCTCTGTCTATTGTCCATCAACAGTCCCTGAGGCAATCAGTAGAGGCTTTAAAATTAAAAACCGTGGAAGAGTAAGTATTGCGTATTTTGTTATTTCCAGAAATAGGTTAAAAAGAATCGCATTTAGAAATTCTACCCAGGAATCAACAGTACCAGATACAGTCTGTGTCCTGCTTCTGTCTTGATCAGTGATGGATGACTTTATTGAATGGTGGACCTAAATCCCTCCTATAGCATCTAAGCTATATCCATTTACTTGTATTAAAGACACAGTGATCCCTGTTAAAAGGGTTTAGCCAGACAGGCAATTAAAATGAAATCTCCATAAAATGATTAAAAAAGTATTTTTAGCAAAAATAAAACTCAATGCTGCCCCTATAAATATGTTCAGTTTGATTGATTTACATCAATGTATATTGAGTTGCACTGGTTAGTAATTAGAAAACAAGTACAAATTACAGCATAATATTTCTGCTTCAGGTCACCCCTGTTCAATTTTAATCAACCATGTGGCCTATTGAAGAACATGTGTTCTTCTTGTTATGTGGTAAATTTCACTTTTGTGTACCCTCTCTCAATTCCTAACCACAGATATAAGTGAAATAGTACATTACCAGAAAGATATATCTTTGTGTGAACTACACTGAGCATGCCTGAACCAGTGGTAGAGGAGTCATCACTAGAGTGCTTGAATTTACACATGTATGCCATGTTCAGAATTATTAAAGGACAACTAAAGCCACAGAACAACACTGAACTAGAAGGCAGGACATTGATATAAAACCAGTAATCTGTGTTGCCTCTCATATGGGCGCTCGGAAATTTACCTAAATAACATATGGTTTGTGCTTTACTTCACAGCATTCTAGTATCACACAGTTTGGTCAACGACCATTATGTTCTGCACATGCTCAGTCCTTAGCTATGGTTGAAACTTGTTACAGTTGGCCACACCCATTAGGAGGTGTGGTCTGATACTGCAAATACACACATATACTTCATCCAGTTCTTAACAGGCTTACATTTAATTTAATACAATTAACTGAAGTGGGATTTTATAGCTTATTGGTGTTTTTAGTGGGGTTGATTTCAGATTCTGGAGTATAAAAAAGGAGTATAAACAAATTGGGTTAAGTTCTCCTTTAAGGCAAGTAATGCTTTAATTTAATGATTGGTTTCTGTGGTTTAAACAGTAAAAATGTGTTTAGCTTAAAACTCTATGTTAAATGCACGATCCGGGTGATTTCAGTCATTTCCTTGCTAACTAAACTAGGTAGAAAGGCAGAGGCAGCAACAGTTAGTGCTATTAATTCCTTTTAACCAGGGCCACATCTACCATGAGGCAGAGTGAGACATTTGTCTCAGGTGGCACACCTGCACTAAAGAAGAATGGCGGCAGACAGGCAGTGGTGGATAATTTTTTCTTTTTTTTCTTGATCGGTCAAGAAAAACAATTTTTTTTTTCTAGTAACAGATATGATACTGTTAAAATTATTTTATATGGTTAGGTTAGCTTTAGTTAGTTTGTTAGGCTAGTTTAGACTAGTTACGGCCCTGCTGAAAGAGTCTACCTTGACGTGGTTACAGGCATACAAATCTTTTTGCTAAAATCTTTTATAAAACAGAAAGTCTGGCATTTCTAATGTATTGTAACAGTTGAACCAACATGTATAACACAGGCTATAAAATACATTATTTTGATTTGAGCAGCAAAAACCTGAAAGGAGCAATATGGTAGCGGGATCACAAGCTGTTTGAGAAAGGGATGTAATATCTATTTCTAGGAATTTACATTATTGATAATTGGCTGAGGTCTGAGGAACTGTTTATATACCTATGGGATAGGAAGTTCAAAATCGTACCATTTAACTATGACCACCGACAAAGCTACACCCACTTTAACATGGTAGCGGAAATAATCAAGGGCGGCATTCAAAAGTTTGGCTCAGGCAGCAAAAACCCTAGAAGTGCCCCTGCTTTTAACAAATAAAAAAGATTCCTATGGGAGTGATAAAGATGTAAATGAGATGTGAGAAGTGGAGAGAACATTTTGAGTCAGTGCCCATTGGAGCCCATTTTCAGGTGGGCACCAACTCTCCAATGCAACACAGTCCTTGGCTGACCATAGAAATGTATTGTATATGTTTGGTTTGATACCCTTTGTTTCTAGAACATTTGAACAGAACAGGAATTTGCCACATGACAGTACATCATTTTACTGTGAACCGTTCATTCATAAATTTTTCCATGTCTTTTGTTCTTTCCACAAAAAGCAATGCATTTAATTATGGAGTCCAGAGCACTCATTATCCTTTTACTCTTTCTGCAATTATCTTCTTCCTCCTCATTTCCTGCAAGGTAAGACTTTTTGGGTTGGGTGCTCTTCCTAAAATGGAAAGGGCAGAATGATTTTAGCATAACATTGAAAGTAATATAAATTCATGTTCAATAAATAAATTTACCGGTACATTAATGAGAAAAGCATTTGAATTAGATGTGTAGAGGGGGGGCTCTCAAACCAAGGAATTAAATACACAATATACAGTATAACATAAACACAATAAAAAATAATTATAGGGAAGTAAATGAAACTCCATACAAGTGCTCTGAATACAATGGTATTCTCTCCCAAATTTTAAACAAGTTCAGGATGATGTCTCTAGCTGCTGTGAATCCAAAGTGGTAAGCATTCAAATATATCTGTTGTATTCAATCAGATCAACTGGACTTGAAGTTTAGTTCTTGAAGATGTTTCGCTAGTCATCCGACTGGATCTCTCAATTCAGAATGACTTGTACAAGAATCTGTGGCAATTATGTACCCTGGAACATCCCAATTAGCATATCACAGCCAGGTGTTAAGGGCGGGATTGGATAGTGGCTAAGAGGTGTTATCCCGCCCTTAACACTTGGCTGTGATATGCTAATTGGGATTTTCCAGGGTACATAATTGCCACAGATTCTTGTACAAGTCATTCTGAATTGAGAGATCCAGTCGGATGACTAGCGAAACGTCTTCAAGAACTACATTTCAAGTCCAGTTGATCTAATTGAATACAACAGATATACCATGACCTGAATAAACGAGAACCTTCACAAGCGTAAGCATTCAAAGTTTCACTTACTAGTTTCCATTATCTCTCTGATATGCTATGAGTGACAGACACATCTAGAGCCCCACCCCATTTGCAAGCTAGTAACAGACCTGCCACGATTATCTCCACTTTTGTTTTGAAAATTTCATTGTACTTTAACTTGTGGCATATGCCTGGGGCCAGGGCCGGATTTTCATCTAGGAACGTGATGTCCATAGGCTCGGGATGGATAGATGTATGGATTTAGAATCTTCCTTAAAAGAAGGAAGTAGCACCCCTTATACTGCTGTAAGTTTAGATAGATTGCAGCTAGAGATATAATGTGGGTTTGAATAGAACCCAATTTCAAATCAAATCTGAGGGTTTCGAAGTCCCGATGAAACTTTCGGAACTCCAGAATTTCAAGGAACCCAGATTTTCTGAATTTTCAATTTTTATCGAAAATCGAAAGTAGACAATTATCGAAAATCGAAAGTAGACAATTATCGAAAATCGAAAGTAGACAATTATCTAAAATCGAAAGTAGACAATTATCGAAAATAGAAAGTAGACAATTATCGAAAATCAAAAGTAGACAATTATCGAAAATCGAAAGGAAAGTAGACAATTATCAAAAATCGAAAGTAGACAATTATCGAAAACTGAAAGTAGATGATTTTCGTAAATCGAAAGTAGATGATTTTTGAAAATCGAAACTCGAACTTTTGAAAATTCGAAAACGTAACGAAACTCAACAGTTTTGAACATCTCTAATTGCAGCTAATCTGATGTCACCCATGTCCAGTGCCTCTCTCCCCTGCTGCCTATACAATCGCAGGCCAAGAATACCTACATTCCAATGCAATCAAAGCGGAAAGTATAGCACTGCCAACATAGATGTTGATGTCAGCCTAGGGATTATCGCTTTAAATATAAAACTTTATACAAATAATGCATTGATCCAGGGTAACTGCCATATCTTATACATTTAACATTTAAAAGTTCCATAGCAATGTAAATAATTCAATATTCTCTGTTATCATAATGACTCTAAACAAAGGACGTTAACAATAATAAATGGCCAACTGCAAACATTGTTTAATATTCCAAGTAAGGTCAAGAGTACAGGTTCCTGTCTCTGTATGTAATGATCTAATTGGTAATAATGTTTTGTGCTACACACTTCTCCATTAAGTTATGCTGGCCATAAGACATTAGATACATTTGACAGTCGCTCTTAAAATCTATCTAATGTCTAAAGTCATACTTAAAGGATAACTAAACTGAAAAAAAATAATGAAATTGCCCAATTACTGTATAGTTCTTTCCAACAATGACTACACTTTTCTGTTGATCTGTCCACCATTTTTTTAGATATCCAACCTGAAGCATCTTATATTTCAGCTGTCACTCAAGTGCCCCATTAGTAAAGTTTTGCAGTAGCTGGAATGGACAGTTGGTATGTGGGAATTGCATGGTGGGGAATCCCCACTCTCAGCGCAGCCTCAAAGTCTTTACTGAGCATGCTTGCCCTTACAGATAGTCAGATTAGTTAGGGAGGGTGGATACTGAGCCTAAGCAAAACAAGTACTGGCTTTAAGTAATGCAGCAACACACCCCTCAGAGTAAGTGCTGCTTAGGTGTATTTAATTATAGAGTAATATGAGGCAGTGTTTCTTAGCGGGCACATGTGGAAAACATTGAAAGCAACTGAAAACCCATTGTTCCCTATGGATAACTTCTAATTGGATAATAATAATAACGTAACTTTTTCTTGGAAACTTGGACCATAAATGATTTCTAAATAGAAAATATATGAAGCCACACACACACACATACACTGCCACTTATATTAAGGGGCCTTGTGAGGTTAACATGGATTAATTGAATTGAACTTGTGTTTCTGACAGAAGCAAAAGGCACGTTGATGGGAGATTTATAAGCGACTTTAGCAAAGCACGGGGGTCAGCTGCCATACACAAGTTAATTAACTCTGCTCTTGCTGGGAAAAGGTAAGATTTACATCTCGTACAACTTGTAGAGGCACTCACTGTACATGTCACACAAGGGTTAATATAATACTATTATATAAATATATAAAAATGGCCATGTTTCTAGGCAGGTAATTGAAGCTGAAATATAAATGAGCCTGCATAAATTCTATAATTCTTAGATCACATTAGCTCAGTGTACTGTAATGCGGCCATACACCCAAAGACGAAAATTGTGCAATCTCTATATCATACAATCGTTGTTGGTCCAAAATTTCAGTACGTCTAATAAGCATGTATAACACTCGATCCAAATGTGTTACTTATTGGGATATCAATAGAATTGACACCATGTGAATTCCCACTATGGCACTTTTACCCCTCCCTATATATCTGTATGTTACCCACCCTAACTAGATTGTAAGCTGTGTAGGGTAAAGGCCACTTTCCTTGTCACAATGTTCAATGTGTAGTAGGTTTTGGAGGGTAATTATGTTAACTTTAATTTCTATTTTTTAGTTATGGGGGTGACATGCCCTTTAATCTTATTAAGATACAGTTAATAGGCAGGATGAAAGAGATGATTTATCTCAGAGGAGGACTGGGATCTTTTGGCCTGGGGGGCAAATACAATAAGTAACCCTTTCACGTTAGATCACCACTTTTTGACCAGTGTGGGCTAAGGTCACACACATTAAGTTACACCCATTTTTAAGACCATGATTCCTATTTTACATTGTTGCCTGCAACATTTTCAAGTGCATGATGTGGTTAAAAGATATAGGACTATAGGATTATATATTTATAGTCCTAAAATATTTCCCCTCCCCCTTACAAGTACCCAGTATGAGGACCTAAATCATTAAGACCTCACCCTTGGGTACCCTTTTTAAGTCAAGTTATACTAAAAGTTTCCCATGTTCCTAAGGAACTGGAGGGCTGACTAATACCAGCTAATGAACTGGAGGGCTGGCAAACACTGAATAATAAACTGGAGGGCTGACTTACACTGGCTAATGAACTAGAGGGCTGACAACACTGCTAATGAGGGCTGACTTATACTGGCTAATGTTCAGATGGGCTGACCACACTGGCTAATGAAATCGAGGGCTGACAATACTAAGCTAATGAACTGAAGGGTTGATGACACTGGCTAATAAACTGGAGGACTGACTAACACTGCTAATGAACTGGAGGGCTGACTAACACTGCTAATGATCTGGAGGGCTGACTAACACTGATAATGAACTGGAGGGCTGACTGGTAAACGATCTGAAGGAGGAGAAGACGTTTCCTGTTCCTTTCCAATGTTAGAACCATAGGTGTGCACTGAGCCTATCAAGCAAGTTACTTACTAATAGCTTCTGGGGCAGCCCAAATTTTTCATTGGAGACCAGTCCGGGGCCCAGTCCTCCCCTGATTTCTCTGCAATGCTGTTGATTTCAGTGCTGAGAGATATAGTTTTCTTTTACCAGGAATAATAGGATTCATGTAGATTCCTTTATATTTTAGCTTTAGTCTTCCATTAATGTAAAGATCTGATTCAGAAAAAGATATTACTATCATATAAATAGTAATTTATTTATAAATATTATACATTTATATATATTATCATTAATTAGTAACCCTATGATACAGAAGAGCCACGCATACCCTGTAAATTATAGCCTTAAAAACAGTCCATATCTATGTTATCAGTCACATGTAGATTATAAATGCACCCTCTGTTGTATACAGTGGTGCTAAAATCACTGTATTAGAAGAATATGGCTTGGCCCTTGCACTTTTATAAGGTCAAGGAAATCCTTAATACTCCCCCTGTTATAAAATATTCTTATATTTTATAACAGGGGGAGTATTATTTACTATCTACCCCTGCTATGGATCCCAATGGGATTAAACGATAAACAATAGGCTTATAATCATCTCGCTACTATGTAGTAGTGCCCTGATTATAACCAGGAAGTACTGTACAGCATGCAGCACAAATAACTAGTTCCGAGCGCAAGCAGCTAGCCATGTGTACATCTCCTCGCCGGCCCTGAAGATGACAGGATTATTTGCCCCGAGTGGTAGGTATGTTGTGACCAGTTGGGTTAAGTGTAAACTGAATAACAGCACCTTACTGTAACAGAAAATATTGGCCAAAGCAGAGGTAGTTATGAGTTAATTTGCTTGTCTGTGTTTTGGGGGTGGGGTACATTATAAAATACAGATACTTCTGTTATGAGATCCATCATAGAGATTTAAAGTTAAATTTAGGTCCTCATCTTATTATTCTAATAAATTTGACTTTCATTTAATTACTTAAATCCTATCAAAATTCAATAGATACTGTTCCTCATAAAAAATAAACCTTTTGTCCCTGAACCAGGAATGTGAGGGAAGATTCCCAGGATGACATCCTAGGACAGGATTCCCAGACAGTGACATATAACAACCAACCAGAAATAAGGTACGCTTCTTAACTTGGGGTTTACACAGATTACGCTTCTTAACTTGGGGTTTACACAGATTACGCTTCTTAATTTGGGGTATTACACAGATTACGCTTCTTTAGTTGGGGGTTTACATAGATTACACTTCTATACATCGGAGTTTACACAGATTACGCTTCTTTACTTGGAGGTTTAAACAGAGTACACTACTTTCATTGGGGGTTTACACAGAGTACGCTTCTTTACTTGGGGGTTTACACAGATTACGCTTCTTTACTTGGGGGTTTACACAGATTACGCTTCTTTACTTGGGAGTTTACACAGATTACGCTTCTTTACTTGGGGGTTTATCCAGATTACGCTTCTTTACTTGGGGGTTTACACAGATTACGCTTCTTTACTTGTTGTGTACACAGATTACGCTTCTTTACTTGGGGGTTTACACAGGCTACGCTTCTTTAATTGGGGGTTTACACAGATTACGCTTCTTTACTTGGGGTTTACACAGATTATGTTTACACAGATTACGATTCTTTACTTGGGGGTTTACACAGATTATGCTTCTTTAATTGGAGGTTTACACAGATTACGCTTATTTTTTGGGGGTTTACACAGATTATGAATCTTTACTAGAGGTTAATACAGATTATGATTCTTTACTTGGGGTTTACATAGATAACACTTCTTTATTTGGGGGTTTATACAGAGTACGCTTCTTTACTTGGGGGTTCACACAAATTACAATTCTTTGCTTGGGGGTTCACAGTTCACACAGATTACAATTCTTTACTTGGGTTTACACAAATGACACCTCTTTATTTGGTGGTTTACACACATTATGTTTCATTACTTGGGGGTTTAAACAGATTACGATTCTTTATTTGGGGGTTTACACCAATTATAATTCATTACTTGGGGATTTACACAGATTACAATTTTTTATTTGGGGGTTTACACAGATTACAATTATTTATTTGGGGGTTTACACAAATTACGATTATTTATTTGGGGGTTTACACAGAATATGATTCTTTATTTGGGGGTTTACCCAGATTGTAATTCATTACTTGGGGATATACACAGATTATAATTCATTACTTGGGGGTTTACACAGATTACGCTTCTTTACTTGGGGGTTTACACAGATTATGCTTCTTTACTGGTGTCTTACACATAGTACGCTTCTTTAATTGGAAGTTTAAACAGAGTGTACTACTTTAAATGGGGGTTTACACAGAGTACGCTTCTTTATTGGGGGTTTACACAGAATCCGCACCTTTACTTGGGGTTTTACATAGAATAAGCCACTTTACTTGGGGTGTTTACACAGATTATGATTATTTACTTGGGAGTTTACACAATTAAGCTTCTTTCCTTGGGGTTTACACAGATTATGCTTCTTTAATTGGGGGTTTACACAGATTACACCTCTTTACTTGGGGTTTTACACAGATTACGCTTATTTACTTGGGGTTTACACAGATTACGCTTATTTACTTGGGGTTTACACGATTATGAATCTTTACTAGGGGTTTATACAGATTACGATTCTTTAATTGGGGATTTACACAGATTATGATTCTTTACTTGGGGTTTACACAGATAACACTTCTTATTTGGGGGTTTACACAGATTATGCTTCTTTACTTGGGGGTTTACACAGGTTACGCTTCTTTAATTGGGGGTTTACACAGATTACGCTTCTTTACTTGGGAGTTTACACACAGATTACGATTCTTTATTTGGGGGTTTACACAGATTATAATTCATTACTTGGGGGTTTAAACAGATTATAATTCATTACTTGGGGGTTTACACAGATTATAATTTATTACTTGGGGGTTTACACAGATTATAATTCATTACTTGGTGGTTTAAACAGATTATAATTCATTACTTGGGGGTTTACACAGATTATAATTCATTACTTGGGGGTTTACACAGATTATAATTCATTACTTGGGGGTTTACAGAGATTATAATTCATTACTTGGGCGGGTTACACAAATTATAATTCATTTCTTGGGGTTTAAAAGGATACAATTCTTTACTTGCCACAGACTAATTATAAAAAGTATTGTTTTTTTTTTTACAATAATATTTTATGGACAAAAGCCCTTAGAATTGGTACACATGGGTCGATATTTCACATTGCCCAGCCTTATATTTGGTCATTTGGTCTGACTTATTTTGGAGTAATTTTTAGACATAATTCAGTGAAATAGGCACACCTTTATACATTGCGGACGTCCACAAAAAATCCACTATTTTGGGTTGAATCTCCCGATGTCGGTTGGTCATTTCGAAACGTTGTGTATTTGATTTTGGTCACGTATTAAATATTTATTTGCTTTTGGAGTGCGGCCCTCAGTTTTTTTCTTTTGAATGCTATATCCATGAGGGTAGGATACCCAGAGGAGTGAGCTCCCACAAGTTGGACAAGAGTGCTGTGGAACTGTTTATTTATTCATCTAGCTCACCCCTCTTACAGTCTGGCACTGTTCCCAGACTGGCCAATGGGAAGATGTGCTCCTTACAGAGCGCATCATCCCATAGGCCAAATCATGGAACTGTCACGGAGGCTGGGAGAAACTAGCACTATAAGATAACCTAGGGGTGAAGATCTAGCAGTTTTATTAAGACCTCACTCTGGGTAGGTCAGGTGAGGGGGGTTTACAGGTGAGGGGGGGGTTACATAAAGTATAGTTTTCCTTTACACCTATAAATTGCTTCTGAACCTATGGGGGTCCAAACATAAGTAATGTAGCATGTTGTGTTTTTTTATCTGTGCAGCTCAGTTCTCAGTCAAAAATATGTAGAATTTGATTCAAACTGGTAATTTGATGGCTTTCAATTAATTTCTGACATAAGCAAATAATGGAAATGTCTTAGCTAAATTTCTATCTCTGCAGGTTGTCTAATGGTTTATTAATCATCTCACTAGGTCGCTGGAGGAGCAGCTGGCAGAGGAGGAAGCACAGAAGGTCAGCTGTGTTCTGCCATCCAGTATCTGCTAAACAGGATGCCCTTCCATTTACTGCCACCATGCAGCTCTCAGGTACCCAAACTGTGCCACTCACACGAGAAACAGATGGTATATAGCAGCATCACACACTATCTATAGTGAAACCAAAGGGAAGTTACATTGCTGTATTAAATAAATTGGAATGGTAATTAAATGAGATTTAGATATGGGGTAGACAAACGTGTTAAACTGGGGACACAGTTCTAATCTCTGGATCTGTAAGTTCTGTCTGTCATTTTTCAAAGATCAGGCTACACACAGTCCTCCCTATACGCAGCATATACACAGCATATACACAGTAAGGGAGAACATTCGGGACTGTGGTAACCACCTATACTGTAGTACAGGGGGCCGTCCGTGGGTGATGGAAATTTGTTTAACAAATAGAGCCATCCCAACATTGAATGTTCGTCGGCGCCAGGAACGCTTGTTGGTGCGGTACACAGTTGCCGAAAAATGGGCAGAATCGTCCCTTCCTTGCTCACGTGTGTACACAGCTTTAGATCTAACCAATACCTGCTGATGATAAGATACTCTGTAGCTGTTGCACTATAACTCTCTCCCTGGCATTTTCAGACAATCCAGCTATGGCTATTTATGTAATCCCCTTAAAGGGAACTGTGTCCTCAATACAAATGTTCTCCCATACCTTTCAAGAAAGCCTAGATTTTGTCTCTAGCTTCTCTGGATCTTACGTTATAGGTTTGTAAAGTTACCCTTGTTTGTCTGTCTGACTGACTAAGTCTGTGACAGTCACATATGCACTTTGTAAGAAGCCCCACCCCATAAAAATCGATCGTTACTGAAGTTGGTTACAGACCTGCAACCATTCTCTGTCCATTCATCTACCTATGGGTGCCTTAGGGGGACAATTCACCAGTGAAATAGCCTCGGTAGCCTGGCCACACATCGCCACAACTGACTGCGTGGATCATGTGAATTAGCTACACATCTGATCATCCTTTCGCCTTATTTGGACAAAAGGATGACTGACATTGCTTATCAATGTCCATAAAAATACCTCTGCTGTTTCGGGTTGACCGACCAAATACAGAAATATTGGTTTGTTCGGCCTGAAATATTGTGTGTACCTAGCCTATTTGCAACAGCCCAAGTGGGGAGACAGATTTCCATTATAAACAGACAGAGATGGGTATGCATTCCCCAGGCTGAAGGAATCCTTTTTGTATTTTGGCAGTCTTCAGACGAACTGTAGAAAACGATATTTATAGGAATAATCACCTGTTTTAAAACATTAAGAAATAAAATAAGTCAGATTAGAGTTTTATGCCCACCATACCCTTCGCTCTTATGGTAGTAAAACTTCCAGTTGAAGTTTAGAATAGCTAATGTCTATTTGTAGCTGTATGTTACTATATAATCTATACTACATCTTTCAGTGGATATGGTGTTTCTGCAGTTGCTTATGGGAATAGTTTGGCACAGAAACTTCACATATGAAGGAATCTTATAGGTTTTCTGTCAGTTATACAGAATGGATAAAGATTTTTATCATCTGGGCTCACGAATGCATTTTCCTTCTTAGAGAAGCATAGAGCTCTTCACCACAGCAAATAAGATTATATTGTGACATGTAAGTCCAGGATGTAGATAATGTAATAAGGCGATAAGTTAAATCCCCCCCACCCTTCCCTTCCGATTTGCAGATCTGCCATGTGCCTCCTGTACGCCAAAGGCAGGAGGATTAATTTCTAAATCTGGGGAGGGATGTACACTAGGATTGCTTGTGTTCTGCTCTGCTAGGCAAGGGACTCTGCATAATAATCTGACACTTGGGTGTGCAAGGTCAATAAATATCACTGGACTATAATATATTATTGTTTTTTGCTTTACTAGATTCATTGATCCTTTATATTGTCTTTGCAGGATTGTCCGTGAAATCCGCAATCTTCGTGAAGAAAAACACAGATAGAGAAAAATCCCTAAATCCTATCTCAGCTTTGATAACAGAATCAATAATAGCGATGAACGGGATTTTATTTTTAGAATTTGCTCAAATCAGTTTTTTTTTCATTCTCACATCTTTCTCAATGATAAGGGCTCTTTGGGTCTTCTGCCTACTAAGCAACATTAAAGGTCAACTAAATGTAAAATTCTGCAAACACCCAACCATCTCAATTAAAGTACCCAGGGCAAGGGATTAAACCACTAGGTTCCACCCCTGGCCTAATCACTGGCAATCTTCTAGCCCAGGGTGCCCAACCTGGCCCATGCGGGGGACCACACTAGCAGCACCTGCTCTCTCCGGGCCTCGGGCGTAGCCCTGCCCCTGGCACCCATTACACCAATTGTCATGCTCACCTGTGGGTCTGCACAAGCCACAAAAGATCACGGCTGGGCCACATGAGGTTGTGCATCACTTTTCTAACCACTGGTCTAAGTCCCCCCCACATTGAGTATAGTAAATAGCCCTGGACACGACTAGACTGGACCGCAATCACAAGTTACATAGAAAATTGCCAGTGATTAAAGTAACCCAGGGGGGGGGTGTGGAGGTTTAGGGCCTTAACCTGGGTACTTTTATTGGGAAGGGTGTGGGTATATAAAGTTTAGATGCTCTATAACAGAGATGTAAAGGTTAATGTGCATGTCTACCCATAAAGCTGATTAAGCACCCCCACATACCCCAGAACCGTTTTACTTACCTTCTCCAAAGATGCCCGGGAACATACTTACAAGACCCGTGTCAGTGCAAGTGGCTGCGATGTTTAGCTAAACGTGTGCAATCACGAGGAAAAGTTTTGTTTTTAGTGTCCTAAAGGGGCCCATTCATTAGAACTCCCCCCCACTGATCCCACTTTCATTCAATTCTTCCAGAACCGCCTTTCCTGTTCTTCTTACGTGACCGACATAGATCGCAAAATGAACAGGCCAGACGGACCATTGCATGTTAGTCGCGAAGAAGGATGGGGAAAGGCGTTTCCGAAAGAATTGACTGAATGCTGTTGGATTGGTCAGGGCTTGAGTCCAATGTATGGGCACCATTGTTCCTCCTCAATACAAGACATCTCAATATGTTTCCCCTAAAGTAAAAGCTGCCATACTGCTTGACATGTCGCTGGACTCTCAATACAAATTCATTCTGCTTTATAAATATGGAACATTATGATCCAATGAAAGGATAAATATATGGAACATAGCCCTGAATAATAACCTATTTTCCATAAGTCACGTTACTGATGGAATGATGATATATTTCAAATTTATTAAGCCTGAATTTAAAGTAGAAATGTTAATCCTGAGTTATTGACTAGGTGGTGTGTGTACAATCTGATCTGCATTAACAGTGATGCCGGCTCAATACTAATAGGGACAATGCTGTATGATTCAATCTGCTACAAATAAATGATAAAATTCCCACTCTTGGTTTGTCATGATTTGATATAGAGATTATGATTGTCTCTGATTGGTCTATAAACCACAATCCTTTGTATTAATATTCAGTGATGTTTGTTATACTTTTAACTAGAGATGGAATCCGGGTTCGACCCAGACCTGCATCCAACCCGGAACCCTTGGTTCCGAAATCCGATATCCCATCTGAAACTGTTCGGATTTTGGGACTTCGGAGCGCATTTTCGTGACAATCCTCGGAAATAGCCTTGAATGTTTCGAAATCCTTGAAAATACGTCTGGAAACTCGAAAGCAGTTTCCGATCGTATTTTCGAGGATTATCGACCTTTTGAGGAATTATTGAAAATAGCCTTGAACGTTCGGTAATCATCAAAAATGTGCACTGAATAGCTTTTTAGAGGGATTGATACATTTCTAAAACAATAATATTGAGGTTATATTTGTTAAATACATATACGTAGTTCAGGTTGATCCAGGGACCTGATTGCAATTTGTCAGGAAGGAATATTCACCCCATTTTAGCTGTTTTTTTCCGCTGGATCAACTGTTAGGTAGGGTTAAAGAGGAGTGGTAAAGGATGGACTAGATGGGTGTATGTCTTTATTCAACTGTTATTACTATGTTACTTTGTCAGGGGTGTTCCAAGGGTTTTTGACATCTGAAACAACTTTTAAATGCCGCCTACTGGCAGCCAGGGTCGGCACATGAAGCAGGGCATGGCATGACTTCATCGGGAACATAGGTGTGGCTTGAGTAGGTGGGTATGGTGGGCTGACTAACACTACTGGGGAACTGGAGGGCTGACTCAACACTGATTGGTGGACTGGTGCTGAAATGCGGTATTGTAGGGTGCAGGATTTTTTTTATTTGCCGCCTTTTAAGTTGACCGCAGGGGCACACCCTGAGCAAATGTTCCAGCTTGCTTCATTGTAGGGGCACCCCTGTACTTTGTATAATCAGGTGCAATCGATATACCATATGATTACTATGGTATTGGTAAGTAGATACTGTGGGTATAGTCTAGAGCAGGGTTGTCAAACATGCGTCCCTCTAGATGTTTCAAAACTATAACTCTCAGCATTCCATGGCTATAATGCTGGGAGTTGTTTTTTTCAAACACCTGGAGGACCACAAGTTTGACATCTCAGCTCTTGAGACTAGAAAATACAGTTTACGTTAGTCCCCTTGTAGGAGGATTTGTTGTTTAACACCCACAGTAAATGAAGTGTTAAACTACAGTAGAACTTCCATAACCATAATAACTGGGTGCTGCAGTGCAGGATTTGCCACTATGCTAAATATATCTAAAATTCTTGGCTATCAAGGTATGCGAAGATTTGTAGGTAAATAGTTTCCATTTAAAGGTCACTTATAAAATAAGGAAACATTAACCTGCAAACAAAATAAAGCAGATAACTGTAAGTCTCCTGTCCTTAAACTACATTTCCCAGCATCCACAATTGACGGAGGTCTGTTGGAGTGTGCTGTAAACAGGAACTGCAAGCCAGATGGTGATACAAAGGGTTTGTGCAGGAGGATTAAGCCTGTGGATTTGTATCCTAGTAAAAGCTTCATGCATATTTGGCACTAAGGCTGTCTCAATGATAATTCCCAGTATTACCTTACAGCTGAAGGTTATGACTGGCTACGAATGTCGTTTCTCTTACCGTATTTATTCTTTACACAGTTTGGAACATCAGACATTTTACCCTGAGAACTGACCAATAGGAGCTGTGTATAGTGAATGATTCGCACTGTACATTTATATTGACACACATTTCCATGATGGGTGATAAATAAAAAAGCTGAAAATGATTTCTATGGGACATATAGACATATGGAGGGAGGCTAATGTGGGTAATATTAGTCTGTGTGCACTTTGCAAGAACTGTGTTTATCCCTGTGCAGCAACATGCTGTAAAAGGCTTTGGGCCTCACGCAATAAAAGATCCATGCTAAAAATCTTTAACAGCCAATCAGATTTTATCTAACTGCAGAGACCCAGTAAAAAAAACTTCTGATAGGTTGCTGCAAATTAATAGCACAGGCAAACTTGTGCACCCAAATTTCTATATAGGTAAATATTGTTATTGTGGATTTATATAGTGTCAGCATCTTCCATGAGATGAGTTACGGGTCCGAATCAACCCCCTCGTTCCGAAATCCCAATGCTACGTCCAAAACTGGGCAGATTGTTCGGACTTCGGGGCGCATTTTCGATGATTATCAAACGTTCAGGCTCCTTTCCACCCAAAACGAAAATTGTGCAATCTCTATATCATACAATCGTTGTTGGTCCAAAATTTCAGTACTTCTAATAAGCATGTATAACACTCGATCCAAATGTGTTACTTATTGGGATATCAATAGAATTGACACCATGTGAATTCCCACTATGGCACTTTCCCCCTCCCTATATCGTATGTTACCCACCCTAACTGATTGTAAGCTGTGTAGGGTAAGGCCACTTTCCTTGTCAAATGTTCAATGTGTAGTAGGTTTTGGAGGGTAATTATGTTAACTTTAATTTCTATTTTTTAGTTATGGGGGTGACATGCCCTTAATCTATTAAGATACAGTTAAAGGCAGGATGAAAGAGATGATTTATCTCAGAGGAGACTGGGATCTTTTGGCCTGGGGGGCAAATACAATAAGTAACCCTTTCACGTTAGATCCCACTTTTTGACCAGTGTGGGCTAAGGTCACACACATTAAGTTACACCCATTTTTAAACCATGATCCTATTTTACATTGTTGCCTGCAACATTTTCAAGTGCATGATGTGGTTAAAAGATATAGGACTATAGGATTATATATTTATAGTCCTAAAATATTTCCCTCCCCCTTACAAGTACCCAGTATGAGGACCTAAATCATTAACCTCACCCTTGGGTACCCTTTTAAGTCAAGTTTATATAAAGTTTCCCATGTTCCTAAGGAACTGGAGGGCTGACTAATACCAGCTAATGAACTGGAGGGCTGGCAAACACTGAATAATAAACTGGAGGGCTGACTTACACTGGCTAATGAACTAGAGGGCTGACAACACTGCTATGGGGCTGACTTATACTGGCTAATGTTCAGATGGGCTGACCACACGGCTAATGAAATCGAGGGCTGACAATACTAAGCTAATGACTGAAGGGTTGATGCCACTGGCTAATAAACTGGAGGACTGACTAACACTGCTAATGAACTGAGGCTGACTAACACTGCTAATGATCTGGAGGGCTGACTACACTGATAATGAACTGGAGGGCTGACTGGTAAACGATCTGAAGGAGGAGAAGACGTTTCCTGTTCCTTTCCAATGTTGAACATAGGTGTGCACTGAGCCTACACAAGTTACTTACTAATAGCTTCTGGGGCAGCCCAAATTTTTCATTGGAGACCAGTCCGGGGCCCAGTCCTCCCTGATTTCTCTGCAATGCTGTTGATTTCAGTGCTGAGAGATATAGTTTTCTTTTACCAGGAATAATAGGATTCATGTAGATTCCTTTATATTTAGCTTTCTTTCCATTAATGTAAAGATCTGATTCAGAAAAAGATATTACTATCATATAAAGTAATTTATTTTAAATTTATACATTTATATATATTATCATTAATTAGTAACCCTATGATACAGAAGAGCCACGCATACCCTGTAAATTATAGCCTTAAAAACAGTCCATATCTATGTTATCAGTCACATGTAGATTATAAATGCACCCTCTGTTGTATACAGTGGTGCTAAAATCACTGTATTAGAAGAATATGGCTTGGCCCTTGCACTTTTATAAGTCAAGGAAATCCTTATACTCCCCCTGTTATAAAATATTCTTATATTTTATAACAGGGGGAGTATTATTTACTATCTACCCCTGCTATGGATCCCAATGGGATTAAACGATAAACATAGGCTATAATCATCTCGCTACTATTGAGTAGTGCCCATATAACCAGGAAGTACTGTACAGCATGCAGCACAAATAACTAGTTCCGAGCGCAAGCACTAGCCATGTGTACATCTCCTCGCCGCCCTGAAGATGACAGGATTTTTTGCCCCGAGTGGTAGGTATGTTGTGACCAGTTGGGTTAAGTGTAAACTGAATAACAGCACCTTACTGTAACAGAAAATATTGGCCAAGCAGAGGTAGTTATGAGTTATTTGCTTGTCTGTGTTTTGGGGGTGGGGTACATTATAAATACAGATACTTCTGTTATGAGATCCATCATAGAGATTTAAAGTTAAATTTAGGTCCTCACTTATTATCCTAATAATTTGACTTTCATTTAATTACTTAAATCCTATCAAAATTCAATAGATACTGTTCCTCATAAAAAATAACCTTTTGTCCCTGAACCGAATGTGAGGGAAGATTCCCAGGATGACATCCTGACAGGATTCCCAGACAGTGACATATAACACCACCAAATAAGGTACGCTTCTTAACTTGGGGTTTACACAGATTACGCTTCTTAACTTGGGGTTTACACAGATTACGCTTCTTAATTTGGGTATTACACGATTACGCTTCTTTAGTTGGGGGTTTACATAGATTACACTTCTATACATCGGAGTTTACACAGATTACGCTTCTTTACTTGGAGGTTTAAAACAGAGCACCTACTTTCATTGGGGGTTTACACAGAGTACGCTTCTTTACTTGGGGGTTTACACAGATTACGCTTCTTTACTTGGGGGTTTACACAGATTACGCTTCTTTACTTGGGGTTTACACAGATTACCTTCTTTACTTGGAGTTTACACAGATTACGCTTCTTTACTTGGGGGTTTATCCAGATTACGCTTCTTTACTTGGGGGTTTACACAGATTACGCTTCTTTACTTGGGGGTTTACACAGATTACGCTTCTTTACTTGGGGGTTTACACAGGCTACGCTTCTTTAATTGGGGGTTTACACAGATTACGCTTCTTTACTTGGGGTTTACACAGATTATGTTTACACAGATTACATTCTTTACTTGGGGTTTACACAGATTATGCTTCTTTAATTGGAGGTTTACACAGATTACGCTTATTTTTGGGGGTTTACACAGATTATGAATCTTTACTAGAGGTTAATACAGATTATGATTCTTTACTTGGGGTTTACATAGATAACACTTCTTTATTTGGGGGTTTATACAGAGTACGCTTCTTTACTTGGGGGTTCACACAAATTACAATTCTTTGCTTGGGGGTTCACAGTTCACACAGATTACAATTCTTTACTTGGGTTTACACAAATGACACCTCTTTATTTGGTGGTTTACACACATTATGTTTCATTACTTGGCGGTTTAAACAGATTACGATTCTTTATTTGGGGGTTTACACCAATTATAATTCATTACTTGGGGATTTACACAGATTACAATTTTTTATTTGGGGGTTTACACAGATTACAATTATTTATTTGGGGGTTTACACAAATTACGATTATTTATTTGGGGGTTTACACAGAATATGATTCTTTATTTGGGGGTTTACCCAGATTGTAATTCATTACTTGGGGATATACACAGATTATAATTCATTACTTGGGGGTTTACACAGATTACGCTTCTTTACTTGGGGGTTTACACAGATTATGCTTCTTTACATGGTGTCTTACACATAGTACGCTTCTTTAATTGGAAGTTTAAACAGAGTGTACTACTTTAAATGGGGGTTTACACAGAGTACGCTTCTTTATTTGGGGGTTTACACAGAATACGCATCTTTACTTGGGGGTTTACATAGAATAAGCCACTTTACTTGGGGGGTTTACACAGATTATGATTATTTACTTGGGAGTTTACACAGATTAAGCTTCTTTCCTTGGGGGTTTACACAGATTATGCTTCTTTAATTGGGGGTTTACACAGATTACACCTCTTTACTTGGGGGTTTACACAGATTACGCTTATTTACTTGGGGTTTACACAGATTACGCTTATTTACTTGGGGTTTACACAGATTATGAATCTTTACTAGGGGTTTATACAGATTACGATTCTTTAATTGGGGATTTACACAGATTATGATTCTTTACTTGGGGTTTACACAGATAACACTTCTTTATTTGGGGGTTTACACAGATTACGCTTCTTTACTTGGGGGTTTACACAGGTTACGCTTCTTTAATTGGGGGTTTACACAGATTACGCTTCTTTACTTGGGAGTTTACACAGATTACGATTCTTTATTTGGGGGTTTACACAGATTATAATTCATTACTTGGGGGTTTAAACAGATTATAATTCATTACTTGGTGGTTTAAACAGATTATAATTCATTACTTGGGGGTTTACACAGATTATAATTCATTACTTGGGGGTTTACACAGATTATAATTCATTACTTGGGGGTTTACAGAGATTATAATTCATTACTTGGCGGGTTACACAAATTATAATTCATTTCTTGGGGGTTTAAACAGGATACAATTCTTTACTTGCACAGACTAATTATAAAAAGTATTGTTTTTTTTATTTACTAATAATATTTTATGGACAAAAGCCCTTAGAATTGGTACACATGGGTCGATATTTCACATTGCCCAGCCTTATATTTGGTCATTTGGTCTGACTTATTTTTGAGTAATTTTTAGACATAATTCAGTGAAATAGGCACACCTTTATACATTGCGGACGTCCACAAAAAAATCCACTATTTTGGGTTGAATCTCCCGATGTCGGTTGGTCATTTCGAAACGTTGTGTATTTGATGTTGGTCACGTATTAAAATATTTATTTGCTTTTGGAGTGCGGCCCTCAGTTTTTTTCTTTTGAATGCTATATCCATGGAGGGTAGGATACCCAGAGGAGTGAGCTCCCACAAGTTGGACAAGAGTGCTGTGGAACTGTTTATTTATTCATCTAGCTCACCCCTCTTACAGTCTGGCACTGTTCCCAGACTGGCCAATGGGAAGATGTGCTCCTTACAGAGCGCATCATCCCATAGGCCAAATCATGGAACTGTCACGGAGGCTGGGAGAAACTAGCACTATAAAGATAACCTAGGGGTGAAGATCTAGCAGTTTATTTAAGACCTCACTCTGGGTATGGTCAGGTGAGGGGGGTTTACAGGTGAGGGGGGGGGTTACATAAAGTATAGTTTTCCTTTACACCTATAAATTGCTGCTGAACCTATGGGGGTCCAAACAATAAGTAATGTAGCATGTTGTGTTATTTTTATCTGTGCCAGCTCAGTTCTCAGTCAAAAATATGTAGAATTTGATTCAAACTGGTAATTTGATGGCATTTCAATTAATTTCTGACATAAGCAAAATAATGGAAATGTCTTAGCTAAATTTCTATCTCTGCAGGTTGTCTAATGGTTTATTAATCATCTCACTAGGTCGCTGGAGGAGCAGCTGGCAGAGGAGGAAGCCACAGAAGGTCAGCTGTGTTCTGCCATCCAGTATCTGCTAAACAGGATGCCCTTCCATTTACTGCCACCATGCAGCTCTCAGGTACCCAAACTGTGCCACTCACACAGAGAAACAGATGGTATATAAGCAGCATCACACAATATCTATAGTGAAACCAAAGGGAAGTTACATTGCTGTATTAAATAAATTGGAATGGTAATTAAATGAGATTATAGATATGGGGTAGACAAACGTGTTAAACTGGGGACACAGTTCTAATCTCTGGATCTGTAAGATTCTGTCTGTCATTTTTCAAAGATCAGGCTACACACAGTCCTCCCTATACGCAGCATATACACAGTATAGGGAGAACATTCGGGACTGTGGGTAACCACCTATACTGTAGTACAGGGGGCCGTCCGTGGGTGATGGAAATTTTTTAACAAATAGAGCCATCCCAACATTGAATGTTCGTCGGCGCCAGGAACGCTTGTTGGTGCGGTACACACGTTGCCGAAAAATGGGCAGAATCGTCCCTTCCTTGCTCACGTGTGTACACAGCTTTAGATCTAACCAATACCTGCTGAATGATAAAGATACTCTGTAGCTGTTGCACTATAACTCTCTCCCTGGCATTTTCAGACAATCCAGCTATGGCTATTTTATGTAATCCCCTTAAAGGGTAACTGTGTCCTCAATACAAATGTTCTCCCATACCTTTCAAGAAAGCCTAGGATTTTGTCTCTAGCTTCTCTGGATCTTACGTTATAGGTTTGTAAAGTTACACTTGTTTGTCTGTCCTGACTGACTAAGTCTGTGACAGTCACATGATGCACTTTGTAAGAAGCCCCACCCCTATAAAAATCGATCGTTACTGAAGTTGGTTACAGACCTGCAACCATTCTCTGTCCATTCATCTACCTATGGGTGACTTAGGGGGACAATTCACCAGTGAAATAGCCTCGGTAGCCATGGCCAACACATCGCCACAACTGACTGCGTGGATCATGTGAATTAGCTACACATCTGATCATCCTTTCGCCTTATTTGGACAAAAGGATGACTGACATTGCTTATCAATGTCCATAAAAATACCTCTGCTGTTTCGGGTTGACCGACCAAAATACAGAAATATTGGTTGTTCGGCCTGAAATATTGTGTGTACCTAGCCTTATTGCAACAGCCCAAAGTGGGGAGACAGATTTCCATTATAAACAGACAGAGAATGGGTATGCATTCCCCAGGCTGAAGGAATCCATTTTGTATTTTGGCAGTCTTCAGACGAACTGTAGAAAACGATATATTATAGGAAATAATCACCTGTTTTAAAACATTAAGAAATAAAATAAGTCAGATTAGAGTGTTATGCCCACCATACCCTTGCGCTCTTATGGTAGTAAAACTTCCAGTTGAAGTTTAGAATAGCTAATGTCTATTTGTAGCTGTATGTTACTATATAATCTATACATACATCTTTCAGTGGATATGGTGTTTCTGCAGTTGCCTATGGGAATAGTTTGGCACAGAAACTTCACATATGAAGGAATCTTATAGGTTTTCTGTCAGTTATACAGAATGGATAAAGATTTTTATCATCTGGGCTCACGAATGCATTTTCTTTCTTAAGAGAAGCATAGAGCTCTTCACACAGCAAATAAGATTATATTGTGACATGTAAGTCCAGGATGTAGATAATGTAATAAGGCGATAAGTTAAATCCCCCCCACCCTTCCCTTCCGATTTGCAGATCTGCCATGTGCCTCCTGTACGCCAAAGGCAGGAGGATTAATTTCTAAATCTGGGGAGGGATGTACACTAGGGATTGCTTGTGTTCTGCTCTGCTAGGCAAGGGACTCTGCATAATAATCTGACACTTGGGTGTGCAAGGTCAATAAATATCACTGGACTATAAATATATTATTGTTTTTTTGCTTTACTAGATTCATTGATCCTTTATATTGTCTTTGCAGGATTGTCCAGTGAAATCCGCAATCATTCCTGAAGAAAAACACAGATAGAGAAAAATCCCTAAATACTATCTCAGCTTTGATAACAGAATCAAATGAATAGCGATGAACGGGATTTTATTTTTAGAATTTGCTCAAAATCAGTTTTTTTTTCATTCTCAGCATCTTTCTCAATGATAAGGGCTCTTTGGGTCTTCTGCCTAACTAAGCAACATTAAAGGTCAACTAAAGTGTAAAATGCTGCAAACACCCAACCATCTCAATTAAAGTACCCAGGGCAAGGGATTAAACCACTAGGTATCCACCCCTGGGCCTAATCACTGGCAATCTTCTAGCCCAGGGGTGCCCAACCTGGCCCATGCTGGGGACCACACTAGCAGCACCCTATGCTCTCTCCGGGCCTCAGGCGTAGCCCTGCCCCTGGCACGCCCCATTACACCAATTGTCATGCTCACCTGTGGGTCTGCACAAGCCACAAAAGATCACGGCTGGGCCACATGAGGTTTGGCATCACTGTTCTAACCACTGGTCTAAGTCCGCCCCCACATTGAGTATAGTAAATAGCCCTGGACCTAGACTGGACCAGCAATCACAAGTTACATAGAAAATTGCCAGTGATTAAAGGTAATCCCGGGGGGGGGGTGGAGGTTTAGGGCTTTAACCTGGGTACTTTTATTGGGAAGGGTGTGGGTATATAAAGTTTAGACGCTCTATAACAGAGATGTAAAGGTTAATGTGCATGTCTACCCATAAAGCTGATTAAGCACCCCCACATACCCCAGAACCGTTTTACTTACCTTCTCCAAAGATGCCCGGGAACATACTTACAAGACCTGGTGCAAGTGCAAGTGCTGCGATGTTTAGCTAAACGTGTGCAATACACAGAGGAAAAGGTTGTTTTTTAGTGTTACCTAAAGGGGCCCATTCATTAGAACTCACCCCCCACTGATCCCACTTTCATTCAATTCTTCCAGAACCGCCTTTCCTGTTCTTCTTACGTGACCGACATAAGATCGCAAAATGAACAGGCCAGACGGGACCATTGCATGTTAGTCGCGAAGAAGGATGGGGAAAGGCGTTTCCGAAAGAATTGACTGAATGCTGTTGGATTGGTCAGGGCTTGAGTCCAATGTATGGGCACCATTAGTTCCTCCTCAATACAAGACATCTCAATATGTTTACCCTAAAGTAAAAGCTGCCATACTGCTTGACATGTCTGCTGGACTCTCAATACAAATTCATTCTGCTTTATAAATATGGAACATTATGATCCAATGAAAGGATAAATATATGGAACATAAGCCCTGAATAATAACCTATTTTCCATAAGTCACGTTACTGATGGAAGATGATGATATTTCAAATTTATTAAGCCTGAATTTAAAGTAGAAATGTTAATCCTGAGTTATTAGACTAGGTGGTGTGTGTACAATCTGATCTGCATTAACAGTGATGCCGGCTCAATACTAATAGGGACTAATGCTGTATGATTCAATCTGCTACAAATAAATGATAAAATTCCCACTCTTGGTTTGTCATGATTTGATATAGAGAGTATGAATGTCTCTGATTGGTCTATAAACCACAATCCTTTGTATTAATATTCAGTGATGTTTGTTATACTTTTAACTAGAGATGGAATCCGGGTTCGACCCAGACCTGCATCCAACACGGAACCCCTTGGTTCCGAAATCCGAGTATTCCATCTGAAACTTGTTCGGATTTTGGGACTTCGGAGCGCATTTTCGATGACAATCCTCGGAAATAGCCTTGAATGTTCGATAATCCTTGAAAATACGTCTGGAAACTCGAAAGCAGTTTCCGATCGTATTTTCGAGGATTATCGAACTTTTGAGGAATTATTGAAAATAGCCTTGAACGTTCGGTAATCATCAAAAATGTGCACTGAATAGCTTTTTAAGAGGGATTGATACATTTCTAAAACAATAATATTGAGGATTATATTTGTTAATACATATACAGTAGTTCAGGTTGATCCAGGGACCTGATTGCAATTTGTCAGGAAGGAATATTCACCCCATTTTTAGCTGTTTTTTTCCGCTGGATCAACTGTTAGGTAGGGTTAAAGAGGAGGGTGTAAAGGATGGACTAGATGGGTGTATGTCTTTATTCAACTGTTATTACTATGTTACTTTGTCAGGGGTGTTCCAAGGGTTTTTGACATCTGAAACAACTTTTAAATGCCGCCTACTGGCAGACAGGGTCGGCACATGAAGCAGGGCATGGCATGACTTCATCGGGGAACATAGGTGTGGCTTGAGTAGGTGGGTATGGTGGGCTGACTAACACTAACTGGGGAACTGGAGGGCTGACTCAACACTGATTGGTGGACTGGTGCTGAAATGCGGTATTGTAGGGTGCAGGATTTTTTTTTATTTGCCGCCTTTTAAGTTGACCGCAGGGGCACACCCTGAGCAAATGTTCCAGCTTGCTTCATTGTAGGGGCACCCCTGTACTTTGTATAATCAGGTGCAATCGATATACCATATGATTACTATGGTATTGGTAAGTAGATACTGTGGGTATAGTCTAGAGCAGGGTTGTCAAACATGCGTCCCTCTAGATGTTTCAAAACTATAACTCTCAGCATTCCATGGCTATAATGCTGGGAGTTGTAGTTTTCAAACACCTGGAGGACCACAAGTTTGACATCTCAGCTCTTGAGACTAGAAAATACAGTTTACGTTAGTCCCCTTGTAGGAGGATTTGTTGTTTAACACCCACAGTAAATGAAGTGTTAAACTACAGTAGAACTTCCATAAACCATAATAACTGGGTGCTGCAGTGCAGGAGTTGCCACTATGCTAAATATATCTAAAATTCTTTGGCTATCAAGGTATGCGAAGAGTTGTAGGTAAATAGTTTCCATTTAAAGGTCACTTATAAAATAAGGAAACATTAACCTGCAAACAAAAATGAAAGCAGATGAACTGTAAGTCTCCTGTCCTTAAACTACATTTCCCAGCATCCACAATTGACGGAGGTCTGTTGGAGTGTGCTGTAAACAGGAACTGCAAGCCAGATGGTGATACAAAGGGTTTGTGCAGGAGGATTAAGCCTGTGGATTTGTATCCTAGTAAAAGCTTCATGCATATTTGGCACTAAGGCTGTCTCAATGATAATTCCCAGTATTACCTTACAGCTGAAGGGTATGACTGGCTACGAATGTCGTTTCTCTTACCGTATTTATTCTTTACACAGTTTGGATACATCAGACATTTTACCCTGAGAACTGACCAATAGGGAGCTGTGTATAGTGAATGATTCGCACTGTACATTTATATTGACACACATTATCTCATGATGGGTGATAAATAAAAAAAGCTGAAAATGATTTCTATGGGACATATAGACATATGGAGGGAGGATGCTAATGTGGGTAATATTAGTCTGTGTGCACTTTGCCAAGAACTGTGTTTATCCCTGTGCAGCAACATGCTGTAGTAAAAGGCTTTGGGCCTCACGCAATAAAAGATCCATGCTAAAAATCTTTAACAGCCAATCAGATTTTATCTAACTGCAGAGACCCAGTAAAAAAAACTTCTGATAGGTTGCTGCAAATTAATAGCACAGGCAAACTTGTGCACCCAAATTTCTATATAGGTAAATATTGTTATTGTGGATTTATATAGTGTCAGCATCTTCCATGAGAGATGAGTTACGGGTCCGAATCAGACCCCCTCGGTTCCGAAATCCCAATGCTACGTCCAAAACTGGGCAGATTGTTCGGACTTCGGGGCGCATTTTCGATGATTATCAAACGTTCAAGGCTACTTTCAATAATCAACGAATCTCGAAAATATGATTGGAAACTCAAAAGTAGTCTCCAATCGTATTTTCGAGGATTATCTGACGTAAGGTTCTAACCATTCGGTGCCCTAAGCAAGTCTGCCCTGTTAACCCCTTCCCAACTCCCCCACACCACCTCTTGCATTAGTTTTTGGGTAGATTGGAAAACCCGAAGCAATTGACAGCGAGATCGAATCATCCTGTATTCGGCTACGTTTGGTTAACCTTCACACACAGATTTGGCCTCATTTACCGGCGGCTGCAGTAGGAAGTACATGGGTTAAATTTGATAGTGGTTAGCATCCTTTAACGTGACTATGGAACGCCAGCTAATTGCTGCCGTTATTGTCAATCTAGGGTTACCCTTTATGACCTTACAATGACCCATGATCTGGAACCATTGGCACTCCAGATGTTTTGGGGACTACAACTTCCAGCAGAATGCAACAAAGGCATGCTGGATGTTGTAGTTTCTAAACACCTGGAGTGCTAAGATCGAACATAACTGATTTTGGAGATTAAATAGGACATTATTATTATTATTATTATTGTGGACATTTCTTTGTAACATGGGTTGCTGCAAGAACAGTAAGTAAGAAAGTACCAATTGGTATCATTATACTTTTTCATTATACTTTAATAAAGGGCAACTAAAGTGTTTTTTCCTTTTTAACTTCCCTGACCTAAAACTTGGCAATTATTTGTGGAAACTCAAAATATCTAAAACTTTTCAGCCTATCGGTCATCCTCACAGACGGATAAGGCTGGGTAGGTGTTTAAAAAAATTAATTTAAGATATACATAATAGCTCTTACATAAAGATACACATTATCACAATAATCCCAAACCATTCATTGTAATGCTGCTATATATTTTTCATATCATTGTACCACTAGGTATCTTTTTTTTTTTTAAGGTAGACTTTTTCCAGCGGTTCTATTGCTATGGCAACTGTGTTACCCTGGGAACAGGGTCAACTGATAGCAGGAGGATACACGCACTAGCAGAAAATTTGGGGATTTTCCTTTCCATCCAAACTGAATGAATGAATCAATAAAACATGCTGAGGCATAACGAAGTGCCCCCTTTGTCCTCTTTCTCCCCTTCTCATTATTACCAAGCTTTACAGCATTTATGTTTTAAATAATAAAAAACAGAAATTCTTTAATAGAGAGGTGCTTATTCTGCAAACCATAGAATTTTATCTAATCAATCGAATTAATCAGACTAAAGGGAAATACCTCCAACCTAACCTTTATGCATAGACTTTTCCAAACATGTTTTTTAGGCATTTGCATGTAACTGTATATTGTCTACTTACATCTGGTCCCTCTAGTCATTGTAGGTTATGTCATATTGTGTTTAAAGGGGAAGTTCACTGGAAAAAAGTACTCTTAAAGGGTAACTGTGGTCTCAATTTCTTCCAAACTAGTAAGAATTATATAAAAAGCCTTCCATCGTACCTTCAAAATAAAACCTAAATAACAGATAACATCTGTGAGAAGTTATTGCTGGAAAGGTTCAGCAATATTACTTCCTGCTTGAACACTTTAGTTTTCAGCTATTTGACCAGCTTGTAGTCATGTGACCAGCCCCTGCCTGTATTAATAGTCTCCCCTTTTCAACTGTCAATTTTTCCCCCAGGTACTTCCTGATTTCCCCAGCATTAAGTCTTAACTGAGCATGCTTCTTCCCTGGGGCGGAGGGGCAGGGCAAAGGTCAGGTGATTGTCACTCAACCTGCTGGAAGCAGGAAGTTTGAACATTCACTCCAATGTAATTTCTTACAGGCTCCAGCCAGAGATGTGATTGTCAGCTCAATTTAAAGGAAATACTGCAGGCTTTCATTTAACCCTAACTTGTTTTGAGACCACAGTTGCCCTTTAACATAATGCTTCTTTTCTTGAAATATTTCTAATAGTTGAACAGTATAGTGATTTGCTGAAGGATGGGTCAAGTGTGCTCAGATCTCTACTGTCAAGTCAAGGGCAGGACGATAATGGACCCTGCATACAGGAAGTCACTACTACAGGAAGTATTTAATTGTAGACAGAGAAATCACTAGGTGTGTAGAGTAGGGTTAGTAGAAGGAGAAAATACTATTTATTTTCTTGAAAGCATATGTATTTAAAATTAACTTCTACCTTAAAGGGTAGGTTTACCCATTAAAATGTAAATGCCCCCCCATTCCGAAACTGCAATATTAAGAAGTCTCAGAGATGTAAGTCTAACCTGAAATGCTGCCTGGTGTTATCTTTCTGCTGCCTGGTATTTCCAGTTAGCAGCTGTCCATCATGGATGTAACAGATGATCAATCACATCAACATATTTCATGCAGGAGCTCAGGAATAAAACATCTACTTACTGTGTTGCAGGAAGCAAAATTACTATGATGGAGTCCCCCACACACCACCCTGCTTCATCTACAGTGTTTTTTGGGGGGGAGGCTGTATCTGCCATAGGGAAAGTAAGATCAAGATGGGCCCCCCCCTGGATCCCCCAGTAGTTACACCCCTGGTACTGGGTTCTCTATCATCTGTAAAGTTGTTTTTTATTATAAAGGGTTTGTGGGGAGTTTGGGAAATAAATTTGGAGTATGTAATAACTTGTTTATTATGTAGTACAGTATGTAATAACTTGTCTATTATGGAGAGTGTAATAACTTGTTTATTATGTAGTGTGTAATAACTTGTTTATTATGTAGTATGTAATAACTTGTCTAATATGAAGAGTGAAATAACTTGTTTATTATGTAGTGTAATAACTTGTTTATTATATAGTATAATAACTTGTTTATTATGTAGTGTGTAATAACTTGTACTTATTTATTATGGAGTGTGTAATAACTCGTTTATTATGGAGTGTACAATAACTTGTTTAGTGTGTAGTATGTAATAGTATTTAATAACCTATTATGTAGTATGTAATAACTTGTTTATTATGGAGTGTGTAATAACTTGTTTATTTTGCAGTATGTAATAAGTTGTTTATTATGGAGTGTATAATAACTTGTTTAGTATGTAGTATGTAACATCTTGTTTATTATGTAGTATGCAATAACTTGTTTATTATGGAGTGTGTAATAACTTGTTTATTATGCAGTATGTAATAAGTTGTTTATTATGGTGTATAATAACTTGTTTAGTATGTAGTATGTAACATCTTGTTTATTATGTAGTATGCAATTACTTGTTTAGTATGGAGTGTGTAATAATTTGTTTATTATGGAGTGTGTAATAACTTTTTATTATGCAGTAATACGGTAACTTGTTTATTATGGAGTGTGTAATAACTTGTTTATTATGCAGTATGTATCAATTTGTTTATTATGTAGTATGCATAAGCTTAAAGGGGAAGTTCAGTGCAAATATATAAACTTTAAAGAAAAGAGCCGTATTTTCCCCTTATAATGACCTTAATCTGCCAATTCAGCATTTTGTCTGTATATAAATAAATGCAACCGAAATACTGACTTCCTGTTTGCAGGACCCCTAGTAGAGACCGTTATGGTTTCGCCCTTGAACCAGCACCTGGGTTGATTCAGTTTCTCAGTAGAGATCTGAGCATGTTTGACCCATCCAACAGTCAATCAGTATAAATTACTGTTAGGAACTTTCCAAGGAAGTGGTGCATTCTGGGAAGAAGGAGCGTTACAGAACAGGTACAGAAAGGTGAAATTACTATCATTACACTAAGGGCTAGGCCACACTATTTTTTGCTTTTGCGCATGCGAATGTGCATGCGTTTTTTCCGATCATTGAAATGGCTCGTTTTCGGGTGAGATTGTGATTTGCATTCTGCATTTTTTATCGCAATCGCATGGGTTTTTCTATATCTAATGAAAAAAACGCATGCCCAAATGCACCGAAACTGCATGCGATTCTGTGTTCGATTGTGTTTCCGGCACAGTGAGGCCGTGCTGTAAAGCCAGTAACTGACAACAAACCTGGCCCAAGAGTGACAAGCAACTCACCTACCCACGTGCTTTCCTCCCATTATTATAGCTCATGGGGCGGGGTCTGAGAGGCGCTCCTCCCGCGCCCCCAGTTTATTCTCTCATTGGGCAGGGCGTAGTCCCTCCCACTCCCCCAGTTTTGTCGCTTGTTAAGTCCCACCCACTTACTCAAGTTTATCGTTCATTGGGTAAGTCGGAATCCCTCCCACTACCCAGTTTTTGTCGCTCATTGGGCAGGGCAGAGCTTCTACCTGTGACATCATCACCCCTCTGACAGTCTGCTGTGGGGAAGCATCAGCGGTGCAGTTCCAGTTTTCTACGTTCCCCACATAGCAATACGGCGTCCAACCCTGAACTTCCCCCATCTCCCTCATGCCTGCCATGGATCTGGATTCCCTCCTGGACAAGCTGGAGACCGGAGAGCAGGAGGTGGTGCAGAGAGCGCTGATAGAGTATAACCAGGAGGTAAAGGCGGGGTGGGGGTTACATTGTTATTCTACATCAAACCATTATTGGTTTCTACAGGCCTGTCATGTTTCTAGGACTACAGTTCCCAGCATCCCCTTTACACTGAGCAGACCCCCCCCCAGGAGCCATTGATCCATCATTTCTACAGCTCATGGGATATGTAATTGTTACATTGTATCATTGCCTGTTTCTTTGTCTCTTCATAGGATCTAATGCTGATTATTATTAAAGGAGAACTGCATTTTCCATAGAAATGACCCTGCATGGATTTTATAATTGCTAACTAACAAATAGCTGTATTTTCTCTTGTAAAATCTGCAGAATTTTGTAGATTTCATGTTTAAAGTTCACCCGCCAGATTGCAATTGATGTGTAGGTGGAGCACCCCATAAACCGCAAGTCTGCAATACTTACCCTACCTGGGTAGCAGGTGGCCCTACCATAGTACACACTCGTCCACAGATATTGGACAGCGGCCAATGTAAAGCACCTTATACACGTCCAATTTAAAGGATGAGGTGTGAAGCCCAAGTGGGCAAAACACACCCATTTCCTCTGATAGTTGCACGTGTTTGTGTTCGCACAGGCGTGGTTTGTTGATCCGCTGGGCGGATTGACAAATAACGCCCGAAGAAACGTATACACACAGCCATTTGTTCCACACTTGGGCATTGGGGCCTTGTTCTTTTAATTGGACATGTATACAGAGCTCAAATAAAGAACAAAAAGAGGAACCAGAACGCCACTCGGATAAACAGGCGACAAAAGGGGAGAACCCCTATAATTTATTCAGACACGAGCAATCCAATGTTTTGGGGGTTCGTATCCACCCTTCCTGAGAGATGGATATGTCTCCCTGAAACGTTGGATTGCTTGTGTCTGAATAAACTATAGGGGTTCTCCCCTTTTGTCACCTGTTCATCTGAGTGGTGTTCTGGTTCCTTTTTTTGTTCTGCAGTTGACGATTGGCCCTTTGGAATGGGGTATGAACAGAGCAGCACCGGAGATAACTAGCAGGTTTGTGAGTGTGCCTTTGCATTATTGTTTTAGACTCTATTTATATGGCGCTCAAATAACTCGGGATGGGGCACTTTCTTTGTGGTTATGTGCAAAATGAGTATTCTTTTAACCCGATTTGATGAATGATTCTAGTGTCTTTTTTTTGTTGTTGTATTTTAAGTGGGGGGTAAAAGGGGATTTTGATGCTGCTGAGTCTGGGTCCTGATGTGTGTGTGGGGGCCCCATGTACAAATTCTGCATTTGGGTCTTTACGCCTTGTACACATCTCAGATCATGTGGACGTGGCCCAACCCACGATGGAGCCGCACAACATTGCTGAACAGCTGTTACGACTGATTGTAGTGTGGCTGCTCGGTTAGGGTTGTTCGTGGATCTACGACTGGCCACACGCGTATGACAATCAGCCGAAGCAGCGGTTTCTTTTAGTTGTGCTGGTAGGTCGTGGGATGTGCCCCATCTCGTCAAGGCGAATGAGAAGATGTACTCTGCAAGGAGTGCATGTTCCTATTGGCCCCATTTCAAAACCGGAAGAGGGACCTGAGCAGAAATGGAAATTACTTAGTAAAGCTGCTTAACAAAAAGCAAATCGGGTAAGGACCTAGTGGTTTAGGTATAATTGTCCTTTAATTACCTTATGACACACACACACCCTACATAACACTGTAAAGTCTATACTAATGTAGCAATGCGTGCATTTGAACTAAGACACTGTAGAGCATCAGTGTTAACCACTGTGCCACCTGCAGACCAAATGTTTACCGTCTCTGTGATTTAAGGTACAGTTACTTAAAATAAACCTAGTAGTAGAGAATTGTACCGTGTTAACCACTGATAAACATGAAGACATCTTGGATAAAAAATAATACATTTTATTGGCTAACTAAAATGATTGAAAATACAAGCATGCCAAACACTTAGATTTCTTCATTAGGCATGGTACAATACGGAATCTAGTGACGCACACTATTTTATACATACTAGAACAGTGATGGCAAACTGCAACCCAAAACCCCACTTTTGCATAGTGCCAACATCATTATTTAACCTGAATACAGAGTTTTTGCTTAAGAAAAAAAACAACTCAAATAGACGCAGACCAATAGAGTAGATGGAATCGATTATAGATTATCTATTAACCTCTTCATTACCACACAGGAGAACAAAGACTACTGACATTATACAGATGTTATTGCCTGGCAATGGCTGTCATAAATAAAACCGTAAATACCCGTTCAATGATCACAGGCAGTAATAAAAGAATTAGCAAAGGTTAAACAAAGAGTCAGACACACTTCAACTTTAGTGTCAATGGAGGGTCTGGTATAAATTAGATATTTATGGGTTTGGGTGGTTTTGAGGAATTTGGTCGGATTGATTCTACATGACATTTAGATTAGAAACTTACAGGGAGATTCAATAAAAGTTCTTATCGTTTAAAATGGTGCTAATTCTGCCCCAACCAATCAGAAATTATGTAACATTTGAAAGCTAACATCTGATTGGTTGGGGCAAAATTAGCACCACTTTAAACGATAAGAACTTTTATTGAATAACCCCCTTAGTTTTACATTTTTACATTCCCATACTAACCTCTCCTTTTGGGATTTAAAATTTCTCATGAGCACAGTGACTTTTGGGTCTTTCAGGCTGTGCCCTTGGCTGCAGAAATGTGCCCCCACAGGGACATCTCGTTTATTGTTGTTGATTATGAATCTATGATTGTTCATCCTTTGCCTATATCCACTGTCTCCTGAGGGGTATCTAGAACATAAAATATCTCCCTGTTTGCCGGAAAAGTTTGAAACCTGCAAGTACATCCACACCGGAGACACGATATTAAAGGGTGTCTCCACCCATAATATAGAATTTGGGGAATCCAGTTCTATTGAAGAACGGTAGGTAAAGAAGCTGTGCCTTACCTCCAAGTCCTCCAATAGAAGAAACAGGAGCAGGAGAGAAGGTAAGAAATTTGCTTGCTCACACCCCCGGTGCGTAGTCTGACAGGTCCCGACAGTCTGTTTTCTATGCACATAGATCGCTCGTGCGCATAGAAGACAGAGTCCGTCGGGACCTGTAGACTACGCAACGGGGGTGTGAGCAAGCAAATTTCTTACCTTCTCTCCTGCCTCCTGTTTCTTCTATTGAAGAAAGGGAGGTAAGGCACAGCTCCTTTACCTCCCATTATTCAATAGAACTGGATTCCCAAAATTCGATATTATGAGTGGATATACCCTTTAATACCAGGTTCCTAACATTGGTTTGAAATAAAGGGAACTTTCTCCTGCCAATCATCAAATGTAGTGTACCTGATTTTATGTTCTTTAGCGTTCTTAATTTTTTAGTGACGTGTTCTTTACATTGATGTAGCTGGATAACACCTGTATGCTGACTAGTTTCTTTTATCACAAGTTAAATCTGTACCATATGGAACGTCGGGTAATCTTTGGAGAATTAGGTTGCTGTCTCTTGTGGGCTGGTTCCACTTACTAGCTTTCTTGTTTTCTTTTACTCTTGGCGCATGGAAAGCTTTTGGTCGTTTTTAAAGGTAACTGGAGATGGTACCTGATATTCATTTTTGTTTATGATGCCAGTGCAGCTGCAGATACACATTGGTCATTATCTCAATTATATGACAAGTGTAGGGTACAATGATATTTATTTTTACGCGGTTTGTAAATAGACAATGGGTGCAGATAGTAGCTACAGTTAAGAGGCAGAGAAGCTACAGATCCCAGAGGTATGATAATATATTAATTTAAAGGGCATGTTCAGCCTTAAAAAAAAAGTTTTGCATCATAGAAAGTTCCAAAGATGCCCCTAAAGGGACTTACCTGACCCAGTCCCTCGCCGCCTGGTTACAACCCACTGGAAATGGAGCACTGGAAAAGGGATGGAGCAGACTGCACGCGAAAAGTCCTGAAAAAATATCTTTATTTCCACATAGTAAAATCAGATCAATCTATAAGTTCCAAACACGGCATCAAGACACCTTGCATGCAGGGAGGGCGGGGAAACATCTGACGCGTTCGAGATAAGTCACTTCACCCACTGCTGCTGTTACAAGCTCGTTTTGAGCAAGAACAGCAGCTGTGAGGTGCTTCCTGATTGTGGTTGTTAGGTAATTGGAAGTCACGTTGCGCCTTGACTGACTGCAGCTATACTTCCTGGTCGCAGCTGGGCGGTGGAGGAACCGGGTTAAGTTAGTCCCTTAAGGGGGGGGACATGAATACAGTTTTTTGAAGGCTAGAAATCCCCTTTAAAATGACTTATTTACTTTTTTGTGTTTGGTGACATTGAAATATTATTTAAATAAAAACAACAAAAAAAACAGGTTTTCTGTGCCTGGAACAGTTCTCAAACTTCAGAAGGTGGTGCATTTGACAATGCAAAGTTTTCTCGGGGCAAACCTGTGATTTTAATGTTGGAATAGAAGTTTTAATTATCCATATTTTATTTTTTACATTGACTGTTGAAATGTTATATCTGTTTGTTTAGAGAACAAAAAAGATACTGCTGAAAATGTTTCCACAACCAAAATTCTGAAGCCACCTCTGGCTGTTGAAGTCACACCAGTGAGAAAACCCTTTGAGAAACCTTCCATGGAATGTAGTGTACATTTGCTGTGTTAGATGGATTTGCTGGGGCAGTTTTGTGAAAACAAATGTTGCCGGAAAGGTCTCTCCTAGAGATATGCAGTAACAAAATCTGGGTTACCTTATCAATATGGAACCTTAAAGGGCATGTCCCCCTTTTAAAAAACTTTTGCCACCATGCAGGGGATACCCTCCTACCCCCAACAGATATATTCACAACTTCAAAATCGCTTCCCTTCACTTAACACCTTCTCGATCCGTGCTGATCTGGTCGCTCCCTGCCCGCTGGAACTGCAAGCAGGGGGCTGGACCGGCAGCCGCGGCTGTGATTGGCGGAGAGGCAGCCATCACAGCCGCGGCTGCCATTAATGAAAATGGCGTGGAACGAGGAGGTGTAAGTAAAGAAGGGAAGCGATATTGAAGTTATGAATATAGAGGTTTGGAGTGGAAGGGTGTCCCCTGCATGGTGGTGCACAAGCTTTTAAAGCTACATAACGCCAGCCACAGAGGGAATGGAAGGAGGGAGGGAGAGGGGGAAAGGGCTCTACTGAGCATGCCTCATACCTTGATGAGGTTAGCCAAGCTACAGGCACAGGATGAGGACCTGACAGCTCCTACCCAGAGTTTCCTGCACTTTGAAGAGGCATAACAGGAGAACCACAAGGAACAGGGATGTAAGGTAACGATTTTTTTTTTTTTTTTACAGTGGGGCCAGTAGTTGGTAAGATTTTAGTTTGGGGGGTGACATGCCCTTTAAAAAGCATGTAAACCTAATTTCACCTGCTGCACAAGTCAAACTTTGCTAATACAAGCTTCTGTCTGAGTTTTACAGATTACATATATATCTCCGCTGTACTGTATTTACTAAAGTCAGTATGCTGTCTGGTCTTATGATGTGGGCAAAAATAAATATTAATAAAATTATAGTCCACTTCTCCAAACTCCTCCTATCAAAAGCACCCAGGGTTAGAATCTAGGTCCTCATCCCTGGGTTAAACATAGGTAATCTGTAGTACTTAAGTTGCAATCCGTTTAGCCCTACACCCTGCTTTTGTCTGGCACTTGCTCTCCAGGAAGCGTATCTACCTATTGGCTAGGTCCCTGACAGAAAGGGGAGGAGCTAGACCAATAGGAATCATTGATCTTTAAAGGTTAACGAATAATGTTGGTGCTACGTAGAATGGCCCATTCCCAAATAGTTTTTAGACATGTGTTAATGTTTTGTTGTCTATTTGTTTGAGTTCAGTTCCTAAATCTGTAATGCAGAACATGCCAAACTAGTGTTATTAGGAAGAACATGTGACCCTCTAATTTTCAATACAAAAGCTTCTTTCATGACATTAATACGGCAATGTAAGGTAATAGATTTTATTTCTGTTTTTCGGTGAGCATTTGCCTTATTGCATTCAAATAAAGAATAGAAAACGCCCGTGGATGCGGATACGGGTTTTAAAAGGCTCAGAACTGTTCAGCATATTTATGAAAATGCTATAATGCTTTCCCTGTGATTTGTTTTGGAACAATGTGTGAATCTGTGATTTGTTTTGGAACAATTTATAGACTGTAAACATGTCTATAAATATGGGTTTAATTCAGCCACTGTCCTAAGACTAGCTACCCATGGCCAACTGCTGCCCTATTATCTCTCCTGACAGATTTAGTAATAAATCACTCGGTAGTCTGTCGGGAGAATAACCAGAAAAAAAATAAACAACATGGACGAAAAATATTGGTTGGGACAAACTAACCAAAATAATGCCCCGGGCAAGCGGTTGGTCTGAAATACCAACCTGGGTGTACCTAGCCGAAGGCAAGTCCCTCTGCCATCACTTATCAAAAGTGATCAGCTTCCCATGTGGGAAAAGGGAAGCCATCTAGGCTTAAAAGCCTAAAACCTACACAGTGCATTTAAAGCCACAGTTGACCTGTCATACATATCTGATGACCATCACTTGCTGTCACCAATAGCAAACCCCCCTATCATTGATCCCTGATTGGTGAGCATCATGTATGACAGGTCTCTATGGCTACAAAGACAAAAGCACCGGCTCAGTTTTGCTCAGTTTATTTCCCTTTGAGTTCATCCAGATGTTTAATGCAGCCAAGGAATGGTGGGAATAGAAGTTTTTAAACATCTAAAAGACTGTAGGTTAAACTGGGTACACATCTGTTTCTTTATCCTGACGGACTGTTCACCAGTAGCGAGCGGTCAGCCGGGATGAAGTCATGGCAAAATTAGCCACGGCCCCCTATGGACCACACGTTTAGTCGTGGCGAACTGGTGGCCACGCTACTTTTGCTGTGACATCCCGGCTGACCGCTCGCAATTGGCAGTGGATTTTGCCGTGTCCGATTGTCCTTTTGTCCAGTCAGGCGTCGGTTGCAAGCTGCAGCAAAGGCATGCATTTATCTTAGTCCGATCGACTTATACAATGAAATATCGGTTGATCAGAACAAAAAATTGCATGGTGTGTACACAACTTTACTCATAAATGAGCATAATATTTTTTGCAGTGTTGGCCCAATAAAATATGACCTTAAATCCCACCAAACCCACTCCTATCTATAGAAAGAAACAACATACTCGCTGCCACCATGCTTAACTACAGAAATCGCCACCAGTATAAGAAGCAAACATTAAATTAAACATAAGTCTATGTAAAGATTTTAATGGCTATTTCAGTCATCTTAGGTAATTGGCGTGTGTGTGTATATATATAAATATATATAAATGAAGTGAGTTGTGTGGCCATTAGTTTGCCCTAGAAAACATTAAATTGCTTATTCTGGAAAAAGAGCGTTGGTGGTTAAAACCCACTGGGAAGTCCTGACATCCAATTAAAATCTTTAAGTTCCAGTGCTCCGGGCTCCATTTAACTGGTACATCATATTGCCTTTCAAAACTCTCCAGGCTAGACAAATGTTTTATTTACCCTTGGGGGGAAAAAAGGACAAAACCCTCAACACATCTATTGTTTTGTTTTGTTCCAAAAATAAAAAGTTGCCGGAAAAACACTAACCTAATAAGCATTATGTTGCCTTAGGTAGGTAAACATAATTATATAGGAACAAAGGGTAAGTAGTTCACTACTTGAAGGCCATGCAATGTAGAATTTTAAAACATGAATAAAATCAAAAGTAATGAATTAAAGCGATGCTACATTTCACGGGGGAATGTAAATCCTCTTACTGTATGTTCTTTTTATGGAGAAAGTCATTAAAATTCTTTAAATGGAAGATAGGAATAAATCAGTTTTAGCTCTCTGTGATTTTCAACCCAACTCTCCTCCAGGGCCACGTTTATGGAACTGTAACTATAATGTTTTATTTATAAGGCAAAAATGTACATCACGAGGATCAGAGGAACAAAATTATTAGAATATACTGACGCAGATAGAGAGAATCTCTGGTAAAACAGGAAAATCTAGAGATTTAAAGGGACACTATACTAAAAAAAAAGACTTTGCCTCATCTTAATCTATACTGTAATTTAATACATGTAAGTAGCACTTACTTTGATTTGTGTGCGTTGCTGCATGCCTTCAATCCAGCACACATTTTGTTAGGAGCAGTATCCCCCCTCCCTCCTTTAACTACTCCCACTTCCATCCGACCTGACTTCTTTCCCACAAACCAACTGTCAAGCCTGCACACAGCATTCCAACTGTCAAAACTCTGTCACCATCACAGCTACTACTCACAGAAGAATAGTTTTTGAGAGCAAGGAACTTGATTGACAGCTGAAATATAAGAAGTTTTAGATTGGATATCTAAAGAAATAGGGGACAGATCAACGAACAAGAATTATAGTTTCCAGTTATGGTCAATTTAAAAAACCTATTTTCTGTATATAGATGTCCTTTAAAGGCTATGTCCACCCTAAAATGTAAAAATTTATATGTTGTTCCCCCGTCTGTCCCCCAGCCCCAACCGCATAATTTTAATTTCAGAAAGCCCCCAAACTTACTTACCTCCCTCTTTCCTTCGCTGCGCTCCCGGCCCTCTGCTTGAGAGGAAATGCAAGCAGAGGGCGGGACCGGCAGCCGCGTTGTGATTGGCTGAGCGGCAGCCAATCACGGACGCGGCTGCCGGCAGCTCATTTCCGCGTGGAAAGCGGAGAGGTAAGTAAAACATTGGGGAGCTTTCTAAAAATAAAAAGTATGCGGTTGGGGCTGGGGGACATGGGGAAGGCTGTGTTAAAGGGGATAAACGCTAGGGGGAGGGATAGCAGAACGGGAGGAGAGAGAGGGAGGGGGAGAGGAGAAGAGCTGCAGTACGCATGGCAGTGATCTCCGGGAGGCCAGGTAGCAGGCAGTGTCCTATATGGACCCTAGGCTCCTGGTGGTCAGTTTTTGGGACTTTGGGGGGGACTACAGGAGAACCTATGGAGCTGGAGGTGAGGTAAGGATTACACTACACTACATGGTGGGGCCAGTAGTTGGGGGGATTATAGTTTTGGGGGGGGGACATGCCCTTTAAGGAATAGAAACCCATTGTCCCAGCGATTTTTCTTTGTATAAATAAATGGTTCTGACTTGTTGTTTGCAGGACCCCTAATGTGTCTGTAATGGTCTCGGTTCCTGGGTGGAAATAGTGCTTATAAGAGATCTGACGCGTTTGACCAGTCACCCATCCAAAAGCCAATCAGTGAACATTACTGGTACATTTCAAGGATCTGAATGGTTTTGCCTTTTATTGTGCATGTGTTTTTATCTTTTAGGAGTTCTCCCTGGGTTTAAATGGGTTTCCTCTGAGACTATGTTGTGTGTGTCATAGGGCACTTGGATTGTAAGTTCTTCAGATCAGATGCTGATTTGCAGTCTGGCAGATGGGAGGTGGGTGCATTATGCAAAGTGTCCCTGATTGACAGCTGCTGTTTAGTAATAATAGTAATGTTTAGTAATCCCTTCTAGGGCTTAGCTCATTTCATACATCTGTACATGAAATATAATGTACCAATAGTTTAGTTGACTACAAACCCTTCCCTTGGGGAAACACAAAAAGAAGTGACAATGAATGGCTGTGAGTTAATGATTTTGTAAAAGTCGTAACTATTCATATACAATACTATACGGAAGATTTAAAAAGTAAAAACCATCCCTCTAGAGGTTTTCAATATCCTGTTTAACGGAACATGGCTCTTCCCTCCTGCCTGGCACATGCACCTACTCAGCTTGGCACCTCACAGCAACTTTGCCAAGTTCAAATTGTTAATAGTGTAAGGGTGTACTGTGCAAGCTAGATTTTGTAGGTAGCCAGTTCCATAGTCCCCATACACACCCTCTTTAACTATTAGAATTCAGGTGTAAATTTCTAGTTGCCTTGACTACTTGTCTTTTGGGATTTGACCAGATGCGAGTAATAGAAACCGCTTTATACAACCGCAAAACATATTGAGAGAGAGTAATATGAGCCTTGGCTGACACTTAGCTGTGTCCATAGGAGGAGGACTGTGTCAAAGTATGAATACCTGTATAATAATACTTGTGATGGTAAACGCACAACGAGCTTTAATGTCACCTACATATGTAATGCTTTCCCCTTTCAAGCAGTATGGCAGCTCAGACTTGTGGGTTAAAGATTGTTTATTATAATTTTTATGTTAAGGGAAAGTCAGTGGAAAATATCATTATTTTTAAATTTTTAGTTTGTATTCTGCATACCTAGTTTTAATACATTTTGCTTCCATTTTAAAATCAGTTGATTTCATACCCTTTGCTGTTCCCTGCTGTTGACATTAGTGAGCTGACATTTAGGTTCTGTAACGGTCCTTCTTCCCAGAATGCACCACTACCTTGCAATGTTCCTAGTAATTTCTACAGATTGGCAGTGGATGGGTCAAACATGCTCAGATCTCTACTGAGCAACTGAATCAACCCAGGGACTGGGTCAAGGGCAAGACCATGCGGTCTTATTAGGGGTCCTCAATTAGGAGTCAGCATTTCGGAAGCATTTATTTATACAAGACAAAATGCTGGACGGGCAGGGTAAGGTCATTAGGACGGAAAAATACTGCTCTTTTTTTAAAAACATATGTATTTGCACTGAACTTCCCCTTTTATTTTTGATTTAATTATGTAATCTTTTATAACTCTCCACAAAACATTGATCCTGGAGTTGGACATTTAAAACGTTTAGAACTAAAACTAAATGTTTAAAATCCATAATCTGAAAATATCACCTATAAAAACACCAATAAACTGTAAATTCCACTACAGAATATTGCATTAATATAAATGAACACCTATAATAATCCAGACTTGTTCTTTAGAACTCTCCGTAACCTGATCAATAATTACGTTTGGAATAACAAAAAACCTAGAATTAAAATGAGACGCGCTAAATCAAAATCAACAAGGGGGTATTTAGGGGAGATAACTACTATGCCGCAAAATTAGTCCCCACCTGAAAACAAAAAATGGGCCAACATTGAAAAATTTGTAATAAAGGTGTGTCCCCTTAATCTATTCTGGAGACATCTTTTGAATTTAAATTCCCATAGTGACTGGTTAACAGTGAACATGTCTATTGACATCTGGAAACAAATTATGAGATCGCACAACCTGCACCAGCCATTTTCCCTTATGTCTGTGTCACCACTTTTGGGAATTATTTGACATTTGAATGAACAAGTGTGGGAGGTGGAGGTATAACGCAAATCTGGACTTCTTTGAAAGGGGACTTGGTCCGATTTGAAACATTCATCAACAAATATAGACTCCCAGATCTGTGTCTGTTCAATGAGAAGCCTGATCAACAAATTGCTCAAATATGACTCAAATATGAATAATACTGCATTTATAGAGCAATAGAGAAAATACCAAAATGAATATCAAAATTCTATAAACCCTTAAACGATAAAAGTCAATAAATCTAGATTACCTGTCCAGGTAGAATGGGGATTGAAATGTAAATTTCACAAGAACAATGGTCTATGTGAAACTAACTTTTCAGCTTTCAAAATGTATTAGACGCTGGGAGATCAATAAAAACTTTGTTTTGAGATTCTATAGACCACCCACTTTGATACATAAATGGTTTGAATCATGGAATCTTGCTCTCCCTTATGTTGGAAGGAGTACAGACCAAGGAACATTTATCCACATATGGTGGGCACGCCCACAAATCAATAGAGCTTGGTATAAATGATTCTATTTAAATAGACACTTGTATGCATCAATAGAGCCACCTGGCTTTAGCTTGTTACACATAAACATGAATAACTTCCCAATTTCATACAAAACAATAATTTACCACACATGCACCATTATGAACGACTGATAAACAGATACTGGGGAACTACTAAGGTCCCTACAGTGGAGCAGATTACTATTATCCTCTCTGAAAACTTTATTATAGTGCAAAATCATTTTAGAAATGTATATTTGGCATGGGAGTTGTGGTATATTGACCCACGCTCAATGTAGGGAGGGAAGAGGGAAATAAGAACATGAAATGAAGGTTTTTCCCTCCTCCTTCTTCCTCTTAAGAAATGAATATAATTTGGATGGTATATAATGCGAATGAGCTAATGTAAAGTAAGCCTCACTTTCTAATATTTGCATTTGTCTTTATAATCACATATGTTTTATGTTTAAAATCGCTGCATTCTTATAAAGTAAAAACTGCAACAAAATGCTGGATAGGCAGATTACTGTCATTGGGATGAAAAAATACTGCTCTTTTTTCTGAAAAGCACATGTATTTGCACTGAACTTCCCCTTTAACCTGCCCATTCAGCATTTTGTCTTGCCCTTGACCCAGTGCCTGGGTTGATTCAGTTTCTCAGTAGAGATCTGAGCATGTTTGACCCATCCAACAGCCAATCAGTAGAAATACTGTTAGGAACATTCCAAGGAAGTGATGCATCTGGGAAGGACTGTTAGAACCTGAAAATGTCAGCTCACTAATGTCAACAGCAGGGGTATGAAATCAAATGATTTTTAAAATGGGAGAGAATATGTAGAATAACTAGGATGATAATACAAATGCAAGAATTTTAAAAATAATAATTTTCCACTGAACTTTCCCTTTATCAGTAGTGTTCTGAGGCTTTATTGTCCTTTAAAAACCCCATGCCTTAATATTGTATGAATGAAACCTCATAGCTGCATATTGGAAAACTATATAACATCATAATCGGAATTCAGATGTTTATTTTTTGTTTTGATATGATGAAAACACTAGATCAGTGCCATAAACCCATGTGATATAATGTTTGTATTCTCAAATATTAAAGATTTAATACAGAAATGTGCTCCAATAAGTAAACGATTCATCACTCGAATGATACATACGTATCCGACAGCAGTTTATTAAAAAGTAATGTATACATATCAGTATTTCTAATAATCTTTCAGCAGATCAGATTAGTACTATAACTAGTATGTCATGATGTGATGATAGATGTTTATCAGTGTTTTTAGATGTGATTCGTAATGGTATTAGAGTTTTCTCATAACCAAGAGACACTGGCGGTCTGGAAGGCTTCCAAGCTAGTCCCCAAGGTAAATTCGGTAAGCAACATGATCATGGAAATATCTGTTTCAATAAGCTTTGCCATAAACAAGTATAATTGTTTTCCAGCAATTGCAATAAGATGTACCTCTTACACTGTGATTACATGGCATTTTCAGTAAGTTTCAAATGTATCACAAGCCCAACCTTAGAGAATAAGGGACTGATCAGTTCTCAGGGATGAAACATGTTGATCTGCTGTGTCTGCATAGATGGAATAAAGGGGAAAAACTCATTGAGCAACGTGTTGGACTGGGGTATTGGGGTCCACAAGGAATCATTTAATGGCTTTGTCTCAACTATTTTATAATTAATACAAGTAGCCCTTACTGTGAGATGTGTGTGTGTTGCTGCATGTCTTCAATTCAGTACTTGTTTTATTCAGGCTCAGTATACCCGCTATGGCTAATCTGAAAATTCGACTAATCTGTAAAGCATGCTCAGTGATCAATCGAGGCAGCACTGGCTGAGGGAATTACCCACCATGCAATTCACACATACCAACTACCAAAACTGCTCACAGCAGAAGAGTTTTGATAATAAGGCACTTGATTGACAGCTGAAATGTAAAATGCTTCAGAAATAGGGGGAATAGAAACAAAAAAATGGCACAGTGATCGTTGTGAACAATTAATCTCCTGTAATGAGCAAATCTTCCTTTCAAAAATTGTATATAGGTAAATTCCTATATACTCTGAGCGTCCAGCAGCCAATCAGTATAAATTACTGGTAGAAAATTATAAGGAAGGAATAGGAATAAGTCCTATAGTGTTTTTTGTTAATTAATCGGGTGACAACCCTGGAATTCAGAGTTTTTGAATTATGGGTTATAAATGAATGGAAAGAAACATCATTTTCCAGAAGATTACAGGGCATGTCCACCCCTCTTTTAAAAATTCAGTATGTAGTAGGACACCCCCAATAAGCTTTGTTAGTTTACTTGTGTAAAGTGTGTAACAAAGATGCTCCCAGGCTGTGTAAAGCTGCTTACAAATCCACAATCCAGCACCAGATGATCTGGCGGATCCGCAGGTGTACCCCTGCCGACAGGCTCTATTATATCCAACTCACTTGCCACGCCCACCCGCACATGCCGCAAAAAAAAAAAACTTGCCCGTCAGGTTGGGCCTCGCTGGTTCAAGCCAATCAAACCAAATCCTGTTGTCTGGTGCCATGATTTTTTTTAGACGATTGTGCATTCAGACAGATACTCTTATTATTTCTGTGTGAACAAATTACTGTATAATCCACCCCTTCATGGGATTCCAATGGAGTCCATCATAAATAATAACCTTCTAATTGGCACGCTACTACGTAGTTTCGGAGAGGATTCCCCTCTCCTCTACACCTGGTTCACTCCTCCCTCCTTAGGCTCACCATCTTGCATTGCCTCCCACTCTATTCCATATCTGCTGCACCAAAGGAGAGGAGGAGCCATGGCAGTTACAGTGGTGCGGCAGACGTGGAATGGAGTGGGAGGCAATGCAAAGATGGTGAGCCTAAAGGGGGGTGAAAACAGGGAGGGGGGGTAGGAGTAAGTAAGCTAGGAGGACTGTTGTCATTGATCAGAGGGTTGGACAGGGGCCAGGGATGTATTGAGGGTGGATAATAATAGATAATGCACCCCCTACAAAAAAAGTCTTTGGATATTAGAAGTCACCTTGGAGTTCTGTGCCCTTATAAAAGCACTTGGCCTGCAGCCTTGTGCTTTTATATTGTCACGGACTCTCTGTAATTTCTAATACCTTATAATTTATAGTAGGGGGGCATTATCTATTATATAACAGATCAGAATATTAAGAATGGGATAAAACCTGGAATTCCAGTATTTGAAAATGGCAGGGTATCAGTGCGTCATTCAGAGTGTGGGTTCCTGGCATGTCCTCTAGACATCCAACCTCTGTCATTTTTTTTCTTTTCTCTGAAAGTTTTCCTTTTCAAAGCTTTTGGAATTGACAGTACAGCAGATAAGTTAAACCCCGAAATATCATAGTACAATTTAATACAAACTTATATACTAACCGAAGGCTGTCTATATGCACAGACGTCGGCCGCATTTGCATGAGCGCCACGCCATTCAGGGATTGGAGGAGGTCCGGTGTGTTTGTGTGTGTTGGGGGTGAGGGGTGCCTACGCACGAGGTTTGCTAGTTTAGTATAATGTGGAAACAAAAGTTTTCCTATTTCTTTTGGGACCCCAAACCTAAAAAGCACATTCATCCCTTAATTCATTCATTAAATGATATTGATCCATGCAATGTAGAATTTTAAAACATGAATAAAATCAAAAGTAATGAATTAAAGCGATGCTACATTTCACGGGGGAATGTAAATCCTCTTACTGTATGTTCTTTTTATGGAGAAAGTCATTAAAATTCTTTAAATGGAAGATAGAAATAAATCAGTTTTAGCTCTCTGTGATTTTCAACCCAACTCTCCTCCAGGGCCACGTTTATGGAACTGTAACTATAATGTTTTATTTATAAGGCAAAAATGTACATCACGAGGATCAGAGGAACAAAATTATTAGAATATACTGACGCAGATAGAGAGAATCTCTGGTAAAACAGGAAAATCTAGAGATTTAAAGGGACACTATACTAAAAAAAAAAGACTTTGCCTCATCTTAATCTATACTTGTGTTCTTTTTTTTACCATCTCTGACATATCGTGTTATCACAAATTAAACATTGGATTATATTGTATTGGCCCATACACATTCTTAAAGAATAGTGTTAACTGAAAAAATATGATTTTCAACTCTTAAATAATACTTGCCGCCTTCATTTGCAGCACACTCCTTCAATCACAACTCACGCATTCCTGTGGCTGCATATCAGACGTACTTTTTGTGTCCTCTAGGCGTCCCCTTCAGAACTAACTAGCTCTTTGTGATGGCAACTCGCTGCTCATTAATCCCCATTAGACAAGACAGCATTGGGAGATGGAATTTCCCATTCATATATTCTTAACAACAACGCCAACTGTCCATATTTCCACTACAAGAAAGACTATTGCTGGATTTAATGGGCCTCCCTGCACATGGCTTTGCCTAATGAATTGATTTGGGTGTCTTTCAATGCATGTATAGCTCATGGGTCTGTAGGCAGATCAGTCTCATGTTGTTGTTAACTGTTGCTTATATTTAACGTCTATGGTCCTGCTACAAGAGCTTTGTTTCTTAACCTAATGTTTATTTTTCCAGGCCACTGATCACTAAGCAGAAAGCCTCCATTGTTTGGCACAATCTCTAGCAGTCGCTGATAATGCTTGCCGTGTGTGTGGTTTTGCCAGAAGAATGTAGTTTGCTACCAAAATCACTGTGTTTCCATATCAGAACCAGGGTTCAATATGCGGCAGTCTGCCAAGTCCTGTAGTGATTTCCTACATGTATTGACCATTACCTTATCACTGGAGAGCCTAGTTTCTATTAAGTATCGATTTATGGTAACTATCCACGCGGAAATATGAAATACAAGAGAGCAATTATAGGCGATGTGCTAATGTATGACGGGATGCAATTCTATTAACTGATGTAATATTGTTACATATGGATATTGTATAAAGGAACTGAACAGAGTCGTCTGTCTATTGTCATCAACACGTCCCTGCGCAATCAGTAAGGCTTTAAAATTAAAGACCGTGGAGAGTTAGGTTTGCGTATTTTGTTATTTTCCAGAACATAGGTTAAAAGATATCGCATTTAGTAAATTCTACCACCCTAGAGATCAACAAGTACCGATACAGCGTGTCCTGCTTCTGTGCTTGATCATTGATGGATGAACTTTATTGAATGGTGGCGACCTAAATCCCTCCTATAGCATCTCAGCTAAATCCATTCTCTTGTATTAAAGACAACAGTGATCCCTGTTAAAAGGGTTTACCAGCAGGCATATAAATGAAATCTCCCATAAATTATTAAAAATATTTTTAGACAAAAATAAACTCAATGCTCTGCCCCTATAATATGTTCAGTTTATTGATTTACATCAATGTTATGTGATTGTACTGTTACGTAATTAGAAAAACAAAACGAATTATGACACAAATTACAGAGCATATTTTTCGTGCTTTCAGTCACCCTGTTTCAATTTTAATCAACCAGGTGCACTATTGAAGAACATGGTTTCCTTCTTGTTAGGATGGTAAATTTCACTTTTGGTACCCTCTCTCAATTCCTCTAACCACAGTTAAGTGAAATAGTACATTAACCACCAGAAAGATCTCTTTGTGTTGAACTACACTGAGCATGCCTGAACCAGTGGTAGAGGAGTCATCACTGAGAGTGGCTTGAGTACTTAACCATGTATGCGGCCTGTTCAGAATTTAAGACAACTAAGCCACAGAACAACACCAATGAAACTAGAATGCGGCATAATGATCTAACACCAGTATCCTGTGTGTTGCCTCTCTATGGCGCGTGCGAAATTTGACCCTACATAACATATGGTTTGTGCTTTCACTTCACAGCATTCTAGTAGCACACAGTTTGTGGTCAACGACCCTTATTGTTTCTCAAAAATGCCTCACTGGTCCTTAGCTATGGTTGAAACTTGTTCCTTTGGCGCACAGACACCCATTTAGGAGGTGTGTGCTGATACTGGCAAAATCCAACACATATAGCGGTGTCATCCAGTCTGAGACAGAGCTTAAGTTTATTTACTAATCACCAATTAATTACCTTGAAGGTGGACGGATTTTATAGCTGCTTTATGGTGTTTTTAGTAGGGGGGTTATTTTCAGATTCTTGGAGGTACTACAAATGGAGTAACAAAATTGTGGTTTAAGTTCTCCTGTTAAAGGCGAAGATGGACTTTATTAATTTAATGTTGGTTCTGGGTTTATAAACAGTAAATGTGTTTAGCTTAAACTTCTAGCAGATGTTAAGATGCCATGGGATACTGATCGGGTGATTTCATCACAGTCATTTTCCCTTCTAACTAACTAGGTAGAAAGGCAGAGGCAAGCAACAGTTATTGCTATTAATTTCCTTTTTAATACCAGGGCCACCACATCTTACCTGAGGCATAGTGTAGACATTTGTCTCCAGTTGCACACCTGCACTAGAAGAAGATTGGCTGGCAGACAGTGCTGGGGTGTGGACTATTTTGTGTCTCCTTTTTTTTCTTGATCGTCACGAAAAAACATTTTTTTTTTTCTGTACGTTGGATCACTGTTCGAAGCTTATTTTAGTCTGGTTCAGGTTAGCCTTACGTTAGTTTGTTCGGCTATTTAGAGACTAGTTACGCCCTGCCTGAAAGACGTCTATACCTTGACGTGGTTCAACAGGCGAATACAAATCTTTTTGCTAAAATCTTTTATAAACAGAAAGCTGGCATTTCTAAGTTATTGTACAGTTTGAAGCCACACAATGTAATGAACACAGATGCTATAAAATACATTATTTTGAATTTGAGAGGTCAGCCAAAACCTGAAGTAGGACAAATATGGTTAGCGGGATCAAACTGGCGTTTGTGGAAAGGATGTTAAATCTATTGCTAAGGACTTTACATATTGAATATTGGCTTGAGGTCTTAGGAACTAGTATTATTATACCTATGGTATAGGAAGTTCAAATCGTATCCATTTAACTATACCACTCCGAACATCAGCTAACACTCCACTTAACATGTAGCGGACAATAATATCACAAGGGCGGGCATTCAAAAGTTTGTGCTCTAGTCGAGCAAACCAACCCTAGACATTCGAGTGCCCCGCTTTTTACAAATAAAAAAGATCCTACTTGCTGGTAAGCATAGTAAAATGAGCTGTGAGAAGTGAGAGAACTTTGATTCAGTGCCCATTGGTGCCATTTTCAGGTGGGCACCAACTCTCCAATGCAACACAGTCCTTGCTGACCATAGAAATGGTATTGTATAATTTGTTGGTTTGATACCCTTTGTTTCCTATGAACATTTGAACAGAACACGGAATTTTGCCACATGACAGTACATCATTTTACTGTGACCCGCGTTCTTTCATAAATTTTCCTGGTCTTTTTGTCTTTTCCACAAACAGCAATGGCTTTACTTATGCGAGTCCAGAGCCACTCATTAATCCTTTTACCTCTTTCCTGCATTAATCTTCTCTCTCACCTTCCCCATCATTCCTGCAAGTAAGACTTTTTGGGTTGGTGCTCTTCCTAAAATTGAAAGGGCGAATGATTTATCTAAACATTGAAAGTCTTAAGATTCATGTTCAATAAATAAATTTAAAACCACGTACAATTTGAAAAAAGCATTTTAATTAGATGTTTAAGGGGGGGCCTCAAACTCAGGAATTAATACACAATTAATCCAGTAATAACAAATTAAACAAATAAAAATACTTATAGAAGTAAATGAAAACTCCCTAGCAATGCTCTGAATACAATGTTATTCCTCTCCGTACTCTCCAAATTTTTAAACAAGTTCAGGAATGATGTCTCTAGCTGCTGTGAAAATCCCCAAGTGGTAAGCATTCACATATTCTGTCTGTCGTCTCAATCGATTCAACTGGACTTGAGTTTAGTTCTTGAAGATGTTTCGCTAGTCATCCGACTGATCTTCAATTCAGAATGACTTGGTACACGATCTGGGCAATTATGTAACCCTGGAACATCCCAATTAGCATATCACAAGCCAGTGTTAGGCGGGATTGGTAGTATTGCAAGAGGTGTTATCCCCCCTTAACACCTGGCTTTGATATGCTAATTGGGATTTTCCATGGGTACAATAATTGCCACAGATTCTTGTACAAATCATTCTGGAATTGAGATCCAGTCGGATGACTAGCGAAACGTCTTCAAGAACTCATTTCAAGTCATGTTGATCTAATTGAATACAACGAGATATACCATTACCTGAATAAACGAGAACCTTCATCAAGCGTAAGCATTAAAGTTTCACTTACTGCTATTTCCATTATCTCTCTGACTGCTATGCATTATGACCCCTCTAGTAGCCCACCCCATTTGCAAGCTAGTAACAGACTGCTGCACTGCCACCTATCTCCACTTTTGTTTTGAAAATTTTCATTGTACTTTAACCTTGTGGGCTATGCCCGTAGGGCCAGGCCGGATTTTTGCATCTAGGAACGTGTGTCCATGGCCTCGTGGATGGATAGAATGTTTGGATTTAGAAATCTTCCTTAACAGAAGGAAGTAGCAGCACCCCCTTATACTGGCTGTAAGTTTAGATAGCTGGCAGCTAGAGGATATAAATGTGGGTTTGAATAGACCCATTTCAAATCAACATCTGAGGGTTTCGAAGTCCCATGAACTTTCGAACTCCAGAATGATTCAAGGAACCCAGAATTTTCTGAATTTGTCAATTTTTTAAATCGAAAATCGAGTAGAAACAATTTATCGAAACGAAAGTAGACAATTCGAAAATCGAAAGTAGACAATATCTAAAATCGAAAGTAACAAGTTATCGAAAATAGAAGTAATACAATTATCGAAATCAAAAGAGAGACAATTATCGAAAATGAAAGGAAAGTAGACATTATCAAAAAAAATCGAAAGTAGAACAATTATCGAAAACATGAAAAGTAGATTGATTTTTTCGTAAATCGAAAGTAGATGATTTTTGAAAATCGAAACTCGAACTTTGAAAATGGTCGAAAACTAACGAAACTCAACACTGTTTTGAAAACATCTCTAATTGCAGCTATCGATCACCCTCATGTCCAGTGCCTCTCCCCTGCTGCCTATAAATCGCAGGGCCAGACAGAATACTACATTCCAATGCAATCAAAAAGCGGAAAGTATAGCACTGCCAACAAGTGATCTGTTCGAGCCCGGGATTCTTCGCTTTAAATATAAAACTTTATCAAATAATGCTTGAATCCAGTTAACTACTGGCCATATCTTATAACATTTAACATTCTAAAGTTCCAATAGCAATGTAAAAATCAATAGTTCTCTGTTATCATTGACTCAAAACCAAAAGGAACGTTAACAATAATAATGGCCTAACTCAAACTTGTTTATTCTCCACAGTAGAGTCAAGAGTACAGGTTCCTTTCTCTGATGTAATGATCTAATTGTAATAATGTTTGTTGCTACACTTCTCTCCATTAAGTTTGGCTGCCATAAGACATAGATACATTTGACAGTCGCTCTAAAATCTATCTACCTGTCTAAAGTCATAACTTAAGGATAACTAAACCTAGCAAAAAAAATAATGAAATTTGCCCATTCTGTATAGGTTCTTTCCACACTGACTCACACTTTTCTGTTTGAATCTGTCCACCATTTTTTTTAGATTATCCAACTGAAGGGCATCTTATATATTTTCAGCTGTCACTCAAGTGCCGCCATTAGTAAAAAAAAAGTTTATCAGTAGCTGAATGGACAGTTGGTTATGTGGGGAATTGCATGGTGGGGAATCCCACTTCACGCAGCCTCAAGTCTTTACTGAGCATGCTTGCCCTTACAGATCGTCAGATTATTTAGGGAGGGTGTACTGAGCCTAATGCAAACAAGACTGGCTTTAAGTAATCAGCACACACACCCCTCAAGTAAGTGCTGCTAGGTGTATTTATTATAGAGTATATGAGCAGTGTTTCTTATCGGTCGGCACATGTGGAAAGACAAAATTGAATGCGTAGCAAACTGAAACCCATTGTTTCCCTATGGATAACTGCTAATTGGAATATATAATACGTAACTTTTTCCTTGAAACCTTGGGACCATAAATTATTTCTAAATAGAAAATATATGAACCACACACACCACAGGGGTCACTGCCAGCTTATATTAAGGGGCCTTGTGAGGTTACAGGGATTAATTGAATTGAACTTGTGTTCGTGACAGAAGCAAAGGCACGTTGATATGGAGAATTTATAAGCGACTTTACAAAGCACGGGGGTCAGCTGCCATAACACAAGTTTATTAACTTGGCTGCTCTTGCTGGGAAGGTAAATTTACATCTCGTACAAACTTGTAGGGCACATCACTGTACTGTCACACAGAGGGTAATATCAACATTAATATAACATATAAAAATGGCATGTTTCTAGGCAGGTAATGTGAAGCTGAATATTAAATGAGCCGCATAATTCTATAATTCCCTTTCAGATCACATTACTCATGTCTGTAATGTCGGCCATACACCCAAGACGAAAATGTGCAATCTTATATCATACATCGTTGTGTTCCAAAATTTCACGTCCGTCTAATCAACATTATAAACCACTCGATTCCGAAAGTGTTACTTATGCGGGATATCAATAGAATTGACCCATGTGATAATTCCCCACTATGGCACTTTTTACCTTTCTGAACTTACCCCTTATATATCTTTGTTCCCACCCCCTCACTAGATTGTACAGCTGTGTAGGGTAAAGGCCCTTTCCTATGTCAACAAGTGTTCAACATGTGTAGTAGGTTTTTGGAGGGTAACCTTATGTTAACTAATTTAAATTTCTATTTTTTAGTTATGTGGGGGCTGCCCTTTAAAATACTTCATTAATATACAGTTATAGGCCGGATGAAAGAGATGATTTAATCTCAGAGGAGGACTTGGGATGCCTTTTGGCCTGGGGGGCAAATACAATATAACGCCTTTCACGTAGATCACCCCACTTTTTGACATGTGTGGCTAAGGTGCACACACATTTAAGTTACACAACCCCATTTTTAAGACCATGATTCCTATTGCTACATTGTTGCCTGCAACATTTCAGTGCACTGATGTTGGTTCAAAGATTGGACATAGGCTTATATATTTTATAGTCCTAACAATCATTTCCCCTCCCCCCTTACAAGTAACCCCAGTATGAGGAACCTAAATCATTACGCCTCACCCCTTTGGTACCCTTCTTAAGTCAATTTATACTCAAGTTTCCCATTATGTTCCCTAAGGAATGGAGGGCTGACTAATACCAGCTAATGGAACTGGATGGCTGGTGCAAACCTGAACTATAAACGGAGGGCTGACTTACACTGGCTAATAACTAGAGGAGTGGCTGTACAGAAACTGCTAATGAGGGCTGACTTATACTGGCTATGTTCAGATGGGGGCTGACCACGACTGGGCTACTGAAATCGAGGGCTGAGCAATCTAAGCTAATGAGCTGAAAGGTGGTGATAGCACTGCTAAATAAACTGGGAACTGACTACACTGGCTACTGAACTGGAGGCGACTAACACTTGCTACTGATCGAGGGCTGACTAACACTGATAATACTGTGGGGCTGACTGGTAAACGATCTGAAGAGGATAAGACGTTTCCCTGGTTCTTCCAATGTTGAACCTATAGGTGTGCCTGAGCCTATCAGCAGTTTACCTTACTACAGCTTCCTGGGGACAGCCCAAATTTTTCATTGGAGACACAGTCCGGGGCCAGTCCTCCCCTGATTTCTCTCGCAATGCTTTTGATTTCAGTGCTGAGAGATCTAGTTTTCTTTACCCAGGAATAATAGGATTCATTTAGATCCTTTATCTTTAGCTTTAGTCTTCCATTAATATGTAAAGATCTGATTCAGAAAAAGATATTACTACTATAAAAATAGTAATTTATTTATAAATATTATACCATTTATCATACTATTATCATTATTAGTAACCCTTGTACGAAGACCCACGCATACCCTGTAAATTATAGCCCTTAAAAACAGTCCATATCATGTTATCAGTCACAGTGATTATAAATGCCACCCTCTGTTGTAGTACAGTGGTGCTAAAATCACTGTATTAGAGAATATGGCTTGGCCCTTGCACTTTTATAAGGTCAAGGAAATCCTTAATACTCCCCCTGTTTTATAAATATTCTTATTTTTATAACAGGGGGAGTTTATTTACTATCTACATCTACCCCTGCTATGGATCCCAATGGGATTACCGATAAACATAGGCATTCTATCATCTCGCTACTATGTAGTAGTGCCCTGATTAAACCAGGAAGTACTGACTGTACATGGCAGCCCAATACCTAGTTTCCGAGCGCAAGCACTAGCCATGTGACTCTCCTCCCAGCCGGCCCTGAAGATGACAGGATTATTTGCCCCGAGTGTAGGTATGTTGTTGACCAGTTGGGTTAAGTGTAAACTGAATAACAGCACCATTACTGTACAGAAAATATTGGCCAAGCAGAGGTATTATGAGTTAATTTGCTTGTCTGTGTTTTGGGGGTGGGGTACATTATAAAATACAGATACTTCTGTTATAGATCCATCATAGAGATTTTAAAGTTAATTTAGTGTCCTCTCTTATTATTCATAAAATTTTGACTTTCATTTAATTACTTAAATCCTATCAAAATTCAATAGATACTGTGTCCTCATAAAAATAAACCTTTTGTCCCTGAACCAGGAAGTGAGGAAGATTCCCAGGATGACATCCTAGGACAGGATTCCCAGACAGTGACATATACACCAACCAGAAATAAGGTACGCTTCTTAACTTGGGGTTTACATCCGATTCCGCCTTCTTAACTTTGGGGTTTTACACAGATTACACGCTTCTTAATTTGGGGTAGACCAGATTACGCTTCTTTAGTTGGGGGTTTTCATAGATTCAACCTTCTATACACATCGGGAGTTTACACAGATTACCTCTTACTTAACTTGGAGGTTTAAACAGAGTAACTACTTTCATTGGGGGTTTACACAAGTAGCGCTTCTTTACTTGGGGGTTTTACACAGATACGCTTCTTTACTTGGGGTTTACACATTTAATACGCTTCTTTACTTGGGGGTTTACACACGATTACCTTCTTTACTTGGAGTTTACACATATACGCTTCTTTACTTGGGGGTTTATCCAGATTACCTTCTTTACTTGGGGGTTTACACATATTACGCTTCTTACTTCGTGGTTTTACACAGATTACGCTTCTTTACTTGGGGTTTAACAGCTACGCTTCTTTAATTTGGGGGTTTACATCACGATACGCTTCTTTACTTGGGGTTTACACATATTATGTTTACACAGATTACATTCTTTACTTGGGGTTTAGCACACAGATATTCTTCTTTAATTGGAGGTTTACAACAGATTACGCTTATTTTTTTGGGGGGTTTACAACAGATTATGAATCGTTTACTAGAGGTTAATACAGATTATGATTCTTTACTTGGGTTTACATAGATACACTTCTTTATTTGGGGGTTTAATACAGATGTACGCTTCTTGTCCTTGTGGGTGCTCACACAATTACAATTCTTTGCTTGGGGGTACAGTTCACACAGATTACAATTCTTTACTTGGGTTTACCAAATGACACCTCTTTTTTGGTGGTTTACACACATATGTTTTTCAATTACTTTGGGGGGTTTAACAGATTACGATTCTTTTTTTGGGGGTTTACACCATTATAATTCATTACTTGGGGATTTTACCACAGATTTACAATTTTTTATTGGGGGTTTACACAGATTACAATTATTTATTTGGGGGTTTACACAAATTAACGATTAATTTATTTGGGGTTTACACACAGAATAGATTCTTTATTTTGGGGGTTTACCCAGATTGTATTCATTACTTGGGGATATACACAGAGTTAAATTCATTACTACTTGGGGGTTTACCACAGATTACGCTTCTTTATCTTGGGGGTTTACACAGATTATGCTTCTTTACATGGTGTCTTACCACATGTACACGCTTCTGGTTAATTGGAAGTTTAAAACAGTGTAACCTACTTTAATGGGGGTTTACACAGAGTACGCTTCTTTATTTGGGGGTTTACACAGAATACGCTCTTTAACTTGGGGGGGTACATAGAATAAGCCACTTGACACTATGGGGGGTTTCACAGCAGATTATGATTATTTACACTTGGGAGTTTACACACAGATTAAGCTTCTTTCCTTGGGGTTTTACACAGATTATGCTTCTTTAATGGGGTTTACGACAGATTACATCACTCTTTAACTTGGGGTTTACACAGATTACGCTTATTTACTGGGGTTTACACAGAGTTACTGCCTTTTTTTTTTTTTTTTTTTTTATTTCTTGGGTAACCCAGATTATGAATCTTTACATTGGGTTTATACAGATTACCTTTTTTTTTTTTTTTTAATTGGGGATTTACACAGCATTAATGATTCTGTTACTTGGTTTTACACAGATACCCTTCTTTATTTGGGGTTTTACCACAGATAGCTTCTATTACTGGGGTTTCACAGGTTACGCTTCTTTAATTGGGGTTTACAACACAGATTACTCTTCTTTACTTGGGAGTTTTACACGATTACGATTCTTTATTTGTCGGGGTTCTCACAGATTATAATTCATTACTATGGGGGTTTAAACATATTATAATTCATTACTTTTGGGAGTTTAACACAGATTATAATTTAATTCCTGGGGGGTTTACACAGATTATCATTCATTCTTGGTGGTTTTAAAACTAAAACAGATTTAATTCATTACTTGGGGGTTTACACAGATTATACTTCATTACTTTGGGGGGTTTACAAGCATTAATAATTCATTACTTGGCGGGTTTACAAATATAATTCATTATTCATTATAATTCATTTCTTTGGGGGTTTTAAACGAGATCAATTCTTTACTTGCACAGACTAATTATAAAAATGATTGTTTTTTTTATTTACTAATAATATTTTATGGACAAAAGCCCTTGAATGGTACACATGGGTCCGTATTTCACATTGCCCAGCCTTATATTTGGTCATTTGGTCTGACTTATTTTTGAGTAATTTTTAAACATAATTCAGTGAAATAGCACACCCTTTATCACTTGCGGACGTCCACAAAAAAATCCACTATTTTGGGTTGAATCTCCCGATGTCGTTGTTGTTCATTTCGAAAACGTTGTGATTTTGATGTTTGGTCACGTATTAAAATATTTATTTCTTTTGGAGTGCTGGCCCCTCAGTTTTTTTGTTTTCTTTTGAATGCTATATCCATGGAGGGTAGGATACCAAGGATTGAGCTCCCACAATTTTGGACAAGATGCTGGTGACTGTTTATTTATTCATCAGCCACCCCTCTTACAGTCTGGCACTGTTTCCCAGACTGGCCAATGGGAAGATGTGCTCCTTACAGAGGCGCATCATCCCCCATAGGCCAAATCTGGAACTGTCACGGAGGTGGAGAAACTAGCACTATACAAGATAACTAGGGGTGAAGGATCTATCCAGTTTATTTAAGACCTCGACTCTGGTAGTGGTCGGTGAGGGGGGTTTTACAGGTGAGGGGGGGGGTTTACATAAAGTATAGTTTTCCTTTAACACCTATAAATTGCTGCTGAAGCCCCTATGTGGTTAGGCCAAACAATAAGTAATGTGGAGCATGTTGTGTTATTTTTATCTTGCCAGCTCAGTTTTCTCTCAGTCAAAAATATGTAGAATTTGATTCAAACGGTAATTTGTGGCATTTCAATTAATTTCTGACATATCACAAATAATGGAAATGTCTTAGCTAAATTTCTATCTCTGCAGCTTGTCTACTGATGTTTATTAATCATCTCACTAGGTCGCTGGAGGAGCAGCTGGCAGAGGAAACCACAGAAGGTCAGCTGTGTTCTGCCATCCAGTATCTGCTAAACAGATGCCCTCCATTTACTGGCCCCACATGCAGCTCTCAGGTAAACCCAAACTTTGCCACTCACACAGAGAAACAGATGGTATAATAAGCAGCATCACAACAATATCTATAGTGAACCCAAGGGGAAGGTACCATTGCTGATTTAAATTAACATTGGGGAATGGGACCTGTGGATATACTCTGCGATTGATTAGCCGAGCGCTGTTTGTCAGGTTCTTGAAAAATGAACTGAAAAATGGAACCTCGGCTTGATACTCGGGGTATAGCTGGGACTGTAGTCCTTAGATTCCGGAACGCGAGGCGCGGAGTCAGGTTAAGAAGACCCGGCAAGTTCCGTAGTACTTTGCGCTTGGATGTCTGTCGTCGCGATGCGTCATCGCCAACGGACCGCAAGCCCTACTGGGAACTGCCGTGTTACCATCCTTGACTTGCGGTGGCCTCGTCTGTAAGTGCTCTGCGAAGGTCGTCCGGGAAGGCTCTGGAAGTGGGCCGTAAGGCTCTGCAACACCAAACTAAAGTACATTTCCCATGTCTTTCCAGTACTCGCTCACAGTGCTGTACCCATGTCAATCCCATGCGCACCACAGTAATCCCCATGGCTACGCAGTAATCCCCAAAGGCTACCAGTAATCCCCATGGCTACCATATCCCCAGGCTACCACGTAATCCCCATGTGCTGACAGAACTTATCCCCATGGCTCCAGTAATCCCATGGGCTACCATTTGCTCCATGGCTTACGGACCAGGTACAATTGCCCGCATGGCTACACCGGGTTAATCCTCCATGGGCTACCAATAATTAGCCCATGGCGTACGCTATTTTCCCCATAAGGCTACCAATAATGTTTCCCCACTGGCCCAGTAATCCCCATGGCTCCTGTATCCCAATGGTACCAGTATGATCATGAAAATGGCCGAGGTGGCTACAGAGGCAGTATTGGTAATTTCACTAACCCCGGCTTATACCAGTGCAATGTGGTTTTTCTAATTTTTTGAGGTAACAATAGTGTACTTTCGGGTCTTATACCGACTTGCGGGTCGGCTTATACTCGAGTATATACGGATTAATGAGATTATAGATATGGGGTAGACAAACGTGTTACCTGGGGACCACAGTTCTAATCTCTGGATCTGTAAGATTCTGTCGGTCATTTTTCAAAGATCAGGCTACCACGTCTCCCTATACAACCAGCATATCCACAGTATAGGGAGAACATTCGGGACTGTGGGTAACCACTATACTGTAGTACAGGGGGGCCGTCCGTGGTGATGGAAATTCTTTAACAATTAAAGCCATCCCAACATTGAATGTTCGTCGGCCCAGGTAACGACTTTGTTGGTGCGGTACACACGTTGCCCGAAAAATGGGCAGAATCGTCCCTTCCTTGCTCACTGTTGTACCCAGCTTTAGATCCTAACCAATACCTGCTGAATGATAAAGATACTCTGCTGTTGCACTATAACTCTCACTCCGGCATTTTCAGACAATCCAGCTATGGCTATTTTATGTAATCCCTTAAAGGGTAACTGTGTCCCTCATACACATGTTTCTCCCATACCTTTCAAGAAAGCCTAGATTTTGTCTCTAGCTTCTCTGGATCTTACGTTATAGGTTTTGTAAAGTTACACTTGTTTGTCGTCCTGACTGACTAAGTCGTGTGGACAGTCACATGATGCACTTTGTAAGAGCCCCACCCCTAAAAATCGATCGTTACTGAAGTTGTTTACACACCTGCAAACCATTCTCCTGTCCATTCATTACCTATGGGTGACTTAGGGGGACAATTCACCAGTGAAATAGCCTCGGTAGCCATGGCCAACACATCGCCACAACTGACTGCGTGGATCATGTGAATTAGCTACAACATCTGATCATCCTTTCGCCTTATTTGGACAAAGGATGACTGACATTGCTTATCAATGTCCTAAAATACCGTCTTGCTGTGTTCGGGTTGACCGACCAAAAATCAGAAATATTGGTTGTTCGGCCTGAAATATTGTTGTGTACCTAGCCTTATTGAACAGCCCAAAGTGGGGAGACGATTTCCATTATAAACAGACAGAGAATGGGTATGCATCCCCAGGCTGAAGGAATCCATTTTGTATTTTGGCAGTCTTCAGACGAACTGTAGAAAAACGATATATTATAGGAAAGTAATCACCTGTTTAAAAAATTAAGAAATAAAATAAGTCAATTAGAGTTTATGGCCCACCATACCCTTGCGCTCTTATGGTAGTAAAACTTCCATTTGAAGTTTAGAATAGCTAATGTCTTTTGTAGCTGTATGTGACTATATAATCTATACATACATCTGTTCAGTGGATATGGTGGTTTCTCTCTGCAGTTCTCTATGGGAATAGTTTTGGCACAGAAACTTCACATTGAAGGAATCTTATAGGTTTCTGCAGTTATTACAGAATGGATAAGATTTTTTAATCATCTGGGCTCACGAATGCATTTTCTTTCTTAAGGAAGCCATAGAGCTCTTCACACACGCAAATAAGATTATATTGTGACATGTAAGTCCAGGATGTAGATAATGTAATAAGGCGATAAGTTAAATCCCCCCCCCCCTTCCCTTCCGATTTGCAGATCTGCCATTGCCTCCTGTACGCCAAAGGCAGGAGGATTAATTTCTAAATCTGGGGAGGGATGTTACCTGGATTGCTTGTGTCTGCTCTGCTAGGCAGGGACTCTGCAACATAATCTGACACTTGGGTGTGCAGGTCATAAATAATCACTGGACTATAAATATATTATTGTTTTTTTGTTGCTTACTAGATCATGCTCCTTTATATTGTCTTTGCAGGATTGTCCATGAAATCCGCAATCATGATCCTGAAGAAAAACACAGATAGAGAAAAATCCCTAATCCTATCTCAGTCTTGATAACAGAATCAATGAATAGGCGATGAACGGGATTTTATTTAGATTTGCTCAAATCAGTTTTTTTTTCATTCTCAGCATCTTTCTCAATGATAGGGCTCTTTGGTCTTCTCCTAACAGCAACATTAAAGGTCACACTAATGTAAATGCTGCAAACCACCCAACCATCTCATAAAGTACCCCAGGGCAAGGATTAAACCACTTGGTATCCACCCCTGGGCCTAATCACTGGCAATCTTCTAGCCCAGGGTGCCCACACCTGCCCATGCTGGGGACCACACTAGCAGCACCCTATGCTCTCTCTCTGGGCCTCGGCGTAGCCTGCCCCTGGGCACGCCCCATTACACAACACATCAATTGCATGTCACCTGTGGTCTGGCACAAGCCACAAAAGATCACGGCTGGGCCACATGAGTTTGGCATCACTGTTCTACACCACTGGTCTAAGTCCGCCCCCACATTGAGTATAGTAAAAGTCCCTGGACACTCGACTGGACCAGCAAATCACAAGTTACTAGAAATTGCCGTGGATTAAGGGTAACCCAGGGGGTGGGTGGAGGTTTAGGGCTTTAACCTGGGGTACTTTTATTGGGAAGGGTGTGGGTATATAAAGTTTAGCGCTCTATAACAGAGATGTAAGGTAATGTGCCATGTCTACCCATAAAGCTGATTAACGCACGCCCCAACATACCCCAGAACCCGTTTTACTTCCCTTCTCCAAAGATGCCCGGGAACATACTACAAGACCCTGGTGCAAAGTGCAAGTGCTGCGATGTTTAGCTAAACGTGTGCATACACAGAGGAAAGGTTGTTTTTTAGTGTACCTAAAGGGGCCTCTTCATTAGAACTCACCCCCCACTGATCCCACTTTCATATCAATTCTTCCAGAACCCGCTTTCCTGTTCTTCTTACTGAACCGACATAAGATCGCAAAATGAACAGGCCAGACGGGACCATTGTCATGTTAGTCGCGAAGAAGGATGGGGAAAGCGTTTCCGAAAGAATTGGACTGAGATGCTGTTGGATGGGTCAGGGCTTGAGTCCCACGTTATGGGCACCATTAGTTCCTCCTCAATCCAAGACATCTCAATAATGTTTTACCCAAAGTAAAGCTGCCATACTGCTTGACATGTCTGCTGGACTCTCAATCAAATTCATTCTGCTTTATATATGAGACATTATGATCCAATTAAAGATAAATATAGGGAACAAACCCTGAATAATAACCTATTTTCCATAAGAGCACGTTACTGATGGAAGATGATGATATTTCAAATTTATTAACCTGAATTTAAAGTAGAAATTGATTAATCCTGAGTTATTAGACTAGGTGGTGTGGTGTACAATCTGATCTGCATTAACCAGTGATGCCGGCTCAATACTAATTAGGACGAATGCTGTATGATTCATCTGCTACAATAAATGATAAAATTCCACTCTTTGGTTTGTCATGATTTGATATAGAGAGTATGAATGTCTCTGATTGGTCTATAAAACCACAATCCTTTGTATTAATATTCAGTGATGTTTGTTATAACTTTTAACTAGGATGGGAATCCGGTTCGACCAGCCTGCATCCAACACGGAACCCCTTGGTTTCCGAAATCCGATATTCCATCTGCAACTGTTCGGATTTGGGACTCGACGCATTTTCGATGACAATCCTCGGAAATAGCCTTGAATGTGTTCGATAATCCTTGAAATACGTCTGGAAACTCGAAAGGCAGTTTTCCGATCGTTATTTCGAGGATTATCGAACTTTTGAGGAATTATTGAAAATAGCCTTGAACGTTCGGTAATCATCAAAAATGTGCACTGAATAGCTTTTTAAGAGGGATTGATACATTTCTAAAAAACATCATATTGAGGATTATATTTGTTAATACATATACAGTAGTTCAGGTTGATCCAGGGAACCTGATTGCAATTGTCGGAAGGAATATTCCACCCCATTTTAGCTGTTTTTTCCGCTGGATCAACTGTTAGGTAGGGTTAAAGAGGAGGGTGTAAAGGATGGACTAGATGGGTGTATGTCTTTATTCAACTGTTATTACTATGTTACTTTGTCAGGGTGTTCCAAGGGTTTTTTTGACACTGAAACAACTTTTAAATGCCGCCTACTGGCACCAGGGTCGGCACATGAAAGCAGGGCATGGCATGACTCATCGGGTAACATAGGTGTGGCTTGAGTAGGTGGGTATGGTGGGCTGACTAACACAACTGGGGGAACTGGAGGGCTGAACTCACACTGATTGGTTGGACTGGTGCTGAAATGCGGTATGTAGGGTCAGGATTTTTTTTATTTGGCCGCCTTTATATTGACCGCAGGGGCAACACCCTGAGCAAATGTTCCGCTTGCTTCATTGTAGGGGCACCCCTGTACTTTGTATAATCAGGTGCAATCGTATACCATATGATTACTATGGTATTGGTAAGTAATACTGTGGTATAGTCTAGAGCAAGGTTGTCAAACTGCGTCCCTCTAGATGTTTTCAAACTATAACTCTCAGCATTCCATGGCTATAATGCTGGAGTTGTAGTTTTCAAACACCTGGAGGACCACAAGTTTGACATCTCAGCTCTTGAGACTAGAAAATACAGTTTACGTTAGTCCCCTTGTAGGAGGATTTGTTGTTTAACAACACCCACAGTAAATGAATGTGTAAACTACAGTAGAACTTCCATAAACCATAATAACTGGGTCTGCAGTGCAGGAGTTTGCCACTATGCTAAATATTCTAAAATTCTTTGGCTATCAAGGTATGCGAAGAGTTTTGTAGTAAATAGTTTCCATTTAAGGTCACTTATAAAATAAGGAAACATTAACCTGCAAACAAAAATGAAAGCAGATGAACTGTAAGTCTCCTGTCCTTAAACTACATTTCCCCATCCACAATGACGGGGTTCTGTTGGATTGTGCTGTAAACAGGAACTGCAGCCAGATGGTGATACAAAGGGTTTGTGCAGGAGGATTAAGCCTGTGGATTTGTATCCTAGTAAAAGCTTCATGCTATTTGGCACTAAGGCTGTCTCAATGATAATTCCCAGTATTACCTTACAGCTGAGGGTAGAGACTGGCTACGAATGTCGTTTCTCTTACCGTATTTTTCTTTACACAGTTTGGATACATCAGACATTTACCCTGAGAACTGACCAATAGGGAGCTGTGTATAGTGAATGATTCGCACTGTACATTTATATTGACACACATTATCTCATGATGGGTGTAAATAAAAAAGCTGAAAATGATTTTCTATGGGACATATAGACATATGGAGGGAGGATGCATGTGGGTAAATTAGTCTGTGTGCACTTTGCCAAGAACTGTGTTTATCCCTGTGCAGCAACTGCTGTAGTAAAAGGCTTTGGGCCTCCAGCAATAAAGATCCATGCTAAAAATCTTTACAGCCCATCATTTTATCTAACTGCAGAGACCCAGTAAAAAAAACTTCTGATAGGTTGCTGCAATTAATGCACGGCAAACTTGTGCACCCAAATTTTCATATAGGTAAATATTGTTATGTGGATTTATATAGTGTGCAGCATCTTCCATGAGAGATGATTTACGGGTCCGAATCAGACCCCCTCGGTTCCGAAATCCCAATGCTACGTCCAAAACTGGGCATATTGTTCGGACTTCGGGCGCATTTTCGATGATTATCAAACGTTCAAGGCTACTTTCAATAATCAACGAATCTCGAAAATATGATTGGAAACTCAAAATAGTCTCCAATCGTATTTTCGAGGATTATCTGACGTAGGTTCAACCATTCGGTGCCCTAAGCAAGTCCTGCCCTGTTAACCCCTTCCCAACTCCCCCACACCACCTCTTGCATTAGTTTTTGGGTAGATTGGAAAACCCAGCAATTGACAGCGAGATCGAATCATCCTGTATTCGGCTACGTTTGGTTAACCTTCACACACAGATTTGGCCTCTTTACCGGCGGCTGCATTAGGAAGTAAATGGGTTAATTTGATAGTGGTTAGCATCCTTTAACGTGACTATGAACGCCAGCTAATTGCTGCCGTATTGTCAATCTAGGGTTACCCTTTATGACCTTACAATGACCCATGATCTGGAACCATTGGCACTCCAGATGTTTTGGGACTACACCTTCCAGCAGAATGCCACAAAGGCATGCTGGATGTTGTAGTTTCTAACACCTGGAGTGCTAAGATCGAACATAACTGATTTTGGAGATTAAATAGGACATTATTATTATTATTATTTGTGGACATTTCTTGTAACATGGGTTGCTGCAAAACAGTAAGTAAGAAAGTACCAATTGGTATCATTATACTTTTTCATTATACTTTAATAAAGGGCAAACTAAAGTGTTTTTTCCTTTTTACTTCCCTGACCTAAAACTTGGCATTATTTTTGTGGAAACTCAAAATATCTAAAACTTTTCAGCCTATCGGTCATCCTCACAGACGGATAAGGCTGGGTAGGTGTTTTTAAAAATTAATTTAAGATATACATAATAGCTCTTACTAAAGATAACACATTTCACAATCATCCCAACCATTCATTGTAATGCTGCTTATATTTTTTCATATCATTGTACCACTGGTATCTTTTTTTTTTTTAAGGTAACTTTTTCCGCGTTCTATTGGCTATGCCAACTGTGTTACCCTGGGAACAGGGTCAACTTTAGCAGAGGATACAACACGCACTAGCAGAAATTTGGGGATTTTCCTTTCCATCCAAAACTGAATGAATGAATCAATAAACATGCTGAGGCATAACGAAGTGTGCCCCTTTGTCCCTCTTTCTTCCCCTCTCATTATTACCAAGCTTTACAGCATTTATGTTTTAAATAATAAAACAGAAATTCTTTAATAGAGAGGTGCTTATTCTGCAAACCATAGAATTTTATCTAATCAATCGATTATCAGACTAAAGGGAAATACCTCCACCCTAACCTTTTGCATAGACTTTCAAACATGTTTTTTAGGCATTTGCATGTAACTGTATATTGTCTACTTACATCTGGTCCCTCTAGTCATTGTAGGTTATGTCATATTGTGTTTAAGGGGAAGTTCACTGGAAAAAAGTACTCTTAAAGGGTAACTGTGGTCTCAATTTCTTCCAAACTAGTAAGAATTATATAAAAAGCCTTCCATCGTACCTTCACAAAAAAAACCTAAATAACAGATAACATCTGTGAGAAGTTATTGCTGGAAAGGTTCAGCAATATTACTTCCTGCTTGAACACTTAGGTTTTCAGCTATTTGACACGCTTGTAGTCATGTGACCAGCCCCTGCCTGTATTAATGGTCTCCCCTTTTCAACTGTCAATTTTTCCCCCAGGTATCTCCTGATTTCCCCAGCATTAAGTCCTTACTGAGCTGTCTTCTTCCTGGGGCGGAGGGGCAGGGCAAAGGTCAGGTGATTGTCACAACCTGCTGGAAGCAGGAAGTTTGAACATTCACTCCAATGTATTTCTTACAGGCTCCAGCCAAGAGATGTGATTGTCAGCTCCATTTAAAAAGGAAATACTGCAGGTTTCATTTAACCCCCTAACTTGTTTTGAGACCACAGTTGCCCTTTAAACATAATGCTTCTTTTCTTGAAATATTCTAATAGTTGAACGTATAGTGATTGCTGAAGGTGGGTCAAGTGTGCTCAGATCTCTACTGTCAAGTCAAGGGCAGGACGATAATGGACCCTGCATACAGGAAGTCACTACTACAGGAAGTATTTAATTGTAGACAGGAAATCACTAGGTGGTGTAGAGTAGGGTTAGTAAAGGAGAAATACTATTTATTTCTTGAAAGCATATGGATTTAAAATTAACTTCTACCTTAAAGGGTAGGTTTACCCATTAAAATGTAAATGCCCCCCCATTCCGAAACTGCAATATAAGAAGTCTCTGAGATGTAAGTCTAACCTGAAATGCTGCCTGGTGTTATCTTTCTGCTGCCTGTATTTCCAGTTAGCAGCTGTCCCATCATGGATGTAACAGATGATCAACACATCAACATATTTCATGCAGGAGCTCAGGAATAAAACATCTACTTACTGTGTTGCAGAAGCAAAATTACTATGATGAGTCCCCCACACACCACCCTGCTTCATCTACAGTGTTTTTTGGGGGGGAGGCTGTATCTGCCATAGGAGGAAGATCAAGATGGGCCCCCCCCTGGATCCCCCATAGTTCACACACCCCTGGTACTGGGTTCTCTATCATCTGTAAAGTTTTTTTTTATTATAAGGGTTTGTGGGGAGTTTGGGAATAAATTTGGAGTATGTAATAACTTGTTTATATGTAGTACATATGTAATAACTTGTCTATTATGGGAGTGTAATAACTTGTTTTTATGTATGTTGGTAATAACTTGTTTATTATGTAGTATGTATAACTTGTCTAATATGAAAGTGAATAACTTGTTTTATTATGTAGTGTATAACTTGTTTATTATGTAGTATATAACTTGTTTTTTGGTAGTGTGTAATCTTGTACTTTTTATATGGAGTGTGTAATACTCGTTTATTATGGAGTGTACAATTAACTTGTTTAGTGTTTAGTATGTAATAGATTTAATAACCTATTATGTAGTAATGTAATACTTGTTTATTATGGAGTGTGTAATAACTTGTTTATTTTGCAGTATGTAATAAGTTTTTATTATGGAGTGTATAATAACTTGTTTAGTATGTAGTATGTAACATCTTGTTTTATTATGTAGTATGCAATAACTTGTTTATTATGGAGTGTGTAATAACTTGTTTATTATGCAGTATGTAATTGTTTATTTATGGTTGATAATAACTTGTTTAGTATGTAGTATGTAACATCTTGTTTATTATGTAGTATGCAATTACTTGTTTAGTATGGAGTGTGTAATATTTGTTTATTATGGATTGTGTAATAACTTTTTATTATGCAGTAATACGGTAACTTGTTATTATGGAGTGTGTAATAACTTGTTTATATGCATTTGTATCAATTTGTTATTATGTGTATGCATAAGCTTAAAGGGGAAGTTCAGTGCAAAATAAACTTTAAGAAAAGAGCCGTATTTCCCCCTTATAATGACCTTAATCTGCCAATTCAAGCATTTTGTCTGTATATAAATAATGCAACCGAAATACTGACTTCCTGTTTGCAGGACCCCTAGTAGAGACGTTATGGTTTCGCCCTTGAACCAGCACCTGGTTGATTCAGTTTCTCAGTAAGATCTGGCATGTTTGAGACCCATCCAACAGTCAATCAGTATAAATTACTGTTAGGAACTTTCCAAGGAAGTGGTGCATTTCTGGGAAGAAGGAGCGTTACAGAACAGGTACGAAAGGTGAAATTACTATCATTACACTAAGGGCTAGGCCACACTATTTTTTGCTTTTGCGCATGCGAATGTGCATGCGTTTTTTTCCGATCATTGAAATGGCTCGTTTTCGGTGAGATTGTGATTTGCATTCTGCATTTTTATCGCAATCGCATGGGTTTTTCTATATCTAATGAAAAAACGCATGCCCAAATGCACCAAACTGCATGCATTCTGTGTTGATTGTGTTTCCGGCACAGTGAGGCCGTGCGTGTAAAGCCAGTAACTGACAACAAACCTGGCCCAAGAGTGACAAGCAACTCACCTACCCACGTGCTTTCCTCCCATTATTTAGCTCATGGGGCGGGGTCTGAGAGTCGCTCCTCCGCGCCCCCCAGTTTATTCTCTCATTGGGCAGGGCGTAGTCCCTCCCACCCCCAGTTTTGTCGCTTGTTAAGTCCCACCCACTTACTCAAGTTTATCGTTCATTGGGTAAGTCGGAATCCCTCCCACTACCCAGTTTTTGTCGCTCATTGGGCAGGCAGAGCTCTCTACTGTGACATCATCACCACTCTGACAGTCTGCTGTGGGGAAGCATCAGCGGTGCAGTTCCTTTTCTACGTTCCCCACATAGCATACGGCGTCCCAACCTGAACTTCCCCCATCTCCCTCATGCCTGCCATGGATCTGGATTCCCTCCTGGACAAGCTGAGACCGAGAGGCAGGATGTGTGCAGAGAGCGCTGATAGAGTTAACCAGGAGGTAAAGGCGGGGTGGGGTTACATGTTATTCTACATCAAACCATTATTGGGTTTCTACAGGCCTGTCATGTTCTGAGACTACAGTTCCCAGCATCCCCTTTACACTGAGCAGACCCCCCCCAGGAGCCATTGATCCATCATTTCTACAGCTCATGGATATGTAATTGTTACATTGTATCATTGCCTGTTTCTTTGGTCTCTTCATAGGATCAATGCTGATTATTATTAAAGGAGAACTGCATTTTCCATAGAAATGACCTGCATGGATTTTATAATTGCTAACTAACAAATAGCTGTATTTTCTCTTGTAATCTGCAGAATTTTGTAGATTTCATGTTTAAAGTTCACCCGCCAGATTGCAATTGATGTGTAGGTGGAGCACCCCATAAACCGCAAGTCTGCAATACTTACCCTCCTCTGGTAGCAGGTGGCCCTACCATAGTACACACTCGTCCCAGATATTGGACAGCGCAATGTAAGCACCTTATACACGTCCAATTTAAAGGATGAGGTGTGAAGCCCAAGTGGGCAAAACACAACCCATTTCCTCTGATAGTTGCACGCTGTTTGTGTTCGCACAGCGTGGTTTGTGTGATCCGCTGGGCATGATGAACCAAATAACGCCCGAAGAAACGTATACACACAGCCATTTGTTCCACAACTGGGCATTGGGGCTTGTTCTTTAATTGGACATGTATACAGAGCTCAAATAAAGAAACAAAAGAGGAACCAGAACGCCACTCGGATAAACACGACAAGGGGAGAACCCCTATATTTATTCAGACACGAGCATCCAATGTTTGGGGGTTCGTATCCACCCTTCCTGAGAGATGGATATGTCTCCCGAAACGTTGGATTGCTTGTGTCTGAATAAACTATAGGGGTTCTCCCCTTTTGTCACCTGTTCATCTGAGTGGTTTCTGGTTCTTTTTTTGTTCTGCAGTTGACGATTGGCCCTTTGGAATGGGGTATGAACAGAGCAGCACCGGAGATAACTAGCAGTGTTGTGAGTGTGCCTTTGCATTATTGTTTTAGACTCTATTTATATGGCGCTCAAATAACTCGGGATGGGGCACTTTCTTTGTGGTTATGTGCAAAATGAGTATTCTTTTAACCCGATTTGATGAATGATTCTAGTGTCTTTTTTTTGTTGTTGTATTTTAATGTGGGTAAAAGGGGATTTTGATGCTGCTGAGTCTGGGTCCTGATGTGTGTGTGGGGGCCCCATGTACAAATTCTGCATTTGGGTCTTTACGCCTTGTACACATCTCAGATATGTGGACGTGGCCCAACCCACGATGGAGCCGCACAACATTGCTGAACAGCTGTTACGACTGATTGTAGTGTGCTGCTCGGTTAGGGTTGTTCGTGGATCTACGACTGGCCACACGCGTATGACAATCAGCCGAAGCAGCGGTTTCTTTAGTTGTGCTGGTAGGTCGGGGGATGTGCCCCATCTCGTCAAGGCGATGAGAAGATGTACTCTGCAAGGAGTGCATGTTCCTATTGGCCCCATTTCAAAACCGGAAGAGGGACCTGAGCAGAAATGGAAATTATTAGTAAAGCTGCTTAACAAAAAGCAAATCGGGTAAGGACCTAGTGGTTTAGGTATAATTGTCCTTTAATTACCTTATGACACCACACACCCTACATACACTGTAAAGTCTATACTAATGTAGCAATGCGTGCATTTGAACTAAGACACTGTAGAGCATCAGTGTTAACCACTGTGCCACCTGCAGACCAAATGTTTACCGTCTCTGTGATTTAAGGTACAGTTACTTAAAATAAACCTAGTAGTAGAGAATTGTACCGTGTTAACCACTGATAAACATGAAGACATCTTGATTAAAAAATAATACATTTTATTGGCTAACTAAAATGATTGAAATACAAGCATGCCAAACACTTAGATTTCTTCTTAGGCATGGTACAATACGGAATCTAGTGACGCACACTATTTTATACATACTAGAACAGTGATGGCAAACTGCAACCCAAAACCCCACTTTTGCATAGTGCCAACATCATTATTAACCTGAATACAGAGTTTTTGCTTAAGAAAAAAAACAACTCAAATAGACGCAGACCAATAGAGTAGATGGAATCGATTATAGATTATCTATTAACCTCTTCATACACACACAGGAGAACAAAACTACTGACATTATACAGATGTTATTGCCTGGCAATGGCTGTCATAAATAAAACCGTAAATACCCGTTCAATGATCACAGGCAGTATAAAAGAATTAGCAAAGGTTAAACAAAGAGTCAGACACACTTCAACTTTAGTGTCAATGGAGGGTCTGGTATAAATTAGATATTTATGGGTTTGGGGTGTTTTGAGGAATTTGGTCGGATTGATTCTACATGACATTTAGATTAGAAACTTACAGGGAGATTCAATAAAAGTTCTTATCGTTTAAAATGTGCTAATTCTGCCCCAACCAATCAGAAATTTGTAACATTTGAAAGCTAACATCTGATTGGTTGGGGCAAAATTAGCACCACTTTAAACGATAAGAACTTTTATTGAATAACCCCCTTAGTTTTACTTTTACATTCCCATACTAACCTCTCCTTTTGGGATTTAAAATTTCTCATGAGCACAGTGACTTTTGGGTCTTTCAGGCTGTGCCCTTGGCTGCAGAAATGTGCCCCCACAGGACATCTCGTTATTGTTGTTGATTATGAATCTATGATTGTTCATCCTTTGCCTATATCCACTGTCTCCTAGGGGTATCTAGAACATAAAATATCTCCCTGTTTGCCGGAAAGTTTGAAACCTGCAAGTACATCCACACCGGAGACACGATATTAAAGGGTGTCTCCACCCATAATATAGAATTTGGGGAATCCAGTTCTATTGAAGAACGGTAGGTAAAGAAGCTGTGCCTTACCTCCAGTTCTTCAATAGAAGAAACAGGAGCCAGGAGAGAGGTAAGAAATTTGCTTGCTCACACCCCCGGCGTAGTCTGACAGGTCCCGACGGACTCTGTCTTCTATGCGCACGAGCGATCTATGTGCATAGAAAACAACTGTCGGGACCTGTCAGACTACGCACGGGGGTGTGAGCAAGCAAATTTCTACCTTCTCTCCTGCCTCTGTTTTCTTCTATTGAAGAAAGGGAGTAAGGCACAGCTCCTTACCTCCATTATTCAATGAACTGGATTCCCAAATTCGATATTATGAGTGGATATACCCTTAATACCAGGTTCCTAACATTGGTTTGAATAAAGGGAACTTTCTCCTGCCAATCATCAAATGTAGTGTACCTGATTTTATGTTCTTTAGCGTTCTTATTTTTTAGTGACGTGTTCTTTACTGATGTAGCTGGATAACACCTGTATGCTGACTAGTTTCTTTTATCACAAGTTAAATCTGTACCATATGGAACTTCGGGTAATCTTGGAGAATTAGGTTGCTGTCTCTTGTGGGCTGGTTCCACTTACTAGCTTTGTCTTGTTTTCTTTTACTCTTGGCGCATGGAAACTTTTGGTCGTTTTTAAAGGTAACTGGAGATGGTACCTGATATTCATTTTGTTTATGATGCCAGTGCAGCTGCAGATAACATTGGTTTATCTCAATTATATGACAAGGGTAGGGTACATGATATTTATTTTTACGCGGTTTGTAAATAGACAATGGGTGCAGATAGTAGCTACAGTTAAGAGGCAGAGAAGCTACATCCCAGAGGTATGATAATATTTAATTTAAAGGGCATGTTCAGCCTTAAAAAAAAAGTTTTGCATCATAGAAAGTTCCAAAGATGCCCCTAAGGGACTTACCTGACCCAGTCCCTCGCCGCCTGGTTACAACCCACTGGAAATGGGCACTGGAAAGGGATGGAGCAGACTGCACGCGAAAAGTCCTGAAAAAATACTTTATTTCCACATAGTAAAATCAGATCATCTATAAGTTCCAAACACGGCATCAAGACACCTTGCATGCAGGGAGGCGGGGAAACATCTGACGCGTTCGAGATAATTCACTTCACCCACTGCTGCTGTTACAAGCTCGTTTTGAGCAAGAACAGCAGCTGTGAGGTGCTTCCTGATTGTGGTTGTTAGGTAATTGGAAGTCACGTTGCGCCTTGACTGACTCAGCTATACTTCCTGGTCGCAGCTGGGCGGTGGAGGAACCGGGTTAAGTTAGTCCCTTAAGGGGGGGGACATGAATACAGTTTTTTGAAGGCTAGAAATCCCCTTTAAAATGACTTATTTACTTTTTGTGTTTGGTGACATTGAAATATTTTTAATAAAACAACAAAAAAAACAGGTTTTCTGTGCCTGGAACAGTTCTCAAACTTCAGAAGGTGGGCATTTGACAATGCAAAGTTTTCTCGGGGCAAACCTGTGATTTTAATGTTGGAATAGAAGTTTTAATTATCCATATTTTATTTTTTTACATTGACTGTTGAAATGTTATCTCTGTTTGTTAGAGAACAAAAAAATACTGCTGAAAATGTTTCCACAACCAAAATTCTGAAGCCACCTCTGGCTCGTTGAAGTCACACCGTGAGAAAACCCTTTGAGAAATCCTTCCATGGAATGTAGTGTACACATTGCCTGTGTTATGGATTTGCTCGGGGCAGTTTTGTGAAAACAAATGTTGCCGGAAAGGTCTCTCCTAGAGATATGCAGTAACAATAATCTGGGTTACCTTATCAATATGGAACCTTAAAGGGCATGTCCACCCTTTTAAAAAACTTTTGCCACCATGCAGGGGATACCCTCCTACCCCCAACAGATATATTCACAACTTCAAAATCGCTTCCCTTCTCTACTTACACCTTCTCGATCCTGTGCTGATCTGGTCCGGCTCCCCTGCCCGCTGGAACTGCAAGCAGGGGGCTGGACCGGCAGCCGCGGCTGTGATTGGCGGAGAGGCAGCCAATCACAGCCGCGGCTGCCATTAATGAAAATGGCGCTGGAACGAGGAGGTGTAAGTAAAGAAGGGAAGCGATATTGAAGTTATGATATAGAGGTTTGGAGTGGAAGGGTGTCCCCTGCATGTTGGCACAAGCTTTTAAAGCTACATAACTGCCAGCCACAAGGGAATGGGAAGGAGAGGGAGAGGGGGAAAGGGCTCTACTGAGCATGCCTCATACCTTGATGAGGTTAGCCAAGCTACAGAGCACAGGATGAGGACCTGACAGCTCCTACCCAGCAGTTTCCTGCACTTTGAAGAGGCATAACAGGAGAACCACAAGGAACAGGGATGTAAGGTAACGATTTTTTTTTTTATTTTTTAAGTGGGGCCAGTAGTTGGTAAGATTTTAGTTTGGGGGGTGGACATGCCCTTTAAAATAAGCATGTAACCTAATTTCACCTGCTGCACAGTCAAACTTTGCTATACAACTTCTGTCTGAGTTTTACAGATTACATATATATCTCCGCTGTACTGTATTTACTAAAGTCAGTATGCTGTCTGGTCTTATGATGTGGGCAAAAATAAATATTAAATAATTATAGTCCACTTCTCCAAACTCCTCCTATCAAAAGCACCCAGGGTTAGAATCTAGGTCCTCATCCCTGGGTTAAACATAGGTAATCTGTAGTACTTAAGTTGCAATCCGTTTAGCCCTACACCCTGCTTTTGTCTGGCACTTGCTCTCCAGGAAGCGTATCTACCTATTGGCTAGGTCCCTGACAGAAAGGGGAGGAGCTAGACCAATAGGAATCATTGATCTTTAAAGGTTAACGAATAATGTTGGTGCTACGTAGAATGGCCCATTCCCAAATAGTTTTTAGACTGTGTTAATGTTTTGTTGTCTATTTGTTTGAGTTCAGTTCCTAAATCTGTAATGCAGAACATGCCAAACAATAGTGTTATTAGGAAGAACAGTGACCCTCTAATTTTCAATACAAAAGCTTCTTTCATGACATTAATACGGCAATGTAGGTAATAGATTTTATTTCTGTTTTTCGGTGAGCATTTGCCTTATTGCATTCAAATAAAGATAGAAAACGCCCGTGGATGCGGATACGGGTTTTAAAAGGCTCAGAACTGTTCAGCATATTTATGAAAATGCTATAATGCTTTCCCTGTGATTTGTTTTGGAACAATGTGTGACTGTCATTTTTGGAACATTTATAGACTGAAACATGTCTATAATTAGGGTTTAATTCAGCCACTGTCCAAGACTAGCTACCCATGGCCAACTGCTGCTGCCTATTATCTCTCCTGACAGATTTAGTAATAAATCACTCGGTAGTCTGTCGGGAGATAACCAGAAAAAAAATAAACAACTGGACGAAAATATTGGTTGGGACAAACTAACCAAATAATGCCCCGGGCAAGCGGTTGTGTCTGAAATACCAACCTGGTGTACCTAGCCGAAGGCAAGTCCCTCTGCCATCACTTATCAAAAGTGATCAGCTTCCCATGTGGGAAAAGGGAAGCCATCTAGGCTTAAAAGCCTAAAACCTACACAGTGCATTTAAAGCCACAGTTACCTGTCATACATATCTGATGACCATCACTTGCTGTCCAACATAGCAAACCCCCCTATCATTGATCCCTGATTGGTGAGCATCATGTATGACAGGTCTCTATGGCTACAAAGACAAAAGCACCGGCTCAGTTTTGCTCAGTTTATTCCCTTTGAGTTCATCCAGATGTTTAATGCAGCCAAGGAATGGTGGGAATAGAAGTTTTTAAACATCTAAAAGACTGTAGGTTAAACTGGGTACACATCTGTTTCTTTATCCTGACGGACTGTTCACCAGTAGCGAGCGGTCAGCCGGGATGAAGTCATGGCAAAATTAGCCACGCCCCCTATGGACCACACGTTTAGTCGTGGCGAACTGGTGGCACGCTACTTTTGCTGTGACATCCGGGCTGACCGCTCGCAATTGGCAGTGGATTTTGCCGTCCGATTGTCCTTTTGTCCAGTCAGGCGTCGGTTGCAAGCTGCAGCAAAGGCATGCATTTATCTTAGTCCGATGACTTATACAATGAAATATCGGTTATCAGAACAAAAATTGCATGGTGTGTACACAACTTTACTCATAAATGAGCATAAATTTTTTGCAGTGTTGGCCCAATAAAATATGACCTTAAATCCCACCAAACCCACTCCTATCTATAGAAAGAAACAACATACTCGCTGCCACCATGCTTAATACAGAAATCGCCACCAGTATAAGAAGCAAACATTAAATTAAACATAAGTCTATGTAAAGATTTTAATGGCTATTTCAGTCATCTTAGGTAATTGGCGTGTGTTGTGTGATATATATATAATATATATATTATATATAATATAAATTTGAATAATGAAGTAGTTGTGTGGCCATTAGTTTGCCCTAGAAAACATTAATGCTTATTCTGGAAAAAGAGCGTTGGTGGTTAAAACCCATGGGAAGTCCTGACATCCAATTAAACTTTCTAAGTTCCAGCTGCCGGGCTCCATTCATTTAAACTGGTACATCATATTGCCTTTCAAAACTCTCCGGCTAGACAATGTTTTATTTTACCCTTGGGGGGAAAAAGGACAAAACCCTCAACACATCTATTTTTTTGTTTGTTCCAAAATAAAAAGTTGCCGAAAAACACTAACCTAATAAGCATTATGTTGCCTTAGGTAGGTAAACATAATTATATAGGAACAAAGGGTAAGTAGTTCACTACTTGAAGTCCATGCAATGTAGAATTTTAAACATGAATAAAATCAAAAGTAATGAATTAAAGCGATGCTACATTTCACGGGGGAATGTAAATCCTCTTACTGTATGTTCTTTTTATGGAGAAAGTCATTAAAATTCTTTAAATGGAAGATAGAAATAAATCAGTTTTAGCTCTCTGTGATTTCAACCAACCCAACTCTCCTCCAGGGCCACGTTTAGGAACTTTAACTATAATGTTTTATTTATAAGGCAAAAAATGTACATCACGAGGATCAGAGGAAAAAATTATTAGAATATACGTACGCAGATAGAGAGAATCTCTGGTAAAACAGGAAAATCTAGAGATTTAAAGGGACACTATACTAAAAAAAAAGACTTTGCCTCATCTTAATCTATACGTAATTAAATACATGTAAGTGCTGCATGCCTTCAATCCAGCACACATTTTGTTAGGAGCAGTATCCCCCCTCCCTCCTTAACTACTCCCACTTCCATCCGACCTGACTTGTCTTTTTCCCACACACCAACTGTCAAGCCTGCACACAGCATTCCAACTGTCAAAACTCTGTCACCATCACAGCTATTACTCACAGAAGAATAGTTTTTGAGAGCAAGGAACTTGATTGACAGCTGAAATATAAGAGGTTTTAGATTGGATATCTAAAGAAATAGGGGACAGATCAACGAAAAAGAATTATAGTTTCCAGTTATGGTCAATTTAAAATAACCGATGTGTCTAGACATAGATGTCCTTTAAGGAATAGAACCCATTGTTCCAGCGATTTATAAATAAATGGTTCTGACTTGTTGTTTGCAGGACCCCTAATAGTGTCTGTAATGGTCTCGGTTCCTGGGTGGAAATAGTTGCTTATAAGAGATCTGAGCGCGTTTGACCAGTCACCCATCCAACAGCCAATCAGTGAACATTACTGGTACATTTCAAGGATCTGAATGGTTTTGCCTTTTATTGTGCATGTGTTTCTATCTTTTAGGAGTTCTCCCTGGGTTTAAATGGGTTTCCTCTGAGACTATTGTATTGTATTGGATTGTAAGTTCTTCAGATCAGATGCTGATTTGCAGTTTGGCAGATGGGAGGTGGGTGCATTATGCACAGTGTCCCTGATTGACAGCTGCTGTTTAGTAATAATAGTAATGTTTAGTAATCCCTTCTAGGGCTTAGCTCATTTCATACATCTGTACATGAAATATAATGTACCAATAGTTTAGTTGACTACAAACCCTTCCCTTGGGGAAACACAAAAAGAAGTGACAATGAATGGCTGTAGAGTTAATGATTTTGTAAAAGTCGTAACTATTCATATACATATACTATACAGGAAGATTTAAAAAGTAAAAACCATCCCTCTAGAGGTTTTCAATATCCTGTTTACCGGAACATGGCTCTTCCCTCCTGCCTGGCACATGCACCTACTCAGCTTGGCATCCTCACAGCAACTTTGCCAAGTTCAAATTGTTAATAGTGTAAGGGCTGTACTGTGCAAGCCTAGATTTTGTAGGTAGCCAGTTCCATAGTCCCCAATACAACCCTCTTTAACTATTAGAATTCAGGTGTAAATTTCTAGTTGCCTTGACTACTTGTCTTTTGGGATTTGACCAGATGCGAGTAATAGTAACCGCTTTATACAACCGCAAAACATATTTGAGAGAGAGTAATATGAGCCTTGGCTGACACTTAGCTGTGTCCATAGGAGGAGGACTGTGTCAAAGTATGAATACCTGTATAATAATACTTGTGATGGTAAACGCACAACGAGCTTTAATGTCACCTACATATGTAATGCTTCCTCCCTTTCAAGCAGTATGGCAGCTCAGACTTGTGGGTTAAAGATTGTTTATTATAATGTTTATGTTAAAGGGAAAGTTTAGTGGAAAATATCATTATTTTTAAATTCTTAGTTTGTATTCTGCATACCTAGTTTTAATACATTTTGCTTCCATTTTAAAAATCAGTTGATTTCATACCCTTTGCTGTTCCCTGCTGTTGACATTAGTGAGCTGACATTTCAGGTTCTGTAACGGTCCTTCTTCTTCCCAGAATGCACCACTACCTTGCAATGTTCCTAGTAATTTCTACAGATTGGCAGTTGGATGGGTCAAACATGCTCAGATCTCTACTGAGCAACTGAATCAACCCAGGGACTGGGTCAAGGGCAAGACCATAACGGTCTCTATTAGGGGTCCTGCAATTAGGAAGTCAGCATTTCGGAAGCATTTATTTATACACAGACAAAATGCTGGACGGGCAGGGTAAGGTCATTAGGACGGAAAAATACTGCTCTTTTTTTCTTAAAAACATATGTATTTGCACTGAACTTCCCCTTTTATTTTTGATTCAATATATGTAATCTTTTATAACTCTCCACAAACCATTGATCCTGAGAGTTGGACATTTAAAACGTTTAGAACTAAACCTAAATGTTTAAAATCCATAATCTGAAAATATCACCTATAAAAACACCAATAAACTGTAAAATTCCACTACAGAATATTGCATTAATATAAATGTAAACCCTATAATAATCCAAGACTTGTTCTTTAGAACTCTCCGTAACCTGATCAATAATTACGTTTGGAATAACAAAAAACCTAGAATTAAAATGAGAACGTTCGCTAAATCAAAATCAACAGGGGGTATTTAGGGGAGATAACTACTATGCCGCAAACTTAGTCCCCACCTGAAAACAAAAAATGGGCCAACATTGAAAAATTTGTAATAAAGGTGTGTCCCCTTAATCTATTCTGGAGGCAATCTCTTTGAATTCTAAATATCCCCATAGTGACTGGTTAACAATGAACATGTCTATTGACATCTGGAAACAAATTATGAGATCGCACAACCTCGCACCAGCCATTTTCCCTTATGTCTGTGTCACCACTTTTGGGAATTATTTTGACATTTGAATGAACAAGTGTGGGAGGATGGAGGTATAACGCAAATCTCAGACTTCTTTGAAAAAGGGGACTTGGTCCGATTTGAAACATTCATCAACAAATATAGACTCCCAGATCTGTGTCTGTTCAAATGAGAAGCCTGATCAACAAATTGCTCAAATATGACTCAAATATGAATAATACTGCATTTATAGAGCAATAGAGAAAATACCAAAATGAATATCAAAATTCTATAAACCCTTAAACGATAAAAGTCAATTTAAATCTAGATTACCTGTCCAGGTAGAATGGGGATTGAACTGTAATATTTCACAAGAACAATGGTCTATGTGTTTAAACTAACTTTTCAGCTTTCAAAATGTATTAGACGCTGGGAGATCAATAAAAACTTTGTTTTGAGATTCTATAGACCACCCACTTTGATACATAAATGGTTTGAATCATGCGAATCATGCTCTCCCTTATGTTGGAAGGAAGTACAGACCAAGGATCATTTATCCACATATGGTGGGCACGCCCACAAATCAATAGAGCTTGGTATAAATGATTCTATTTTCTAAATAGACACTTGTATGCATCAATAGAGCCTAACCTGGCTTTAGCTTTGTTACACATAAACATGAATAACTTCCCAATTTCATACAAAACAATAATTTACCACACATGCACCATTATGAAACGACTGATAAACAGATACTAGGGAACTACTAAGGTCCCTACAGTGGAGCAGATTACTATTATCCTCTCTGAAAACTTTATATATAGTGCAAAATCATTTTAAGAAATGTATATTTGGCATGGGAGTTGTGGTATATTGACCCACGCTCAATGTAGGGAGGGAAAGAGGGAAATAAGAACATGAAATGAAGGGATTTTTCCCTTCCTCTTCTCTTCCTCTTAAGAAATAGAATATAATTTGGATGGTTATATAATGCGAATGAGCTAATGTAAAGTTAAGCCTCACTTTCTAATATTTGCATTTGTCTTTATAATCACATATGTTTTATGTTTAAAATCGCTGCATTCTTATAAAGTAAAAACTGCAACAAAATGCTGGATAGGCAGATTACTGTCATTGGGATGAAAAAATACTGCTCTTTTTTCTGAAAAGCACATGTATTTGCACTGAACTTCCCCTTTAACCTGCCCATTCAGCATTTTGTCTTGCCCTTGACCCAGTGCCTGGGTTGATTCAGTTTCTCAGTAGAGATCTGAGCATGTTTGACCCATCCAACAGCCAATCAGTAGAAATTACTGTTAGGAACATTCCAAGGAAGTGATGCATTCTGGGAAGGACTGTTAGAACCTGAAACTGTCAGCTCACTAATGTCAACAGCAGGGGTATGAAATCAACTGATTTTTAAAAATGGGAGAGAATATGTAGAATAACTAGGTATGTATAATACAAATGCTAAGAATTTTAAAAATAATAATTTTCCACTGAACTTTCCCTTTAATCAGTAGTGTTCTGAGGCTTTATTTGTCCTTTAAAAACCCCATGCCTTAATATTGTATGAATGAAACCTCATAGCTGCAATATTGGAAAACTATATAACACAATCATAATCGGAATTCAGATGGTTTATTTTTTTGTTTTGATAATGATGAAAACACTAGATCAGTGCCATGAAAACCCATGTGAATATAAATGTATTGTATTCTCAAATAAATTAAAGAATTTAATACAGAAATGTGCTCCAATAAGTAAACCGATTCATCACTCGAATGATACATACGTATCCGACAGCAGTTTATTAAAAAGTAATGTATACATATCAGTATTTCTAATAATCTTTCAGCAGATCAGTATTTACTGTGTGACCATGATGAATTTGTTTATGTGTTAGAATGTGTCAGTAAATGGATTTTTAGAGTTTTTCTCCATTAACCAAGAGACACTGGCGGTCTGGAAGGCTTCCAAGCTAGTCCCCAAGGTAAATTCGGTAAGCAACATGATCATGGACATATCTGTTTCAATAAGCTTTGCCATAAACAAGTATAATTGTTTTCCAGCAATTGCAATAAGATGTACCTCTTACACTGTGATTACATGGCATTTTCTGTAAGTTCTTAAATGTATCACAAGCCCAACCTTAGAGAATAAGGGACTGATCAGTTCTCAGGGATGAAACATGTTGATCTGCTGTGTCTGCATAGATGGAATAAAGGGGAAAAACTCATTGAGCACAGTGTTGGACTGGGGTATTGGGGTCCACAAGGAATCATTTAATGGCTTTGTCTCAACTTATTTTATAAATTAATACAAAGTAGCCCTTACTGTGAGATGTGTGTGTGTTGCTGCATGTCTTCAATTCAGTACTTGTTTTATTCAGGCTCAGTATACCCGCTATCTGGCTAATCTGAAAATTCTGACTAATCTGTAAAGCATGCTCAGTGATCAATACGAGGCAGCACTGGCTGAGGGAATTACCCACCATGCAATTCACACATACCAACTACCAAAACTGCTCACAGCAGAAGAGTTTCTGATAATAAGGCACTTGATTGACAGCTGAAATGTAAAATGCTTCAGAAAATAGGGGGAATAGAAACAAAAAAATGGCACAGTGATCGTTGTGAAACATTATAATCTCCTGTAATGAGCAAATCTTCCTTTCAAAAATTGTATATAGGTAAATTCCTATATACTCTGAGCGTCCAGCAGCCAATCAGTATAAATTACTGGTAGAAATATTATAAGGAAGTGAATAGGAATAAGTCCTATAGTGTTTTTTGTTAATTAATCGGGTAGCAACCCTGGAATTCAGAGTTTTTTGAATTATGGGTTATAAATGAATGGAAAGAAACATCATTTCCCAGAAGATTACAGGGCATGTCCACCCCTCTTTTAAAAATTCAGTATGTAGTAGGACACCCCACATAAGCTTTGTTTAGTTTTACTTGTGTAAACGTGTAACAAAGATGCTCCCAGGCTGTGTAAAGCTGCTTACAAATCCACAATCCAGCACCGGATGATCTGGCGGATCCGCAGGTGTACCCCTGCCGACAGGCTCTATTATATCCACATCACTTGCCACGCCCACCCGCACATGCCGCAAAAAAAAAACTTGCCCGTCAGGTTGGGCCTCGCTGGTTCAAGCCAATCAAACCAAATCCTGTTGTCTGGTGCCATGATTTTTTTTAGACGATTGTGCATTCAGACAGATACTCTTATTATTTCTGTGTGAACAAATTACTGTATAATCCACCCCTTCATGGGATTCCAATGGAGTCCATCTATAAATAATAACCTTCTAATTGGCACGCTACTACGTAGTTTCCGGAAGAGGATTCCCCTCTCCTCTACACCTGGTTCACTCCTCCCTCCCTTAGGCTCACCATCTTTGCATTGCCTCCCACTCTATTCCATATCTGCTGCACCAAAGGAAGAGGAGGAGCCATGGCAGTTACAGTGGTGCGGCAGACGTGGAATGGAGTGGGAGGCAATGCAAAGATGGTGAGCCTAAAGGGGGGTGAAAACAGGGAGGGGGGGCTAGGAGTAAGTATATGCTAGGAGGACTGTTGTCATTGATCAGAGGGTTGGACAGGGGCCAGGGATGTATTGAGGGGGTGGATAATAATAGATAATGCACCCCCTACAAAAAAAGTCTTTGGATATTAGAAGTCACCTTGGAGTTCTGTGCCCTTTATAAAAGCACTTGGCCTGCAGCCTTGTGCTTTTATATTGTCACGGACCTCCTCTGTAATTTCTAATATCCTTATAATTTATAGTAGGGGGTGCATTATCTATTATATAACAGATCAGAATATTAAGAATGGGATAAAACCTGGGAATTCCAGTATTTGAAAATGGCAGGGTATCAGTGTGTCATTCAGAGTGTGGGTTCCTGGCATGTCCTCTAGACATCCAACCTCTGTCATTTTTTTTCTTTTCTCTGAAAGTTTTCCTTTTCAAAGCTTTTGGAATTGACAGTACAGCAGATAAGTTAAACCCTGAAATATCATAGTACAATTTAATACAAACTTATATACTAACCGAAGGCTGTCTATATGCACAGACGTCGGCCGCATTTGCATGAGCGCCACGCCATTCAGGGATTGGAGGAGGTCCGGGTGTGTTTGTGTGTGTTGGGGGCGAGGGGTGCATACGCACGAGGTTTGCTAGTTTAGTATAATGTGGAAACAAAAGTTTTCCTTATTTCTTTTGTGACCCCAAACCCTAAAAAGCACATTCATCCCTTTAATTCATCATTAAAAATGATATTTGTTGCTAACCAGAAGAACCAGGAATCGGGAAAAGGGGTAACTGAACACTAGGCAGCATTTCAGTTGGTGAGGATTTACCTTTATACAATTTTCCATTTGAGGGTTGAACTTGCCCTTTAGGATAAGCAGTTCTAAAGTGTAAAGCTCTCCCATTCTGACGTAGGCTTCTAAAATATCACTGGGTAAGCTGTGCTGTTTCTGAGATCACATTATTAACCTGACTATTAATTTCTATATTTTTTGCACTGCCTGTTACATTTCCACCTATGTCCAAAGGTTGGACAACTCGATTTACCTAATTTTTTAAATTAATCTTCTAGCTTGTCTTTTGACTTGCAGGGTTTAATCTCCACCTTTGCCGAAAGGCTAATGATAGATCATTACATTCCGTTAGAGTGGGAGCAGTACCATTCATAGTCATTAACATCTCTATCAGAGGTTGTGATGGGAAGGAGTTAGGTTTGCTAGGTTGAAATTGCTCCATGATTCCTTTTATTTAGTGCGGACACACTGATTACTGATGTCAACTGTTCACGTCAGCAATTCACAGAGGAAGATTCTCCTGCAGGGCTATCAACTAAACCGTAATAAACTGCGTAAAAAGGGAATTCAGTTGCATGTTCTTCTTGGGTAGGGTATTTACCAGTAAATAAACTACGGGGCTGATGCAATAATGTATGCAAACGTTTTTTTTACTTTTATTGTACTAGCCAATATGTAGATCTGTGCAGGGAATCCACACAATATACGTTGTTACAAGACCAAGTTTTGTTTGAGCTCTCAGGATTAAATTGGTTGAAGGCAAATTAAGTACAATTCTAGCCCTTTCCCCCACATTCTCTAAATAAACCCAATGATCCATGCAACACCTATAGCAAGGGCAGATGTAATCGGATCAGTGTGAGTGGTGGAATTTTATAAACTTCTCCTATAATGTAATAGCGCATCTGTTGCTATAAGACCACGCAAAACTCGGATTTATTGTTTTATTTCTGATGGCTTTTTAATTATTCAATATTTTATTCTACAACTCTCCAGCTGTCTCGTTGACTTAAGCCTTCTGTTTGGGAAAAAAATCTTGATTAGGAAAAAGAAAAAGTAAATGTCAGAACCTTGAGATCATTTATATTAACGATCGTGGAAAGAATCCAATCTTTTTCCTGTGTCCAGCAACTGGTTAACTTTTTGGATTTTGTGATAAACAGACCTGAATAAAAATTAAGACTTTCTATTGGTAACACAGGGCTCGACAAATCCCAGGAGGCAGGTAGACAATACACATAAAACTTTACACCTGGAGACTAGAGATGGACACAAAACTGAACTCGAACCCGGGTTCGAGCCGAACTTTGAGTTCAAACAAACTCAAACTATTCGAACTAGTTCGGGTTTGAACTAGTTCGTTTTTCTGTACTCGCGGATGTATTTTCGATAATTATCGTAAATTCGATAATTATCAAATTTACGGCCGTTTGCTAACCCCAGAATGTATCGTTCGGTAACCCTCGAAAGTATCGTTCGTTTTCGCTAACCCTTGAATGTACGGATCATTTTCGCCAACCCTAGAATGTATCGTTCGCTAACCCTTGAATGTAGTCTTTGATTTTTGGTAACCCTCGAATCTATGGATTGTTTTCGCTAAGCCTCGAATGTATCGGTCGCTAACCCTTGAAAGTATTGTTCGATATACAACCCACAAATTTATTGTTCTATTTTCGGTAACCGTTGAAAGTATCATTTGGTAACCTTCAAATTGGCTGGAACCCTCGAATGTAGCTTGCACAAAACCAGACAATTGCCCACTCGTGTTTTAACAAGTTTTGGTGATAGTGACATGTTCACCAGACCATTTCCCAGGTGCCACAGCCATTTACAGTAAGTTACCATTGTTAGTTTAGCTGTAATTCATCTGAACTTTTTGAACTATCACTCCGAATTCAAACTTTTACTAAAGTGCCAAAACGGACCGAGCTTTATGAAGTTCGGCCATCTCTACTGGAGACATATGCTGGCCATATTCCATATTTTTAAATAGATATTAGGTTAATTCGCAGGGTGGGTTTGATTTAAATCAAACTGATTTAAATCACAATTTAAATCACTAGTCAGTAAGGCTTGATTTAAATCATAGTTTTCTACATAAAGACTAATTCTTGCTGGTATAACTTTAATATGCAAGTAGATGAACATTTTTAGAACAATAACAGTTTAAATAGATTTACTCAACTGAAACAATAACATTACAGCATTTCTATTCACTGAACATCTGGAACCTTAGCACTGAAGGGGTTGATTCTGTATTCATAGGTTTGTAGAATAGGATTAGGGTTTTTCTCTTAACTCTGTTCATGTTATAACATTTTTGCTGTGAAGAAGAGGCATGTGATCTCTGCTGAGTCAAATTTAGTTTTGAGAACTGCAAAAGTAAACCAAGCATCTGTGATAATATCTTATAGGCAGACAAACTGCCCTATAATCTTAGAAAAACCTTTGGAACAGCATGACATTGTGAACGGATTCGTGGAATTTATTTACCAAAAAAAAAACTTATATACTTGAGTATAAGCCAAGGGTTTCAGGCTTTAAAAATAGCCCGAAAATCGAAATTCGGCTTATACTCGGGTCAATCACTTACTGCAATCCTGCTGCTGCTTACTCCGCAATCAGCATTTACTGCTCTGCCAGACGTCACTACTTGGCGCTGGTCTCACTTCCTGGTGCCAAGTAGTGACCTGCCCTGCCCTGGGGGTGCTTGCCACTGCAGATGTTTGGAAACTACAACTCCCAGCAATTAAAGCATGCTTGGAGTTGTAGTTTCCAAACACCTGGAGTGCCAAGGAATTGGGGATTACTGTCCATTTAAAGGTAAACTAATGCCTCAAAACAAAACAGAATCAGTAGGATAGTATCTATTGTTGTTGAAAAGATTGCTGTCTGTATTGTTTTGAAGCTTTAGTTTCCCTTAAATGGACAGCAGAATTCCCATACAATACTCCCATACAGTGATAACCATATTGGATTTGGCTATTACTGTATGGGATTACCGTATGGGAATTCTGCTGTCCATTTAAAGGGCAACTAAAGCCTCAGAACAATACAGAATCAGAAGGCAGTGGTGGTCATCATTTCTACCCTCGGTTTATACTCCAGTGAATCAGGTTTTACTCCTTTTTCAGGTAAAAATTGGTACCTCGGCTTATACTCAGGTCAACTTATATTAGTGTATACGGTATACAACCTTAACATACATAATTAAAAAACAAATCTTTATTTCATGATGAAATAACCTTTGGATAGTAATATATTTTCCTCAAAAAGCATTTGATTAAAAAAAATCCGATTTAAATAAAAAAAAAAAAAATCAGTTTTTTTTTGATTTAAAAAACATTGATTTTTATCCACCCTGTTAATTCGAAATTCAATCAATCGTAGTAGTATTACCTTCTAGCATTCCCCACACTGGACCAAGCAGTCATCGGAATGCTGAGATGTGTATCTGTATGACTTGTTAAAGAGTCAATAGGACTGACTGTCTGCAATTTGCTGATCAAATGATGCACTGAAACATGGATTGTACCATGTATGATAGGTGCATGTACCATGTACCTTTACTATGATTTAAAGGGCATCTATATTGAAAAAGTATAATCTGCTTTACTGAAAACTATCTCTGTACCATTTATTTGCTGAGCTCCCTATTTCTTAAGATATCCAATCCGAACCATCTAAAATTTCAGCTGTTGGTCAAGTGCCTTATTATCATAAAGTCTTTTGCTTTATTTTAATTATTATAATTAAAATTTTAATTATTTTTAATTTTGCCGTACTTGAGGGAGATTTTCACATACATTAACTTGCTTCATTTGTTCAAAATACCATTTTCAACAACAACTAATCATTTTTGTTTATTGATCAATTTCCTCTTCTGTTTTTCTCTGTAGAATTCCCAGTGCTTCTTCTTCAATGCGGAGCAGAGGGAGCAGCGAAAGGTTAGTAGTGTGATATGCTTACTTTTTACTATTCAGGGTGGTTATTGAAATCTCCCAATTGCATGTAGACATATTATAGACCTTCATGCTTCCTATTAGTGGGGCAGCACAATTAAGAAACAGGACCCGGGAACGAAGGTAAGGTACTTACCCGATCTCTTGCTCCTTTGCCATGTAGTCTGACAGGTCTCGACGGACTTAGTATTCTATGCGCATAGACTATAGAGTCCATCGGGACCTGTCTGATTACATGGCAGAGGAGCGAGAGATCAGGTAAGTACCTTTCCCTGCCTCTCAGCCAATCACAGACGCTGTTGGCGGTCTGGCCCCTGTTTGTAAACAGGCGGCCAGATTGGATCGCTGCGGAGAGAAGGCTCTGTAAGTAGAAATATGGGGATTGTTTTAAAGAAATATTGCGGCGGTTGGGGGTGGGTAGAGGGTTACCTACCTTACCCACAAAGTTTGTTTTGGGGTTGGACATGTCCTTTAAACTAGTGGATTTTGCTAGTACTTCAGAATGATAGTGACAACTGACCCCCAAAATCTTACATGATATAAGATTGTCAAATAGCAGGCCTTCTTGTGCTTTTATTCTCCGCATTGACTGTCCAAGACTCACACTCAATTTTTATATTGCCAATGAATATTGACATTGTTACTTCCTTCCACAAGTTATCAATCACTGATGTTCTATTTAGAGAGGAGTTATTATCCCATAATTCCCCTGTTTTGATCGTACATTAACCCACTAAAGCCTTATGGTGTGGGCAGATTCATTTAGATTTTAAAAATTTTGGGGGCGGGGGGAAATTAAAATTGAAATAATGTTAACATGTTTTGGGGGCATTTTTTTCTCACCAATGCTATTTCTTCTTATTTTAATGGCTATTTGAATATAATTAGTTGTTCTATTTTTCCATTCCTGTTTTACAAAAAATGATTTACTGGTTTATACAGAGACTTGCTGTATAGTTCTTCCTCCTCCACATGAACTGCAGAAACACTTAACTGGAAAACTACAGAAACACTCGAAATGGGGGACTTAAAGGGCATTTATAGTGAAAAAACACATTGTCCCTTTGCAAGGTTAAATTCATGTGCTGCCTTAATCCTATCTCTGTCAGTGACTCTGTTTAACCATGGTGTCAGATCTGTGTGCAGCACTCCCCCCTTCCCCCTCCCCTCTGTTACCTCCTCCATGTCTCAACTTAGGCTAACCTACAATCATGTGCAGTAGGCGTTAAAAGTTCAACATCCTGAAAAACACACCCATGCACAGTGGCCAATAGAAAGCAAGCTGTCCTGGAGACACGGAAGAAGGAGAACAGTACAGTTTACGATCTCTCACTTTGTGACCCATCATCAATCAGTGAAAGCTATTAAGAAGGGGGGTCAAGTGCAGCATTATATCTAACATCAAAGCTACCTCTCCCCCCCTGCTAATGCTCTTATCTCTATGTTTATTACAGAGCAAGGAGGGGGGGATTTGATTGACAGTCCAAGTAGGAGTAGAGGAATGCAATCACGTATTCTTCTAACTGGTGTATCTCAGGACAGGGGGAATCTGAAAAAAGTGATGACACTCTGAGGGTTGTGGGGAATTATAGAACACATGGAAAGAAAGAAAAAAAAGTTAATTTTCCCACTATAGATGCCCTTTAATTTGTGTGACCAGGGAATGGTTAAATAAAGCTCTGGTTTAATGAGGATGCTATGGAAAATGCAGCACTTTTAGTGCTGTATATTGGCAATAAAATAATTGAACTTCAGATATTACAATGAATGGATTATGTGGAAGTGTTATTTGTACTTTAAAAGGATGATGTACAGCATCTTTCAGAGAAGGGCATGTTGCGCTAAAGTCAACACTTTACAATAAAGTTTAGGAAAACAACTTCTTGTGAAATGAGTTTTGAAAAACAAATTCCATAAATTCAGAGATCAAGACTAGAGATGGCCGGTTCGCGGACCCGAACCCGGATCCGCCGCGGATTTCTCCCGTCCGCGAATGGCGGATTATTCCGGACTTCCGAACTTCCGAACTGCGGATTTTTTTTTTTTACGAAAATTTTCGAAAATACGAGTATCTCCGTAATTACGAGGATCTACGATACTTTCGGGATCCGGAAAAACCGATGATCCTCGTAATTAGTGTAAATTTTTCAAGACGGAGCAAGCCACATGATCCAAATTAGCCAATGGCAGCTATCATAGTTACAGAAAACCTAGTTTTTTTACGGAAATCTTCGTTTTTACGGGAATCCTCGTATTTTCGAAAAATACCATTGTTTTAAAGTCACGCTAGCGGACTGTACTTTTTAGGTATTGTTGGCATTTATACGTGCTTCTAAGGCCATTACCCAGGTCCCTGAGTGGTTAAGTGTACGTTACCAAGGCTATTTAGACCACTTTTAATGCGGATTTTGCCAAACTTTCATTTTAATACGTTTTAACGGGTCCGCTCGCGGATTTTCGAATTTTCGGATTTTTTCGAAAATCCGCGGATCCTCGCGCGGACCGGATTTTTCGAAGTTCGGACATCTCTAATCAAGACTGAAAGTATAAAGACGACACATGTGGCTGAGCTGAGAACTGTCTTATCCATTGTTTAGAAATAATACTATCACCAGAGAGAGAATCCTGTGGGTGTTTGTAATCACTTTGGAAATAAGTGCATGTATCTAATAGGTTCCCATTTGCATTATAAAGGCAGCAAGGGGAAAACTTTTCCTTTTATGCATTTCTGTATATGCAGTGATTGCTGCTAATCTAGAGTAATTTTTTATCTATGAATGGTCAGTAAAATATTCTACACAGGGAGTCTACCGTAAATGAAGACCTCAACTAATGTATACTGGAAAAGCCCAGCAGATGGCGTAGCCTTTATAAAAGAGTTCACTAAAAACATGGATATAACCAACATGTCTCATGTCTGATAAAGCTTTGTGAATCAGCTCTTACGTTTTATTTAAACAAGGTAGATATTTAAAGGGACACTAAACTCCCCTAAAGCCAAAAAAAGAACTATTTGCCATTCGTTTGTATTACTCACAGGGAGGTGAGAACGCTTATTCTCACCTCCCTGTGAATAATATTACTCTTGGGGGACCTGGAACTTTCCTTACCACCGCTCGCAGCCGCTCCTTCACTGACAGCCGCTCTGTCCCGACCACGCGCCCTATCTTTGGCGCATGCGCGCCAATACAAAAGATAGGGTGCGTGATCGGGAGAGAACAGCTGTTCAGTGAAGAAGCGGCTGCGAGTGGAGCAGTGGTAAGGTAAGTTCTAGGTCCCCCGAGCGTCCTATTATTCACAGGGAGGTGAGAATAAGCGCTCTCACCTCCCTGTGAGTAATACAACTGAATGGCAAATAGTTATTTTTTTTCGCTTTAGTGTTCCTTTTAACGTCCTTTGTAAAGAAATAAAAATATTATTTAAACTACATCACTATCTTGAACAAATACAAGAGCAATAGTTAATACAGTAAGTTCATAAGCAACATAAAGACTTGGGTAGGTTTCATACTGTTGCTATTAGATTTTCATAGCTAAATGACCAGTCCCCTGGCTTTTCTATGGATCGTTAGCACCCATGCATGTAGTGTTTAGTCATTTGCATTTTCTGTGCCATCATTTCTTACCACTGCTTAAATTCAGTTTTTTTTTCTTTCTGTTCATTTGTGTGAACTGCAGCTCCAAGAGTTGGAAGAGGTAAAATTATAGTTGTAGAATTGGCTTTAGCCCTTAAAGATCCTTCCTTCCTTTCTTTCTGTTGGCCTCCTCCTATTTATTGATGGAATACTTTGCATGGCTAGTTTGAAACTAAACTAGATTATCCTTTCCCAGTGAGACTGACGTTGCTATGGTAGCTGGCAGAAAAAAGGTTGTGATGATTGCAATTAAGGTTTTGATGATTTGGTGGTTGGGCATTATTAAATGGAAATCTAACTTATTATAAAACAAAATTCACCTGTCTATGTTCACTGGAGATATCCAGTCATTTTGTCACAAAACTGGCTTTGAAAAAACATACCTGGTTTTATCAAACCGTTTTTTTGAGGCGGGATTTTAATAAACCTGCAGACGGAAGACTGAACATCTTTAATGGCCACCTTAACAGAGAGATAAGTTCTTTTCCTTTCTGGCAAATTTATCTGCCTCCTTCCTCTGCTCAATGAGCTTTTGTAAGCTTGAGCACGAGCAAAGGAGGCATCAGGTGAAACAGCAGCCAATCATTGTTTGTGATGTCAGTTGTCACAGCCTTGATTGACTTCATGGAGGGAGGGGCCAGCTTACTCTGTCAAAATGGGGACAATAATTATACTTAAATATCTGATGTATTTCAGGAAATAAAGTTTACATTTAAGGGTGAGCTTGCCCTTTAATCAGATAATGATGAAAATATCTGATTGCGTGCAAATTGTAGGTAATAGCTGCAGACGTAGACACCATTAATGATGCATAATGGCAAAATAACAGCTGCTGTTGCTGTACATCTTTTCATTCAGGCTTTATATCTGTAAGCCACTATAACAGAACCATCTGCTCTGTGCATTTAGGACATTGTATTGATTCAGGACATGTAGTTTTGTTTTCCCACAGAATTAATGAAGTTTAGCCATGAGAGGAATGGGCAGTTTTTTTTTTTTTTTTGGTGTGGGTTCCTTTATCTCCTTTCTCCATTGGATACTCTGCAGGGAATCTGGGAGTAGTTGTCAGATATATTTTCCCTATCTATGTACTAGGTGGTTGAGTTTTCCTCCAATGAAAAGTCATGGAGGTAAAACAGAGCTCTCTGTATATAAAGAATTAACAGGGTTATTCAATAAAAGTTCTTATCGTTACAAATGGTGCTAATTTTGCCCCAACCAATCAGATGTTAGCTTTCAAATGTTAAATAATGTCTGATTGGTTGGGGCAAAATTAGCACCATTTTTAACGATAAGAACTTTTATTGAATCTCCCTGTAAATATATTAAATGGCCTGTGGTTATACCAGCCAATCAGGGTTTTGGATAAGGTCATGTACTGGAAATCTATATTTTTATTCTGTTTAATAGACAGACATTGCTTTAATTCTCCGTTAATCACACTGTTCCGAAAATATTTCATAGTATTTAATTTAAAAAGAAAAAGTAACCAGCAAAGCAAACCAAGGTAAGTTATTAGCAGGGGGTAGTAAGGGGTCTCCAGGTGCACAGGTAAAGCTCACTGACCTTCTCTGCTCCAGATCCACCCTGTTGCACCTTATCCTCCCCAATTCAATATGATGTGATGTGCTTATCCCTGTAGGTGCTTTAATATCCTTGGTTTTGAACAAGCTTAAAATCCTCTGCAACCCTAATGGACATTAGTAGATCTAAACCTTCCACTAGGTGGGGCTTATAGTAGATCCACTAACCTGAAAATCTCTTTATGTCAAATGATAAACGGTCCAGTTTAGTCCATTCCTTGTTTGGGACTTCTACTTTCTGTCTCTGTCTTTAATGTGATCTGTTCCTCATGCTCCTAAGGGCCAGGCCACACTAGCGCGATATCCGTGCATTTGGGCATGCAAATAGTTTTTTTTTTTTAAACATTGAAATCGCGACAACGCACCAAAATCGCACAATTTCGGGTGCGTTGCGATTGCACATCCGTTTGTGATACGCAGTCACATGCGATAACCATTTTTATGCGAAATCACATGCAATTTCCTATCCCAAAAGGAGAAAACGCATGCGCAAATGCATGGAAATCGCACCGGAATCTCACATGCAATCGGGTGCAATCGCTTCCGGTGAGATGCCGTGGCCGCGCCCTTACTGTCCGTGCTAAGATCCTTTGTACCAAATGTGGCGAAAATCTTTAATGCCCTCAGTTTACCCTTTATAATCACTGCGGGTCACTGTTCATGGTGGACATGTTTGTTTTTTCTCTTTCCATCTCCATTTCCACTTCACCTTCCGTTCGTGCTTTCAGTTCAGGAAAAAGAAATTCCGGGACTGGGTCCCAAAGTCCGACTCGGACTATGATTCTGATTACTCGGAGGAACAGGATGTCAGGCTGCGTAAGGTGAGATGATGAAGAAGTCTAATTGAGATATCAAACCTCTGGTCCAATATTCAGAGTTGTTCAATATAGGAATTAGGTTTACAGTAACTGTTGGAATGGGGGGACTTGTCAATTAAATAAAGTAAAGGTGATCCTCTGCACTCGTCCACACGTGGGTGCCCACTCCTCCAGATAGTCCAACCCTTAATGGACATATATCAATCGGAAACAGCAGAAAAGCGAGGGTCGCACTCCAAAGTAAATTAAATTGAATTTATTATTGACCACACATATATCACTACTTGTTAATTACCATACAATATTCAATACATTTTACATACAATATTTACCTTCTTGAATTAGAAGTTTGTTGGACTCTCTCTGGGAGTCAGTTCTATAATTCAAATTCATTAGAAGTAGCTCTGCTTAACAGAAATAGTTTGGGGAAGCTGCACAATCATTGCCCATGTTGGACGGAGAGACCATGCTTTTCCCTGTTTGCTGACCTCCACATGCATGAATGCAGGCCATTGGCTAACTTTTCTGTTCTAACAATCGGATTGGGCTCTTCCACGAGTAAGTGAAATGTAATGTGATCTCACTAAATCATAATTAGATCTGGGTTTATGTGGTTCGATGATTGCGAGATGGAATATCTCAATGGTAGAGATTTGTTTTCTGTGCCAGAATGAGATAACATGACTGGTTGTATGAACTACACCCAGTGTAGCAATGGGGAACCAGTTTTGTGCACTATATTGTTTGAAGCCTCTACCATTCAATAAAAGATTATAGAAAAATGGAAACTGGAAAACTAACCTTAATGGGAATATCTGATTACAATAGCTGGTACCATCCTTGATTATTGTATCTGATTATATTAGCCCTATAGAATAGAAATTTCCTACAGCATCTCTGAGGATATTTGTAAAACTAATTCAGTTTCTTTTCATTTTTATTAGAAACTTGGAGAGGTGGTGATAAATTTCTTAAACCGTGACTTGCAGCCTTCTTGTCAAGTAGCCTGTCTGGAAACTATCCGCATTCTATCCCGGGACAAACATGCATTATCTCCATTCACCAGTCGTTCAGCCATGCAGACCCTTTCGCAGTATGCAGGATTGGACTACTCTGAGGAGATGGAGGTGCCTCTCATACCTGACAGCGAGAGTGTCGTTGAAGCTTTAAAGTGTCTGTGCAATATAATATACAACAGCGTGGAGGCCCAGTTGGTTTCCAAAGACCTGCAGCTCGTATGTGGGCTAGCTCGCAGGCTCAAGTTATACAATGAAACTAGATCATCTCATGAGAGCAAATTCTTTGACCTTCGCCTACTGTTCCTTCTCACTGCCCTTAACGTGGATGTGCGAAGGCAGCTAGCGCGAGAGCTGAGGGGCGTCAGTCTCCTCACCGATGCTCTGGAGAGCACGCTGGCCCTGAAGTGGTCTGATATTTATGAGGTTGTGACTGATCGTCTGGCTCCACCTCTTGGCAAGGAGGAAACTGAAAGAGTGATGGAAATCCTGAAGACTCTTTTTAACATCACCTTTGACATTAGCCGCAGAGAGGTAGATGAGGTGAGAAGCGACTAAGCTACTGTAAAGTGTGTTCCATTGCGAACGCCAAAAAAAGATGGACAGACCTGCTAAACCAACCGATTCATTTGAAATAAATATCTATTCAGGAAGGTGTATACAGGGTAAAATGAAAGCACAGTAGAAGTTATAATATGACGCTGCTTGCTATCAGCCTCTTGCCCAGTGACATTGTCTGTGTGATCCCTGAAAGCCTGCGCACTTCCTGTCTAAAGCCCCAGCTCTAAAGGTGGCCTTACACACAAACGATAATGGGCAAATCCCGGGGGGGAACAATGGGATTTGCCTATTATCGTAGGTGTTTAGGGGTTGTTCTCGACCAATCGGAGTGTAGACAAACGACCGTAGTCAGCACTCCGTTTGTGAATGATGGAAAACTTCTGTTGGTCGGTATAGGCTCCCTTTACTTGAAGTAGAGGGAGCCGATATGATCGTGCGGTGTATGGCCGCACAGCCAACGGATCCCCATACCGCATATGGGGATCGGTCGGGTCCGTGTGTGGTGTTCCCACAGCATGTGTGCTGACAGATACCAATTTTATTAGGAACGGTGGTAATGGATAGCTAGGAGCATAGACCTTATTTGTTACTGTGGTCTATACCTTCTACAGTCCCACAGGTCAGGATTTAAGGGCAGGTGGTACAACCAATGGTGTAGCAGACAGATTTGTGAAGGAATAAAGCCGTGAATTTTGTAGACAAGATCCTCCCTAAGTTCCACGGAATTCTGCACATCCTATATCATTTCAGCTAGTTTAGGTCACAAGTTGAAGGATAATGTCCAGGTTATACCCTGTAATCTATAATAATTACAGATTTAGATACTTTTACAAGGAATTTCGTCAGCCTGGTTTTCTGCAGACGCACTCTGTTCCTGAGAAATGAAACTGCTGAATACTAGATTGTTCGTTCTCCTTTCAACAACTAAATGGCCTTTCACTAGACTGGTAACTTGTGATTCCCATGTTGCTCAACTGAACTTTGTTTTTTTTGTACAGTCAGGGTTGCCTGATATTCCCCGCACCCGAGGGGGCAGGGCGGAGAATGGACAGGGCGGTAGGCGGGCTAAGGTTTTTTCTGGGGTGGGGATTAGGTGCTCCGGCCGCTGCCAGGTCTGTGCCTTGGATGGGATTTCAGCCCTTACTTTGGAACTCAGGATTTTGTCCCTAGAGTCGGGACAACCCCGTCCAAATAGGGACCTGGCAATCTTGTGTACAAGGTTAACTGGACCAGTGTAGTCCTCCTATCCGTAAATCTACTTATGGGGCTGATGCAATAAAAGGTGCAAAAGTTTGCCTTTGCTATTAATCTACAACAACCAATCAGATGTACTCTATCCGTGACTGCAGTAACCCAGTAAAAAGCAAACATCTGATTGGTTGTTGTAAATAAATAGTGCAAGCAAGCTTTTGCACAATCTTATTGCATCAGCCCCTGTGCCGGAAAAGGGATGTGAGGGGGATGTGAGCGAGTTTCCTTGGACTTTATAAAGTATCCACTTGGAAGATCTAATTGGAAGAGATTCTCATTAAATGTAGATTTAATTATTTATTCACAAAACCAAGATCAGTGAAGACTGTTGCATCTCATGCAATGCTGTGTAGATTTTCTGTTATTTCAGTTTTGTTTTTTCTGGTCCTATTAGGAAGATGCAGCTCTTTATCGCCACCTAGCGGCTATTCTTAGACACTGCTTGCTTAGACAGAGTGATGGGGAAGACAGAACAGAAGAGTTTCACGGGTAAGAAAACAGCATGTCGGTATCCTAACAGAATTGCAGTGACTGCTTGGATTTCTGGCCATTTTATTTTTCTATCTCACCTGCTGTATTTTAAGATAAGGGGCGGAATTTATTTTCATTTCTAATTATTATTCCTTAGCTGATTTATAGAAATAGTTTGCACCTCCCCATTTTTAGAAGAGCCTAACAGATGGATTCTTCCTGCCTTACATAGACACACAGTGAACCTGCTTGTTAACCTGCCACTCATGTGCCTCGATGTCCTTCTGACACCCAAAGTAGAACACGGCTCGGTGGAGTATATGGGCATGAACATGGATACGGTGGAAGTTCTCTTGCAGTTCCTGGACCGAAGGTTGGACAGGGTACGTACACTATCTATAAACACGTTCTGGTATAGTATATGTTCAGACTATAAATATACATACCCCTACAATGTATCACATCTTATTAACGTAAACAGGGTTATATTGGATTTGCTGGTAATTATTTAAGGTTTGATCTTTTCCGTACGTCTCTACATTGAAGATATAAATCTATCACCCATTTAATAAACTTATTTTTCTATCAGACCTTTCATTTTTTTTAGTCGTCTTAATGCTACTTTTCAGCTCGTTCCCCCCCATCCCATTATATACTGTACATTTAAAAGAAGGAAATATTTGAATCAGATCGTATCGTTTAGAATATATTTTATTATGGTGATTGCCAGACTATCAGTCCCTATAGTTATATTGCTCTGCAGTGTCGTTTTAATGCTCCCTGATAAAGCAGATCCCAGAATGTTGTTTAATGTAACGTAGTAAGTTTAGGAGGGGAGGACCAATCAGATCGCACCTAGAATAATTGCAGACATCTGATGTGCGTGGGGTATTACCAGGCCAGAGAGACATTAACCCCTTATCACACCTGCTCCTATTTATAGGATTGCCTTATAAAGGAGGATTCTTCCAGGACAATTTAGCATAACCAGAAAACAATTACCTCTTGAAATCTACCGAAGATATAGAATGGAGGACGGGGTAGATGGGAAAAGTTTATTTTTTTCTTATCGACCAGCTCAATATAGTCAAGCAGTTGACTGAAATGTCTGCAAAGCGCTGAGTCAATTGGTAAATTGTTTGTACATTGATTGCAGGGTCACAAGCTGCGAGAAACGTTGACGCCAGTTCTTAATCTCCTGACTGAAAGTTCTCGTGTTCATCGGGAGACCAGAAAATTTCTTCGTGCTAAGGTAAGGCTGGAGGTAACTTGGAGCGACCATAGTATATACCCTACTGTCTGTCTGCACAATTGTTATTTCATATGTAGATGAAATATCTAACTTTACAAACTTGTCACTGTATAAACACCAACATGCTAATGTAATCGATTAAAGGGGAAGTTCAGTGCAACTACATATACATTTAAGAGAAAAGAGCAGTGTTTTCCATCCTTACGACCTTAACCTGTCTATTCAGCATTGTGTTTGTGTATAAATAAATGCTTCCCCAATACTGACTTCCTGTTTGCAGAACCCCTATTTGAGATCATTATGGTCTTGCCCTTGACCCAGCGCCTGGGTTGATTTAGTTGCTCAGTAGAGATCTGAGCATGTTTGGCCCATCCAACAGCCAATCAGTAGAAATTACTGTTAGGAACATTCCAAGTATGTGGTGCATCCTGGGAGGAAGAATGTTATAGAACCTGAAATGTCAGCTCACTAATGTCAACAGAAATAAATAGCAAGGGGTATAAATTCAACTGATTTTTCAAAATGGAAGATAATATTTAGAATAATTAGGCATGCATAATTTTAACAAGAATTTTATAAATAATCATATCTTTCACTTAACTTTCCCTTTAATCGCCACTGTTTATTTTGGGGATATGGGCAGTAATCCAGTGTTAACGGTTCTCATACGTAGTTCTGGGTTACTGTGACAGGGAGAATGTCGGATTTCTACTACACGGTCACCCAAGCTAGGAAATAAATAGCTAGATTGCATCTTAGTTAACTTGGCCATGTAGTAAAAGTGTAAGTTATTCTGACATACATAGATTTGGGGAAAGGAGATCTTTCCTTGTGTCTTATTGTTTCAAGCAGTTTTACTATATTTATATACCTTGTATGTATTTAATATATATTTTATCTCCTTGTCAGAGTTATATGTAGTTGAATATTGCCAGGTGGCGCTATTTAATGCACACTTTTCAGTATATTCTAAAGAGATGTCACACTACAGAGAAGCAAACGATTGTTATATTAGTCTAACAAATAATCAATACCCTTTATATCTGGGGAATTCAATCGGATCAACTAGGCTTGAAAGTTAACTCTTGGGGAGGTTTTGCTAGTCACCCAACGGGATCTCTCCATGTAGATTGACTTCTGAACTGAAAAAGCCATTCGTATGACTAGCAAAATATCTTCATGTACTTCATGTATTTAACCTCCCCTTATTTAATCAATATTGATTGCATGAATGGCTAAAATCTTTGTCTATTAAAAATATATATAGAGAGAGATCTGTGTATTTATATTTAACCGGTAAAGCTTTAATTATCTCAAAGTATTAAAATATCATATGTATTTTACAGGTTCTCCCTCCTTTGAGGGATGTAAAAAACCGTCCTGAAGTGGGCAACACATTGCGTAATAAGCTGGTGCGTTTGATGACTCATGTGGACACTGATGTTAAGCACTGTGCTGCCGAGTTCCTTTTTGTCCTCTGCAAGGAAAACGGTAAGTGGTCACTCATCCCTAACAAATTGATATTAGTTGGTGTGCTATATCCAGGTGTTGCTAATTCCACCCTAGTCCACCCTAATACCCTTTTTGTCTAGGTTACGGACCAGAAACTTCTAATTAAAATAATGTATCTCCTTAATTAAAGGGCATGTCCACCTTAAATATAAACTTTGATACATTGTAGATCCCCCCCCCCTGCCAACCCCCAACCGCAGTTAGATCTTTAAAAAAAAAAATGATCAGAATTGTACTTACAGCCATTCGCTCCCACAGCGCACTGATCCGTCTCCCAGCTTGCCGAAACTTGCAAGCAGGGATTCTAATGTTTTTTTTTAAAAAAGATCTAACTTGGCGGTTAGGGGTGGGCAGTGGGGATCTACAATATACCAAAAGGAAATAATGCTAGGTGGAAGGGCAGGCATTGGGGGAGGGGGAGAGCTCCCCTGCACATGTCACACTACCTCCTGGAGGCAAGACAGGAGGCAGAAACATATTTGCAAGAAGACCCCTCCTACTGTTTAGTTTCCTGGATTTTGGGCGGCCATTGCAAGAGAACCATGAGGAGCTGAGGAGAAAGGTAAGGAGTTTTAAACTACACAGTTTAGCAAGTAGCGGGTTAAATTTCAGTTTTGGGGGTGGACATGCCCTTTAAAGATACATGGTAAAATCTTTAATTACAGAAAGACCTGCAGTTTCTGCCCTCCCCTTTAGCTTGCTGACTTCCGACATGCTCAGTGCGAAAGTTCAGTCCATCAAGTGATGGGTAAACTGTACATAAATATGTTCAAATATCACATGATGAAATTGCATAAAATATTAGAAATTAGAACATTCATTTCTCTGGTTAGATTTTATTTTTGACTCCATCGGGCACAGAAATACACTATCTGGTTTAAGTACAACACACTATCTGGTTATAAGACAACCATTGGAGCAGTGATTGATTGCTGTTTACTGTAGATGTGATTTGATTTCCTGTATTGCAAATATTTTTTGAAAATCTGTCTTTGTAATAAACATTGACTGCACCGTTTTTTCGGTGTAACTTTTAGTTTCCCGGTTTGTGAAATACACCGGCTATGGCAATGCAGCAGGGCTGCTGGCTGCACGGGGTCTCTTGGCTGGAGGACGTGGAGAGGGTCGTTACTCTGAAGATGAAGACACTGATACAGAGGAGTACAGAGAAGCCAAAGCCAAGTGAGTGTCCAACTACATGGAGTCTGTTGTTCCGGTCGTAGACACTTAAGGTGCCCATACATTGGCAGACCGATCCCACCGCATTCAATCAATTCTGCAGGAATGGCCTTTCTGGATTTTCTAGAAAGGAGAGCAGAGAGTCGGCAGTAGATAAATATAGGGCAGTACATCTGCACTTTCCTGAAATCCCTATGTTGTGTTTATTTTCCCTGCAGCATAAATCCCGTGACTGGCCGTGTAGAAGAAAAACAACCCAACCCTATGGACGGAATGACGGAGGAACAGAAGGAATATGAGGCCATGAAGTTAGTCAGCATGTTTGACAAGTTGTCCAGGTAATGTTCAATTAGACTTAGACAATATTTCAATTAGACTTTGATCTATTTTTTGGAGTGACTGCATTCTTTCTTCATCTTATCTAGGGAGCAGATCATCCAACCCATGGGGGTCACATCGGATGGGAGGCTGGAACCTCTAGATGAGGCTGCACAGAGGATGCTACAGCAGCAGGAATCTTCAGATATAGAGTCTGACTCGGACTAGAAGGTCCTTGGTGGAAAAGATTCAAATATAATATCCGAGCCGAGCACAAGCCAAGCCGGAACATGAGAACAACAAACTGTTATACAGTAATCATAAAGCATAAATTAAATCTAGAATACTGTAGATGTTTTCAGATACCTCGGCTGTAGAAAGGTCACAGACACTCATAGAGCGGCAGGCACCCCAGGGACAACAAAAATGTGAAGAGTGTAATGGATGAATGCATTTCATCTATTTGAACTACTTTGGGTTCTAGCCGCTGTGCATAGATAGAGCCGTCTCTGTTCCACTTAGAGAGCTCACCCTTACCTAAAGAGCTACAGCATAAAAGGGGATTAGCCATCCAACTCTCTCAGTTGGATGGAGCAGTCTGTCACCATGGGCCAATAGGAGACAATTCCAAGGTGGGACTTAACAAGCAGGAGGACATCACTAAGAGAATGTACACTCTACATCAGCTCTGCTTGCTTAGAACAAAAGAAGTCTTCACAGAATCCTTGTATAGAGATACACCACTGCAGGAATTGTCAACCACTTTATTAAATACCAGGGAACCAAATATAGTTTAGCAGTACATCCACACCAAATAAACTGATGTTAAAACGATGGTTCTACTAGATCACTGCTTCATTGTACTTTGTTTTGTTAACATTCCTGGTTCTCATAGTCACACGTGTCTAGAAAGAAGAACAAAAATGGGGAAAGAAAGATCTATTCTGTGCATAATCCACGTGGGCTGGGAATCTATCAACCCTACGCAATAGCTGCTAAATGGGTGGAATCCGTCCTCCATGTTATTTCTGTTTCTACTGTTGATGGCTCCAATGTTTAATACTACTGTTCTTTTAAATAAGCAGGAATATTCAATATGTTTGTAATAACGCACACAAGGAGGCCATGTTGGAGATCAATAGAATAGACACACCACGTGCATCTAATAAGCACAGGAACATGGTTTTAAACTGCTACCTGTTTTATATTCCATTTCAGGGTCCGAAACCCCATCTGTCCTTCAGTCGGTGTAAAACTACAGCTTCCATCATTCAAAGTTTTGGTTGGTCATGGTGGGAGTTGTAGTTCAGTAACACCATGGCAGTCATGTACGGTAATTCCATTTTCAGACAGGATTTCCTGATATATTTATGGTGTGTTTTATCCAGAGATAGCATCCTTACAATGCTTTTGTGTTAATGATAACTTATACACTTTTATTGCTTTAAGTAAAATAAATATTGTAATTGCTTGTAATACAATAATAATGTATTTTTTCTTTAGCCATTATCTGTTTTCAGTATAATTATGCTGATGAGCCCTATTACTTATTATAAACCTTGTCTAATAATTTGCAGTGACCAATCAGGTGCATAAGGGCTGGTACACATGAGCCAAGTCTGGCTGAATAAAAAAACTTACATCTGATCGGTTGGCAAAACTTTTCCACCAAAACTTCCTCCTAATGTTCCAACTCTCATCTACATCCTGGACGCTGTCTCGTGTTGCAGCCTGTAAAGTGAAGCTTGTTAGCATAGCCTAAGGAAGGATATATTATACCAACTATCCTGCTCTAGCCTGTACATAACTATATTTCCCATGACCCTGCTGTCTGTGTTAGATCAGATCTGTCAAGCTCTGAAATAAAAACAAATACAATATGCTATAGTAATTGGCCTGTATAGGTTTCATGACTTTTAGGTGCATAGAATAAAAAAAACAAACATCCAGTAATAGACACTGCCCTCTTTTAATTTCCTGTTTCACTGTGGCAAAAACCATGACCATTTTTGACATGGCTGCTTCTCAAGTTGCCTCCTCTGCGAACTGCTCTGAGTTCACTAAAGAGCTGAAGAGGAGGCGCCATATAGATCATCCTGATAATGAAATCAGGTCGGTAATTAAACACAAGAAAAAATGTTTAGGACATACTTGCCATTTAAAATGATACACTTACCATTTTGCAAACTGCAGTGACATTTTATTTATAATGTAAATGACGGGAAGTTGGCCTCTCTGTGTGCGCTGTGACCCATTACAATTTTTTAATGCATGCAATCACAATATTGTGCCTGTGTCTATCATAAATCCATTTAATATACTGTATATCTATATGGTAGCGTATGGAAAAGCGGACACAACCGATAGGACATGCAATTTTCTTTTACCCATAGTCCCCCGAACAAGCACAAAAGCACATAAAAGCAGACACCACTGGAAGGTATCCCCTTCCAGCCTTTCCCCTCTGCAATCCACACAGACCTGGCTGTTTACCCATGTGTGCTATTACAGGGAACAGCTGGAAGGTATCCCCTTCCAGCCCTTCCACATTGCTGGACACTCAAACCAGGGCAGTTCCCCCCTTCTCTGATGTGCTACCTTGAGCCGTTTTTTTAAATGACTGCCATAGGTCTTCAGAGGCTCAAATGACTACTGGAGCTCAACAGCTGCAGCAACCCACTGTTGAAGCCATCCACCTGCCTACGCTGGACCCGGCATCTATGCAGACAGCTCTTTCTCCAGGTATGGCCTGGCCACCTTCGGGGGACGGGAGCTTCTCCTTGCTGGTCTCTTGCGCCAATTTACCTTTGGCGTGATCTGTTCACGCGCGAGCAGGACTTCCAGTTTCCGCTCTGGTCCTTCTCCCGGTCGCAGTGCAGAACAAACCCCGACGCAAAGGGTCTTATCCCTACTCCTCCGAGTGTTTCCGCTGCTGCAAGCAAACCATCCTTTCTCCAAAGTCTCCACTTGTTCCTCAGCTCTTCCCTACCGTCCTACTCTGCAGCACCTGCCTCCAGACTCTGAATTCTGTTTTCTTATCAGATAAGTCAGTCGGATAGGGTTCTTTTTCAGGGAATAGCATTGGGGGTAGGATTTCCCTCCTCTTTTATGCATTCTAAGTATAATTAACTGATTAAATTAAAAAAAAAATCTTTCTTCTACTTTACTTTCTATCTATGGCCATCAAGGGGTCGCTCCCGTACCGTAAAAAGGGGAATAAACACCCCCGGTCGCATTATATGAATGTGCGACTTGCCAAACAAAACTGCCTGCAGGCCAATCTGGTACCAATGACCCTCCGTCTGTGCCCACTGACGCAGTCAGTCAAGAGCCAGAATGGGCAAAAGCCATTAGAGAATCCTTAGTCTCCAAAACATCTGCCAGGGGGGACTCCTCAAGAGGACGATGAGATCACAGAGGAAGGTGAAATTGAGTACGACACTCTCGAACAGGAGCCACAATCTACCTTTACCCCAGAAGCTGTAGATTCACTCATAAGGTCAATCCTTACTGTTCTTAACCAGAGATGTACTGTGGGTTCGAATCGAACCCAGTTTCGAATCGAATCCAAGGGTTTCGAAGTCCCGACGAAACGTTTGGAACTCCCGGAATTTACAAAAATTCGATAATTAGTAAAAATTCAATAATTATTGAAATCGAAAGTAGATGATTATCAAAAATGAAAATTAGTAGAAAAAGTTTGTAATATCGGTAACCCTCGAAAGTAGCGTTTGATTTCGGTAACCCTTGAATGTACAAGCCGATTTCGGTAACCCTCGAATTTGTAATATCGGTAACCCTCGAAAATAGAATGCGGAAGCTCGAAAACAGCCGATCGATAGGAAAGATAGATGTAAAATAAGTTTGGGTTGTATTTACAGGTTCCCCAGACCATTCCCCAGCTCTCTGTGTCATTTACAGTAACCTACTATTACTATTTTATCCTTAAAATCGATAGAAGCTTTCAAATTTTTTTCTCCCATAGACTTCTATGGTTCCATTTTCGAATTTACTGTTAAATTCGAAAATTCAAGAACAGGACTCGTCCGTTTCGAACATCCCCTATTCTTAACATTCAGGGCTCAGAATCCCAAGAGGTCCCTTCCAAAACACTCTTTTCTAGAGTTAAAAAAGCTTTGGTTCAATTTCCCTCCTACGAACAGTTAGACAAAATTGTCTTACAAAAATGGTCTGAACCAGAGCGCTGACCCTGTCAGTCCCGGCTCTTTAACGCTATGTTCCCCTTCCCCAAGGCAGACATAGAGCGATTGGCCTCCCTTCTCATAGTCGACCCTCCAGTGGCTCGACTCTCTAGAGCCACCACCATTCCCCTTTCCGAAGTGGCGCCTTTAAAGACCCAAACGATCGACGCATTGAGGCGCTATTAAAAATATCCTTTTCAGCCTCAGGGCCTGCTCAAGAACCACCTTTGCCTGGTTGGCAACGCTATGGAGGTATGGCTCAATCAATTATACCAGATCTCCATTCCGACCCCAAAATCCCCCAATATATATAATCAGGATTTATCAGATACTGTAGTTTATATTGAAGACACAGCCTTAGAATCCACCGGCTAATCGCTCAGGCTTCCGCCTCAGTAATGGGGACACGAAGGGTCTTATGTTGAAAGCCCGGACAGCCGTTTGGGTTGGGCATTATTAAATGGAAATCTAACCTTTTATAAAACAAAATTCACCTTTCTATTTCACTGGAGATATCCAGTCATTTTGTCACAAAACTGGCTTTGAAAAAACATACCTGGTTTTATCAAACCGTTTTTTTGAGGCGGATTTTAATAAACCTGCAGACGGAAGACTGAACATCTTTAATGGCCACCTTAACAAGAGAAAGTTCTTTTCCTTTCTGGCAAATTTATCTGCCTCCTTCCTCTGCTCAATGAGCTTTTGTAAGCTTGAGCACGCGAAAGGAGGCTCAGGTGAACAGCAGCCAATCATGTGTTTGTGATGTCAGTTGTCACAGCCTTGATTGACTTCATGGAGGGAGGGGCCAGCTTACTCTGTCAAAATGGGACAATAATTATACTTAATATCTGATGTATTTCAGAATAAAGTTTACATTTAGGGTGAGCTTGCCCTTTAATCAGATATGATGAAAATATCTGATTGCGTGCAAATTGTAGGTTGCGGCGACGTAGACACCATTAATGATGCATAATGGCAAAATAACGCTGCTGTTGCTGTACATCTTTTCATTCAGGCTTTATATCTGTAACCACATAACAGAACCATCTGCTCTGTGCATTTAGGACATTGTATTGATTCAGGACTGTAGTTTTGTTTCCCACAGAATTAATGAAGTTTAGCCATAGAGGAATGGGCAGTTTTTTTTTTTTTTTGGTGTGTTTCCTTTATCTCCTTTCTCCATTGGATACTCTGCAGGGAATCTGGGGTAGTTTGTCAGATATATTTTCCCTATCTATGTACTAGGTGGTTGAGTTTTCCTCCAATGAAAAGTCTGGAGGAAGCAGAGCTCTCTGTATATAAAGAATTAACAGGGTTATTCAATAACGTTCTTATTGTTACAAATGGTGCTAATTTTGCCCCACCAATCAGATGTTAGCTTTCAAATGTAAATAATGTCTGATTGGTTGGGAAAAATTAGCACCATTTTACGATAAGAACTTTTATTGAATCTCCCTGTAAATATATTAAATGGCCTGTGGTTATACCACCATCAGGGTTTTGGATAAGGTCATGTACTGGAAATCTATATTTTTATTCTGTTTAATAGACAGACATTGCTTTAATTCTCCGTAATCACACACTGTTCCGAAAATATTTCATAGTATTTAATTTAAAAAGAAAAAGTAACCAGCAAAGCAAACCAAGGTAAGTTAATTAGCAGGGGTTAGTAAGGGTCTCCAGGTGCACAGGTAAAGCTCACTGACCTTCTCTTGCTCCAGATCCACCTGTTGCACCTTATCCTCCCAATTCAATAGATGTGATGTGCTTATCCCTGTAGGTGCTTTAATATCCTTGGTTTTGAACAGCTTAAAATCCTCTGCACCCTAATGGACATTAGTAGATCTAAACCTTCCACTAGGTGGGGCTTATAGTAGATCCACTAACCTGAAATCTCTTTATGTCAAATGATAAACGGTCCAGTTTAGTCCATTCCTTGTTTGGGACTTCTACTTTCTGTCTCTGTCTTTAATGTGATCTGTTCCTCATGCTCCTAAGGGCCAGGCCACACTAGCGCGATATCCGTGTTTGGGCATGCAAATAGTTTTTTTTTTTTTTAAACACTTGAACCGCGACAACGCCCAAAATCGCACAATTGTGGTGCGTTGCGATTGCACATCGTTTGTGATACGCAGTCACATGCGATAACCATTTTTATGCGAAATACATGCAATTTCCTATCCCAAAAGGAGAAAACGCATGCGCAAATGCATGGAAATCGCACGGAATCTCACAGGCAATCGGGTGCAATCGCTTCCGGTGAGATGCCGTGGCCGCGCCCTTACTGTCCGTGCTAAGATCCTTTGTACCAAATGTGGCGAAAATCTTTAATGCCCTCAGTTTACCCTATAATCACTGCGGGTCACTGTTCATGGTGGACATGTTTGTTTTTTCTCTTTCCATCTCCATTTCCACTTCACCTCTCCGTTGCTTTCAGTTCAGGAAAAAGAAATTCCGGGACTGGGTCCCAAAGTCCGACTCGGACTATGATTCTGATTACTCGGAGGAACAGAATGTCAGGCTGCGTAAGGTGAGATGATGAGAATTCTAATTGAATATCAAACCTCTGGTTCCAATATTCAGAGTTGTTCAATATAGGAATTAGGTTTACAAACTGTTGGAATGGGGGGACTTGTTAATTAAATAAAGTAAAGGTGATCCTCTGCACTCGTCCACACGTGGGTGCCCACTCCTCCAGATAGTCCAACCCTTAATGACATAATCAATCGGAAACGCAGAAAAGCGAGGGTCGCACTCCAAAGTAATTAAATTGAATTTATTATTGACCACACATATATCACTACTTGTTAATTACCATACTTTCAATACATTTTACATACAATATTTACCTTCTTGAATTAGAAGTTTGTTGGACTCTCCTGGGAGTCAGTTCTATAATTCAAATTCATTAGAAGTAGCTCTGCTAACAGAAATAGTTTGGGGAAGCTGCACAATCATTGCCCATGTTGGACGGAGAGACCAGGCTTTTCCCTGTTTGCTGACCTCCACACTGAATGCAGGCCATTGGCTAACTTTTCTGTTCTAACAATCGGATTGGGCTCTTCCACGAGTAAGTGAAATGTAATGTGATCTCACTAAATCATAATTAGATCTGGGTTTATGTGGTTCGATGATTGCAGATGAAATATCTCAATGGTAGAGATTTGTTTTCTGTGCCAGAATGAGATAACATGACTGGTTGTAATTAACTACACCCATGTGTAGCAATGGGGAACCAGTTTTGTGCACTATATTGTTTGAAGCCTCTACCATTCATAAAAGTTATAGAAAAAATGGAAACTGGAAAACTAACCTTAATGGAATTGATTCAATAGCTGGTACCATCCTTGATTATTGTATCTGATTATATTAGCCCTATAGAATAGAATTTCCTACAGCATCTCTGAGGATATTTGTAAAACTAATTCAGTTTCTTTTCATTTTTATTAGAAACTTGGAGAGGTGGTGATAATTTTAATCTTAAACCGTGACTTGCACCTTCTTGTCAAGTAGCCTGTCTGGAAACTATCCGCATTCTATCCCGGGACAAACATGCATTATCTCCATTCACCAGTCGTTCAGCCATGCAGACCCTTTCGCAGTATGCAGGATTGGACTACTCTGAGGAGATGGAGGTGCCTCTCATACCTGACAGCGAGAGTGTCGTTGAGCTTTAAATTGTCTGTGCAATATATATACAACAGCGTGGAGGCCAGTTGGTTTCCAAAGACCTGCAGCTGTATGTGGGCTAGCTCGCAGGCTCAAGTTATACAATGAAACTAGATCATCTCATGAAGGCAAATTCTTTGACCTTCGCCTCTGTTCCTTCTCACTGCCCTTAACGTGGATGTGCGAAGGCAGCTAGCGCGAGAGCTGAGGGGCGTCAGTCTCCTCACCGATGCTCTGGAGAGCACGCTGGCCCTGAAGTGGTCTGATATTTATGAGGTTGTGACTGATCGCTGGCTCCACCTCTTGGCAAGGAGACTGAAAGAGTGATGGAAATCCTGAAGACTCTTTTTAACATCACCTTTGACATTAGCCCAGAAGAGTAGATGAGGTGAGAAGCGACTAAGCTACTGTAAAGTGTGTTCCATTGCGAACGCCAAAAAAAGATGGACAGACCTGCTAAACCAACCGATTCTTTGAAATAAATATCTATTCAGGAAGGTGTATACAGGGTAAAATGAAAGCACAGTAGAAGTTATAATATGACGCTGCTTGCTATCACCTCTTGCCCAGTGACATTGTCTGGTGATCCCTGAAAGCCTGCCACTTCCTGCCTAAAGCCCCAGCTCTAAAGGTGGCCTTACACCAAAACGATAATGGCAATCCCGGGGGGGAACAATGGGATTTGCCTATTATCGTAGGGTTTTAGGGGTTTTTTCTCGACCAATCGGAGTGTAGACAAACGACCGTAGTCAGCACTCCGTTTGTGAATGATGGAAAACTTCTGTTGGTGTATAGGCTCCCTTTACTGAAGTAGAGGGAGCCGATATGATCGTGCGGTGTATGGCCGCACAGCCAACGGATCCCCATACCGCATATGGGGATCGGTCGGGTCCGTGTGTGGGGTGTTCCCACAGCATGTGTGCTGACAGATACCAATTTTATTAGGACGGTGGTAATGGATAGCTAGAGCATAGACCTTATTTGTTACTGTGGTCTATACCTCTACAGTCCCACAGGTCAGGATTTAGGGCAGTGGTACAACCAATGGTGTAGCAGACAGATTTGTGAAGGAAATAAGCCGTGAATTTTGTAGACAAGATCCTCCCTAATTTCCACGGAATTCTGCACACCCTATATCATTTCAGCTAGTTTAGGTCACAAGTTGAAGGATAATGTCCAGGTTATACCCTGTAATCTATAATATTACAGATTTAGATACTTTTACAAGGAATTTCGTCAGCCTGGTTTTCTGCAACGCACTCTGTTCCTGAGAAATGAAACTGCTGAATACTAGATTGTTCGTTCTCCTTTCAACAACTAAATGGCCTTTCACTAGACTGGAACTTGTTGATTCCCATGTTGCTCAACTGAACTTGTTTTTTTTGTACAGTCAGGGTTGCCTGATATTCCCCGCACCCGAGGGGGCAGGGCGGAGATGGACAGGGCGGTAGGCGGCTAGGTTTTTTCTGGGGTGGGGGATTAGGTGTTCCGGCCGCTGCCAGGTCTGTGCCTTGGATGGATTTCAGCCCTTACTTTGGAACTCAGGATTTTGTCCCTAGAGTCGGGACAACCCCGTCCAAATAGGACCTGGCAATCTTGTGTACAAGGTTAACTGGACCATTGTAGTCCTCCTATCCGTAAATCTACTTATGGGGCTGATGCAATAAAAGGTGCAAAGTTTGTGCCTTGCTATTAATCTACAACAACCAATCAGATGTACTCTATCCGTGACTGCAGTAACCCAGTAAAAAGCAAACATCTGATTGGTTGTTGAAATAAATAGTGCAAGCAAGCTTTTGCACAATCTTATTGCACAGCCCCTGCCGAAAAGGGATGTGAGGGGGATGTGAGCGAGTTTCCTTGGACTTTATAAAGTATCCACTTGGAAGATCTAATTGGAAGAGATTCCCATTAAATGTAGATTTAATTATTATTCACAAAACCAAGATCAGTGAAGACTGTTGCATCTCATGCAATGCTGTGTAGATTTTCTGTTATTTCAGTTTTTGTTTTTTTCTGTCCTATTAGAAGATGCAGCTCTTTATCGCCACCTAGCGGCTATTCTTAGACACTGCTTGCTTAGACAGAGTGATGGGGAAGACAGAACAGAAGAGTTTCACGGGTAAGAAACAGCATGTCGGTATCCTAACAGAATTGCAGTGACTGCTTGGATTTCTGGCCATTTTTATTTTCTATCTCACCTGCTGTATTTAATATAGGGGCGGAATTTATTTTCATTTCTAATTATTATCCTTAGCTGATTTATAGAAATAGTTTGCACCTCCCCATTTTTAGAAGAGCCTAACAGATGGATTCTTCCTGCCTTACATAGCACACACAGTGAACCTGCTTGTTAACCTGCCCACTCATGTGCCTCGATGTCCTTCTGACACCCAAAGTAGAACACGGCTCGGTGGAGTATATGGGCATGAACATGGATACGGTGAAGTTCTCTTGCAGTTCCTGGACCGAAGGTTGGACAGGGTACGTACACTATCTATAAACACGTTCTGGTATAGTATATGTTCAGACTTAAATATACATACCCCTACAATGTATCACATCTTATTAACGTAAACAGGGTTATATTGGATTTGCTGGTAATTATTTAGGTTTGATCTTTTCCGTACGTCTCTACTTGAAGATATATCTATCACCCATTTATAAACTTATTTTTCTACCAACCTTTCATTTTTTTTAGTCGTCTTAATGCTACTTTTCAGCTCGTTCCCCCCCATCCCTTATATACTGTACATTTAAAAGAAGGAAATATTTGAATCATGCGTATCGTTTAGAAATATTTTATTATGGTGATTGCCAGACTATCAGTCCCTAAGTTTATATGGCTCTGCGTGTCGTTTTAATGCTCCCTGATAAAGCAGATCCCAGAATGTTGTTAATGTAACGTAGTAAGTTTAGGGGGAGGACCAATCAGATCGCACCTAGATAATTGCAGACATCTGATGTGCGTGGGGTATTACCAGGCCAGAGAGACATTAACCCCTTATCACACACCTGCTCCTATTTATAGGATTGCCTTATAAAGGAGATTCTTCCGGACAATTTAGCAATACCAAAACAATTACCTCTTGAAATCTACCGAAGATATAGAATGGAGGACGGGGTAGATGGGAAAAGTTTATTTTTTTCTTATCGACCAGCTCAATATAGTCAAGCAGTTGACTGAAATTTCGCTGCAAAGCGCTGAGTCAATTGGTAAATTGTTTGTACATTGATTGCAGGGTCACAACTGCGAGAAACGTTGACGCCAGTTTCTTAATCTCCTGACTGAAAGTTCTCGTGTTCATCGGGAGACCAGAAAATTTCTTCGTGCTAAGGTAAGGCTGGAGGTAACTTGGAGCGACCATAGTATATACCCTATGTCTGTCTGCACAATTGTTATTTCATATGTAGATAAATATCTACTTTACAAACTTGTCACTGTATAACACCAACATGCTATGTATCGATTAAAGGGGAAGTTCAGTGCAACTACATATACATTTAAGAGAAAAGAGCATGTTCCATCCTTACGACCTTAACCGTGTCTATTCAGCATTGTGTTTGTGTATAATAATGCTTCCCCAATACTGACTTCCTGTTTGCAGAACCCCTATTTGAGATCATTATGGTCTTGCCCTTGACCCGCGCCTGGGTTGATTTAGTTGCTCAGTAGAGATCTAGCATGTTTGGCCCATCCAACAGCCAATCAGTAAAATTACTGTTAGGAACATTCCAAGTATGTGGTGCATCCTGGGAGGAAGAATGTTATAGAACCTGAAATTTCAGCTCACTAATGTCAACAGAAATAAATAGCAAGGGGTATAAATTCAACTGATTTTTCAAAATGGAAGATAATATTTAGAATAATTAGGCATGCATAATTTTAACAAGAATTTTATAAATAATCATATCTTTCACTTAACTTTCCCTTTAATCGCCACTGTTTATTTTGGGGATATGGGCAGTAATCCAGTGTTAACGGTTCTCATACTTAGTCTGGGTTACTGTGACGAGAATTCGGATTTCTACTACACGGTCACCCAAGCTAGGAAATAAATAGCTAGATTGCATCTTAGTTAACTTGGCCATGTGTAAAAGTGTAAGTTATTCTGACATACATAGATTTGGGGAAAGGAGATCTTTCCTTGTGTCTTATTGTTTCAAGCAGTTTTACTAATTTTATACCCTTGTATGTATTTAATTATTATTTATCTCCTTGTCAGAGTTATATGTAGTTGAATATTGCCAGGTGGCGCTATTTAATGCCCACTTTTCAGTATATTCTAAAGAGATGTCACACTACAGAGAAGCAAACGATTGTTATATTAGTCTAACAAATAATACAATACCCTTTATATCTGGGGAATTCAATCGGATCAACTAGGCTTGAAAGTTAACTCTTGGGGAGGTTTTGCTAGTCACCCAACGGGATCTCTCCATGTAGATTGACTTCTGAACTAAAAAGCCATTCGTATGACTAGCAAAATATCTTCATGTACTTCATGTATTTAACCTCCCCTTTTTAACAATATTGATTGCATGAATGGCTAAAATCTTTGTCTATTAAATATATATAGAGAGAATCTGTGTATTTAATTTAACCGGTAAAGCTTAATTATCTCAAAGTATTAAAATATCATATGTATTTTACAGGTTCTCCCTCCTTTGAGGGATGTAAAAACCGTCCTGAATGGGCAACACATTGCGTAATAAGCTGGTGCGTTTGATGACTCATGTGGACACTGATGTAAGCACTGTGCTGCCGAGTTCCTTTTTGTCCTCTGCAAGGAAAACGGTAAGTGGTCACTCATCCCTAACAAATTGATATTAGTTGGTGTGCTATACCAGGTGTTGCTAATTCCCCCTAGTCCACCCTAATACCCTTTTTGTCTAGGTTACGGACCAGAAACTTCTAATTAAAATAATGTATCTCCTTAATTAAAGGGCATGTCCACCTTAAATATAAACTTTGATACATTGTAGATCCCCCCCCCTGCCCCCCAACCGCAGTTAGATCTTTAAAAAAAAAATGATCAGAATTGTACTTACCAGCCATTCGCTCCCACAGCGCACTGATCCGTCTCCAGCTTCCGAAACTTCAAGCAGGGATTCTAATGTTTTTTTTTAAAAAAGATCTAACTTGGCGGTTAGGGTGGGCAGTGGGGATCTACAATATACCAAAAGGAAATAATGCTAGGTGGAAGGGCAGGCATTGGGGGAGGGGAGAGCTCCCCTGCACATGTCACACTACCTCCTGGAGGCAAGACAGGAGGCAGAAACATATTTGCAAGAAGACCCCTCCTACTGTTTAGTTTCCTGGATTTGGGCGGCCATTGCAAGAGAACCATGAGGAGCTGAGGAGAAAGGTAAGGAGTTTTAAACTACACAGTTTAGCAAGTAGCGGGTTAAATTTCAGTTTTGGGGGTGGACATGCCCTTAAAGATACATGGAAATCTTTATTACAGAAAGACCTGCAGTTTCTGCCCTCCCCTTAGCTTGCTGACTTCCGACATGCTCAGTGCGAAAGTTCAGTCCATCAAGTGATGGGTAAACTGTACATAAATAGTTCAAATATCACATGATGAATTGCATAAAATATTAGAAATTAGAACTTCTTTCTCTGGTTGATTTTATTTGACTCCATCGGGCACAGAAATACACTATCTGGTTTAAGTACAACACACTATCTGGTTATAAGACAACATTGGAGCAGTGATTGATTGCTGTTTACTGTAGATGTGATTTGATTCCTGTATTGCAAATATTTTTTGAAAATCTGTCTTTGTAATAAACATTGACTGCACACCGTTTTTTCGGTGTAACTTTTAGTTTCCCGGTTTGTGAAATACACCGCTATGGCAATGCAGCAGGCTGCGCTGGCTGCACGGGTCTCTTGGCTGGAGGACGTGGAGAGGGTCGTTACTCTGAAGATGAAGACACTGATACAGAGGAGTACAGAGAAGCCAAAGCCAAGTGAGTGTCCAACTACATGAGTCTGTTGTTTCCGGTCTTAGACACTTAAGGTGCCCATACATTGGCAGACCGATCCCACCGCATTCAATCAATTCTGCAGGAATGGCCTTTCTGGATTTTCTAGAAGGAGAGCAGAGAGTCGGCAGTAGATAATATAGGGCAGTACATCTGCACTTTCCTGAAATCCCTATGTTGTGTTTATTTTCCCTGCAGCATAAATCCCGTGACTGGCCTTGTAGAAGAAAAACAACCCAACCCTATGGACGGAATGACGAGGAACAGAAGGAATATGAGGCCATGAAGTTAGTCAGCATGTTTGACAGTTGTCCAGGTAATGTTCAATTAGACTTGACAATATTTCAATTAGACTTTGATCTATTTTTTGGAGTGACTGCATTCTTTCTTCATCTTATTAGGGAGCAGATCATCCACCCATGTGGGTCACATCGGATGGGAGGCTGGAACCTCTAGATGAGGCTGCACAGAGATGCTACAGCAGCAGGAATCTTCAGTATAGAGTCTGACTCGGACTAGAAGTCCTTGGTGGAAAAGATTCAAATATAAATATCCGAGCCGAGCACAAGCCAGCCGGAACATGAGAACAACAAACTGTTATACAGTAATCATAAAGCATAAATTAAATCTAGAATATCTGTAGATGTTTTCAGATACCTCGCTGTAGAAAGGTCACAGACACTCATAGAGCGGCAGGCACCCCAGGGCAAACAAAAATGTGAAGAGTGTAATGGATGAATGCATTTCATCTATTTGAACTACTTTGGGTTCTAGCCGCTGTGCATAGATAGGCCGTCTCTGTTCCCTTAGAGACTCACCCTACCTAAAGAGCTACAGCATAAAAGGGGATTAGCCATCCAACTCTCTCAGTTGGATGGAGCAGTCTGTCACCATGGGCCAATAGGAGACAATTCCAAGGTGGGACTTAACAAGCAGGAGGACATCACTAAGAGAATGTACACTCTACATCAGCTCTGCTTGCTTAGAACAAAAGAAGTCTTCACAGAATCCTTGTATAGAGATACACCACTGCAGGAATTGTCAACCACTTATAAATACCAGGAACCAAATATAGTTTAGCAGTACATCCACACAAATAAACTGATGTTAAAACGATGGTTCTACTAGATCACTGCTTCATTGTACTTTTTTTTGTTACATTCCTGGTTCTCATAGTCACACGTGTCTAGAAAGAAGAACAAAAATGGGGAAAGAAAGATCTATTCTGTGCATAATCCACGTGGGCTGGGAATCTATCACCCTACGCAATAGCTGCTAAATGGGTGGATCCGTCCTCCATGTTATTTCTGTTTCTACTGTTGATGGTCCAATGTTTAATACTACTGTTCTTTTAAATAAGCAGGAATATCATATGTTTGTAATAACGCAACAAGGAGGCCATGTTGGAGATCAATAGAATAGACACACCACGTGCATCTAATAAGCCACAGGAACATGGTTTTAAACTGCTACCTGTTTTATATTCCATTTCAGGGTCCGAAACCCCATCTGTCCTTCAGTCGGTGTAAAACTACAGCTTCCATCATTCAAAGTTTTGTTGGTCATGGTGGGAGTTGTAGTTCAGTAACACCATGGCAGTCATGTACGGTAATTCCATTTTCAGACAGGATTTCCTGATATATTTATGGTGTGTTTTATCCAGAGATAGCATCCTTACAATGCTTTTGTGTTATGAAAACTTATACACTTTTATTGCTTTAGTAAATAAATATTGTAATTGCTTGTAATACAAATAATGTATTTTTTCTTTAGCCATTATCTGTTTTCAGTATAATTATGCTGATGAGCCCTATTACTTATTATAAACCTTGTCTAATAATTTGCAGTGACCAATCAGGTGCATAAGGGCTGGTACACTGAGCCAAGTCTGGCTGAATAAAAAAAACTTACATCTGATCGGTTGGCAAAACTTTTCCACCAAAACTTCCTCCTAATGTTCCAACTCTCATCTACATCCTGGACGCTGTCTCGTGTTGCAGCCTGTAAATGAAGCTTGTTAGCATAGCCTAAGGAAGGATATATTATACCAACTATCCTGCTCTAGCCTGTGCATAACTATATTTCCCATGACCCTGCTGTCTGTGTTAGATCAGATCTGTCAAGCTCTGAAATAAAAACAAATAATATGCTATAGTAATTGGCCGTATAGGTTTCATGACTTTTAGGTGCATAGAATAAAAAAAAAAACATCCAGTAATAGACACTGCCCTCTTTTAATTTCCTGTTTCACTTGGGCAAAAACCATGACCATTTTGACTGGCTGCTTCTCAAGTTGCCTCCTCTGCGAACTGCTCTGAGTTCACTAAAGAGCTGAAGAGGAGGCGCCATATAGATCATCCTGATAATGAAATCAGGTCGTAATTAAACACAAGAAAAATGTTTAGGACATACTTGCCATTTAAATGATCACTTACCATTTTGCAAACTGCAGTGACATTTTATTTATAATGTAAATGACGGGAAGTTGCCTCTCTGTGTGCGCTGTGACCCATTACAATTTTTTAATGCATGCAATCACAATATTTGTCCTGTGTCTATCATAAATCCATTTAATATACTGTATATCTTATATGGTAGCGTATGGAAAAGCGGACACAACCGATAGGACATGCAATTTTCTTTACCCATAGTCCCCCGAACAAGCACAAAAGCACATAAAAGCAGACACCACTGGAAGGTATCCCCTTCCAGCCTTTCCCCTCTGCAATCCACACAGACCTGGCTGTTTACCCATGTGTGCATTACAGGGAACAGCTGGAAGGTATCCCCTTCCAGCCCTTCCACATTGCTGGACACTCAAACCAGGGCAGTTCCCCCCTTCTCTGATGTGCACCTTGAGCCGTTTTTTTAAATGACTGCCATAGGTCTTCAGAGGCCAAATGACTACTGGAGCTCAACATGCAGCAACCCACTGTTGAAGCCATCCACCTGCCTACGCTGGACCCGGCATCTATGCAGACAGCTCTTCTCCAGGTATGGCCTGGCCTCCTTCGGGGACGGGAGCTTCTCCTTGCTGGTCTCTTGCACCAATTTACCTTGGTGCGATCTGTTCACGCGCAGGGACTTCCAGTTTCCGCTCGGTCTTCTCCCGGTCGCAGTGCAGAACAACCCGACGCAAGGTCTTACCTACTCCTCCAGTGTTCCGCTGCTGCAAGCAAACCATCCTTTCTCCAAAGTCTCCTTGTTCCTCAGCTCTTCCTACCGTCCTACTCTGCAGCACCTGCCTCCAGACTCTGAATTCTGTTTTCTTATCATATAGTCAGTCGGATAGGGTTCTTTTTCAGGGAATAGCATTGGGGTAGGATTTCCCTCCTCTTTTATGCATTCTAAGTATAATTAACTGATTAAATTAAAAAAAAAATCTTTCTTCTACTTTACTTTCTATCTATGGCCATCAAGGGTCGCTCCCGTACCGTAAAAAGGGGAATAAACACCCCCGGTCGCATTATATGAATGTGCGACTTGCCAACAAACCTGCCTGCAGGCCAATCTGGTACCAATGCACCTCCGTCTGTGCCCGCTGCGCAGTCATCAAGAGCCAGAATGGGCAAAAGCCATTAGAGAATCCTTAGTCTCGAAACAATGTGCCAGGGGGGACTCCTCAAGAGGACGATGAGATCACAGAGGAAGGTGAAATTGAGTACGACACTCTCGAACAGGAGCCACAATCTACCTTTACCCCAGAAGCTGTAGATTCACTCATAAGGTCAATCCTTACTGTTCTTAACTAGATGTACTGTGGGTTCGAATAGAACCCAGTTTCGAATCGAATCCAAGGGTTTCGAAGTCCCGACGAAACGTTTGGAACTCCCGGAATTTACAAAAATTCGATAATTATCGAAATCGAAAGTAGATGATTATTGAAAATGAAATATAGTAGAAAAAGTTTGTAACTAAAAGTTTGTAATATCGGTAACCTTGAAGTAATGATCGATTTCAGTAACCCTCGAAATAGTGCTCCGTTTCGGTAACCCTCGAAAATAGAATGCGGAAGCTCAAAAACGCCCGATCGAGAGGAACGATAGATTTAAAATAAGTTTTGGGTTTATTTACAGGTTCCCCAGACCATTCCCCAGCTCTCTGTGTCATTTACAGTAACCTACTATACTATTTATCCTTAAAATCGATAAAGCTTTCAAATTTTTTTCTCCCATAGACTTCTATGGTTCCATTTTCGAATTTACTGTTAAATTCGAAAATTCAAAACGGATCGTCCGTTTCGAACATCCCTATTCTTAACATTCAGGGTCAGAATCCCAAGAGGTCCCTTCCAAAACACTCTTTTCTAGAGTTAAAAAAGCTTTGGTTCAATTTCCCTCCTAACGACGAACAGTTAGACAAAATTGTCTTACAAGAATGGTCTGAACCAGAGAGCCGACCCTGTGAGTCCCGGCTCTTTAACACTATGCTCCCCTTCCCCAAGGCAGACATAGAGCGATTGGCCTCCCTTCGCATAGTCGACACTCCAGTGGCTCGACTCTCTAGAGCCACCACCATTCCCCTTAACGAAGTGGCGACCTTTAAAGACCCAAACGATCGACGCATTGAGGCGCTATTAAAAATATCCTTTTCAGCCTCAGGGCCTGCTCTAAGAACCACCTTTGCCTGGTTGGCAAACGCTATGGAGGTATGGCTCAATCAATTATACCAAGATCTCCATTCCGACCCATCAAAATCCCACCAATTAGATATAATCCAGGATTTATCAGATGCTGTAGTTTATATTGGAGACACAGCCTTAGAATCCATCCGGCTAATCGCTCGGGCTTCCACCTCAGTAATGGGGACACGAAGGGTCTTATGAGCAGCCGATGCAGCTTCAAAAAAGGCCCTCACTAGTCTTCCTTTTTCAGGTGGATAGCTGTTTTGACCGGAACTAGAGAAAATAATCTCTCAAGCAACGGGGGGGAAAGTTATTTTCTTCCCCAAAACAGACCCCGTAGGCTACCTACCTCTCATAGACACCCTTCCTTTCGCCCCTTCCGCTCTGCCCCTAGAACTCCTGCAGAGCAATCGGTCCAGGCCTCTCCAAGAAGACAAACTTCCAGACCCTGGTCCAATAGGAGGGGATCCTTTCGCCCTACTGGCGGAAAACCAGTAGTCGCCATGACTATCCCCCCTCATCTTGGGTGGGAGGATGGCTAAGATTTTTTTGGGAAGCGTGGAACCACCCTGCCACGGACTCCTGGACTCTGGACGTTATCTCTCAAGGATATTGAATAGAGTTAATTTCTTGTCCCCCAAGACATTCCTTCCCTTGCAACCTGCCAAGAGGGCCATCCAAACGGCAAGCCCTAAACCAAGCAATAGTCCTACTATTACGGTCCAAAGTAATAGTTCCAGTACCTACTTCACACAGGTTTCTAGGTTTCGTGTTGCAAAAAATCAGAGTGATAGAGGTAGCACTTCAGACAACAAGCAGGATAACTGCAACCGGCAACTTTTATTTTACATGTGCACACACAACACTGGGCCCTTTCTCAAGAAAGTGTTACCTCAATCCTGGTTTTTTGCAACATTTTTCTTATGCCTGTATTAGGATGGAGGCATAGATAGAGGTGACTGGATTTGCCCTACTTACCTGCTGTGTGGAGTACTATAGATTTCCAGGTTTCTATGTTTCTACTCAAACCTCTTCCTAGTTCCCAAAAAAGACCGAACATTCCGCCCTATCTTACCTAAAGAGCTAAATGTGTATGTCAGGAAGATTCATTTCAAGATGGAATTGTTACATTCAGTTATTCTGGCCATAGAGCCGGGAGATTTCTTAGCGTCACTCGACATCCAGGACGCCTATCTACACGTTCCCATTTGGCAGGGCCACCATCGTGTCACTATCAGTTCACGGCCTACCTTTCGGCCTTGCATCGACCCCTCGGGTCTTCACCAAATGGTATCAGCCATCCAAGCAGTCCCATATGTTGTGTTCCATCTGCGCCTCAATGCCACATTTGACGGTTTGGAACAGATCTCTGGACTCCATGATCCCCTTACCACACCCATTTCAGAGGTCCCTGGTATGGTGGACACAAGACTGCAATCTCCAGAAAGGGAACACTCTCTGCCTGCCTCCGTGGATGGTGATTTCCACAGGATGGGGGGCAGTGTACGGGTCCCTCACAACGCAAGGCATCTGGTCAACGCAAGAGTCCCTTCTTCCGATAAACGTTCTGGAACTACTGGCCATATACCTGGCCCTTTCGCTTTGGACAGAACAACTGACAAATAGCTTTGTCAGAATCCAGTCACACAATGCCACAGTGGTGGAATACATCAACCACCAGGGGGGCACTCGGAGCGACATGGTCATGAAGAAGGCCCACCGCATTCTGTCCTGGGCAGAACACTATGTTCCAATGATCTCTGCGGTTTTCGTGCCGGGGATTCTGACCGTGGAAGCGGACTTCCTCAGCTGCCACACTCTGGATCTGGGGGGGCATGGTCTCTTCATCAGGAGGTGTTCACGAATCTGACTCGTCGGTGGGAAACTCCGGAAATAGACATCATGGCATCGCGTCTCAACTGCAAGGTTCCCCTCTTTTGTGTGAGAACACGAGATCCTCTGGCACACCTCATAGATGCACTGGTAGTTCCATGGCGGTTCCAGTAAGTGTATGCCTTCCCTCCAATAGCAATGATTCTGCGCATACTGAAAAAGATCAAGTTGGAAGGGACCAAAACTATATTCATAGCTCCCAGGTGGCCGAGAAGGGCCTGGTTCACAGATATCCTAAGAATGTCACGGGACAAACCATGGCCCCTACCCCTCCATCCAGACCTTCTTTCTCAGGGTCCATTCCTCCACCCAGATCTTCAAAGACTAAATTTGATGGCTTGGCTATTGAATCCTCCATTTTGAGGAAGAGAGGCATTCCCTCATCAGTCATCCTCACCATGATTGCCACACGCAAATTGTTGTCCGCCAAAGCCTACCACCGAATATGGCAGAGATACATAAATTGTACCTTTTCCAGAGGTCTTTCCTCTAGGAAAATCGTCCTATCTAGAGTGCTACGTTTTCTACAGACAGGGTTGGATAAGGGACTGTCGCTCAATTCCTTAAAGTTCAGATTGCAGCTTTGTCAATTTTTTTCCACCGGCGGTTGGCATCACGGAAAGATGTGCAAACCTTCTTACATGGGGTGGCTCACATACGTCCTCCGAGCAGAAAGTCTGTACAACCATGGGATCTTCCCCTGGTTCTTCGAGTTCTACAGGGACCACCCTCTATATCCTCGGCCAGTTTCTTTTCAAGAGGTTGCATTCACTGGAAGTACTCAGAGCTCTCCTGATTTACAACTCCAGAACGGAATCTTTTCGTTCTTCCACGGCGCTGTTCATCCTCCTAACGGGGCCTCGCTGTAAAATCTCTTTCTTCCTCTCTTACATGGGCACTACCTTCCCTATGGGTTATGACTGCCAAGTTGTTAAACCAAGTTGTTAGATTCTGTGTGTATTTATATCAGTTTAGATTACGTTAAAGTCTGTATTTAACAATGTTGTACGTTCTTATGGCAACTCCTTCACTCCCTCTTTGGGACAAAACTGAAGCAGGCTGCTGGTGCTGTAGAATATAAGGTAAGGGGAGGAGCACCAGAGCCTGTGCAAAACTTCAATTACTCGAGTGTCCGCTCCTGGAGGTGGAATACTAAACCCTGCTGTGCCTGGGTCCCCCAAGGCTGAAAGAGATTTTAGGGTGAGTAACAAAATCTCCTTTTCATTCTCCTAAAATTACAGAATCACTGCTCCACCTGTGAACAATTTGTCACTTGTCAAAACAAACTTTTAGTGGTGTATTACATATGTTGTGCTGATCAAAACAATGCAAACCATAGGATCCTGCCTAGGGCCCAGGGAATTTTAGGGGGCTTGGAAATTAAAATGACAATTTTACAATCGTTTTCTCATTATATGTTCTAGCTGTATTGGTAGAGCTGGAAAAGCTCATATATTTTATTGTCCTATGGACTGTATTAGACATTTGTACAGAACATGTGTATAAAGGATTTATCAGATTTGGATGTGTTCGTACAACCATTTGATCATTAAACTGTATGGTAAAGTATATAAACCAAGGAAAGAATGTAATATATCAGCCTCCCCGAAAACCACTGAGGATGAAGCACGGATAGGGGCCTCATCATAGACGCTGAGGGGCCAGTGATTCCTAGTTATGCCAATGGTCATAGGAAAAATAAGAAGATGGGTCCCCCTTGGCTACCGAGCCCCCCTGCGGCTGCTCCCCCTGGTAGCTACGCCCCTGAATAACACATCATGCTAGTGCCCTGGGTAAAGAGGCAGCTCTGTGCCCTCCTAATGTGATCATCATTCCCATTGTAACTTCATTCTTCATTATATTATCACATATAAAGGTTTTCATATTACCCATAATACACTGTAGCAGCATTACAACACGTTCACCCAGTTTAAATGGTAAGTCCAGACCTGAAATGAAAACTTACATACAGGTAAATCACCCCCCAAAACCCTAAACAGTAATAGTTTGAAATGTGAAATATATAAGTCTAACCTGAAATCCTGCACAATGTCCTGTTTCCCCTGTTTCTGCTTCCTGGTTCTTCCAGTTAGCAACTGTCAGTTATGGATTTGACATCACAGCCAATGGCTGAATGTTAATCCCCTGTCTGCCTCTTCTGAGCATGCCCAGGCTCAGTACCTGCTCAGTACAGGTTTCTAAATTGCTCCATTTCCATGAGGCATCCAGAAGCATAGCAGGCATACAGTAATGAATTCATAGGACAAACTATGATATATCAACATATTATAAAGAGGCCATTCTTTCTAAAAGATTTTATTATGAGGGTGGAGTTGCCCTTTAAACTCAAATACTGACGGCTTTAAACAGTCACCATTTCTTTTTAGAAATTCTAAACGTTTGGTCCATGTGAGTCACCATCCCCAGAATGCCTAAAACCCTGTAAGTAACAGTGTCTCACATGAACCAAACCAATTGTTTTTATTAAATGTTCCCTTTTTTGTAGTGTTTATAAAGAGTAAAACACATGTCCCATGAGCCACTGCTGATTAACCCACTCAGCCCATAACCAACCCAGCTTTGTGCCCCCCATTCACTATTACAATACAGAGTTTTTTAAAATCCCATTTCAGTGCAGGGCGTGTAATCCCTGGAAAGAAAGAAAGAACCATATATTATAATTGTACTCAGCACCCATAGAAATCTATACAGAACTACATGTCCCAGTAACCATGTTATAAATAATAATATTAGAAAATATAAAGCAAATTACTAACAGATTGTGGAGAATTGGACTTACCTGTAACACCTTCTTACAGATATAGACGATCCAGCTCTCCTTCAGGCACTGATCTTTAGTCCTGGATATAAGGTCTATACTGTACTGTACTGTACTATAATACATTATACTGTACTGTACTATAATACATTATACTGTACTGTACTATAATACATTATACTGTACTGTACTATAATACATTATACTATACTGTACTATACTACACTGTACTATACTGTACTATACTACACTATACTGTACTGTACTATACTGCATTATACTGTATTGTACTGTTCTGTACTATAATACATTATACTATACTACACTATACTGTACTATACTGCATTATACTGTACTGTACTATACTGTATTATACTGTATTGTACTGTACTATAATACATTATACTATACTGTACTATACTATACTGCATTGCACTGTACTATACTGCTTTATACTATACTATACTATACTGCATTGTACTGTACTATACTGCTTTATACTGTACTATACTACATTATAGCACAAGCAAACAAAGGTTGATGGAAGCGCACACTGTTAATCAGAAGAATTCTGTTTTTATTGCATCACACAAACACACAACGTTTCGGAGAACGCTATGTCTCCTTCATCAGGTGTAACTCACACAGTGACCCATATCACCTTTTATAGACCCAGTGATTATATACTGGGTCTACATTATACTGTACTATACTATACTGCATTATACTGTACTGTACTATACTATACTGCATTATACTGTACTATACTGCTTTATACTGTACTATACTACACTATACTTTACTATACTACACTATACTATACTATACTACACTGTACTGTACTATACTACACTATACTATACTGTACTATACTACACTATACTATACTGTACTATACTACACTATACTATACTGTACTATACTATACTGCATTATACTTACATGTCTATACTAGTACTGCATTATATACGTCGTACTATACAAGAACTGACTATACTACATACTATATGACTATACAGTCTGTACGGAATGGTACTATGTACTACACGTATAATATACTTGTACTTACTATACTGCATTAACTGGTACGGACTATACGCTTACTGCCATTATACAGGTACGTATACTGCATTATACTGTACTGTACTATACTATACTGCTTTATACTGTACTATACTACACTATACTTTACTATACTACACTATACTATACTACACTGTACTGTACTGTACTATACTACACTATACTATACTGTACTATACTATACTGCTTTATACTGTACTATACTACATTATACTGTACTGTAATTGTTAAATCACCGCCAGGGAGCGGAAATAGAACGTTTAATATTTATATATTAATAATAAATAAGATCCTTCAACTTTTAGAATCTCTATAGTCCTAAAACCTCTTGTGTCGCCAATAATCCCCAAATGTTTAAATATCTAATAAAGAGGTAAAAACCTTCCATGGAATCTGATGTCTCTGGGGCTTGGACAGATAAAAAGGAAAAGGAAGAAGATGGGGTCCGCTGGCTCTTGCCCCCCCTGTGGTTGCTCTCCCTGCGTCCCCTGTTTAGGAGTGTCTGGCAGCATTTTTAACTTCACAACACAGATTAGAGATTTCATGTCAAGTTGCTCTGTCTCCTGTTTAAGTTGTTCAGAGGCTTTAGTTGTCCTTTAAACAAATTTCCATTGTGGAGCTGTTATAAACAATGAGAGCTGGGGTGGGAAAGATATGTTAACATGAGGCAAATTGTTTTAAAACTCTCTGCCCATTCCCCATCCCTCCACCTTGCACCCCTTACTGTGCCCCGCCCTCACCCTTTCTCCACCATCCCAAGTTGGTCTCGGATAAATCAGGCATCCCTGAAGATGTAAAGTTAACATATACACAGATCATTCCAGGAATCAAAAGGGGATTTGTGTCTGTGGGGAAACCCCAGAGCGACTTTCCATAGTTGCGCTAAAAGTAGTGCAAGGGATTTGCATTGAAATTGTTGCGTTGCTGCAAAACCTGTGCGGCCGGAAATTGAATTGGTTAGTGTGACTTTAACTTAAATTAAATTAAAAAAGTGCGATGGCTCTGGGTAAATGAGCACCTTAAAATTCTATATTTTATGTATTAGATGTTTTTTCTCTGAATTTCTTTTTATCTTCTGATGTTACAATGAACACTGCAGGATAAAAAAACATGAATTATATATTGCCTTAGGGCTAAGCCACACTAGACAGTTTCTCACGCACTTGTTGTTCTGCGGTCCGCTAGCACGTGAGAAACGCAAGTCAGGCTAACACACTGTGCGATGTGATCCTTTCCCCGTTTTATCTGCAAGTGCATGGAAACCCGCGTGTGGCGACAGCCTCGCCAGTTTTAGAACCAACACAATATCCTAAAACGTGGGATTTTCTTATTTGTTTAAATATGATTTACAGTGGATGCTTGACAGCTGAAGCGTCTATCACATGTGTGTATCGATTTAAAAGCTACATTTAATCTGGCGTGTGGGGATTCAGTTAGATAATAACTACTTTAAGGGTTGCCCAATGCCTTAAAGGAACAATAAATATTGAACATAAAAGGAAGTTCTGTAAAAGATTGAACTGGAGCCAGGAAGTTTGTATGGACTAATTATATACACTGGACAGAATTTCCTATCGGTACAAAATGTGTAACATCCACTGAGTTTGACCTGTAAACTAAGGCACATTTATCAAGGTCACTATAGTTAGCTAATAATTAATTCACCAACCATGTAATAACCAGTATGCCTAGACATTGACATCAGGCGATTAACTTCTTGGAAATAAACAGGCAACCCAAAAGTATTGATCAGTTTTCTGATTTACTATTAAAGGAGAACTGTTATCCCGTTTTTGTAAGTTGCACAAACATGTCTAATTGTTCCTTAACCCCCTGCAAAGCTTTCTGAAGCTTTAAATATAAAAAAAATCAAAAACACATACTTTAAAATCCGCCTTATAAAGTCCATACTTGGGCGCCGCCATCTTGGATTCCATCCCTTCCGTTTGTCTGCCAAAATCTACAAATCCCAGCATGCAATTTCCTGATGCTGGTGACATCACAAGCATTTTCTATTGCCGCGTCGGCACTACAGGGGGGAGGGATGCGGAGGCGTGGCCTAACAAACAGGCACGCCTCTGTTAGAGGAGGGAGGGGGGGGATCGGTAATAACAACTACCTTTATGATGGATTTTTTTGTATATTATAACACATTGTTAAAAAATAATAATTGTTTGTAAAAATACTTAATATTTAATTCATTTTATAATATATTATATATGTAAGTAATTAACGCTGTTGTTAATGTCGTTATATGTGCATGATGGTCTGTGAGTGTAGTGTGTGTGAATGGTCGTTATATGTGCGTGATTGGTGCTGTGAGTGTGTGAATGTCATTCTAAGTGCATAAATGGTGTTGCGGATGTGCGTGCAAATGTCGTTCTATGGCGTGAATGGCGTTGCGGTGCGTACAAATATCGTTTTAAGTGCATGATGGGTGTTGTGCGTGAATGGTGTTGCGGATGGGCGTGCGAAATTGTCTGTTTTAAAGGGCAACTATAGTGTCCAAATTCAAACTTTAAAAACCTCATATATTAAACTATACTATCATCCCATCCATCAACGGATCTCCAAACGAGCGGCCGTTTTGCCCGATAAAGTGCCCATATCGGCCACGATTATCGCCGACCTGCGATCACACGTGTGTATAGTAAGCAGGATACGCGTGTACTGGCAAATCAAGGAGAAAGTTCGAAGACATCTCTACCAGTACCCATTTGGATCTGGGATGTAAGGTAAGGATTTATTACACTACAGAGTGGGGCGCAGTAGTGGGGGGAATTATAGTTTTGGGGTGGACATGCCCTTTAATAAAGCCAATTAATCTTCAATAAACTCTCAGAAACTCTGTAATCAAAGAAAAAAACTTTTTATCCATCTCTCTCCACACACATGTAAAAGCCATAAATGAAAGTTATATGGTAACAAACCTTGTATTGTACAGAGCCTGACGCAGATTCATGCAATTAGCAGGGCTGCATTATTGTAAATTGATTTTATACTGTGATCATTCTAACTCAGACTGGCTACAGGTGTTTTATCTGATTAACCTGTGGCTCTCTATATGTTTTCAAAATACAACCCAAACATTCCTGACTGCCCTCTGCTATTAGAGAGTATCTTTAGGGTAAATGGTGATGATGTAATTCAACTACACCAACAATAACTTTGTTCAAAGCCAGTGAATTTGATCAGGCATGGCAACTAAATTCTGAGAGAACTTTATGGAAACTTTTTTTTTTATACATTAGACACCAAACCATCATTTATGAGATGGACCAAAACAGAGAGAGCACCACTGCAACTACCAGGCACCAAACTAATGCATTTAGAAAGCTCAGTTAGGCACCAGATATCTGATAGTTGCTATGTGCTAGCAGAACAAACTAGCAGCTCTGCTATTAAAATGAACTAGGACTTGCTGAAGGCCTCTGGTGTTTTAATAGTCTGCTCCTTGGCACACCCCAACATATGATTGGTCAATAAACAAGAGCCAATCAGATTTAAGATTTGTTTTGACCAATCAGATTTTGAGGGTGTGTTTATGAGCCTTTAAAACTTCATGAACTCACTCTCAGAGCAGCTCAGTTTTTAATCAGCAGTCAAACTAGCAGGTCTTGCCTTTGTATTTAGGTTAGAGATTTGCAAGTAAGTGGCTGGTAATTTAGTTGGACTACAGCAATGAATAATCTTTTGCTCCTAGGTTTATAGTGTCATTGTGTAGCAGTCCATAAACAGCACATACATGTTGATATAAATGATAAAAATCAATTTTTGTTTGCGAGACCTTAGTTTGCTTATACTTTAATCAAATAGTCTGCAAAATTGTGAGCAAGCCTAATAAATATGTAGTTGCACTACTAGTTCCCACTCATCCCTTACAAGCACTCTCAAACAGCATAGGGCAGTTAGGGGTTGTACATGAATCATGCGTCAGGCGGGCTGTCAGAATCACTGCAGTATAAATACAATCAGGTTGTAAAATTAACAGCCCTGTTACTTACTTAATTATAAGTGCCCCCAATTATGATTATCTGATTACTGATTTCTGATAACTAAATATATATCCACTAACAATTATTGCTCTAGTGCCCGAGCAGGGATGTCCAACCTGTGGCCCTCCAGTTGTTGGAAAACTACAACCCCAGTATTCCTTGGTTTCTTCTGCAATGGAGGAATGCTGGGCGTTGTAGTTTTCAAAAATCTGGAGGGCTGCAGGTTAGAAATCCAGACCCAGCTTGCATAGGCCAGAAAAAAACCAACTTGGATACCGCATTATACAGAAAATGAGTGATTGGATAATGCACGGGAATGGCGGCAACGAAAGAGTTAGTTGTATGTTATGTAACACTACTACTCTTTCATGCCGCCATTCCCGTGGCAGGACGCACATAAGTAAAAAGACCTTTCAAATGCAGCAAAAAAAAAATCAAAGTTTATTGCAAGCACTTTCTGTATATTTACTTTAAGGTAACAGGTATAAAAGGCATCTATACTGAAAAAATAGTTGTCTTTAGATATCCAATCCTGTAACATTCTCTTAAAGGTAACAGTGTATAAAAGGCATCTATACTGAAACAATGGTATCTTTAAGATATCCAATCTGAACTATCTTGCTGGGCTGAGGTGCTTTTGTGCTATAACTGGACATGGACACAGTTTTCATGCAAATCATGTGAATTGGCATGATGGAAATTCCCTCTTCCAATGCTGCCTCTATCTAGTAATTACTGAGCATGGGGCTTGCCACTTATAGCTGTCGGGCGACAGTGGTTGGGATCATGGGAATTTGGCAGGACTGTGGAGCCATCCAGCCCTTAACTATTTGTTAGTCTACTTCTTTTGATGATAGAAAGAGAACTGTGTTATGCTAGAGAGGTGGTTCATCAGGACTTGTTTTTAAAGGTAATATATCTTGGCCTTTCTTACTAGACCAACTTGTTTTGGGAACCACAGTTCTCCTTTAATATGAATTCATTGGTCCATTTTTCGGGCTGTTACGGGTTTTAAGGTGCTGTTCCCGATATCGACAACGTGAGCAAACTGTTTTTGAATGAACCAGAACGCATAAGTGTGAACGGTGCTATTGAATTCTGTGTCCTTGCATTTTAACGAACGATCTGTTGCCGAAACGTGCCAAAAAACCTAATGTGACCGGGCCCTTAAGCCCCTCTAGAGATCTGTCCATATGTTTTTTTAAGGAGAAAACGTCCAAAACCCTGTGCCCAGGATCAGGACCTGGGCACAGGGGCAATCAGGGGCCAATTTATAAAATTTTGTTATTGCTCTATGTGAGATTGAAAATGTACGATCGCCTAATCAACTGCCTCGGTCATAGTTTCACAGATACAAGCATGTTCTCCCTAAGGGGGCTCATCCATTAAATGGAATGAGAGATGTCAGTGGGTCGGGCTTGGGTAAACTACATTCAGTTTAATTGTGTTGCGAGTCAAGTTCAGGTAGAGGGAACTGCGGGTTCCAGTCTGTAAATAAAAAGCTTTTGTTCCTGTCTATGAAGAGAGATTTGTTTTCTAAATGTACCAAGAGCTGCTCTTGCTCAGGATATTGCCACTTCAAATGTAATTTTGGCTCTTGGTACATTGCAATTCAGTCTTAGTTTTTTCAAACACTAGCTGTTTGCTGCATGACTTAAAGGGAATGCCCCCCCCAAACTGAAATTTAACCCCATACTGGCCCCACTCTGTAGTGTACAAAAATCCTTACCTTACATCTCTGCTCCAAATGGTTTCCCTGCTATGTCCCTCCAAAGTCAGGAAAACAGCAGTGTAGGAGCTCTGAGTGACTCATCCTGTGCCTGTATCTGTCTCAACCTCGACAAGGTCTGAGGCATGCGCAGGAGAGTCCATCCCTCCCTCTCCCTCCCCCTAGCTCCAAACCCCTTGGTAATATTGTATTTATTGGCCCCCCAGCCCCAACTGCCATAATAGAATTTTGAGAAAGTCCCCCGATAGTTACTTACCTTACCTTTCTCCCCCGGCGTTCTGAGCAGCCAGCAGCCACGTCCCTGATTTGCTGTCTCTCAGCCAATCAGAGACGCGACTGCCAGTCCCGCCTCCTGCTTGCAGTTCTGTGCAAGCAGAGGGCCGGGCAGTGCGGCGGAGGAAAGAGGTAAGGTAAGTAACCATAGGGGGACTTTCTCAAACTTCTATTTTGGCAGTTGGGGCTGGGGGACCAATAAATACAATATTACTAAAGTTGAAAAAAGTGGGTGGACATGCCCTTTAAATTTTGGCCACTCCCAGGGCCATCTTTATAAAGGCACTCATTGGAAGGGGCGCTCTCTGCAATTAAAGTGACTTTGCTTCATGTGGAGGAGGATTTATACTGGCTTTTAACCCCTGTGAATACTCTGCTGTTTCCTGCTTTTATGTAAAATCCAAAATAATCCATTTGTTTTAGATCATTACAGCAGACGGTGAATGGGGAGCAACAGTGGAATATATATTTATAAGAACCAGCTATGTAGCTGAGAGGTTTTTATTATAATATATTCCACTGTTGCTCCCCATTCAAAGTGCCTAACCTTATGCTAGGGTCTCTCCTAACTCACCCCCTCCCACTCCTTATGTAGCAAGTGTCTTAAGAACAATGCAGACACTTGCTCTCTGCAGGCTTACATATGGAAGTTTTTTGTTTACAAAGGTAAGAGTGAGGAGGATTAATGTGCATAAGCGGCTTGGTTCACAACTGGATTATATGAACGGAGGAATGACCAGAGAGGGGAGCTCTGCAGTAAATCAGACAGTGTGCAAGCACGGAGCCACAAAAGAAGGTGGGAATAAGGCAGCATATACTAACTTTTATTATGTCTGGATTGGAGCAATTTATACATTTCACTATAGATGCCCTTTAATGTAAATTAAAATCCCGGCTGGAAAATAAGAGGTTAATGCACAATAATCTTTCATACTGCAGCTTTTAAATCAAGGCAGCATCCTGAACTAAGAACTTTAAACTCAGTATTTGTTTGGACTTAGGACTTTATATGTGGCAACAGAAATAGGAGATAAAATAAAAATCTGAAACCTAAAGTCTGGTAATTCAACAGAGGAGGTGAGTATGGTGGGATGGTGAGAGAAAGAGAGACAGGAACCTGGAAATCCTAGTACAAGAGAACTTGGGGAAGAACCTGAAAAATCTAGAACAGGAGAATGTGGAGAAGAACCTATAAATTCTAGAACAGGAGAATGTGGGGAGAGAGGAACCTTGAAATTATAGAACAAGAGAATGTAGGGATAGAGGGACATGGAAATTATAAAACAGAAAAACATGGGGAGAGAGGAACCTGGAAATTATAGAACAGGAGAACATGGGGAGAGAGGAACCTGGAAATTATAGAACAGGAGAACACGGGGAGAGAGGAACCTGGAAATTATAGAACAGGAGAACACTGGGAGAGAGGAACCTGGAAATTATAGAACAGGAGAACATGGGGAGAGAGGAACCTGGACATTATAGAACAGGAGAACATGGGGAGAGAGGAACCTGGAAATATAGAACAGAGAACATGGGGAGAGAGAACCTGGAAATTATAGAACAGGAGAACATGGGAGAGGGGGAACCTGGATATTATAGAACAGGAGAACATGGGGAGAGGGAACCTAGACATTATATGAACAGGAGAACATGGGGAGAGAGGAACCGGACATTATAGAACAGAGAACATGGGGAGAGAGGAACCTGAAATTAAGAACAGGAGAACATGGGGAGAGAGGAACTAGAAACATTATAGATAAGGAGAACATGGGGAAGAGGAACCTGGAAATTATAGAACAGAAGACCATGGGAGAGAGGAACCTGGAAATTACAGAACAGGAGAACTGGGAGAGAAGAACTTGGAACTTATAGAACAGGAGAACATGGAGAGAGGAACCTATACATTATAGAACAGGAGAACATGGGGGAGAGGAACCTGGACATTATAGAACAGGAAAACGTGGGTAGAGTGGAACCTGGAATAATAGAACAGGAGAATGTGTGGAAAGAGTACCTGTAAAATTATAGAACAGGAGAACATGGGGAGAGAGGAACCTGGAATTATAGAACAGGAGAACATGGGAAAGAGAACCTGGACGTTATAGACAGGAGAACATGGGGAGATAGGAACCTGGATATCTAAACAGGAGAACATGGAGAGATGGAACCTGATATTCTAGAACATGGAGAACATGGGAGAGAGGACCTGGTATTATAGACAAGGAGAACATGGGGGGAGAAGAACCTGGAAATTCTAGAACAGGAAACATGGGGAAGAGAACCTGGAATTATAGAACAGGAGACCATGGGGAGAGAGGAACCTGGAAATTTATGAACAGAGAACATGGAAGAGAAGGAACTGGATATTCGGGACAAGAGAACATGGGAGAGAGGAACCTGGAAATTATAGAACAGGAGAACATGGGGAAGAGAAGCACCTGGATATTATAGAAACAGAGAACAGGGGGAGAGAGAACCTGGAAATTATAGAACAGGAGAACATGGGAGAGAGGAACCTGGATATTATAGAACAGAGAACATGGGGGGAGAGGAACCTGGAAATTAAGAACGAGAACATCGGGAGAGAGGAAACCTTGATATTATAGAACAGGAGAACTTGGGAAGAGAACCTTGATATTATAGAACAGGAGAACTTGGGGAGAGAGAACCTGGAATTATAGAACAGAATGTTGGGGGGAAAGGAACATGAAATTATTTATCCCATTGATCTGTCTGTTTTGAAAAATAATCAGTTTTACTACACTCTGTGTTTTTCTCTTTCCACCAGATTATTCTGTTTCTAAGCTACTTGAAAGGTAGGAAAATATCTACTTTGCTCACTTGGCTTAAAGCTCTTGTTCCCATTGGCCAAGTTCCACAAACTAGGTGGTAGGACTGAGGAACTTGGTATTGCGGTGTCAACACTGTTGGGCAGAAGTCAAACTTGCAGGGGGGGGGGCTTGTGGGGTGTTGGGTCGGTGTGATTTGTCACCTGCCCAGTATGCTTAGTTATAACTAGCAAACCCCTGATTCTTTAAAAAATCGTTCAACCCGCATTTAAATACCTCTCCCCTCTCTACCCCCTGTCCCTTCTGTCTCCATCCCCCCTCCTGCTCTTCCTTTCCTCTCTCCCTCTTTTCATCTATCCTCTTCCTCTCTTCCCCCTTCACTTTCTCTCCCTTCTCTCCTCACTCTCTCTGCTTCCTTCCCCTGAAACGGTATTGAGGTCCTTGCACATTTGCTCGGGTGTGCACGAGCGTCATGGGCAGTGGCACACGGATAGTGGACTTTTGTGTCCATACTCCAGTGCATATTTACATCTCTCGGCTAGTATTAGGATAAAACATATATATTAAAAAGCCTTGTTAAGGGCCCTGTCCTGTCCCTTATGTAGATTAGAAAAGGATACAAATGATGACTCCTCGATCAGGGATCCATTGGTACTTATAATATCCCCATCATAAGCCGTGACCATATTTCTGTTGATAAATCATACCTTGCACCGCTCTATGTAACACAATTTACGTGGCCCTTATCCCTTGCGCCGGCCTCTCGCGCCCATTGGCTAGAAATTTTCCAACTTGTCTCAATAGAACACTACCTGTAATCAATCAAAAGTCACCGGACACGTTGGAAGGAAGGAATTCTTATTTTATTTTAATGATCCAATTTGCCAAATCTTCTGTGTATGGTCAGCTCAAGAAAGCAAAGATTGGAGGCATTTCAATTCCCAAGTACCGGAATCAAATGTTAGGCCTTTTTCATGTAGTTGCAATTCTGCTTGTTTTGGAAATCTCTTCTTTGTTTCCTTGTGTATTACCTTCCATGTGAAATAGTTCAGGGGTGCAGCTAAATAATATAACAGCAGGGAGCGCCATAAACTGTGACAAAGTATAATTCATGAATTTGGAATGTGGTAGAACTAAAGGCAGGTTGTAAAAAACAAAGGCTGTCTTTAATATTTCATAATACTTTATACTACATAAGGAATTCACATGGACCAGGCTGAATTAAGGGATATTATACCCCCTTCAACCTTAAAGGGCATGTCCACCCTTAAAATAAAATACTGATGACTTGTCAGTTATCTGCCCTCAACCCCTACTGCATTTTTAACCATTTTTATTACAGCATTTGTAACCAGAAATTTAATGACAAGCTCTAATACTTTCTGGCAAAGGTATCTACCCCTTCCCTCTGCTGAATGAGCTTTTTATAAGCTTGAGCATGTGCAGATGAGGGTGCAGGTGAAACAGAAGTCCCTCTGTATATTGTGTAAATATTCATTTAGGGGATGTGACACTAATAGAACCAGATTTCATTGTTGTGATGTCAGTTGTCACAGCCTTGATTCACTGAATGGGGGGAGGAGCCACTTACTCTGTCAGAAGGGAACAACCATTATCCTTAAATATCTGGTTAGAATGCATGTAATAAAGTGTTAAATATATCAGTTGGAGGAAGGTAAGTGACATTGACACATTTTTTGTTTAAGTGGACCTAACTCACTCAGTCCTCACTTCTGAGTTTTGCATAGCTCCCCATACCAATGCCATTAATTGGCTTGCACCCCAATCTGTTATTTCCCTTTTTAATTTAGGATTAACTACTAGGATTCCTATAAAATCTCTTATTATTATTAATCGTCTGTAATCATTTCCCTTATCTGTGTTTCAGGTCCAGCTGAGGGATTTCTTGGCTTCAGTATGAAATCATCACAAATGTTGCAATTTCCCTGCTAATGCTCCTTCTAATTGCAGGTTAGTGCTGAGCGAAGCCCTGGAGTGACTCCATTTACTTGATAATAACTTGAGATGACCCCCTATATGAAAGAGGAATTAATATTAACTGCTGCTTTCTGGCTCCTCCCCCTCACTCATTAACATATGTTCTCCAGTGGGGGAGATGTGTCAGTGACAATTATGATGGGAGGAGCCAGAACGAAGTCTGCTTCTGCTTGGGTATAATGCTCCTTAATTTGGGGAATAAGAAATCTCAGTAATGCAGAATTAAATAAATACACTATATGGACAAAAGTTAACAATTAATGAATTCATGTGTTTCTTTCAGACCCATTGTCACAGGCAATGCCGTAACAGGAATCACTGGGCCCCCAGCAGGAGCCCCTCCTCCTGCTTCATCTACTGTGATTTTCTGTGAGAGGCTGTACTTTCAAGTAAATTAGAAGATGGCCCCCCTGTGGTTGCAGGTATGCTCCCCTTGTAGTTACGCCGCTGGTCACAGGTTTATCAACTGAATCTTTAGTCATGCAGTCAGTTTTCCATACATTTGAAAGAATGGGTCAGTCTGAATGTTGATAATACACACGTATGGTACTGTCATAGGAGCCACCCACTGCAATCAGTCTGCAGGTCAAATCTCTTCCCTGGGAGAGATGTAATGTGGTTTAATGCGGTTTCCAACAATCTGAGGGTTTTGAGTCCCGTCAATATCATCTGAATCGAAAATAGATGATTATTGAAATTGAAAATCGAAACTACAAAGTAATGATTGATTTCGGTAACCCTCGAAAGTAATGATCTAGTTGGGTATGTCCAAAGTAATGATCGATTTCGGTAACCCTCGAAAGTAATGATCTATTTGGGTAATGCTCAAAAGTAACGATCGATTTCGGTAACCCTCGAAAGTAATGATCGATTTTGGTAACCCTCGAAGTAATGATCGATTTTGGTAGCCCTCAAAGTAATGATTGATTTCGGTAACCCTCGAAAGTAATGATCGATTTCGTAACCCTCGAAAGTAACATTGATTCCGGTAACCCTCGAAAGTAAATTGATTTCGGTAACCCTCGAAAGTAACGATTGATTTCGTAACCCTCGAAAGTAACGATTGATTTCGGTAACCCTCGAAAGTAATGATCGATTTCGGTAACCTCGAAAGAACGATTGATTTCGGTAACCCTTGAAAGTAGTGCTCCATTTCGGTAACTCTCGAAAATAAATGCGGAAGCTCGAAAACTGCCGATCGAGAGGAAGATAATTTTAAATAAGTTTGGGTTCTATTTACAGGTTCCCCAGACCATCCCAGGTCTCTGTATTATTACAGTAACCTACTATCACTATTTGTCCCCCAAAAACATCTCTATCCCTGTTACCCTCAGTACAAAAACTGTGCACCAGGGACTATATGGAACAGGATAAAGTTATGTTCTATGTATAATGACCGAGTGCCCAAATACTATTCCTGATACACTGTATAAATTGGCTATAATTCCTAAACTGGTTTCTAAGATATAGCCTGTCATTCCAGTAGGAGCAACTCCTGACAATTCCTGCAGCTCCTTGTCTAACTGCATACTGATTATTTCAAATCTACCATCAGTGGAGAGCATGACACATTCCCTCCCGTAAATGACCTGTAAGACTGTCAAAACAGAATGAATCAATTGGCTATGCTGCCTCAGAACTTGCCATATGGCTGAGAGTCTGGCCCGGAGGGTCAGCAATGATGTAGCATTGCATTACAAAAGTGAGTCAAAAAGGTAGTGCCTCCGCATTCAAAGTCTTCCCCTGCTGTGTCGAATGTCCCAAGCTCACTGAGCCCATTGGTCCAAAGCATAATGAAATTGCCTACTCTTCATTTAGAGGAGGATAATCCATAGCCTTCTCTAAGAGACAACTGCCACAGGGAAGATAGGTAGGGTACTTTAATTTATTTATTATTTGCTAACCCCTACGTTTGATCTGTAAGAGTGTAGACATGCCCTTTAATCAATAGTTTCAGGGCTGAAAGTAAGGAATCCAGTATTTTAGGCTAAATGACATTAGTTATGTGTACTGATATAATTACATTACCTGGCAGCATTAAGAAGAGCTGAACTGGGCATAGTGATAAGATACGGGTGATATAGAAACATTCACTATGTTTTCTCATGTCAATTCTCCAGGGATTGAAAGTTACCAGATACCGAAACTGGAGCCTACCTCAAACCTGACTACAATACTAGACTTCTTATCCAGTTTGTGGGGGAAGAAGATTCTGGGGATATCAAAAATGGTGGAATAATGCAATTAATCTTGGAGTGAAGGAAAATATAACGTGAGTGAGAGAACCTTAGAACAACCTAACCATACTAACTAATATTGAACTCAACCTAACTAAGTTTTCAAATAAACTTAAGGGTCACTATACTCACTCACTGAACTTTACATTTTCTGAAGCTACTATTGGAGGAAGTAAAATGGTGGTACTTATCTGTGCTTGCTTTGTTATTAAATTATTAATGTTTAGTGAGTGCTCCTAATTCCCCCACCCTCCCTTAGCTCACTGCCTTCTTGTAGTGTCTGCGACACTTATAAGTTCGTCACACCTCACCATGGACACAGCTCTGCTTACACATCTCCCCTCCCCCTGCCTTCTTTTCTCTGCTGATTCTCTTAAATGTTGCAGAAGGTGTGCTGGCAGGCAGGCAGGAAGGCAAAGAGGTCAAGCATGGGTCACATATTATAATTTTGTTTCTGGAGTGACAGGTCTTTCCCTGTAATGTTGTGATCAAAATGATGATTCCTCAGAATCTACTGCTCAATTTAAAATCTGAAAAAGTTTGGAGGAATGGGATCTCACTGTATCTAAATGTACTATTTTGAGAATTCGATTTTATAGAGTAAAGATACCCTTAAATATTTAACTCACCTAACTAAATTATTCAACTCACCTAACTAAATTATTCAACATAACATATCTGAAATAATAAAATCAACCAAACTGAATTCTAACTCAACCTACTAAACATCCACTCAAACTAACTAAACATTCAACTAAACCTAACTAAAATATCTAACTAGCTAAACTAACTTATTCAACTAGCCCTACTAACTAATAAACTCAACCTAACATATTATTCAATCTATCTAAACAGGAGAACATGGGGAGAGAGGAACCTGGACATTATAGAACAGGAAAACGTGGGTAGAGTGGAACCTGGAAATAATAGAACAGGAGAATGTGTGGAAAGAGGTACCTGTAAAATTATAGAACAGGAGAACATGGGGAGAGAGGAACCTGGAAATTATGAAATCAAGGTTCCTCTCTTCCCATGTTCTCCTGTTCTAGAATATCCAGGTTCCTATCTCCCCATGTTCTCCTGTTCTATAACGTCCAGGTTCCTCTTTCCCCATGTTCTCCTGTTCTATAATTTCCAGGTTCCTCTCTCCCCATGTTCTCCTGTTCTATAATTTTACAGGTACCTCTTTCCACACATTCTCCTGTTCTATTATTTCCAGGTTCCACTCTACCCCGTTTTCCTTTGTCTATAATGTCCAGGTTCCTCTCTCCCCATGTTCTCCTGTTCTATAATGTATAGGTTCCTCTCTCCCCATGTTCTCCTGTTCTATAATGTCCAAGTTCTTCTCTCCCCATGTTCTCCTGTTCTGTAATTTCCAGGTTCCTCTCTCCCATGTTCTTCTGTTCTTATTTCCAGGTTCCTCTTCCCATGTTCTCCTTATCTATATGTCTAGGTTCCTCTCTCCCATGTTCTCCTGTTCTTTAATTTCAGGTTCCTCTCTCCCATGTTCTCCGTTCTATAATGTCCGGTCCTCTCCCCATGTTCTCCTGTTCTATAATGTCTAGGTTCCTCTCTCCCCATGTTCTCCTGTTCTATAATATCCAGGTTCCTCCCTCCCCATGTTCTCCTGTTCTATAATTTCCAGGTTCCTCTCTCCCCATGTTCTCCTGTTCTATAATTTCCAGGTTCCTCTCTCCCCATGTTCTCCTGTTCTATAATGTCCAGGTTCCTCTCTCCCCATGTTCTCCTGTTCTATAATTTCCAGGTTCCTCTCTCCCGTGTTCTCCTGTTCTATATTTCCAGGTTCCTCTCTCCCCGTGTTCTCCTGTTCTATAATTTCCAGGTTCCTCTCTCCCCATGTTCTCCTGTTCTATAATTTCCAGGTTCCTCTCTCCCCATGTTTTTCTGTTTTATAATTTCCATGTCCCTCTATCCCTACTTCTCTTGTTCTATAATTTCAAGGTTCCTCTCTCCCCACATTCTCCTGTTCTAGAATTTATAGGTTTTCTCTCCACATTCTCCTGTTCTAGATTTTTCAGGTTTCTCCCCAGTTCTCTTGTACTAGGATTTCCAGGTTCCTGTCTCTCTTTCTCTCACCATCCCACCATACTCACCACCTCTGTTGAATTACCAGACTTTAGGTTTCAGATTTTTATTTTATCTCCTATTTCTGTTGCCACATATAAAGTCCTAATTCCAAAACAAATCTGAGTTTAAAGTTCTTAGTTCAGGATGCTGCCTTGATTTAAAAGCTGCAGTATGAAAGATTATTGTGCTTAACCTCTTATTTTCAGCCGGGATTTATTTACTTAAAGGGCATCTATAGTGAAATGTATAATTGCTCCAATCCAGACATAATAAAAGCTAGTATTGCTGCCTTATTCCCACCTTCTTTTGTGGCTCCGTGCTTGCACACTGTCTGATTTACTGCAAGCTCCCCTCTCTGGTCATTCCTCCGTTCATATAATCCGTTGTGAACCAAGCCGCTTATGCACATATCCTCCTCACTCTTACCTTTGAAAACAAAAAACTTCCATATGTAAGCCTGCAGAGAGCAAGTGTCTGCATTGTTCTTAAGACACTGCTACATAAGGAGTGGGAGGGGGTGAGTTAGGAGAGACCCTAGCATAAGGTTAGGCACTTTGAATGGGGCAACAACAGTGGAATATATTATAATAAAAAACCTCTCAGCTACATAGCTGTTCTTATAAATATATATTCCACGTTGCTCCCCATTCACCGTCTGCTGTAATGATCTAAAACAAATGGATTATTTTGGATTTTACATAAAAGCAGAAACAGCAGAGTATTCACAGGGGTTAAAAGCCAGTATAAATCCTCCTCCACATGAAGCAAAGTCACTTTAATTGCAGAGAGCGCCCCTTCCAATGAGTGCCTTTATAAAGATGGCCCTGAGTGGCCAAAATTTAAAGGGCATGTCCACCCACTTTTTTCAACTTTAGTAATATTGTATTTATTGGTCCCCCAGCCCCAACGCCAAAATGAAGTTTGAGAAGTCCCCCTATGGTTACTTACCTTACCTCTTTCCTCCGCCGCACTGCCGGCCCTCTGCTTGCACAGACTGCAAGCAGGAGGCGGGACTGGCAGTCGGTCTCTGATTGGTGAGAGACAGCAAATCAGGGACGTGGCTGCTGGCTGCTCAGAAGCCGGGGGAAAGGTAAGGTAAGTAACTATCGGGGGACTTTCTCAAAATTCTATTATGGCAGTTGGGGCTGGGGGCCAATAAATACAATATTACCAAGGGGTTTGGAGCTAGGGGGAGGGAGAGGGAGGGATGGACTCTCCTGCGCATGCCTCAGACCTTGTCAGGTTGAGACAGATACAGGCACAGGATGAGTCACTCAGAGCTCCTACACTGCTGTTTTCCTGACTTTGGAGGGACATAGCAGGGAAAACCATTTGGAGCAAGATGTAAGGTAAGGATTTTTGTACAACAGTGGGGCCAGTTATGGGTTAAATTTCAGTTTGGGGGGGGGGGCATTCCCTTTAAGTCATGCAGCAAACAGCTAGTGTTTGAAAAAACTAAGACTGAATTGCAATGTACCAAGAGCCAAAATTACATTTGAAGTGGCATATCCTGAGCAAGAGCAGCTCTGGGTACATTTGAAAAACAAATCTCTCTTCATAGACAGGAACCAAAAGCTTTTTTTTCAGACTGGAACCCGCAGTTCCCTCTACCTGAACTTGACTCGCAACACAATTAAACTGAATGTAGTTTACCCAAGCCCGACCCACTGAATCTCTCCATTCCATTTAATGGATGAGCCCCCTTAGGGAGAACATGCTTGTATCTGTAAACTATGACCGAGGCAGTTGATTAGGCGATCGTACATTTTCAATCTCACATAGAGCAATAAACAAATTTTATAAATTGCCCCTGATTGCCCTGTCCCAGGTCCTGATCCTGGGCACAGGGTTTTGGACGTTTTCTCTCTTAAAAAACATATGGACAGATCTCTAGAGGGGCTTAAGGGCCCGTCACATTAGGTTTTTTGGCACGTTTCGGCAACAGATCGTTCGTTAAAATGCAAGGACACAGAATTCAATAGCACCGTTCACACTCTAGTGTTCTGGTCATTCAAAAACATTTGTCATGTTTCTAATGGGAACGAGACCTTAAAGGAACAGGAAAGGACCAATGACTTCATCATTATAGTAAATCAGAAAACTGATCAATACTTTTGGGTTGCCTGTTTATTTCCAAGAAGTTAATCGCCTGATGTCAATGTCTAGGCATACTGGTTATTACATGGTTGGTGAATTAATTATTAGCTAACTATAGTGACCTTGAAATGTGCCGTTTTACAGGTCAAACTCAGTGGATGTTACACATTTGTACCGATAGGAAATTCTGTCCAGTGTATAGAATTAGTCCATACAACTCCTGGCTCCAGTTCAATCTTTTACAGAACTTCCTTTTATGTTCAATATTTATTGTTCCTTTAAGGCATTGGGCAACCCTTAAGTAGTTATTATCTAACTGAATCCCCACACGCCAGATTAAATGTAGCTTTTAAATCGATACACACATGTGATTAGACGCTTCACTGTCAAGCATCCACTGTAAATCATATTTAAACAAATAAGAAAATCCCAGTTTTAGGATATTGTGTTGGTTCTAAAACTGGCGAGGCTGTCGCCCACGCGGGTTTCCATGCACTTGCAGATAAAACGGGGAGGATCACATCGCACAGTGTGTTAGCCTGACTTGCGTTTCTCCGTGCTAGCGACCGCAGAACAACAAGTGCGTGAGAAACTGTCTAGTGTGGCTTAGCCCTAAGGCAATATATAATTCATGTTTTTTTATCCTGCAGTGTTCATTGTAACATCAGAAATAAAAGAAATTCAGAGAAAAACATCTAATACATAAAATATAGAATTTTAAGGTGCTCATTTACCCAGAGCCATCGCACTTTTTTAATTTAATTTAAGTTAAAGCACACTAACCAATTCAATTTCCGGCCGCACAGTTTTGCAGCAACGCAACAATTCAATCAAATCCCTTGCACTACTTTTAGCGCAACTATGGAAATCGCTCTGGGGTTTCCCCACAGACACAAATCCCCTTTGATTCCTGGAATGATTGTGTATATGTTAACTTTACATCTTCAGGGATGCCTGATTTATCCGAGACCAACTTGGGATGGTGGAGAAAGGGTGAGGGCGGGGCACAGTAAGGGGTGCAAGTGGAGGGATGGGGAATGGGCAGAGAGTTTTAAAACGATTTGCCTCATGTTAACATATCTTTCCCACCCAGCTCTCATTGTTTATAACAGCTCCACAATGAAATTTGTTTAAAGGACAACTAAAGCCTCGAACAACTTAAACAGGAGACAAGCAACGACTTGACATGAAATCTCTAATCTGTGTTGTGAAGTTTAAAATGCTGCCAGACACTCCTAAACAGGGGACGCAGGGAAGAGCAACCACAGGGGGGCAAGAGCCAGAGGACCCCATCTTTCTTCCTTTCCTTTTTATCTCCAAGCCCCAGAGACATCAGATTCCATGGAAGGTTTTTACCTCTTTAGTAGATATTAAACATTGGGGATTATTGGCGACACAAGAGGTTTTAGGACTATAGAGATTCTAAAAGTTGAAGGTCTTATTTATTATTAATATATAAATTTTAAACGTTCTATTTCCGCTCCCTGGCGGGGGATTTAACAATTACACAGATAATGTAGTAAGTACAGTAAAGCAGTATATATAGTACAGTATAGTATAGTGTAGTATAGTACACAGTACGTGTAGTATAGGTGTAGTATAGTAAAGTATAGTGTAGTATAGTACAGTATAAAGCAGTATAGTATAGTACAGTACAGTATAATGCAGTATAGTATAGTACAGTATAATGCAGTATAGTATAGTACAGTACAGTATAATGCAGTATAGTATAGTACAGTATAGTATAGTGTAGTATAGTACAGTACAGTACAGTGTAGTATAGTATAGTATAGTGTAGTATATTACATTATAATGCAGTATAGTATAGTACAGTACGTATAATGCAGTATAGTACTAGTACAGTATAGTATGTGTAGTATAGTACAGTTATAGTATAGTGTAGTATAGTACAGTATAGTAGTAGTTAGTATATAGTCAGTACACGTGTAATAGTATAGTTAGTATAGTGTAGTATAAGTAAAGTATATGTCGTACGTAAGTCTAATCAGTAAACATACATATAATGGTTAGTATAGTACGTTAAACAGTATAATGCAGTATAGTATATTACAGTATAAGGTAGACCCAGTATAATAATCAGGGTCTATAAAAGGTGATATGGGTCACTGTGTGATTACACCTGATGAAGGAGACATAGAGTTCTCCGAAACGTTGTGTTTGTGTGATCAATAAAAACAGAATTCTTCTGATTAACAGTGTGCTCTTTCACACCTTTGTTGCTTGTGCTATAATGTAGTATAGTACAGTATAAAGCAGTACAGTACAGTACAATGCAGTATAGTATAGTATAGTATAAAGCGTATAGTACAGTGCAATGCAGTATAGTATAGTACAGTAGTATATACTGTATTATAGTACAGTACAATACAGTATAATGCCGTATAGTACAGTATAAAGCAGTATAGTACAGTACATGAATGCAGTATAGTACGTATAGTAATAGTGTATTATACTAAGTATAGTACAGTACATATAATGCCGTATAGTACAGTATAGTGTAGTATAGTATAATGTATTATAGTAGCAGACCAGTACAATACAGTATAATGCAGTATATTACAGTACAGTATAGTGGTAGTATAGTACAGTATAGTACAGTACAGTGTAATACAGTATGTATATGTTATGTAGTACAGTATATGTATTATAAGTCAGTACAGTATAAGTATATAGTACAGTACAGTATAATGTATTATAGTACAGTACAGTATAATGTATTATAGTACAGTCGTACGTATAGACCTTATATCCAGGACTAAGATCAGTGCCTGAAGGGGAGCTGGATCTCTATATCTGTAAGAAGTGTTACAGGTAAGTCCAATTCTCCACAATCTGTTAGTAATTGCTTTATATTTTCTAATATTATATTTATACATGGTTACTGGGACATGTAGTTCTGTATAGATTCTATGGTGCTGAGTACATTATAATATATGGTTTTTCTTTCTTCCAGGATTACACGCCCTGCACTGAATGGATTTTAAAAAACTCTGTATTGTAATAGGAAATGGGGGGCACAAAGCTGGGTTGGTTATGGCTGAGAGGGTTAATCAGCAGTGGCTCTGTGACATGTGTTTTACTCTTTATAAACACTACAAAAAGGGAACATTTAATAAAAAACAATTGGTTTGGTTCATGTGAGACACGTTACTTACAGGGTTTTAGCATTCTGGGGATGGTGACTCACATGGACCAAACGTTTAGAATTTCTAAAAAGAAATGGTGACTGTTTAAGCCGTCAGTATTTGAGTTTAAAGGGCAACTCCACCCTCATAATAAAATCTTTTAGAAAGAATGGCCTCTTATAATATGTTGTATATCATAGTTTGTCCTATGAATCATTACTGTATGCCTGCTATGCTTCTGGATGCCTCATGGAAAGGAGCAATTTAGAAACCTGTACTGAGCAGGTACTGAGCCTGGGCATGCCAGAAGAGGCAGACAGGGGATTAACATTCAGCCATGGCTGTGATGTCAAATCCATAACTGCAGTTGCTAACTGGAAGACCAGGAAGCAGAAACAGGGGAACAGGACATGTGCAGGATTTCAGGTGAGACTTATATATGTATTTCTTCACATTTCAAACTATTACTGTTTAGGGTGGGGGTGATTTACTGTATGTAAGTTTTCATTTCAGGTCTGGACTTACCATTTAAACTGGGTGAACGTGTTGTAATGCTGCTACAGTGTATTATGGGTAATATGAAAACCTTTATATGTGATAATATAATGAGAATGAAGTTACAATGGGAATGATGATCACATTAGGAGGGCACAGAGCTGCCTCTTTACCCAGGGCACTAGCATGATGTGTTATTCAGGGGCTAGCTACCAGGGGGGCAGCCGCAGGGGGTGCTCGGTAGCCAAGGGGACCCATCTTCTATTTTTCCTATGACCATTGGCATAACTAGGAATCACTGGCCCTCAGCGTCTATGATGAGGCCCCTATCCGTGCTTCATCCTCAGTGGTTTCGGGGAGGCTGTATATTACATTCTTTCCTTGGTTTATATACTTTACCATACAGTTTAATGATCAAATGGTTGTACGAACACATCCACTGATAATCCTTTATACACTTGTTCTGTACAAATGTCTAATACAGTCCATAGGACAATAAAAATATGAGCTTTTCCAGCTCTACCAATACAGCTAGAACATAAATGAGAAAACGATTGTAAAATTGTCATTTTAATTTCCAAGCCCCCTAAATCCTGGGCCCTAGGCAGGATCCTATGGTTTGCATTGTTTTGATCAGCACAACATATGTAAACACCACTAAAAGTTTGTTTGACAAGTGACAAATTGTTCACAGGTGAGCAGTGATTCTGTAATTTTAGGAGAATGAAAAGGAGATTTTGTACTCACCCTAAAATCTCTTTCATTGGGGGACCCAGGCACAGCGGGTTAGTATTCCACCTCCGGAGCGGACACTCGAGTAATTGAAGTTTTGCACAGGCTCTGGTGCTCCTCCCCTTACCTTATATCTACAGCACCAGCAGCCTGCTTCAGTTTTGTCCCAGAGGGAGTGAAGGAGTTGCCATAAGAACGTACAACATTGTTAAATACAGACTTTAACGTAATCTAAACTGATATAATACACAGAATCTAACACTTGGTTTAACAACTTGGCAGTCTAAACCCATAGGGAAGGTTGCCCATGTAAGAGAGAAGAAAGAGATTTTACAGCGAGGCCCCGTTAGGAGGATGAACAGCGCCGTGGAAGAACGAAAAGATTCCGTCTGGAGTTGTAAATCAGGAGAGCTCTGAGTACTTCCAGTGAATGCAACCTCTTGAAAAGAAACTGGCCGAGTTATATAGAGGTTGGTCCCTGTAGAACTCGAAGAACCAGGGGAAGATCCCATGGTTGTACAGACTTTCTCGCTCGGAGGACGTATGTGAGCCACCCCATGTAAGAAGGTTTGCACATCTTTCCGTGATGCAACCACCGTGGAAAAAAATTGACAGAGCTGCAATCTGAACTTTAAGGCACTGAGCGACAGTCCCTATCCAACCCTTCTGTAGAAAAACGTACAACTCTAGATAGGACAGATTTCCTAAGGAAGACCTCGGAAAATGTACAATTTAAATTATAGAACAGGAGAACATGGGGAGAGAGGAACCTGGAAATTATAGAACAGGAGAACATGGGGAGTGTTCTCCTGTTTCTATAATTTCCAGTTCCTCTCTCCCCATGTTCTCTGTTCCGATATCCAGGTTCCCTCTTTCCATGTTCTCCTGTTCTATAATTTCCAGGTTCCTCTCTCCCCATGTTCTCCTGTTCTATAATTCCAGGTTCCTCTCTCCCATGTTCTCCTGTTTCTAAATTTCCAGGTTCCCTCCCCCCATGTTCTCTCTCTGTTCTATAATATCCAGGTTCCTCTCTCCCCATGTTCTCCTGTTCTAGAATATCAGTTCCTCTCTCCCCTGTCTCCTGTTCTAGAATTCCAGTTTCCATCTCCCATGTTCTCCTGTTCTATCGTCCAGGTTCCTCTTTCCCATGTTCTCCTGTTCTATAATTTCAGTGTCCTCTCTCCCCATGTTCTCCTGTTCATAATTTTACAGGTACTCTTCCACACATCCTCCTGTTCTATTATTTCCAGGTTCCACTCTACCCACGTTTTCCTGTTCTATAATGTCCAGGTTCCTCTCTCCCCATGTTCTCCTGTTCTATAATGTATAGGTTCCTCTCTCCCCATGTTCTCCTGTTCTATATGTCCAGTTCTCTCTCCCATTTCTCCTGTTCTGTATTTCCAGGTTCCTCTCTCCCCATGTTCTCTGTTCTATAATTTCCAGGTTCTCTTTCCCCATGTTCTCTTATCTAAATGTCTAGGTTCCTCTCTCCCCATGTTCTCCGTTCTGTTAATTTCCAGGTTCCTCTCTCCCCATGTTCTCCGTTCTATAATGTCCAGGTTCCTCTCTCCATTTCTCCTGTTCTATAATGTCAGGTTCCTCTCTCTCCCCATGTTCTCCTGTTCTATAATATCCAGGTTCCCTCCCTCCCCATGTTCTCCTGTTTCTATAATTTCCAGTCCTCTCCTCCCCATGTTCCCTGTTCTATAATTCCAGGTTCCTCTCTCCCCATGTTCTCCTGTTCTTATAGTCCAGGTTCCTCTCTCCCCATGTCTCCTGTTCTATAATTTCCAGGTTCCTCTCTCCCCGTGTTCTCCGTTTCTATAATTTCCAGGTTCCTCGCTCCCCGTGTTCTCCTGTTCTATAATTTCCAGGTTCCTCTCTCTCTCCATGTTCTCCTGTTTCTATAATTTCCAGGTTCCTCTCTCCCATGTTTTCTTTTTATAATTTCCATGTCCCTCTATCCCTACATTCTCTTGTTCTATAATTTCAAGGTTCCTCTCTCCCCACATTCTCCTGTTCTAGAATTATAGGTTCTTCTCCACATTCTCCTTTTCTAGATTTTTCAGGTTCTCCCCACTTCTCTTGTACTAGGATTTCCAGGTTCCTGTCTCTCTTTCTCTCACCATCCCCACCATACTCACCTCCTCTGTTGAATTACCAGACTTTAGGTTTCAGATTTTTATTTTATCTCCTATTTCTGTTGCCACATATAAAGTCCTAAGTCCAAACAAATACTGAGTTTAAAGTTCTTAGTTCAGGATGCTGCCTTGATTTAAAAGCTGCAGTATGAAAGATTATTGTGCATTAACCTCTTATTTTCCAGCCGGGATTTTAATTACATTAAAGGCATCTTAGTGAAATGTATAAATTGCTCCAATCCAGACATAATAAAAGCTAGTATAGCTGCCTTATTCCCACCTTCTTTGTGGCTCCGTGCTTGCACACTGTCTGATTTACTGCAAGCTCCCCTCTCTGGTCATTCCTCCGTTCATATAATCCAGTTGTGAACCAAGCCGCTTATGCACATTAATCCTCCTCACTCTTACCTTGTAACACAAAAACTTCCATATGTAAGCCTGCAGAGAGCAAGTGTCTGCATTGTTCTTAAGACACTGCTACATAGGAGTGGGAGGGGGTGAGTTAGGAGAGACCCTAGCATAAGTTAGGCACTTTGAATGGGGACAACAGTGGAATATATTATAATAAAAAACCTCTCAGCTCATAGCTGGTTCTTATAATATATATTCCACTGTTGCTCCCCATTCACCGTCTGCTGTAATGATCTAAAACAAATGGATTATTTTGGATTTTACATAAAAGCAGGAACAGCAGAGTATTCACAGGGTTAAAAGCCAGTATAAATCCTCCTCCACATGAAGCAAAGTCACTTTAATTGCAGAGAGGCGCCCTTCCAATGAGTGCCTTTATAAAGATGGCCCTGGGAGTGGCCAAAATTTAAAGGGCATGTCCACCCACTTTTTTCAACTTTAGTAATATTGTATTTATTGGTCCCCCAGCCCAACTGCCAAATAGAAGTTTGAGAAAGTCCCCCTATGGTTACTTACCTTACCTCTTTCCTCCGCCGCACTCCCGGCCCTCTGCTTGCACAAACTGCAAGCAGGAGGCGGGACTGGCAGTCGCGTCTCTGATTGGCTGAGAGACAGCACATCAGGTGGGGAGAGAGGAACCTGGATATTATAGAACAGGAGAACATGGGGGGGAGAGGAACCTGGAAATTATAGAACAGGAGAACATGGGGAGAGAGGAACCTGGATATTATAGAACAGGAGAACATGGGGAGAGAGGAACCTGGAAATTATAGAACAGGAGAACATGGGGAGAGAGGAATAGTGGAACCACCCTTCCACGGCACTCCTGGACTCTGGACGTATCTCCTCAAGATAGTTGAATAAGTTCATTTTCTTTTCCCCCAAGACATTCCTTCCCTTGCCAACCTGCCAAGAGGGCATCCAAACGCAAGCCCTAAACCAGCAATAGTCCTACTATTACGGTCCAAGTAATAGTTCCAGTCACCTACTTCACACAGGTTTCTAGGTTTTCGTGTTGCAAAAATCAAGTGATAGAGGTAGCACTTCAGACAACAGCAGCATAACTGCAACCGCAACTTTTATTTTCATGGGCACAACCACCTGGGCCCTTTCTCAAGAAAGTGTTACCTTCAATCCTGGGTTTTTTGCACATTTTTCTTATGTATGCCTTATATGATGGAGGCATAGATAGAGGTGACTGGATTTGCCCTACTTACCTGCTGTGTGAGTACTAGATTTCCAGGTTTCTATGTTTCTACTTTCTAATCACCCTCTTCCTAGTTCCCAAAAAAGACAGAACATTCCGCCCGATCTTAGACTAAGAGTTAAACGTGTATGTCGAAGATCCATTTAAGATGGAATTGCTACATTCAGTTATTCTGGCCATAGAGCCGGGAGAAATTTCTTAGCGTCACTCGACATCCGAACGCCTATCTACACGTTCCCATTTGGCAGGTGGCCACCATCGTGTCACTATCAGTTCAGGCCTATTTCGGCCTTGCATCGACCCCTCGGTGTCTTCCAACAAATGGTATCAGCCTCCAGCAGTCCCATATGTTGTGTTCCATCTGCGCCTCAATGCCACATTTGACGGTTTTGGAACAGATTTCTGGACTCCATGATCCCCTTCGCACACCCAATTCAAGAGTCCCTGGTATGGTGTGCACAAGACTGCAATCTCCAGAAAGGGACCTCTCGCCTGCTCCTGGACGGTAATTTCCACAGACGCAAGTCTGTCGGGATGGGGGGCAGTGTACGGGTCCTCACAACGCAAGGCATCTGGTCAACGCAAGAGTCTCTTCTTTCCGATACATTTCTGGAACTGCTGGCCTATCCTGGCCCTTTCGGCTTTGGACAGAACAACGGACAATAGCTTTGCAAGATCGCAGTCCCCAATGCCACCAGTGGTGGAATACATCAACCACCAGGGGGGCACGACCGACATGGTCTGAAGAAGGCCCACCGCATTCTGTCCTGGGCAGAACACTATGTTTCCATGATGCTCTGCGGTTTTCGTGCCGGGGATTCTGACCGTGGAAAGCGGACTCCTCAGCTGCCACACTCTGGATCTGGGGGGGCATGGTCTCTTTCATCAGGAGGTGTTCACAATCTCCTCGTCGGTGGAAACTCGGAAATAGACATGCATCGGCTCGCGTCTCAACTGCAAGGTTCCCCTCTTTTGTGTTGAGAACAGAGATCCTCTTGGCACACCTCCTAGATGCACTGGTAGTTCCATGCGGTTCCAGTAAGTGTTATGCCTGTCCCTCCAATAGCAATGATTCTGCGCAGACTGAAAAAGATCAAGTGGAAGGGACCAAACTATATTCATAGCTCCCCAGGTGCCTGAAGGGCCTGGTTCACAGATTCCTAAGAATGTCACGGGACAAACCATGGCCCCTACCCCTCCATCCAGACCTTCTTTCTCAGGTCCATCCTCCCCTAGATCTTCAAGACTAAATTTGATGGCTTGGCTATTGAATCCTCCATTTTTGAGGAAGAGAGGCATTCCCTCATCATGTCATCCTCACCATGTTGCCACCACGCAAATTGTTGTCCGCCAAGCCTACCACGAATATGGCGAGATACATAAATTGTCCCTTTCCAGAGGTCTTCCTCTAGGAAACTCGTCCTATCAGAGCTGCTACGTTTTTCTACAGACAGGGTTGGATAGGGACTGTCGCTCAGTGCCTTAAAGTTCAAGTTGCAGCTCTGTCAATTTTTTTCCACCGGTGGTTGGCATCATCACGGAAAGATGTGCAACCTTCTTACATGGGGTGGCTCACATACGTCCTCCGAGCAGAAAGTCTGTACACACCATGGGATCTTCCCCTGGTTCTTCGAGTTCTACAGGGACCACCCTCTATATACTCGGCCAGTTTCTTTCAAGAGGTTGCATTCACTGGAAGTACTCAGAGCTCTCCTGATTTACAACTCCAGAACGGAATCTTTTTCGTTCTTCCACGGCGCTGTTCATCCTCCTAACGGGGCCTCTCGCTTAAAATCTCTTTCTTCCTCTTTACATGGGCACACCTTCCCTATGGTTATGACTGCCAAGTTGTTAAACCAAGTTGTTAGATTCTGTGTGTATTATAATCAGTTTAGATTACGTTAAAGTCTGTATTTAACAATGTTTGTACGTTCTTATGGCAACTCCTTCACTCCCTCTTTGGGACAAAACTGCGCGCTGCTGGTGCTGTAGAATATAAGGTAAGGGGAGGAGCACCAGAGCCTGTGCAAATTCAATTACTCGAGTGTCCGCTCCTGGAGGTGGAATACTAACCCTGCTGTGCCTGGGTCCCCCAAGGCTGAAAGAGATTTTAGGGTGAGTAACAAATCTCCTTTTCATTCTCCTAAAATTACAGAATCACTGCTCCACTGTGAACAATTTGTCACCTTGTCAAACAAACTTTTAGTGGTGTATACATATGTTGTTCTGATCAAAACATGCAAACCATAGATCCTGCCTAGGGCCCAGGAATTTAGGGGGCTTGGAAATTAAAATGACAATTTTACAATCGTTTCTCATTATATGTTCTAGCTGTATTGGTAGAGCTGGAAAAGCTCATATATTTTATTGTCCTATGGACTGTATTAGACATTTGTACAGAACATGTGATAAAGGATTATCAGATTTGGATGTGTTCGTACAAACCATTTGATCATTAAACTGTATGTAAAGTATATAAACCAAGGAAAGAATTGTATAATATCAGCCTCCCCGAAACCACTGAGGATGAAAGCAGGATAGGGGCCTCATCATAGAACGCTGAGGGCCAGTGATTCCTAGTTATGCCAATGGTCATAGGAAAAATAAGAAGATGGGTCCCCTTGGCTACCGAGACCCCCTGCGGCTGCTCCCCTCGGTAGCTACGCCCCTGAATAACACATCATGCTAGTGCCCTGTAAAGAGGCAGCTCTGTGCCCTCCTATGTGAATCATCATTCCCATTGTAAACTTCATCTTCATTATATATCACATATAAAGGTTTTCAATTACCCATAATACACTGTAGCAGCATTACAACACGTTCACCCAGTTTAAATGGTAAGTCCAGACCTGAAATGAAAACTTACATACAGTAAATCACCCCCCAAAACCCTAAACAGTAATAGTTTTGAAATGTGAAATAATAGTCTAACCTAAAAATCCTGCACACATGTCCTGTTCCCTGTTTCTGCTTCCTGGTCTTCCAGTTAGCAACTGTCAGTTATGGATTTGACATCACAGCCAATGGCTGAATGTTAATCCCCTGTCTGGCCTCTTCGGAGCATGCCCAGGCTCAGTACCTGCTCAGTACAGGTTTCTAAATTGCTCCATTTCCATGAGGCAATCCAGAAGCATAGCAGGCATACAGTAATGATTCATGACAAACTATGATATATCAACATATTATAAAGAGGCCATTCTTCTATAAGATTTTATTATGAGGGTGGAGTTGCCTTTAAACTCAAATACTGACGCTTTAAAGTCACCATTTCTTTTATAAAATTCTAAACGTTGGTCGTCCATGTGATTCACCATCCCCAAATGCCTAAAACCCTGTAAGTAACAGTGTCTCACATGAACCAAACCAATTGTTTTTTATTAAATGTTTCCCTTTTTTGTAGTGTTTATAAAAAGAGTAAAACACTGTCACAGAGCCCCTGCTGATTAACCCTCTCAGCCACTACAACCAACCCAGCTGGTTCCCCCCATTTCCTATTACAATACAGAGTTTTTTAAAATCATTCAGTGCAGGGCGTGTTTAATCCCTGAAGAGAAAGAACCATATTATAATTGTACTCAGCACCCAGAGAATCTATACAGAACTACATGTCCCAGTAACCATGTTATAAATATAATATTAGAAAATATAAAGCAAATTACTAACAGATTGTGGAGAATTGGACTTACCTTAACACTTCTTACAGATATAGACGATCCAGCTCCCCTTCAGGCACTGATCTTAGTCCTGGATATAAGGTCTATACGTACTGTACTGTCCTATAATACTTATACTGTACTGTACTATAATACATTATACTGTACTGTACTAATACTTATCACTGTCTTACTATATACATTATACTGTACTGTACTATAATACATTATACTATACTGTACATACACTGTACTGTACTATACACTGTACTATACTACCACTATACCTGTACTGTACTATACTCATTATACTGTTTGTACTGTTCTGTACTATAATACATTATACTATACTACACTATACTGTACTATACTGGCATTATACTGTACTGTACTATACTGTACTATAATACCACTATACTATACTGTACTATACTGCATTATACGTACTGTACTATAACTGCTTTATACTGTACATACTGCTTATACTGTATGTACTGTCCTATAATACATTATACTAACTGTACTATACTATACTGCATTGCACTGTACTATCCTGCTTTATACTATACTATACTATACTGCATTGTACTGTACTGTATCTGCTTTATACTGTACTATACTACATTAAGCACAAGCAAACAAAGGTTGATGGAAGAGCACACCGTTATCAGAAGTTCTGTTTTTATTGCATCACACAAACCACAACGTTTCGGAAACTCTATGTCTCCTTCATCAGGTGTAACCACACAGTGACCCATACACCTTTTATAGACCCGTATTATTATAACTGGGTCTACTTATACTGTACTATACTAACTGCATTATTGTTATACTGTACTGTACTATACTATACTGTCATTATACTGTACTATATCTGCTTTTATCCTGTACTAGACTAACTATACTTTACTATACTACCATCTATACTAACTACACTGTACTGTACTATATACACTATACTTACTGTACTATAATACTAACTATACTATACTGTAACTATACATCACTATCTAATACTGTACATACTATACTGCTTATACTGTACTGTACTATACTATACTGCATTAATCTGTCTAACATCTACACTATACTATACTTACTACTGTACTGTACTGTACTATACTCACTATACTATACTGTACTATACTATACTGCATTATACTGTACGACAAAATACTGCATTATACTGTCTATACTATACTGCATTATACTGTACTGTACTATACTTACTGCTTTAACTGTACTATACTACCTATACTTTACTATACTACACTATACTATACTACACTGTACTGTACTGTACTATACTACACTATACTATACTGTACTATACTATACTGCTTTAACTGTACTATACTACATTATCTGTCTGTAATTGTTAAATCCCCCGCCAGGGAGCGGAAATAGAACGTTTAAAATTTATATATATATAATAAATAATGACTTCAACATTTTAGAATCTCTATAGTCCTAAAACCTCTTGTGTCGCCAATAACCCCAATGTTTAAATATCTAATAAAGAGGTAAAAACCTTCCATGGAATCTGATGTCTCGGGGCTTGGACGATAAAAAGGAAAAGAAAGATGGGGTCCTCTGGCTCTTGCCCCCCCTGTGTTGCTCTCCCTCCTGCGTCCCCTGTTTAGGAGTGTCTGGCAGCATTTTAAACTTCACAACACAGATTAGAGATTTCATGTCAAGTTGTCTGTCTCTCTCCTGTTTAAGTTGTTCAGAGGCTTTAGTTGTCCTTTAAACAAATTTCCATTGTGGAGTGCTGATATAACAAATGAGAGCTGGGGTGGGAAAGATATGTTAACATGAGGCAAATCGTTTTAAAACTCTCTGCCCATTCCCCATCCCTCCACTTGCACCCCTTACTTTGCCCCGCCCCACCCTTTCTCCACCAATCCCAAGTTGGTCTCGGATAATCAGGCTTCCCTGAAGATGTAAAGTTAACATATACACAATCATTCCAGGAATCAAAAGGATTTGTGTCTTGTGGGAAACCCCAGAGCGACTTTCCATAGTTGCGCTAAAAGTAGTGCAAGGGATTTCTTGAATTGTTGCGTTGCTGCAAAACTGTGCGGCCGGAAATTGAATTGGTTAGTGTGCTTACCTTAAATTAAATTAAAAAAGTGCGATGCTCTGGGTAAATGAGCACCTTAAAATTCTATATTTTATGTATTAGATGTTTTTTTCTGTAATTCTTTTTATCTTCTGATGTTACAATGAACACTGCAGGATAAAAAAACAGAATTATATATTGCCTTAGGGCTACCCACACTAGACAGTTCTCACGCACTTGTTGTTCTGCGGTCCCTAGCACGTAGAAACGCAAGTCAGGCTAACCACCTGTGCGATGTGATCCTTTCCCCGTTTTATCTGCAAGTGCATGGAAACCCGCGTGTGGCGACAGCCCGCCAGTTTTGAACCAACACAATATCCTAAAACGTGGGATTTTCTTATTTGTTTTAAAATGATTTACAGTGGATGCTTAACAGCTGAAGCGTCTATCACATGTGTGTATCGATTTAAAAGCTACATTTAATCTGGCGTGTGGGATTCAGTTAGATAATAACTACTTTAAGGGTTGCCCAATGCCTTAAAGGAACAATAAATATTGAACATAAAAGAAGTTCTGTAAAAGATTGAACTGGAGCCAGGAAGTTGTATGGACTAATTATATACACTGGACAAATTCCTATCGGTACAAAATGTGTAACATCCACTGAGTTTGACCTGTAAAACAAGGCACATTTATCAAGTCACTATAGTTAGCTAATAATTAATTCACCAACCATGTAATAACCAGTATGCCTAGACATTGACATCAGGCGATTAACTTCTTGGAAATAAACAGGCAACCCAAAAGTATTGATCAGTTTTCTGATTTACTATTAATGATGAAGTCATTGGTCCTTTCCTGTTCCTTTAAGGTCTCGTTCCCATTAGAAACTGACAAACTGTTTTTGAATGAACCAGAACGCATAAGTGTGAACGGTGCTATTGAATTCTGTGTCCTTGCATTTTAACGAACGATCTGTTGCCGAAACGTGCCAAAAAACCTAATGTGACCGGGCCCTTAACCCCCTCTAGAGATCTTTCCATATGTTTTTTTAAGGAGAAAACGTCCCACCCTGTGCCCAGGATCAGGACCTGGGCACAGGGGCAATCAGGGCCAATTTATAAAATTTGTTATTGCTCTATGTGAGATTGAAAAGGTACGATCGCCTAATCAACTGCCCTCGGTCATAGTTTCACAGATACAAGCATGTTCTCCCTAAGGGGGCTCATCCATTAAATGGAATGAGAGATGTCAGTGGGTCGGGCTTGGGTAAACTACTTTCATGTAAATTGTGTTGCGAGTCAAGTTCAGGTAGAGGAACTGCGGGTTCCAGTCTGTAAATAAAAAGCTTTGGTTCCTGTCTATGAGAAGATTTTTTTTCTATGTACCCAGAGCTGCTCTTGCTCAGGATATTGCCACTTCAAATGTAATTTTGGCTCTTGTACATTGCATTCAGTCTTAGTTTTTTCAAACACTAGCTGTTTGTGCTGCATACTTAAAGGAATGCCCCCCCCCCCAAACTGAAATTTAACCCCATACTGGCCCCACTGTATTGTACAAAAATCCTTACCTTACATCTCGCTCCAAATGGTTTCCCTGCTATGTCCCCTCCAAAGTCAGGAAAACAGCAGTGTAGACTCTGAGTGACCATCCTGTGCCTGTATCTGTCTCACCTCGACAAGGTCTGAGGCATGCGCAGGAGAGTCCATCCCTCCCTCTCCCTCCCCCTAGCCCAAACCCCTTGGTAATATTGTATTTATTGGCCCCCAGCCCCACTGCCATAATAGAATTTTGAGAAAGTCCCCCGATAGTTTACTTACCTTACCTTCTCCCCCGGCGTTCTGAGCAGCCAGCAGCCACGTCCCTGATTGCTGTCCTGTCTCTCAGCCAATCAGAGACGCGACTGCCAGTCCCGCCTCCTGCTGCAGTCTGTGCAGCAGAGGCCGGCAGTGCGGCGGAGGAAGAGTAAGGTAAGTAACCATAGGGGACTTCTCAAACTTCTATTTGGCAGTTGGCTGGGGGACCAATAATACAATATTACTAAAGTTGAAAAAAGTGGGTGGACATGCCCTTTAAATTTTGGCCACTCCCAGGGCCATCTTTATAAAGGCACTCATTGAAGGGGCGCTCTCTGCAATTAAAGTGACTTTGCTTCATGTGGAGGAGGATTTATACTGGCTTTTAACCCCTTGAATACTCTGCTGTTTCCTGCTTTTATGTAAAATCCAAAATAATCCATTTGTTTTGAATCATTAACAGCAGACGGTGAATGGGGAGCAACAGTGGAATATATATTTTAAGAACAGCTATTTACTGAGAGGTTTTTTATTATAATATATTCCACTGTTGTCCCCATTCAAAGTGCCTAACCTTATGCTAGGGTCCTCCAACTCACCCCCTCCCACTCCTATGTAGCGTGTCTTAAGAACAATGCAGACACTTGCTCTCTGCAGGCTTACATATGGAAGTTTTTTGTTTACAAGGTAAGAGTGAGGAGGATTAATGTGCATAAGCGGCTTGGTTCACAACTGGATTATATGAACGGAGGAATGACCAGAGAGGGGAGCTCTGCATATAATCAGACAGTGTGCAAGCACGGAGCCACAAAAGAAGGTGGGAATAAGGCAGCATATACTAACTTTTATTATGTCTGGATTGAGCATTTATACATTTCACTATAGATGCCCTTTAATGTAAATTAAAATCCCGGCTGGAAAATAAGAGGTTAATGCACAATAATCTTTCATACTGCAGCTTTTAAATCAAGGCAGCATCCTGAACTAAGAACTTTAAACTCAGTATTTGTTTGGACTTAGGACTTTATATGTGGCAACAGAAATAGGAGATAAAATAAAAATCTGAAACCTAAAGTCGGTAATTCAACAGAGGAGTGAGTATGGTGGGATGGTGAGAGAAAGAGAGACAGGACCTGGAAATCCTAGTACAAGAGAGACTTGGGGAAGAACCTGAAAATCTAGAACAGGAGAATGTGGAGAGAACCTATAATTCTAGAACAGGAGAATGTGGGGAGAGAGGAACCTTGAAATTATAGAACAAAGAATGTAGGGATAGAGGGACATGAAATTATAAAACAAAAAACATGGGGAGAGAGGAACCTGGAAATATAGACAGGAGAACATGGGGAGAGAGGAACCTGGAAATTATAGAACAGGAGAACATGGGGAGCGAGGAACCTGGAAATTATAGAACAGGAGAACATGGGGAGAGAGGAACCTGGAAATTATAGAACAGGAGAACATGGGGAGAGAGGAACCTGGACATTATAGAACAGGAGAACATGGGGAGAGAGGAACCTGGAAATTATAGAACAGGAGAACATGGGGAGAGAGGAACCTGGAAATTATAGAACAGGAGAACATGGGGAGAGAGGAACCTGGATATTATAGAACAGGAGAACATGGGGAGAGAGGAACCTAGACATTATAGAACAGGAGAACATGGGGAGAGAGGAACCTGGACATTATAGAACAGAGAACATGGGGAGAGAGGAACCTGGAAATTAAGAACAGGAGAACATGGGGAGAGAGGAACTAGACATTATAGATAAGGAGAACATGGGGAAAGAGGAACCTGGAAATTATAGAACAGAAGAACATGGGGAGAGAGGAACCTGGAAATTACAGAACAGGAGAACATGGGGAGAGAAGAACTTGGACATTATAGAACAGGAGAACATGGGGAGAGAGGAACCTATACATTATAGAACAGGAGAACATGGGGAGAGAGGAACCTGGACATTATAGAACAGGAAAACGTGGGTAGAGTGGAACCTGGAAATAATAGAACAGGAGAATGTGTGGAAAGAGGTACCTGTAAAATTATAGAACAGGAGAACATGGGGAGAGAGGAACCTGGAAATTATAGAACAGGAGAACATGGGAAAGAGAACCTGGACGTTATAGAACCAGGAGAACATGGGGAGATAGGAACCTGGATATCTAAACAGGAGAACATGGAGAGAGGAACCTGGATATTCTAGAACAGGAGAACATGGGAGAGAGGACCTGGTATTATAGACAGGAGAACATGGGGGGAGAGAACCTGGAAATTCTAGAACAGGAGAACATGGGGAAGAGAACCTGGAATTATAGAACGGAGACATGGGGAGAGAGGACCTGGAAATTATGAACAGAGAACATGGAAGAGAAGGAACTGGATATTCGGGAACAGAGAGAACATGGGAGAGAGGAACCTGGAAATTATAGAACAGGAGAACATGGGGAGAGAGAAGCACCTGGATATTATAGAAACAGAGAACAGGGGGAGAGAGAACCGGAAATTATAGAACAGGAGAACATGGGAGAGAGGAACCTGGATATTATAGAACAGAGAACATGGGGGGAGAGAACCTGGAAATTAAGAACGAGAACATCGGGAGAGAGGAACCTTGATATTATAGAACAGGAGAACTTGGGGAGAGAGGAACCTGGAGATTATAGAACAGGAGAATGTTGGGGGGAAAGGAACATGGAAATTATTTATCCCATTGATCTGTCTGTTTTGAAAAATGAATTCAGTTTTACATACACATCTGTGTTTTTCTCTTTCCACCAGATTATTCTGTTTCCTAAGCTACTTGAAAGGTAGGAAAATATCTACTTTGCTCACTTTGCTTAAAGCTCTTGTTCCCATTGGCCAAGTTCCACAAACTAGGTGGTAGGACTGAGGAACTTGGTATTGCGGTGTCAACACTGTTGGGCAGAAGTCAAACTTGCAGGGGGGGGGGGCTTGTGGGGTGTTGGGGTCGGTTGATTTGTCACCTGCCCAGTATAGCTTAGTTATAACTAGCAAACCCCTGATTCTTTAAAAAAATCGTTCAACCCGGCATTTAAATACCTCTCCCCTCTCTACCCCCTGTCCCTTCTGTCTCCATCCCCCCTCCTGCTCTTTCCTTTCTCTCTCCCTCTTTTCACTCTATCCTCTTCCTCTCTTCCCCCTTCACTTTCTCTCCCTTCTCTCTCACTCTCTCGCTTCCTTCCTCCTGGAAACGGTATTGAGGTCCCTTGCACATTTTGCTCGGGTGTGCACGAGCGTCATGGGCAGTGGCACACGGATAGTGGACTTTTGTGTCCATACTCCATGCATATTTACATCTCTCGGCTAGTATATAGGATAAAACATATATATTAAAAAGCCTTGTTAAAGGGCCCTGTCCTGTCCCTTATGTAGATTAGAAAAGGATACAAATGATGACTCCTCGATCAGGGATCCATTGGTTACTTATAATATCCGCCATCATATAAGCCGTGACCATATTTCTGTTGATAAAATCATACCTTGCACCGCTCTATGTAACACAAATTACGTGGCCCTTGATCCCTTGCCGCTGCCTCTGCGCCCCATTGGCTAGAAATTTTCCAACTTGTCTCAATAGACAAACTACCTGTAATCAATCAAAAGTCACCGGACACGTTGGAAGGAAGGAATTCTTATTTTATTTTAATGATCCAATTTGCCAAATCTTCTGTGTATGGTCAGCTCAAGAAAGCAAAGATTGGAGGCATTTCAATTCCCAAGTACCGGAATCAAATGTTAGGCCTTTTTCATGTAATGTTGCAATTCTGCTTGTTTTGGAAATCTCTTCTTTGTTTCCTTGTGTATTACCTTCCATGTAGAAATAGTTCAGGGGTGCAGCTAAATAATATAACAGCAGGGAGCGCCATAAACTTGACAAGAAGTATAATTCATGAATTTGGAATGTGGTAAGACTAAAGGCAGGTTGTAAAAAACAAAGGCTGTCTTTAATATTTCATAATACTTATACTACATTAAGGATTCACATGGACCAGGCTGAATTAAAGGGATATTATACCCCCTTCAACCTTAAAGGGCATGTCCACCCTTAAAATAAAATACTGATGACTTGTCAGTTATCTGCCCTCAACCCCTACTGCTATTTTTACCAGTTTATTACAGGCATTTGTAACCAGAAATTTAATGACAAGCTCTAATACTTTCTGGCAAAGGTATCTACCCCTTCCCTCTGCTGAATGAGCTTTTTATAAGCTTGAGCATGTGCAGATGAGGGTGCAGGTGAAACAGAAGTCCCTCTGTATATTGTGTAAAATATTCATTTAGGGGATGTGACACTAATAGAACCAGGATTTCATTGGTTGTGATGTCAGTTGTCACAGCCTTGATTCACTGCATGGGGGGAGGAGCCAGCTTACTCTGTCAGAAGGGGAACAACCATTATCCTTAAATATCTGGTTAGTAATGCATGTAATAAAGTGTTAAATATATCAGTTGGAGGAAGGTAAGTGACAATTGACACATTTTTTGTTTAAAGGGTGGACCTAACTCACTCAGTCCTCACTTCTGAGTTTTGCATAGCTCCCCATACCAATGCCATTAATTGTGCTTGCAGACCCAATCTGTTAATTTCCCTTTTTAATTTAGGATTAACTCAGGATTCCTATAAATATCTTATTATTATTAATCGTCTGTAATCATTTCCCTTATCTGTGTTTCAGGTCCAGCTGAGAGATTTCTTGGCTTCAGTATGAAATCATCACAAATGATTGCAATTTCCCTGCTAATGCTCCTTCTAATTGCAGGTTAGTGCTGAGGCGAAGCCCTGGAGTGACTCCATTTACTTGATAATAACTTGAGATGACCCCCCACTATATGAAAGGAGAATTAATATTAACTGACTGCTTTCTGGCTCCTCCCCCTCACTCATTAACATATGTTCTCCAGTGGGGAGATGTGTCAGTGACAATTATGATGGGAGGAGCCAGAACGAAGTCTGCTTCTGCTTGGGTATAATGCTCCTTTAATTTGGGGAATAAGAAATCTCAGTAATGCAGAATTAAATTATATACACTATATGGACAAAAGTTAACAATTAATGAATTCATGTGTTTCATTCAGACCCATTGTCACAGGCAATGCCGTAACTAGGAATCACTGGGCCCCCAGCAGGAGCCCCTCCTCCTGCTTCATCTACTGTGATTTTCTGTGAGGAGGCTGTATCTTTCAAGTAAATTAGAAGATGGCCCCCCTGTGGTTGCAGGGTATGCTCCCCTTGTAGTTACGCCGCTGGTCACAGGTTTATCAACTGAATCTTGTAGTCATGCAGTCAGTTTTCCATACATTTGTGAAAGAATGGGTCAGTCTGAAGTGTTGAGTGAATACACACGTATGGTACTGTCATAGGAGGCCACCACTGCAATCAGTCTGCAGGTCAAATCTCTTCCCTGGGAGAGATGTAATGTGGTGTAATGCGGTTTCAAAACAAATCTGAGGGTTTTGAAGTCCCGTCAATAATCATCTGAATCGAAAATAGATGATTATTGAAATTGAAAATCGAAACTACAAAGTAATGATTGATTTCGGTAACCCTCGAAAGTAATGATCTAGTTGGGTAATGCTCAAAAGTAATGATCGATTTCGGTAACCCTCGAAAGTAATGATCTATTTGGGTAATGCTCAAAAGTAACGATCGATTTCGGTAACCCTCGAAAGTAATGATCGATTTTGGTAACCCTCGAAAGTAATGATCGATTTTGGTAGCCCTCGAAAGTAATGATCGATTTCAGTAACCCTCGAAAGTAATGATTGATTTCGGTAACCCTCGAAAGTAATGATCGATTTCGGTAACCCTCGAAAGCAAGAAACAATTTCGGTAACCCTCGAATTTGTAATATCGGTAACCCTTGAAAGTAACGATTGATTTCGGTAACCCTCGAAAGTAATGATCAATTTCGGTAACCCTCGAAAGTAATGATCGATTTCGGTAACCCTTGAAAGTAATGATCGATTTCGGTAACCCTCTAAAGCAAGAAACAATTTCGGTAACCCTCGAATTTGTAATATTGGTAACCCTTGAAAGTAACGATTGATTTCGGTAACCCTCGAAAGTAGTGCTCCATTTCGGTAACTCTCGAAAATAGAATGCGGAAGCTCGAAAACTGCCGATCGAGAGGAAGATAATTTTAAAATAAGTTTGGGTTCTATTTACAGGTTCCCCAGACCATTCCCCAGGTCTCTGTATTATTTACAGTAACCTACTATCACTATTTGTCCCCCAAAAACATCTCTATTCCCTGTTATTAGCCTCAGTACAAAAACTGTGCACCAGGGACTATATGGAACAGGATAAAGTTATGTTCTATGTATAATGACCAGGTGCCCAAATACTATTCCTGATACACTGTATAAATTGGCTTTATATTCCTAAACTGGTTTCTAAGATATAGCCTGTCAAATTCCAGTAGGAGCAACTCCTGACATTCCTGCAGCTCCTTGTCTATACTGCATACTGAATTATTTCAAATCTACCATCAGTGGAGAGCATGACAACATTCCCTCCGTAAATGAGCCTGTAAGACTGTCAAAACAGAATGAATCAATTGGCTATGCTGCCTCAGAACTTGCCATATGGCTGAGGAGTCTGGCCCGGAGGGGTCAGCAATGATGTAGCATTGCATTACAAAAAGTGAGTCAACAAGGATAGTGCCTCCGCATTCATAGTCTTCCCCTGCATGTGCGAATGTCCCAAGCTCACTGAGCCCATTGGTCCAAAGCATGAATGAAATTGCCTACTCTTCATTTAGAGGAGGATAATCCATAGCCTTTCTAAAGAGACAACTGCCACAGGGAAGATAGGTAGGGTACTTTAATTATATTTATTACTGCTAACCCTACGTTTGATTTCTGTAGAGAGTGTAGACATGCCCTTTAATCAATAGTTTCAGGGCTGAAAGTAAGGAATCCAGTATTTTAGGCTAAATGACATTAGTTATGTGTACTGATATAATTACATTACCTGGCAGCATTAAGAAGAGCTGAACTGGGCATAGTGATAAGATACGGGTGATATAGAAACATTCACTATGTTTTCTCATGTCAAATTCTCCAGGGATTGAAAGTTACCAGATACCGAAACTGGAGCCTACCTCAAACCTGACTACAATACTAGACTTCTTATCCAGTTTGTGGGAGGAAGAAGATTCTGGGGAGATTCAAAAATGGTGGAATAATGCAATTAATCTTGGAGTGAAGGAAAATATAACGTGAGTGAGAGAACCTTAGAACAACCTAACTCATACTAACTAAAATATTGAACTCAACCTAACTAAAGTATTCAAATAAACTTAAAGGGTCACTATACTCACTCACTGAAACTTTACATTTTCTGAAGCTACTATTTGAGAGAAGTAAAATGGTGGTACTTATCTGTGCTTGCTTTGTTATTAAATTATTAATGTTTAGTGAGTGCTCCTAATTCCCCCACCCTCCCTTAGCTCACTGCCTTCTTGTAGTGTCTGCGACACTTATAAGTTCTGCACAGCCTCACCATGGACACAGCTCTGCTTACACATCTCCCCTCCCCCTGCCTTCTTTTCTCTGCTGATTCTCTTAAATGTTGCAGAAGGTGTGCTGGCAGGCAGGCAGGCAGGCAAAGAGGTCAAGCATGGGTCACATATTATAATTTTTGTTTCTGGAGTGACAGGTCTTTCCCTGTAAATGTTGTGATCAAAATGATGATTCCTCAGAATCTACTGCTCAGATTTAAAATCTGAAAAAAGTTTTGGAGGAATGGGATCTCACTGTATCTAAATGTACTATTTTTGAGAATTCGATTTTATAGAGTAAAGATACCCTTTAAATATTTAACTCCACCTAACTAAATTATTCAACTCAACCTAACTAAATTATTCAACATAACATATCTGAAATAATAAAATCAACCAAACTGAATTCTAACTCAACCTAACTAAAACATCCAACTCAAACTAACTAAACATTCAACTAAACCTAACTAAAATATCTAACTTAGCTAAACTAACTTATTCAACTAGCCCTAACTAAACTAATAAACTCAACCTAACTAAATTATTTAAATCTATCTAAAATAATAAAATCAACTGAACTGTATTATCTAACTCAACCTAACTAAAGGATTCAACTCAACCTAATTAAATTATATAACTCAACCTAACAAATATCTGTTGTATTCAATTAGATCAACTAGACTTGAAGTTTAGTTCTTGAAGACATTTCGCTAGTCATCTGACAGGCTTTGTAGCGAAACGTCTTCAAGAACTAAACTTCAAGTCCAGTTGATCTAATTGAATACAACAGATATACCATGACCTGGATGAATGAGAACCTTCACAAGCATCAACCTAACAAAATTATTAAACTCAACTTAACTGCCGATAAAGGCCTGATACCGTCGGATCCGATGGTATCAGGGCTTTATTAGTACTGTGTGTACCTAGCTTAACTCAACCTATTTAAAATATTCAACTCTACCTAACTAAAATTTCTAACTCAACCTAACCAAAATATTTAACTCAGCCTAACTTAAGTATTCAACTTAACCTAACTAAAATATCTAACTCAACCTCAAACTAAAATATTCAACTCATCCTTACTAAATATTTAACTCAACATAACCAAATTTTTAACTCAATCTATCTAAAATATCTAACTCAACCAAACTAAAATATTCAACTCAACCTAACTAAAATAATAAAATTAACCGAACTGAATTATCTAACTCAATTAACCGAGCTGAATTATATAACTCAATTAACCGAACTGTCTAACTCAACCTAACTAAAATATTATTATACTCAACCTAACTGAACTATCTAACTCAACCTGACTAAAATATTTAACTCAACCTAAATAATATATCTATCATGACTTATTTAAAATTTCTAACTCAACCAAACTTAAAGGGCACGTCCACCCCCCAAACTAAAAGTTAACCCAATACTGGCCCCACTGTGTATTTAAAAACAAAATCCTTACCTTACATCTCTGCCCCCTATGGTTCTCCTGTATTGCTTGCAGGGGAGGACTGGCCCAGTAGGCTGAGGGGCAAATGCCCCCCCCCCGACTGGTCTCCAATGAAAAATTTGGGCTGCCATAGAAGCTCTTAGTAAGTTACATGCTTAAATGGCACCGTGCCTCCCTCTACCCAGTGTTAGTCAGCTCTCCAGATCATTACCCAGTGTTAGTCTGCCCTCTAGATCCTTAGTCTGTGTTATCAGCCCTCCAGATCATTACCCAGTGTTGTAAGTCTACCAGATCATTAGCCAGTGTTATCAGCTCTCCAGGTCATTAGCCAGTGTTAACAGCTCTCCAGTTATGTCAGCCCGGTGTTATGATGTGGTTATCTAAACCACATCATACACTTGAAAATGCATGTAAAATGACAATAGTGGTCTTAAAAATAGGCTTAACTGAAACAAAATGTGTGACCTTGGTAAAGTGGGCGTGGTCAAACATTTTGTGATCTACCATGAAAGGGTTATTTGGTTGTATTTGCCTCCCGGGCCAAAAGGTCTCAGTCCTCCCTGATTGCTTGTCCAAAGTCCAGGAAAGTGAAGAGTAGTAGCTGTTTTCCTGACCAAAGGCTTCTACCTCTTCTGTCGCCTCCAGGTGGTAGTGTGATATGCACAGGGGAGCCCTTCCTCCCTCCCTCCATCTGGATACATCCATTGCTGCCATTCCACCTAGCGTAAAAATATTTTGATACTATGTAGGTTACTCCTGCCCACCCCCAGCCACAACTAATACAGCATTTGGGAGTGGGCTGGGGGTAACCTACATGATATAAAAAAAAATTATTCAGGCTGGAGATACCCTTTTAAAGGGCCACTATAGTGAAAAAATGACTTTGCCTCATCTAAATCTATAAAGTAATACATGTAAATAGCACATACTTTTAGGTTTGTGTGTCGCTGCATTCCTTAGATACAGTAATTGATTTGCTCAGGCTCAGTATCTCTCCTCCCAATCTTAACCGACACCTCCTTCCGGACCTCCGGGCTGTCTATAAGGGAAAGCATGCTCAGTAATCACTAAGAGGCAGCATTGGAAGAGGGAATTTCCCATCATGCAATTTACATGATTTGCATGAACACTGTGTCCATTCCAGTTATAGCAAAACTGCACCTAGCAGAAGATAGTTCAGATTGGATACCTAAAGTTAACTATTGTTTCAGTATAGATGCCCTTTTATACCTGTTACCTTAAAGTAAATATACAGAAAGTGCTTGCAATAAACTTTGATTTTTTTTTGCTGCATTTGAAAGGTCTTTTCACTTATGTGCGTCCTGCCATGGGAATGGCGGCAACGAAAGAGTTACTGTGTTACATAACATAACATAGTAACTTTCGTTGCCGCCATTCCCGTGGGTTATCCATTCATTCACTTTCTGTATAATGCGGTTTCCAAGTTGGTTTTTCCTGGCTATGCAAAGCTCTGGGTCTGGGATTTCCAACCTGCAGCTCTCCAGATTTTTGAAAACTACAACTCTCAGCATTCCTCCTTTGCAGAAGAAACCAAGGAATACTGGGCGTTGTAGTTTTCAGAAATCTGGAGGGCCACAGGTTGGACATCCCTGCTCTGGTCAATAGAGCAATAAATTGTTAGTGGATATATATTTAGTTATCAGATTTATTTGGGGGGCACTTATAATTAAAGTAAGTAACAGGGCTGCATTAATTACAACCTGATTGTATTTATACTGCAGTGATTCTGATTCTGATTCTGTAGCCTTGCTACATGATTTCATGTACAACCCCTAACTGCCCTATTCTGTTTGAGAGTGCCTGTCAGGGAATGGTGGAACTAGTAGTGCAACTACATATTTATTAGTCTTGCTCACAATTTTGCAGACTATTTGACTAAAGTAAAGCAAATTCAGTTTCTGCAAACAAAAACCTATTTTTATTGTTTACATCGACATGTATGTGCTGTTTATGGACTGCTACACAACAACACTATAGACATAAAACCTAGGAGCTAAGATATTCATTGCTGTAGTCCAACTAAATACCAGCCACTTACTTGCAAATCTCTAACCTAATACAAAGGCAAGACCTGCTAGTTTGACTGCTGATTACAAACTAGTGAGCTCTCTGAGGATTTCATGAAGTTTTCTAGTGTCTCATAAACACACCCTCAAATCTGATTGGTCCAAAACAATCTTAAATCTGATTGGCTCTTGTATTTTCACCAATCATATGTTGGGGGTGTGCCAAGCCTTCAGCATGTCCTAGTTCTGTTTTAGTAGTGGAGCTGCTAGTTTGTGCTGCAAGCATAGCAACTATCAGATTTTTGGTGCCTAACTGAGCGTTCTAAATACATTAGTTTTGGTGCCTGGTAGTTGCCGTGTGACTGCTCTCTGTTTAGCTACACTCATAAATCGTTGTTTGGTGCTTAGTGTAAAAAAAGTTTTCATATAGTTCTCTCAGAATTTGGTTGCCATGCCTGATCAATTCATTGGCTTTGAACAAAGTTATTGTTGGTGTAGTTGAATTACATCTATCACCATTTTCCCTAAAGATACTCTCTAATAGCAGAGGGCAGTCAGGGATGGTTGGAGTTGTATTTTGAAAACATATAGAGAACCACAGGTTATCGGTAAACACCTGTAGCCAGTCTGAGTTAGAATGATCACAGTATAAAATCAATTTACAATAATGCAGCCCTGCTAATTACATGAATCTGTCTGTCAGGCTCTGTTACAATACAAGGTTTTTTTACCATATAACTTTCATTTATGGCTTTTACATGTGTGTGGGAGAGATGGGATAAAAAGGTTTTTCTTGATTACCGAGTTTCTGAGAGTTTCACTCAGTTTTATTGAGATTAATTGACTTTTATAAATAATTATAATGTACTGGTAGAGACTTCTTCCAACTTTCTCCTTGATTGCCAGTACACTATACACGTGTGATAGCGGGTTGGCGATAATCGTGCCGTGAATGGGCACTTTATCGGGCAAAACGGACACTCGTTTGGAGATCCCCCGGCCGGTTGGGCAATGATCCCCGACCAAGAGCCATTTTGGCCGATAAAGTGGCCCATACAAGGCACGATTTATCCCTGAAACGGACGTTCATACACATTGTGCGTCACGGGTCGGCACCTGCAATCGCATGTGTGTACGACCTTTACACATAGTTGCAGCGTCTGTACTGTTTATAGTTGGAGGGATATGGTAATTTACTTCATAGGGAGGACCGTGGATATGGTAATTCACAGCAGTAGGAGGGAGTGACTATACATGCCATTCACTTTGATTGACAGTTCCTCCCTCTGAATATTTAAAACTTATAAGTTCTAATATCTACAAAAATGGTGGACGGATTAGAAAGACACATGTTGATGGATGGGATGAAGTATAGTTTAATAGTATGAGGTTTTTAAAAGTTTGAATTTGACACTATAGTTGCCCTTTAAACATTTAACTCAATCTAACTAAAATATCCACTAAACCTAACTAAAATAATCAACTCAACCTAACTAAAATATCAAATCAACCATACTAAACTATCTAACTCAGCTTGATTAAAATATTCAACTTAACCTAACTAAAATACCTAACTGAACCTAACTAAATATTCAACTCAATCTAACTTAAATATCAACTCAACCTAAACCAAAATATCTTTCCTAACTAAAATATTTAACTCAACCAAACTAAATTATTCAACTATGCTTAACTAAATTATTCAATTCAACTAAAATTCTACTCAACCTAACTAAATATTTAAAAACTACACAACAAATTATTCAACACAACTACGAACTAATATCAACTCAACCTAACAAAAAATCTACAACTTAACTAAAATATCTAACTCAATTAAACAACGTATACAAACTTATGCTTACTAAACCAACTAACAAACAAATTATCACTAACCTAACTAAAATATTCAACTCAACCTAACTCAAATATATAACTCAATCTAATTAAAGGACAAGTATACTCACCTCACCCTCGCTCCTCTTCCTCCTAGCTGCATAGTACCCGGTGAGGACTAAAATCGCTAAGTCCTCACCCTGGGTTCTTTCTCTAACTCTGCACTACTTACCCCAAATCTGCTTCGCCGATCGCTCCGTTCCTCCGCTCTCCTGCTTCAATGACAGATCGCGAGGCAGCCAATAGGAAGATACGCTCTGCAAGGAGGCGTGTCTTCCAATTGGCTGCCTCGCGACTGTCCTGACAGTAGGAAAGAGGTGGAACAGTCTGGATCGCCGAAAGCATATTTGCGGTAAGTAGTGTCAGGACTTGTTGACTAAAATTAGTAAGTTGACTAAAATATTCAACTTAACCTAACTTAATATTTAACTACTCACCCTAACTAAAATAATCAAAACAACCTAACTTAAACAATTAACTCAATCTAACAAAAATATTCACTCAACCTAACTAAATATTCAACTCAACCTAACTGGAATACTCCAACTCAACCTGACTAAAAATATTCAACTTAACCTAAGTAAAATATCTAACTCATGCTAACTAAAGTATTCAACTCAATCTAACTTTACTCAAATCTACCTAACTCAAATATTGAACTCAACCTACTTAAGTATTCAACTAAACCTAACTTAAATATCTTACTCAACCTAAATAAAGTATTTAACTCAATCAAACTTAAATATTTACATAGTAACATAGTAACATAGTAATTAAGTTGAAAAGACATTCGTCCATCAAGTCCTACCTATTCCCTTTTTTTTTTTTTTTTAACCCTACCTAACGTTGATCCAGAGGAAGGCAAAAAACCCCACTAAAAAAGGGGGGAAAAAATTCCTTCCTGACTCCAAACGGCAATCGGAAAGTATCCCTGGATCAACCAGATCTATATGCATTAATACCAGTAATTCTCAATATTTTTTAGTTTTAGAAACTTTCCAGGCCTTTTTTAAAGTTATTCAATGAACTTGCCATTACCACCTCTGCTGGAAGACAGTTCCACAGTTTCACACGTTCTCACTGTAAAGAAACCTCTCCTAACTGAAGATGAAACTTCTTTTCTTCCAACCTTAAAGGATGTCCACGAGTCCTCTGATATGACCTGTTAGAACATGCACCAGAGAGTTCACTGTATGGGCCATTAATATTTTGTATATAGGTTATCAGGTCCCCACGCAACCGCCGCTTCTCCATTAAACAGCCCTAACTGTCTAATCTGCCTGCATATTCAAGCCCCTCCATTCCCCTTATTAATTTAGTTGCCCTTCTCTGAATGCCTCAATTCCAAGATGTCCCTTTTGTATATGGGATTCCAAAACTGCACCGCATATTCCAAATGTGGCCTACCAGTGCCTTGTAAAGAGGGAGAATAATTTTTTCTCTCTTGATTCCATTCCCCTCTTTATACAAGACAATATCTTGCTAGCTCTAGCTGTTGCTACCTGGCATTGTTTGCTACAGCTAAGTCTGTTATCTACCAGAACCCCCAAATCTTTTTCCATTTCAGATGCACTTAACACAGAGTTATTATGGTATGGTGGCACAGGGATTATTAAATCCCAAATGCATCACCTTAACTTTATCAACATTGAATCTCATCTGCCATTCTGCTGCCCATTTTGATAATCTATCTAGGTCTGCTTGCAGCACTTGCACATCATTGGAAGTTTCCAAAGCTCTGCAAATTTAGTGTCATCAGCAAACACAGAGACCTGCTCTCATACCCCTTCTAAGTCATTATAAACAGATTAACAGAACGGCCCCAGTACAGAACCCTGAGGAACTCCCTTAGAACTTTAGCCCACATAGATGTAGCTCCATTAACCACCCCTCTCTGTTTGCGGTCCAATAACCAGTTCTCTATCCATGAACAAATGTTTTCTTCAAGGCCAACAGTCCTCAGTTTATACATTAGTCCCTATGTGGCACAGTCCTCAACATTACTAAAATATTGAACTCAATCAACTAAAATATTCAACTCAACTCAACCTAACTAAAGTATTCAACTCAACCTAACAAAGATTCAACCACCTAACAAAATATTCACCAGCCTAGCTAAAATAATCAAATCAACCTAACTGAACTATCTTACTCAACCTAAGTAAAATGTCTAACTCAAGTTAACAAAAAAATGTATCAAACTGATTGTGCAATGCAACATTCACTTGTACAGTGTGTGATTATTGTGTTATGGCCTCCCTAACCCTATTACATTGTGACACCTTTTGATTACCAATAATATGCCAAATGATTACAGCATAAATATTCAACTGGAATATCCGACCGGCTTTCTCAATTCAGAATGACTTGTACAAGATTCTGTTGGCAGAATTTTGTACCCTGGAAAATCCCAATTAGCATATCACAGCCAGGTGTTAAGGATATTCTTAATGCAAGGTGTTGATCATTGAGCTAAGGGGTTTATCAAACTGCCAGGGTAAGGTGTCAAAACAGCACTGTACATGGCAGACAGTTGGTTTCGAACCCCCCCCCTCTATTCAGGCTTGGTTTCTTTATTTTCACTAAATGGCCTCCTTAACACCTTAACCAGTCCGTTCCTTCGCAGATGTTAACATTACAATTTCAAAGGTATGTCCTTTATCCTTAAGATGCAGATACACGGCTGAGTCCTGACCCAGGAATTGGCTCTTCTGTGCGGGGCCATACGTTGATCAGTTGCTGTTTGTCTCCCCCAACATACAGAGCATTCTTCACTGCACTGCACTGGCGTATATGTCGCTTTTTCTTGTGTTCGGTATTGGGTCTTTCGGATGTACCAATTGCTGCCTCGTGTGTTGTTTTGTTTATAGCAGACAGTGATACAGTGTTTTGAAAATTCATCTTAATTTCTCTGAGACCCCTGCTACATATGGGATGACCACCTATCTGGACCAGTGGCTGGGTGTTATGCCTTTAAAAGTATTAAGTGCCTGTGTTCCACTTCCTAAAGGTTTGCCATGATGGGTGAAACTAGAGATCCCATAGCACATCCAAGGTTTTGCTTTTGTAGAACTTATCCCTGTATCACCACCTATTTCAAATATAGGGAGTATAAGTCCAGTAGGGAACACAGCTTTTCTGGGTTAAGATCTGTTCTGCTGGTAGGGTGCAGTTTGACCCAGCCTCCTTGGTGGGTATACAGGTGAAGAGAGATTTCAGAAGGTCCCTAACACCTGGCTGTGATATGCTAATTGGTACTTTCCAGGGTACTTATTGCCAACAGATTCTTGTACAAGTCATTCTGAATTGAGAGATACAGTTGGATGACTAGCGAAACGTCTTCAAGGACTAAGTTTTAAGTCCAGTTGACTCTAACTGAATACAACAGTATATACCATGAACCTGGATGGATGAATATTACAGATATACCATGACCTGGATGTAATGAATATTAACAGATATACCATGAACCTGGATGAATAAACATTACAGATATACCATTGACCTGGATGATAAATATTACGATATACCGTGACCTGGATGAATGAATATTACAGATATACCAATGACCTGGATGATGAATAATACAGATATACCATGACCTGGATGAATGAATACAACAGATATACCATGACTGCCGGATAATGAATATTACAGATATACCATGACCTGGATGAATGATATTACAGATATACCATGGCCAGTGATGGGGAATATTACAGATATACCATGACCTGGATGTGATGAATATTACAGATATACCATGACCTGATGAATGAATATTCAGATATACCATGACTGGATAGATGAATATACAGATATCCATGACCTGGATGGATGAATATTACAGATATACCATGACCTGGATGAATGATATTACAGATATACCATGACCTGGATGAATTAAATATTACAGATATACCATGACCTGGATGAATGAATATTACAGATATAACCATGATTTGCATAATATGTCGTCTCCATATAATCTAAATGTTTGAATGGCCTAGTAATATTTGGAAACTAATCATATGTTTTTTTTTAGTTTGCTTATTGTATTGTTGCCTTAATGTGCTTTAAAACTCCAATAGACAATGAAACAATTTGGTAGATTCAGTTTCCAATTCAAGGCCAGTGTAGTAATGGCATGACTCCCAATTCTGGCCAGTACATTCCCCCATTTTTAGGTGTCTGTCCCACTGCCCAAGACTGCTAGCTTTATGCTGGATTGGTGGAGTATATGCATTTTACGTGGGCAATACGAGGGTGTGGCTGGCAGAGCCCATGGTTGAGGTGTAAATAGGCCCCACCCACTTATTATTTTTGAATGGGAAAGGTTTCGGAGGTATGATAAGGGCTTGAACCACTACATCTCTAAAGCCTCGTAATGTCCCATTGGATGCCCAACCCCTCATCGCGTGCACACACATAAAGACTGCCATTTTGGACAATAATTGCACATGTGTATTTATATACATGTGTATGTGCCGTTCGTCGCGAGTGTGTCTTGCGCTTGAGGGTTGTACATCGGGGCGTCCTGTAGGACGTGCGTACGGACCTTAACATATGAAACAAATCTTAAAAGATTTGTAACCAAGAAGTAACCCAATCTACTACTATAAACAAATAAGCTATTTACCAAAAGCTAGAAAAGCAGGGGACATCATTTAATAATAACTATACTACTAATATTATTACTAATTATTATTAATCCTCTCTGGTTCTACAGTTCCATGTGCATCATGCTAAAGGTCTACAAATTTGATATTGATTTGGTTTGGCAGGCAAGATGAAAATCTATCCTAAACTGTCCTCTCTTCACCGTCACTCCATATTTTGAAGATCAATAAAAACAATTTCATTAACACCCTCTATATTCCATTGCAGGAAAGTTCTAATGGAAATTCTACATTGCCTGCAACCTCGAAGATTATTTGAAAGATGTACAAATGGTGTGGAACTAAATGGCAGGTTAAAATGACCCTGACAATGAATAACCTTCCTCAGCCCTGGAATGACCTATTGGAAGGTTTTCTAGGTCCCCCACTTATACATTATTTTCATGGGGGGGTTAAAGTATATTGTGTGTGTTACAAGTAATTATTCGCTCATTAGAAAAGCTGTTTTGTTCTCATCAAAGTTTTTGCAAAATAACCTTCTGCATAAATTAATGGTATAATAAATACTAGATATGTAAAGTACACTTCACATTCAAAGGGAGAGTACGGTATAACATAGCTGTGATGGTTGAATGAAGACAATTATTGAAAGGATATTGAATCTGTCCCTTTACCAACCCTTCTTTTTTTTTTTTTTTTAACACAATTCTAAATTCAAAGAAGATTGAAAATTTCTGCTCAGTTGGGTTCAATGTGAATTTTCATTTCAGTGGAATTTTGCTTGGCTGCTGTAACAAGAAAAACAGCAGTGGGTCTCCAAAATTTTTTTTGATTGACTTGTAGATAATAGACAGATTCCTGATAGATAGACAACTGATTGAGACATAGATAGATAGATCATCGATAGATAGATAGATAGATACACATAAGATATTAGATAGACAGACAGTAGATGATAATAGGTAGACAAAACAACAGATAGAAAATAGATAATTAGATAGGCAGATAGATAATAGATAGATAGATAGATAGATAGACTGATTGATAGATAGATACACAGATAGATAATTAGATAGACAGACAGATAGATAGAAAATAGATAATTATATAGGCAGATAGCTTGAGAAAGGTCTAAGACACGACCGAAACATGCTATCTGTTTTGTTGCACATGTATAAAAGTTGAACTTCTGCACAAGTCCCTGTGATGCTCTGCAGTTTATCTCAAGGTTGGATAGATAGGCAGATAGATGATAATAGAATAATAGATAGATAGATGGGACAGACAGAGACAGATAGATACTGTAAATGATAGACATATAATAGATAATATAGAGATAGATAGACACAGACAGACAGACACACGACACACAGACATATAGATAGATAGATTGGTAGACATATATGTAGATAAATAGAATGAGATAGATAGACCGCAGATTATTTATTATTATTATTTATTATTATTATTATGGATTTATATGCACAAACATCTTCCGTGGAGCTTTAACAATTACGTGTTCTACCTTACAGAGGGTAATACATGTTTTATAAACAAAGTCATACTTTTACATACACAGGTAATACATAAATAATAATAATATAAGTACACAGAGTGATAGTTTCTTACAGCAATACCGTGATACAATAGGAGAGAGGACCCTGCCCAAAGAGCTTACGTCTAGAGAATGGGGGTGAGACATAGGTGACAGGAATCGTAGGCTGTAAAATCGATTGGCATGGAGCGTGAAAGGCGTGGTTGTGATCATAATTGGGGTAGTGAGGGGGTAATGTTTAGGCCAAGTTATATATATAGATAGACATACAGAACAGATGATAGATACTGTAGATTGATGAAAGACATATATGAAGATAAAAAGATGAGATGATGACAGACCAACATATAGATAGATAGATGATAGATAATAGATAGATAGATAATGATAGATAGAGATAGATAGTAGATAGATAGATAGATAGATAGATTGGTGGACATATTATATGATAAAAAGATGAGATGTATCGACATACAGGACATATAGATAGCTAGAAGATTAGATAGATAGATGGTTGGACATCTATATGATAGATAAAAAGATGAATAGATAGACAGCCAGACAATAGATAGATAGATAGATAGATAGATAGAAGATAGATTGGTAGTACAATATGATAGAAACATAGATGAGATAGATAGACAGACGATTAGTTATATTATTATTATTATTATTATTATTATTATTATGTTATTATTATTAGTATTATTATTGTAGCTTTATATTAGCACAAACATTTCCGGAGCTTTACATTACGTAGTTCTGACTACATACAGGGTAATAATGTTATACAAAGTCGACTTACTTACCTACACAGGTCTACAAAAGATTTTTTTTAATTAATATAAGTTACACAGAGTGACTGAGTGTTTCATTACAAGCAATACGTGTACAATAGGAGAGGGACCCTGCCCAAAGAGCTTACAGTCAGAGGATATGGGGTTGGAGACATAGGTCGACAGGCAATCGGTAGCGTTAAATCGATGGAAGTGGAGGAGAACGGCGGTTGGATCATTATTGCGGTATAGGGGGTAATGGTCTAGGCCAAGTATATATAGTAGATTAGACAGACAGACCAGATAATATGAATACTGTAGATTGATAGAAAGACCTATATGATAGATAAAAGATGGGCAATACACGGCTACCGAACAGACATGATGATAGATAGATAGATGATAGATAGAGTAGAATAGATAGAAGTAGATAGTAAGTAGTACGAGTAGATTAATAAGGGATATATGAATGAATAAGATAGATGTGGACAATAAGTGAAGATAAAGATAGACAGACAGACTATATAGATAGATAGATAGATAGATAGATAGATACATAATAGATAGATAAGATAGAGTCAGATAGATAGAATAGTATGGAATAGATAGATTGGTGACATATAACTTCCAGCATCACCAATGTGGACAGTAGACAGACAGACATAGTCTGATGATAGACATATAATAGATGGAGATAGATAGATTGGTAGACATAATGATAGATAATAGATGATATGAGACATAAGTAAAATGTAGACTTAATTATTATTATTATTATTATTATATATTATATTATGGATTTATATAGCACAAACACTCTTCCGTGGAGCTTTTACAATTACGTAGTTCTACATTACATACAGGTTGAATACATGTTATAACAAGTCATACTTATTACATACACAGGTAATACATAATAAATAATAATATAAGTACACAGAGTGATGAGTTTCTACAGCAATACCGTGATGAACAATAGGAGAGAGGACCTGCCCAAAGAGCTTACAGTCTAGAGGATATGGGGGAGACATAAGGTGACAGGAATCGGTAGGCTGTAAATCGATTGGCAGTGGAGCGTGAAAGGGGTTGGATCATATTGGGTAGTGAGGGGGTAATGTTTAGGCCAAGTTATATATATAGATAGAGACAGACAGACAGATAGATAGATACTGTAGATTGATAGAAAGACATATATTACAAAAAGATGAGATAGATAGACAGACACATATAGATAGATAGAAGATATGATAGATAGATATCGATAGTAGATAGATAGATAGATAGATAGATAGATAGATAGATAGATAGTGTGACAATAATAGATAAGATATTAGAAGAAAAATAGATAAAATAGATGATAATAGATAATAGAAGATAGATAGATAGATATAGATAGTAGAAGATAGATAGATAGATAATAGATAGATTGGTGACATCTATGATAGATAAATAGATGAGATAGATATTCATAGCCCATCACTTTCCCACATTTTGTTATGTTACAGCCTATTCCTAAATGGATAATTAATTTTCCCCTCAGATCCTACACACACCCCATTAGACAATGTGAAAAAAAGTTTACTTGAGGATTTGGCACATAAATTAAATATAAAAAAAAACAAGAAATCACATGTACATAAGTATCACTCTTGCCCAACTGCTTTGTTGATGCACCTTTGGCAGCAATTACAGCCTCAAGTCTTTTGAATATGATGCCACAAGCCAGGCACACCTATCCTTGGGCAGTTTTACCCATTTCTCTTGAGCACCTCTCAAGCTCCTTCAGGTTGAATGGAAAGCGTAATTTAAGATCTCTCCAGAGATGTTCAATTGGATTTAAGTCTGAGCTCTGGTCTGGGTCACTCAAGGACATCACTGGGTTGTCCTGAAGCCATTCCTTTGATATCCTGACTGTGTGTTTTGGGGTCGTGTCCTGCTGGAAGATGAACCATTTCCCAGTCTGAGTTCAAGAACCCACTGGAGCAGGTTTTCATCCAGCATGTCTCTGTACATTACTGTAGTCATGTGAAAAACATCCCCACAGTGTGATACTGCAACTACCATGATTCACTGTAGGGATGATATTGACTGGTGATGTGCGGTGCCTGTTTTCCTCCAAACGTGACATCTGGCATTCACCTAATGAGTTTAATCTTTGTCTCATCAGACCAAGAGGTTTTGTTTCTTATGGTCTGAGAGTCCTTCAGGTGACCTTTCGGCAAACTCCAGGTGGGCTGCCATGTGCCTTTTACTAAGAGTGCCACCTCACATACACGCCCGATTGGTGGATTGCTGCAGAGATGTTGTCCTTCTGGAAGGTTCTCCTCTCTCCACAGAGGACCTCTGGAGTTTTGACAAAGTGGCCAGTGGGTTCTTGGTCACTCCCTGACTCGGACATCCCCCTGAATCACTCAGTTTAGATGGCCAGCCAGCTCTAGGACTGGTGGTTTAAACTTCTTCCACTACGGTTGATGTAGGCCACTGTCGGCTCAAAGCAGTAGAAATGTTCTTGTAACCTTCCCCAGATTGTGCCTCAAAACCAATCCTGTCTCGGAGGTCTACAGACAATTCCCTTAACTTCATTTTTGGTTTGTGCTCTGACATGAACTGTCAACTGTGGGACCTTATATACGTACGAGACAGGTGTGTACCTTATCCAATCATGTCCCAATCAACTAAACTAAAGGGCATTCCACCCCTTTTCCTAACTTTTCACATATAGTAGGGCTAGTTCCCCCAGTCCAACTGCTATAATATTTTTTCAGAAAGTTCCCCGATCATTTTTACCTTCCCTCTCTCCTATGCTGCAATGCCCGGCCTTCTGCTTGCATAAGCTGCAAGCAAGGGGCCAGACCAGCAGCCGACGTCTGTGATTGGTGAGAGGCTGGAGGGAGAGGATGGGGGGAGGGAGTGAAGGGCTGCTCTGAGCAAGCTAAAAAACCCCTGAGAGGACAGCTCAGAGGAGAAACAATTTCCCTGGTGACCAGGCTCCTGGTGGTCAGTTTTTATAACTTTGGGGGGACTTTACAGGAGAACCATTTGGAGCAGGATGTAAGGATTTTAACACTACAGAGTGGGGCCAATAGTGGGTTAAATTTTAGTTTTGAGGGTGGACATACCCTTTAACCACGCTACAGAAACTGAACTCAATTTGAGGCTTCATGGCAAAGGAAGTGAATACTAATGTGATCTCTCAGTTTTTTATATATTTAATTAATTTTCCACAACTATGTCATTTTTTTCACATTGTATTATGGGGTGTTGTGTATAGAATTCTGAGGGGGGAGGAAAACTTTTAATCCATTTTGGAATAAGGCTGTTAACATAACAAAATGTGGGGAAAGTGATGAGCTGTGAATACTTTCTGGATGCAACACAGACAGACAGACAGTCAGACCCACCCACCCAGCATGGTATTGTCTTGTATAAGAAGGGTATGGATTCAAGGAGAGAAAAATGTGTTCTCCCTCTTCACAAACTATTGGTAGGCCTCATTTGAATATGCAGTGCAATTTTGGAATCCTGTGTAGTAGAAAGGATTTGTATGTCTCCCCATGCTTGCGTGGGTTTCCTCCAGCGACACTCCGGTTTCCGCCACATCATAAAGACATACTGATAGGTTGTATGGGTCAAATAAATGTACTTGGATTGTAAGCTCTTCGGGGCAGGCCTGATGTGAATGTATACATTTAATTGTAAACGCGACGGAAGATGTTGGCGCTATATAATCCAACAATAATAATAATATAATATAAAAAGGACATCTTTGAAATGAAAGGGTTAAGAGAAGGGCAACTAATAATAAGGGGATTGGGGGGAGCTGATATGAAGAGAGACCGGAAAAGTTACATATATGTACAGGGAAAAGGCACTTGCGTGGGGATATGATTACTGTGTATAAATACATTAACGGGCCATACGTATATGGGGCATTGTTCGACCATAGAGCATTCAGAGGACACGTGGACATCCTTTAAGACTGTGAAGAAAAAGGTTTAGGTTATTTCACTGTGAGGAACGGTAAAGCTATGCAACTGTTCTCCAGTGGACGTTGTTTAGGAGGTTCATTGGTCAGTTTTAAAAAGAAGCTGGATGAGTTTTCTGACAACCAAGGAATGTTACAAGTTACTGGTATTGATACATAATGTAGAGTTGATCCCGGGATATTTCCTGATTGCTACTTGGAGTCAGGAAGGATTTTTTTTGCCCTTCATAAATTTGGTGGGGTTTTTTTGCTTTTGTTTCGGTCCCCCTTCTTGGACCTTTATCACAGATGGAACTATTGAAGGTAGAGTGCACACTTTTCTGTTTAATTAGATATAGAGAGTAGATACTGAGATAGATGAGAAGATGATAGATATAATAGATAAACTGTAGTAGATAGTGAGATACTGAGTAGATAGATAGATAGATAGATAATAGATAGAATAGATAGATATTGAGATAAGATATGATAGATAGAACTGAAATAGATAGATAGAAGATAAGACAACAGTATAGATGATAATAGTAGGATACATAAGACACAGACAGAAGAAGATAGATAGATTAAGAATGATATAGACATATATACAGACAGACAGACAGATAGTATAGATAGATAGAAGACTAGATAGAAGATAAGAAATGATAGTGACTAACTATAGACAACAGACAGACTAGATAGATAGATAGATAGATAGATAGATATAGATTAAGATATAGATGATAGACAGGACAGGACAGACAGACAGATAGATAGATAGAATAGAAGAGATAGATAGATAAGAAGATAGATAGATAGATAGACAGACAGAACAGACAGACTCAGACAGACAGACAGACAGACAGATAGATAGAAGACGATAGAGATAGACGACAGACAGACAGACAGATAGATGAAGATAGATAGATAGATAGATGATATGATAGATAGACAGACAGACACAACTTCGGTCATCTCGAAAGGCTCCACATATACAATATTCTGATCAATTCACAAATTCGATCAATTCGTTGGAATGTGTAAGATGTTTTTCTTTCATGTCTTTGTTGGAGATATTGATTGGAAAATCGGGAAAACTATGATTGGGCAAGACGGAAAATTTCGTCTAAACCATCTTCCAGAACTATCTTTCATAGTTTTCAAGCTAAAATCTAAGGAAAATCGTTTGCACAAAGTGTGGAGTTTTTCCGATCAAACTTCTGATAGTTTTCGCCAATCTTAAATCCAATCGTATACATTGGCCTTGTATGGGTAGCTTAATATTGCATTCAATCATAGGACAGGCAGTCGTCTGCCCTTGCTGCTAATAATACAGGTTATTGTAATAGCTGAGGAATGTTCTGATTTCCACAGTTTGACTTGTCATGTTAAAGTGGTAGAAAGAGAACTTACTAATATATCTGATACTACATTAGTAACTTCATATACATACTATATACTATACATAGTGGGAGTTAATGGGGTTGGGAGTCATGTGCAGGGAACGGTTGTCAGGTTTCCCTGCAGATCTCCTAAACCTAGTAAACACAAAGCGATCTATGACTGATCAGCAAGAACGAAGGACTGTTGGTCAGTCAAAAATAGCCGTGGTCAACATTTCACCGCGCGAGGGTGTCCATAAAGGCACGATTGTCTGTGGTTCTCGGACATTTCCGATCATCGATTCGTCCTATTTGGAAGAATCCGGTCGCGGGTGAAAACCCATGCAATTATTTCAGCTGAATCCATTTATCAATACCAAGCAATTACCGAATAAATAGGCGTCAATGCTCTCTGAAAATCTATTGGAGTGCAGCACACACATTGTGTTAGCCTGGCATGTGTACTCTAGTGAACTCTACTAGTTAGTGTGGTGATGGTATCTCTGATGGTATCGCAAGGCTGAGGCCACATTACGCCAGACGTTAATGCGGTTTAGCGTCCCTTGTGCTGCAATCTACGCAATGTCGGGGCATTCATGTGCTCGAAAGTCGGATTGCAGCTCAATGCAGCACAGTGCACCTACTCTGGCGAGACATTGCAGGCTCCTTTTAACGCTTGATCGTTGAGCTTGCAGCGTTTGGCGTAGCCCTAAATATCCATCTTACCCTTTGTCAGAGTCAGAAATTAGCAACATTTCTTCTCAAATTACCACCAGGTGAGTTGTATAATTTAATTGTGATCATGAAATGGGCTTAATGCGAAACGATGAGAAACAAATCACTTGCTGTATCAGACATAACCATGCTCCAGGCGTGTGGAAACGCTAAACTGGATCCTCTCGGATGTGAGTCAATACCTAGCAGGTTCTTCGGGGTTAAACAATATTGAATGATTCAATTAAAGGGACAGTTCAGTGGAATGATCAATATTTGTTAAATTGTTAGTTTGTGTAATGCTTCTTAGTTATCTACATATCTCTCCATTTGAAAATCAGTTGATTTCATACCCTTTGCTGTTCCCTGCTGTTGACATTAGTGAGATGACATTTTCGGTTCAAACGGTCCTTTTCTTCCCAGGATCCCAAATACCTTGGAATGTCTAACAGTAATTTCTACTGATTGGCTGTTGGATGGGTCAACATGCTCAGATCTCTACGAGCAAAACTGATCAACCCCAGGCGCATGGGTCAAGGGCAAGACCATAATGGTCTCTAACAGGGGTCCTGCAAACAGGAAGACTTATTTCGGTTCCATTATTTATACACAGACACAATGCTGAATGGCAGATTAAGGTCATTGGATGAAAAAACACTTCTATCGAAAAGCATATGTATGTGCACTGAACTTCCCCTGTAAACAAAAGTCACACTTTCTCTCACTCCTCATCTGCATATCAACCTCATAAGACTGAGGCCCCATACAACGCACTGAAGGCGCACACGTAATCGCAAGCGTTATCCCACGCGATTGCATGTGCAATTCTGGTGCATTGTTCCACGTTTGCACGTGCGATTTTTTAAGTTAACATTATGGAAGCACATGCGTTGCCGTAAAAAAAATGGTGGCACACAAAACGGAAACGTATGCGCAATTACATGCGCAGCGGAAATCACGGAAACTTTTGCAATCCGCGCAAAAAACACGCTAGTTTGGCCTAAAAAAAAACACGCTAGTGTTGCCTAATGCCCACATTTGTATTGTGTAATCAGTTGCTACTGAAATACTGACAGTAACTTGAAGTAAATTTGAGCTTGATAGCTGTCAGAAGACATGAGAAGCCTGGTTATTAATTATGTTGTTATAAATGTAAAGATCCCTTCACCCCACCATTGCTCTGTATTATTTCCCCCTGGTTATAAACTTTACAGCAGATACATTTCTTCTTACAGATTCTAGTCTCTGCAGGGGTAACGTTTAATGTCTGGAATTTTAGCCCAGTTTTCAAAATGCTTATTTCTTAAAGAAATGTTTGATACTAGACAAACGCAGTTATTAGACTTATAACAGTTTATTCATGACGTGCTTGTGTGCACAACGTTTCGGGGTCTCCCCCTTCCTCAGGTGCAGCCCAAAACTTGTGCACACAAGCCACGTCACAATAAAACTGAGTTATCTCTAATAGACTGCGTTTTTCTACATCAAACTTCCTATGGTAAACTACTGCTGGTGGTTAGCAGCAACAGGAAAAACAGCACCATTAGGGCAATAAAGGTGTCGGGGAATATCTACTAAAACTTAAGAAATGTTCCCTTTCCTGTAAAGAAACTAGGGGAAAAGTTTCTGCATTACATGTGTATTTAAAATTCACATTATAACTACCAACAGCCAAAAATATCCTGTACATTATTTCCTTATAAACCTTCAGAAAAGGACAACTCCCCATTCCTTGGTTGCTTGGTTTTACATATGTCATTAGTTTAAACCAATGCTTTGCTATGTCATCATAGTCTGTGTCATGGGTGTAGTAGTTACTGGCAGTAATCTACCCCCTACTCCTCGTCTTAGCTTTTTTTTTTTTTTTTTTTTTTTTTTTTCACCAATCATATGTTGGGGGTGTGCCAAGGCCTTCAGCATGTCCTAGTTCTGTTTTAGTAGTGGAGCTGCTAGTTTGTGCTGCAAGCATAGCAACTATCAGATGTTTGGTGCCTAACTGAGCTTTCTAAATACATTAGTTTTGGTGCCTGGTAGTTGCCGTGTGACTGCTCTCTGTTTAGCTACATCTCATAAATCGTTGTTTGGTGCTTAGTGTATAAAAAAAGTTTTCATATAGTTCTCTCAGAATTTGGTTGCCATGCCTGATCAAATTCATTGGCTTTGAACAAAGTTATTGTTGGTGTAGTTGAATTACATCTATCACCATTTTCCCTAAAGATACTCTCTAATAGCAGAGGGCAGTCAGGGAATGGTTGGAGTTGTATTTTGAAAACATATAGAGAACCACAGGTTAATCAGGTAAAACACCTGTAGCCAGTCTGAGTTAGAATGATCACAGTATAAAATCAATTTACAATAATGCAGCCCTGCTAATTACATGAATCTGTCTGTCAGGCTCTGTACAATACAAGGTTGTACCATATACTTCATTTATGGCTTGCTTTACAGGTGCCTTGTCGGGGAGAGATGGGATAAAAAGGTTTTTCTTTGATTACCGAGTTTCTGAGAGTTTCACTCAGTATTTATTGAAGATTAATTGACTTTATTAATAATTATAATGTACTGGTAGAGACGTCTTCCAACTTTCTCCTTGATTTGCCAGTACACTATACACGTGTGATAGCGGGTTGGCGATAATCGTGCCGTAAATGGGCACTTTATCGGGCAAAACGGACACTCGTTTGGAGATCCGCCCGGCCGGTTGGGCAATGATCCCCGACCAAAGAGCCATTTTGGCCGATAAAGTGCCCATACAAGGCACGATTTATCGCCTGAAACGGACGTTCATACACACTGTGCGTCACGGGTCGGCACCTGCAATCGCATGTGTGTACGAACCTTTACACATAGTTGCAGCGTCTGTACTGTTTATAGTTGGAGGGATATGGTAATTTACTTCATAGGGAGGACCGTGGATATGGTAATTCACAGCAGTAGGAGGGAGTGACTATACATGCCATTCACTTTGATTGACAGTTCCTCCCTCTGAATATTTAAAACTTATAAGTCTAATATCTACAAAAATGGTGGACGGATTAGAAAGAGAAACACATGTTGATGGATGGGATGAAGTATAGTTTAATAGTATGAGGTTTTTAAAAGTTTGAATTTGGACACTATAGTTGCCCTTTAAACATTTAACTCAATCTAACTAAAATATTCCACTAAACCTAACTAAAATAATCAACTCAACCTAACTAAAATAATCAAATCAACCTAACTAAACTATCTAACTCAGCTTGATTAAAATATTCAACTTAACCTAACTAAAATACCTTACTGAACCTAACTAAATATTCAACTCAATCTAACTTAAATATTCAACTCAACCTAACCAAAATATCTTTCCTAACTAAAATATTTAACTCAACCAGACTAAATTATTCAACTATGCTTAACTAAATTATTCAATTCAAACTAAAATATCTAACTCAACCTAACTAAATTATTTAACTCAATTAAACTAACGTATACAAACTTATGCTTACTAAACCAACTAAACCAACTAAACCAAACTAAATTATTCACTCAACCTAACTAAAATATTCAACTCAACCTAACTCAAATATATAACTCAATCTAATTAAAGGACAAGTATACTCACCTCACCCTCGCTCCTCTTCCTCCATAGCTGCATAGTACCCAGGGTGAGGACCTAAAATCGCTAAGTCCTCACCCTGGGTTCTTTCTCTAACTCTGCACTACTTACCCCAAATCTGCTTCGCCGATCGCTCCGTTCCTCCGCTCTTCCTGCTTCAATGACAGATCGCGAGGCAGCCAATAGGAAGATACGCTCTGCAAGGAGGCGTGTCTTCCAATTGGCTGCCTCGCGACTGTCATTGACAGTAGGAGAGAGGTGGAACAGTCTGGATCGCCGAAGCAGATTTGCGGTAAGTAGTGCAGGAGTTAGAGAAAGAACCCAGGGTGAGGACTTAGCGATTTTAGGTCCTCACCCTGGGTACTATGCTGCAGTGGATCGGGGAAAAGGTGAGTATCATTGTCCTTTAAAATATTTAACTCAACCTACAGTAATTAAAATATTCAACACAACCTACTGTAACTAAAATTTTCAACTCAACCTAACTCAACCTATTTAAAATATTTAACTTAACCTAACTTAAATATTCAACTCCACCTAACTAAAATATCTAACTCAACCTTCTGTAACTATAGTATTTAACTCAACCAAACTAAACTATCTAACTCAGCTTGACTAAAATATTCAACTTAACCTAACTTAAATATTTAACTCACCCTAACTAAAATAATCAAATCAACCTAACTTAAACAATTAACTCAATCTAACAAAAATATTCCACTCAACCTAACTAAAATATTCAACTCAACCTAACTGAAATATCCAACTCAACCTGACTAAAATATGCAACTTAACCTAAGTAAAATATCTAACTCATGCTAACTAAAGTATTCAACTCAATCTAACTTTACTCAAATCTACCTAACTCAAATATTGAACTCAACCTAACTTAAGTATTCAACTAAACCTAACTTAAATATCTTACTCAACCTAAATAAAGTATTTAACTCAATCAAACTTAAATATTTACATAGTAACATAGTAACATAGTAATTAAGGTTGAATAAAGACATTCGTCCATCAAGTCCTACCTATTCCCTTTTTTTTTTTTTTTTTAACCCTACCTAACAGTTGATCCAGAGGAAGGCAAAAAACCCCAGCTAAAAAAGGGGGGAAAAAATTCCTTCCTGACTCCAAACGGCAATCGGAAAGTATCCCTGGATCAACCAGATCTATATGCATTAATACCAGTAATTCTCAATATTTTTTAGTTTTAGAAACTTATCCAGGCCTTTTTTAAAGTTATTCAATGAACTTGCCATTACCACCTCTGCTGGAAGACAGTTCCACAGTTTCACCGTTCTCACTGTAAAGAAACCTCTCCTAACTTGAAGATGAAACTTCTTTTCTTCCAACCTTAAAGGATGTCCACGAGTCCTCTGATATGACCTATTAGTGAACAATGCACCAGAGAGTTCACTGTATGGGCCATTAATATATTTGTATAAGGTTATCATGTCCCCACGCAACCGCCGCTTCTCCAATGTAAACAGCCCTAACTTGTCTAATCTGCCTGCATATTCAAGCCCCTCCATTCCCCTTATTAATTTAGTTGCCCTTCTCTGAACTGCCTCAATTTCCAAGATGTCCCTTTTGTATATGGGATTCCAAAACTGCACCGCATATTCCAAATGTGGCCTTACCAGTGCCTTGTAAAGAGGGAGAATAATTTTTTTCTCTCTTGATTCCATTCCCCTCTTTATACAAGACAAAATCTTGTATAATCTTGCTAGCTCTAGATGTTGCTACCTGGCATTGTTTGCTACAGCTAAGTCTGTTATCTACCAGAACCCCCAAATCTTTTTCCATTTCAGATGCACTTAACACAGAGTTATTTATGGTGTAGGTGGCACAGGGATTATTAAATCCCAAATGCATCACCTTACATTTATCAACATTGATCTCATCTGCCATTCTGCTGCCCATTTTGATAATCTATCTAGGTCTGCTTGCAGCACTTGCACATCATTGGAAGTTTCCAAAGCTCTGCATAATTTAGTGTCATCAGCAAACACAGAGACCTTGCTCTCAATGCCCCCTTCTAAGTCATTTATAAACAGATTAAACAGAAGCGGCCCCAGTACAGAACCCTGAGGAACTCCGCTTAGAACTTTAGCCCACATAGATGTAGCTCCATTAACCCCCCCTCTCTGTTTGCGGTCCAATAACCAGTTCTCTATCCATGAACAAATGTTTTCTTCAAGGCCAACAGTCCTCAGTTTATACATTAGTCGCCTATGTGGCACAGTATCAAACTCAACATTATAAAATATTCAACTCAGTCAATCTAACTAAAGTATCTAACTCTACCTAACTAAAGTATTCAACTCAACCTAACAAAAATATTCAACTCAGCCTAGCTAAAATAATACAATCAACCTAACTGAACTATCTTACTCAACCTAAGTAAAATGTCTAACTCAAGTTAACAAAAAAAATGTATCAAACTGATTGTGCAATGCAACATTCACTTGTACAGTGTGTGATTATGTGTGTATGGCCTCCCTAACCCAATTACATTGTGACACCTTGTTATTACCAAATATATGCCAAATGATTAAAGCATAAATATTCAACTGGAATATCCGACCGGCTTTCTCAATTCAGAATGACTTGTACAAGATTCTGTTGGCAGAATTTGTACCCTGGAAAATCCCAATTAGCATATCACAGCCAGGTGTTAAGGATATTCTTAATGCAAGTGTTGATGCATTGAGGCTAAGGGGTGTTATCAAAACTGCCCAGGGTAAGGTTCAAAACAGCACGTACATGGCAGACAGTTGTTTCGAACCCCCCACCTCTATTAGGCTTGGTTTCTTTATTTTTACATAAATGGCCTCCTTGACACCTTAAACCAGTCCTGTTCCTTGCCAAGATGTTAACATTACAATTTCAAAGGTATGTCCTTTATCCTTAAGATGCAGATACACGGCTGAGTCCTGACCCAAAGAATTGGCTCTTCTGTGCTGGGCCATACGTTGATGCAGTTGCTGTTTGGTCTCCCCCACATACAGAGCATTCTTCACTGCACTGCACTGCGTATATGATGTCGCTTTTCTTGTGTTTCGGTATTGGGTCTTTCGGATGTACCAATTGCTGCCTCGGTGTGTTGTTTTGTTTATAGCAGACAGTGATACAGTGTTTATTGAAAATTCATCTTAATTTCTCTGAGACCCCTGCTACATATGGGATGACCACCTATCTGGACCAGTGGCTGGGTGTTATGCCTTTAAAAGTATTAAGTGCCTGTGTTTCCACTTCCTAAAGGTTTGCCATGATGGGTGAAACTAGAGATCCCATAGCACATCCAAGGTTTTGCTTTTGTAGAACTTATCCCTGTATACCACCTATTTCAAATATAGGAGTATAAGTCCAGTAGGGAACACAGCTTTTCTGGGTTAAGATCTGTTCTGCTGGTAAGGGTTGCAGTTTGACCCAGCCTCCTTGGTGGGTATACAGGTGAAGAGAGATTTCAGAAGGTCCCTAACACCTGGCTGTGATATGCTAATTGGTACTTTCCAGGGTACTTAATTCCAACAGATTCTTGTACAAGTCATTCTGAATTGAGAGATACATTGATGACTAGCGAAACGTCTTCAAGGACTAAGTTTTAAGTCCAGTTGATCTAACTGAATACAACAGATATACCATGACCTGGATGGATGAATATTACAATATACCATGACCTGATGAATAATATACAGATATACCATGACTGGATGAATAACTTACAGATATACCATGACCTGGATGAAAAATATACAGATATCCGTGACCTGGATGAATGAATATACAGATATACCATGACCTGGATGATGAATTTACAGATATACCATGACCGGATGAATGAATACACAGATATACCATGGCCGGATGAGGAATTTACAGATATACCATGACCTGGATGGATGAATATTACAGATATACCATGACCTGGATGAATGATATTCAGATATACCATACTGATGGATGAATATTACAGATATACCATACCTGGATGAATAATATTACAGATATACCATGGCCAGGATGGAGGAATATTACAGATTACCATGACCTGGATGATGAATATTACAGATATACCATGACCTGGATGAATGAATATTACAGATATACCATGACCTGATGGATGAATATTACAGATATACCATGACCTGGATGAATGAATATTACAGATATACCATGGCCAGGATGGAGGAATATTACAGATATACCATGACCTGATGGATGAATATTACAGATATACCATGACCGGATGAATGAATTACAGATATACCATAACCTGGATAGATGATAATCATATATACCATGACCTGGATGGATGAATATTAACGATATACCATGACCTGGATGAATAATATTACAGATATACCATACCTGGATGAATGAATATTACAGATATACCATGACCTGGATGAATGAATATACAGATACCATGACTGGATGAATAATTACAGATTACCATGATTTGCATAAATGTCTGTCTCCATATAATCTAAATGTTTGAATGGCCTAGTAATATTGGAAACTAATCATATTTTTTTTTTAGTTGCTTATTGTATTGTTGCCTTAATGTGCTTTAAAACTACAATAGACAATGAAACAATTTGGTAGATCAGTTTCCAATTCAAGGCCAGGTAGTAATGGCATGACTCCCATTCTGGCCAGTACATTCCCCCATTTTTAGGTGTCTGTCCCACTGCCCAAGACTGCCTAGCTTTATGCTGGAATTGGTGGAGTATATGCATTTTATCGTGGGGCAATACGAGGGTGTGGCTGGGCAGCCCATGGTTGAGGATGTAAATAGGCCCCACCCACTTATTATTTTGAATGGGAAAGGTTTCGGAGGTATGATAAGGGCTTGAACCACTACATCTCTAAAGCCTCGTACATGTCCCATTGGATGCCCCACCCTCATCGCGTGCACACACTAAAGACTGGCCATTTTGGACAATAATTGACATGTGTATATATACAGTGTGATGTGCCGTTCGTCGCGAGTGTGTCTTGCGCTTGAGGGTTGTACATCGGGGCGTCCTGTAGGACGTGCGTACGGACCTTAACATATGAAAACAATCTTTAAAAGATTTGTAACCAGAAGTAACCCATCTACTACTATAAAACAAATAAGCTTATTTACCAAAAGCTAGAAAAGCAGGGGGACAACATTTAATAATAACTAATACTACTAAATTATTACTAATTATTATTAATTACTCTCTGGGTTCTACAGTTCCATGTGCATCATGCTAAAGGTCTACAATTTGATATTGATTTGGTTCAGGCAGAGATGAAAATCTATCCTAAACTGTCCTTCTCTTCACCGTCACTCCATTTGAAGATCAATAAAAACAATTTCATTAACACCCTCTAATATTCCATTGCAGGGAAAGTTCTAATATGGAAATTCTACATTGCCTGCATACCTCGAAGATTTATTTGAAAAGATGTACAAATGGTGGTGTGAACTAAATGGCAGGTTAAAATGACCCGTGACAATGAATAACCTTCCTCAGCCCTGGAAATGACCTATTGGAAGGTTGTCTAGGTCCCCCACTTATACATTATTTTCATGGGGGGGTTTAAAGTATAATTGTGTGTGTTACAAGTAATTATTCGCTCTATTAGAAAAGCTGTTTTGTTTCTCATACAGTTTTGCAAATAAACCTTTCGCAATAATTAATGGTATATAAATACTAGATATGTAAAGTACCTTCACATTCAAAGGGAGAGTACGTATTAACATAGCTGTGATGTTTGAATGAAGACAATTATTGAAAGGATATTGAATCTGTCCCTTTACCAACCCTTCTTTTTTTTTTTTTTTTTAACACATTCTAAAATTCAGAAGAGATTGGAAAATTCTGCTTCAGTTGGGTTCAATGTGAATTTTCATTTCAGTGGAATTTTGCTTGGCTGCTGTAACAAGAAAAACAGCAGTGGGGTCTACAAAATTTTTTTTATTGACTTGTAGATAGATAGACAGATTCCTGATAGATAGACAGACTGATTGAGACATAGATGAGATAGATCTATCGATAGATAGATAGATAGATACACAGATAGATAATTAGATAGACAGACAGGTATAGATAATTAGGTAGACAAACAGACAGATAGAAAATAGATAATTAGATAGGCAGATAGATTGATAGTATAGATAGATAGATCTGATTGATAGATAGATACACAGATAGATAATTAGATAGACAGACAGATAGAAAAAATAGATAATTAGATAGGCAGATAGCTTGAGAAAGGTCTAAGACACAGACCGAAACATTGCTATCTGTTTTGTTCACATGTAACATAGCACATCCAAGGTTTTGCTTTTGTAGAACTTATCCCTGTATACCACCTATTTCAAATATAGGGAGTATAAGTCCAGTAGGGAACACAGCTTTTCTGGGTTAAGATCTGTTCTGCTGGTAAGGGTGCAGTTTTGACCCAGCCTCCTTGGTGGGTATACAGGTGAAGAGAGATTTCAGAAGGTCCCTAACACCTGGCTGTGATATGCTAATTGGTACTTTCCAGGGTACTTAATTGCCAACAGATTCTTGTACAAGTCATTCTGAATTGAGAGATACAGTTGGATGACTAGCGAAACGTCTTCAAGGACTAAGTTTTAAGTCCAGTTGATCTAACTGAATACAACAGATATACCATGACCTGGATGGATGAATATTACAGATATACCATGACCTGGATGAATGAATATTACAGATATACCATGACCTGGATGAATGAACATTACAGATATACCATGACCTGGATGAATAAATATTACAGATATACCGTGACCTGGATGAATGAATATTACAGATATACCATGACCTGGATGGATGAATATTACAGATATACCATGACCTGGATGAATGAATACAACAGATATACCATGGCCAGGATGGAGGAATATTACAGATATACCATGACCTGGATGGATGAATATTACAGATATACCAGCCTGATGACGAATATTACAGATATACCATGGCCAGGATGGAGGAATATTACAGATATACCATGACCTGGATGATGAATATTACAGATATACCATGACCTGGATGAATGAATATTACAGATATACCATGACCTGGATGGATGAATATACAGATATACCATGACCTGGATGAATGAATATTACAGATATACCATGGCCAGGATGGAGGAATATTACAGATATACCATGACTGGATGGATGAATATACAAGATATACCATGACCTGGATGAATGAATATTACAGATATACCATAACCTGGATGATGAATAATACAGATATACCATGACCTGGATGGATGAATATTACAGATATACCATGACCTGGATGAATGATATTACAGATATACCATGACTGGATGAATGAATATTACAGATATACCATGACCTGGATGAATGAATATTACAGATATACCATGACCTGGATGAATGAATATTACAGATATACCATGATTTGCATAAATGTCTGTCTCCATATAATCTAAATGTTTGAATGGCCTAGTAATATTTGGAAACTAATCATATGTTTTTTTTAGTTTGCTTATTGTATTGTTGCCTTAATGTGCTTTAAAACTACAATAGACAATGAAACAATTTGGTAGATGCAGTTTCCAATTCAAGGCCAGGTAGTAATGGCATGACTCCCAATTCTGGCCAGTACATTCCCCCATTTTTAGGTGTCTGTCCCACTGCCCAAGACTGCCTAGCTTTATGCTGGAATTGGTGGAGTATATGCATTTTATCGTGGGGCAATACGAGGGTGTGGCTGGGCAGCCCATGGTTGAGGATGTAAATAGGCCCCACCCACTTATTATTTTTGAATGGGAAAGGTTTCGGAGGTATGATAAGGGCTTGAACCACTACATCTCTAAAGCCTCGTACATGTCCCATTGGATGCCCAACCCCTCATCGCGTGCACACACATAAAGACTGGCCATTTTGGACAATAATTGCACATGTGTATTTATATACATGTGTATGTGCCGTTCGTCGCGAGTGTGTCTTGCGCTTGAGGGTTGTACATCGGGGCGTCCTGTAGGACGTGCGTACGGACCTTAACATATGAAACAAATCTTTAAAAGATTTGTAACCAGAAGTAACCCAATCTACTACTATAAAACAAATAAGCTTATTTACCAAAAGCTAGAAAAGCAGGGGGACAATCATTTAATAATAACTAATACTACTAATATTATTACTAATTATTATTAATTACTCTCTGGGTTCTACAGTTCCATGTGCATCATGCTAAAGGTCTACAAATTTGATATTGATTTGGTTGCAGGCAGAGATGAAAATCTATCCTAAACTGTCCTTCTCTTCACCGTCACTCCATTTTGAAGATCAATAAAAACAATTTCATTAACACCCTCTAATATTCCATTGCAGGGAAAGTTCTAATAATGGAAATTCTACATTGCCTGCATACCTCGAAGATTTATTTGAAAAGATGTACAAATGGTGGTGGAACTAAATGGCAGGTTAAAATGACCCGTGACAATTAATAACCTTCCTCAGCCCTGGAAATGACCTATTGGAAGGTTGTCTAGGTCCCCCACTTATACATTATTTTCATGGGGGGGTTAAAGTATAATTGTGTGTGTTACAAGTAATTATTCGCTCTATTAGAAAAGCTGTTTTGTTTCTCATCAAAGTTTTGCAAAATAAACCTTTCTGCAATAATTAATGGTATATAAATACTAGATGATGTAAAGTACCTTCACATTCAAAGGGAGAGTACGGTATTAACATAGCTGTGATGGTTGAATGAAGACAATTATTGAAAGGATATTGAATCTGTCCCTTTACCAACCCTTCTTTTTTTTTTTTTTTTTAACACATTCTAAAATTCAGAAGAAGATTGGAAAATTCTGCTTCAGTTGGGTTCAATGTGAATTTTCATTTCAGTGGAATTTTGCTTGGCTGCTGTAACAAGAAAAACAGCAGTGGGGTCTACAAAATTTTTTTTGATTGACTTGTAGATAGATAGACAGATTCACTGATAGATAGACAGACTGATTGAGACATAGATAGATAGATCGATCGATAGATAGATAGATAGATACACAGATAGATAATTAGATAGACAGACAGGTAGATAGATAATTAGGTAGACAAACAGACAGATAGAAAATAGATAATTAGATAGGCAGATAGATTGATAGATAGATAGATAGACTGATTGATAGATAGATACACAGATAGATAATTAGATAGACAGACAGATAGATAGAAAATAGATAATTAGATAGGCAGATAGCTTGAGAAAGGTCTAAGACACAGACCGAAACATTGCTATCTGTTTTGTTGCACATGTAATAAAAGTTGAACTTCTGCACAAGTCCTGTGAGTGCTCTGCAGTTTATCTCAAGGTTGGATAGATAGGCAGATAGATAGATAGATAGATAGATAGATGGGACAGACAGACAGACAGATAGATACTGTAAATTGATAGACATATAATAGATAAATAGATGAGATAGATAGACACAGACAGACAGACACACAGACACACAGACATATAGATAGATAGATTGGTAGACATATATGATAGATAAATAGATGAGATAGATAGACAGACAGATTATTTATTATTATTATTATTATTATTATTATTATGGATTTATATAGCACAAACATCTTCCGTGGAGCTTTACACATTACGTGTTCTACATTACATACAGGGTAATACATGGTATACAAAGTCATACTTTTAATACACAGGTAATACATAAATAATAATAATATAAGTACACAGAGTGATGAGTTTCTTACAGCAATACCGTGATACAATAGGAGAGAGGACCTGCCCAAAGAGCTTACAGTCAGAGGATATGGGGGTGAGACATAGGTGACAGGAATCGGTAGGCTGTAATCGATTGGCAGTGGAGCGTGAAAGGGGGTTGGATCATATTGGTAGTGAGGGGGTAAAGTTTAGGCCAAGTGTATATATATAGATAGACAGACAGACAGATAGATAGATAGTAGATTGATAGAAAGACATAATTGATAGATAAAAAGATGAGATAGATAGACAGACAGACATATAGATAGATAGATAGATAGATAGATAGATAGATAGATAGATAGATAGATAGAGATAGATAGTAGTAGATAGATAGATAATAGATTGGGGGACATATAGATAGATAAAAGATGAGATAGATAGACAGACAGACATATAGATAGATAGATAGATAGATAGATAGTTGGTGGACATATATGATAGAAAAAAGATGAGATAGAATAGACAGACAGACATATAGATAGATAGATAGATAGATAGATAGATAGATAGATTGGTAGACATATATGATAGATAAATAGATGAGATAGATAGACAGACAGATTATTTATTATTATTATTATTATTATTATTATTATTATTATTATTATTATTATTGATTTATATAGCACAAACATCTTCCGTGGAGCTTTACAATTACGTAGTTCTACTTACATACAGGGTAATACATGTTAACAAAGTACTCTATTACAACACAGGTAATACAATAAATAATAATAATAAAGTACACAGAGTGATGAGTTTCTTACAGCAATACCGTGATACACATAGGAGAGAGGACCTGCCCAAAGAGCTTACAGTCTAGAGGATATGGGGGTGAGACAAAGGTGACAGGAATCGGTAGGCTGTAAACGATTGGCAGTGTGGACGGTGAAGGCGGGTTGGATCATATTGGTATGTGGGGGTAATGTTTAGGCAAGTTATATATATAGATAGACCGACAGACAGATAGATAGATACGTAGATTGATAGAAGACATATATGATAGATAAAAAGATGAGATAGATAGACAGACAGACATATAGATAGATAGATAGATAGATAGATAGATAGATAGATAGATAGATAGAGATAGATAGATAGATAGATAGATAGATAGATAGATAGATTGGTGGACATATATGATAGATAAAAAGATGAGATAGATAGAAGACAGAAGAACATATAGATAGATAGATAGATAGATAGATAGATAGATAGATAGATAGATAGATAGATAGATAGATAGATAGATAGATAGATAGATTGGTGGACATATATGATAGATAAAAAGATGAGATAGATAGACAGACAGACATATAGATAGATAGATAGATAGATAGATAGATAGATTGGTAGACATATAGATAGATAATGAATAATGTAGACAGAAGATTATATTATTATTATTATTATTATTATGGATTTATATAGCACAAACATCTTCCGTGGAGCTTTACAATTACGTAGTTCTACATTACATACAGGGTAATACATGTTATACAAAGTCATACTTATTACATACACAGGTAATACATAAATAATAATAATATAAGTACACAGAGTGATGAGTTTCTTACAGCAATACCGTGATACAATAGGAGAGAGGACCCTGCCCAAAGAGCTTACAGTCTAGAGGATATGGGGGTGAGACATAAGGTGACAGGAATCGGTAGGCTGTAAATCGATTGGCAGTGGAGCGTGAAAGGCGGGTTGGATCATATTGGGTAGTGAGGGGGTAATGTTTAGGCCAAGTTATATATATAGATAGACAGACAGACAGATAGATAGATACTGTAGATTGATAGAAAGACATATATGATAGATAAAAAGATGAGATAGATAGACAGACAGACATATCGATAGATAGATAGATAGATAGATAGATAGATAGATAGATAGATAGATAGATAGATAGATAGATAGATAGATTGGTGGACATATATGATAGATAAATAGATGAGATAGATATTCATAGCCCATCACTTTCCCACATTTTGTTATGTTACAGCCTTATTCCTAAATGGATAAAATTAATTTTCCCCCTCAGAATCCTACACACACCCCATTATGACAATGTGAAAAAAAGTTTACTTGAGGATTTGGCACATAAATTAAATATAAAAAATAAACAAGAAATCACATGTACATAAGTATTCACTGTCTTTGCCCAATGCTTTGTTGATGCACCTTTGGCAGCAATTACAGCCTCAAGTCTTTTTGAATATGATGCCACAAGCCAGGCACACCTATCCTTGGGCAGTTTTACCCATTTCTCTTTGAGCACCTCTCAAGCTCCTTCAGGTTGAATGGAAAGCGTAATTTTAAGATCTCTCCAGAGATGTTCAATTGGATTTAAGTCTGAGCTCTGGCTGGGTCACTCAAGGACATTCACTGGGTTGTCCTGAAGCCATTCCTTTGATATCCTGACTGTGTGTTTGGGGTCGTTGTCCTGCTGGAAGATGAACCATTTCCCCAGTCTGAGTTCAAGAACCCACTGGAGCAGGTTTTCATCCAGCATGTCTCTGTACATTACTGTAGTCATGTGAAAAACATCCCCACAGTGTGATACTGCAACTACCATGATTCACTGTAGGGATGATATTGACCTGGTGATGTGCGGTGCCTGTTTTCCTCCAAACGTGACATCTGGCATTCACACTAATGAGTTTAATCTTTGTCTCATCAGACCAGAGAATTTTGTTTCTTATGGTCTGAGAGTCCTTCAGGTGCCTTTCGGCAAACTCCAGGTGGGCTGCCATGTGCCTTTTTACTAAGGAGTGCCACTCTACCATACACGCCCGATTGGTGGATTGCTGCAGAGATGGTTGTCCTTCTGGAAGGTTCTCCTCTCTCCACAGAGGACCTCTGGAGTTTTGACAAAGTGGCCAGTGGGTTCTTGGTCACCTCCCTGACTCGGACATCCCCCCTGATCACTCAGTTTAGATGGCCAGCCAGCTCTAGGAAGAGTTCTGGTGGTTTTAAACTTCTTCCACTTACGGTTGATGTAGGCCACTGTGCTCATGGGGACCTTCAAAGCAGTAGAAATGTTCTTGTAACCTTCCCCAGATTTGTGCCTCAAAACAATCCTGTCTCGGAGGTCTACAGACAATTCCCTTAACTTCATTTTTGGTTTGTGCTCTGACATGAACTGTCAACTGTGGGACCTTATATACTGTACGTAGACAGGTGTGTACCTATCCAAATCATGTCCAATCAACTAAACTAAAGGGCATGTCCACCCCTTTTCCTAACTTTTCACATATAGTAGGGCTAGTTCCCCCAGCCCCAACTGCTATAATATTTTTTTCAGAAAGTTCCCCGATCATTTCTTACCTTCCCTCTCTCCTCTGCTGCAATGCCCGGCCTTCTGCTTGCATAGAGCTGCAAGCAAGGGGCCAGACCAGCAGCCGCGTCTGTGATTGGCTGAGAGGCTGGAGGGAGAGGGATTGGGGGGAGGGAGTGAAGGGCTGCTCTGAGCAAGCTAAAAACCCCTGAGAGGACAGCTCAGAGGAGGAAACAATTTCCCTGGTGACCAGGCTCCTGGTGGTCAGTTTTTATAACTTTGGGGGGACTTTACAGGAGAACCATTTGGAGCAGGGATGTAAGGATTTTTAAACACTACAGAGTGGGGCCAATAGTGGGTTAAATTTTAGTTTTGAGGGTGGACATACCCTTTAACCACAGCTACAGAAACCTGAACTCAATTTTGAGCTTCATGGCAAAGGAAGTGAATACTAATGTGATCTCTCAGTTTTTTTAATATTTAATTAATTTTCCACAACCTCATGTCATTTTTTTTCACATTGTCATTATGGGGTGTTGTGTATAGAATTCTGAGGGGGGAAAACTTATTTAATCCATTTTGGAATAAGGCTGTAACATAACAAAATGTGGGGAAAGTGATGAGCTGTGAATACTTTCTGGATGCACGACAGACAGACAGACAGTCAGACCCACCCACCCAGCATGGTATTGTCTTGTATAAAGAGAGGTATGGATTCAAGAGAGAAAAATGTTGTTCTCCCTCTTCACAAACTATTGGTAAGGCCTCATTTGGAATATGCAGTGCAATTTTGGAATCCTGTGTAGTAGAAAAGGAGTTTGTATGTTCTCCCCATGCTTGCGTGGGTTTCCTCCAGACACTCCGGTTTCCCCCACAATCATAAAGACATACTGATAGGTTGTATGGGTCAAATAAATGTACTTGGATTGTAAGCTCTTCGGGGCAGGGCCTGATGTGAATGTATACATGTAATTGTAAAGCGCTACGGAAGATGTTGGCGCTATATTAATCCACAATAATAATAATAATAATAATAAAAAGGACATCTTTGAAATGGAAAGGGTTAAGAGAAGGGCAACTAATTAATAAGGGGATTGGGGGAGCTTGATTATGAAGAGAGACCGGAAAAGTTACATATATGTACACTGGAGAAAAGGCACTTGCGTGGGGATATGATTACTGTGTATAAATACATTAACGGGCCATACGATATGGGGCATTGTTCGCCAATAGAGCATCTCAGAGGACACGTGGACATCCTTTAAGACTTGAAGAAAAAAGGTTTAGGTTATTTCACTGTGAGAACGGTAAAGCTATGCAACTGTCTTCCAGTGGACGTTGTTATGGCAGGTTCATTGGTCAGTTTTAAAAAGAAGCTGGATGAGTTTCTGCAACCAAGGAATGTTACAAGTTACTGGTATTGATCCATAAAGTAGAGTTGATCCCGGGATATTTCCTGATTGCTACTTGGAGTCAGGAAGGATTTTTTTTGCCCTTCATAAATTTGGTGGGGTTTTTTTGCTTTTGTTTCGGTCCCCCTTCTTGGACCTTTATCACAGATGGAACTAGTATGAAGGTAGAGTGCACACTTTTCTGTTTAATTAGATAGATAGAGAGAGAGAGATAGATACTGTAGATAGATAGATAGATAGATAGATAGATAGATAGATAGATAGATAGATACTGTAGATAGATAGATAAAGATATAGATGATAGATATATAGACAGACAGACAAACAGATAGATAGATAGATAGATTAAGATATAGCTGATAGACATATAGACAGACAGACAGACAGATAGATAGATAGATAGATTAAGATATAGATGATAGACATATAGACAGACAGACAGACAGATAGATAGATAGATAGATAGACAGATAGATAGATAGATGATAGATATATAGACAGACAGACAAACAGATAGATAGATAGATAGATTAAGATATAGCTGATAGACATATAGACAGACAGACAGACAGATAGATAGATAGATTAAGATATAGATGATAGACATATAGACAGACAGACAGACAGATAGATAGATAGATAGATAGATAGATAGATAGATAGATAGACAGATAGATAGATAGATGATAGACATATAGACAGACAGACAGACAGACAGATAGATAGATAGATAGATAGATAGATAGATAGATAGATAGATAGATAGATTAAGATATAGATGATAGACAGACAGACAGACAGATAGATAGATAGATAGACAGACAGATAGATAGATAGACAGACAGACAGATAGATAGATAGACAGACAGACAGACAGACAGACAGACAGACAGACAGACAGACAGACAGATAGATAGATAGATAGATAGATAGATAGATAGACAACCCTTCTCATCTAAAGGCTCCAATATACAATATTCTGATCAATTCAGCAAATTCGATCAAATTCGTTGGAATGTGTAAGATGTTTTTTTCATGCTTTTGTTGGAGATATTGATTGGAAAATCGGAAAACTATGATTGGGCAAGACGGAAAATTTTCCGTCTAACCGATCTTCCAGAACTTATCTTTCATAGTTTTCAAGCTAAAATCTAAGGAAAATCGTTTGCACAAAGTGGGGAGTTTTTCCGATCAAACTTCTGATAGTTTTCGCCAATCTTAAATCCAATCGTATAAACATTGGCCCTTGTATGGGTAGCTTAATATTGCATTCAGATCATAGGGACAGGCAGTCAGTCTTGCCCTTGCTGCTAATAATACAGGTTATTGTAATAGCTGAGGAATGTTCTGAATTTCCACAGGTTTGGACTTGTCAGTGTTAAAGTGGTAGAAAGAGAACTTACTAATATATCTGATAACTACATTATTAACTTCATATACATACTATATACATAGTGGGAGTTAATGGGGGTTGGGAGTCATGTGCAGGGAACGGTGTCAGGTTTTCCCTGCAGATCTCCTAAACCTAGGTAAACACAAAGCGATCCTATGACTGATCAGCTAGAACGAAGGACTGTTGGTCATGTCAAAACTAGCCGTGGTCAACATTTCACCGCGAGTGTCCATAAAGGCACGATTGTCTGTGGTTCTCGGACATATCCGATCATCGATTCATCCTATTTGGAAGAATGGCCGGTCGCGGGTGAAAACCCATGCAATTATTTCAGCTGAATCCATTATCAATACGCAAGCAATTACCGAATAAATAGCGATCAATGCTCTCTGAAAATCTATTGCAGTGCAGCACACACATTGTGTTAGCCTGGCATGTGTTACTCTAGTGTAAACTCTACTAGTGCTAGTGTGGTGATGGTATCTCTGATGGTATCGCAAGGCTGAGGCCACATTACGCCAGACGTTAATGCGGTTTAGCGTCCACTTGTGCTGCAATCTACGCAATGTCGGCAGTTACATGTGCTCTGAAAATCGGATTGCAGCTCAATGCAGCATAGTGCACCTACTCTGGCGAGACATTTGCGTGCTCCTTTTAACGCTTGATCGGATAGCTTGTTTGGCGTAGCCCTAAATCCATCTTCACCCTTTGTCAGAGTCAGAAATTAGCAACATTTCTTCAAATTACCACCAGGTGACGTTGTAATAATTTAATTGCTGATTCATGAAATGGGGCTTAATGCAAACGGATGAGAAACAAATCAATTGCTGTATCAGACATTAACCATGCTCCAGGCGTGTGGAACGAAACTGGATCCTCATCGGGATGTGAGTCAATACATAGCAGGTTCTTGGGGTTAAACATATTGAATGATTCAATTAAAGGGACAGTTCAGTGGAATTTATCAATATTTGTTAAATTGTTAGTTTGTGTAATGCCTTCTTAGTTATTCTACATATTCTCTCCCATTTTGAAAAATCAGTTGATTTCATACCCTTTGCTGTTCCCTGCTGTTGACATTAGTGAGTTGACATTTCAGGTTCTAACGGTCCTTCTTCTTCCCAGGATGCACCACTACCTTGGAATGTTCCTAACAGTATTTTATACTGATTGGCTGTTGGATGGGTCAAACATGCTCAGATCTCTACTGAGCAACTGAATCAACCCAGGCACTGGGTCAAGGGCAAGACCATAATGGTCTCTACTAGGGGTCCTGCAAACAGGAAGACTTATTTCGGTTCCATTTATTTATACACAGACACAATGCTGAATGGGCAGATTAAGGTCATTGGGATGAAAAAACACTTCTATCTGAAAAGCATATGTATTTGCACTGAACTTCCCCTTTAAACAAAGTACACTTTCTCTCACTCTCATCTGCATATCAAACCTCTATAAGACTGAGGCCCCACTACAACGCACTGAAGCGCACACGTAATCGCAAGCGTTATCCCACGCGATGGCATGTGCAATTCTGGTGCATTGTTCCACGTTTGCACGTGCGATTTTTTAAGTTAACATTATGGAAGCACATGCGTTTGCGTAAAAAAATGGTGCACACAAAACGGAAACGTATGCGCAATTACATGCGCAGCGGAAATCACGGAAACTTTTGCAATCGCGCAAAAAACACGCTAGTTTGGCCTAAAAAAAACACGCTAGTGTGGCCTAAATGCCCACATTTGTATTGTGTAATCAGTTGCTACTGAAATAACTGACAGTAATTTCTGAAGTAATTTGAGCTGAATGAGCTGTCAGAAGACATGAGAAGCCTGGTTATTAATTATGGTTATAAATGTAAAGATCCCTTCACCCACCATTGCTCTGTATATTATTTCCCCCTGGTTATAAACTTTACAGCAGATACATTTCTTCTTACAGATTTCTAGTCTCTGCAGGTAACGTTTAATGCTGGAATTTTAGCCCAGTTTCAAAATGCTTATTTCTTAAAGAAATGTTTGATACTAGAAAAACGCAGTCTATTAGACTTATAACAGTTTATTCATGACGTGCTTGTGTGCACAACGTTTCGGGGTCTTCCCCCTTCCTCAGGTGCAGCCCAAAACGTTGTGCACACAAGCACGTCACGAATAAACTGAGTTATAAGTCTAATAGACTGCGTTTTTCTACAATCAAACTTCCTATGGTAAACTACTGCTGGTGGTTAGCAGCAACAGGAAAACAGCACCATTAAGGCAATAAAGGTGTGCGGGGAATTCTACTAAAACTTAAAGAAATGTTCCCTTTCCTGTAAAGAAACTAGGGGAAAGTTTCTGCATTACATGTGTATTTAAATTCCATTATAATACCAACAGCCAAAAATATCCTGTAAATTATTTCCTTATAAACCTTCAGAAAATGACAACTCCCAGCATTCCTTGGTTGCTTGGTTTTTACATATGTCATTAGTTTAAACCAATGCTTTGCTATGTCATCATAGTCTGTGTCATTGGTGTAGTAGTTACTGGCAGTAATCTACCCCCTACTTCCTCGTCTTATCTTTTTTATTGATGTACCCCCCCCCAAATAGAAACCTTTACAACCCCACAACCCCATCTCCTTTAATAGTATTTAAAGGGCCATTAAGCACTAAAATTTAAGAGTATGCCCACCCAAACTAAAATTGAGCTTTAAGCTAATTACCCTCCTAATCCTAGATCATGCAATTTTAAAGGGAAAGTCCAACCCAAAACAAGCCATCCCCCATTAAAATCCGTTCAGCCAATTTGAAGATGCATACGTTTTTACAACATGCTTTTTGCAGTCCAGGAGCATCTCAACTGTAATCCAGGCTCTCTGACGTCACCTCAAGCCGTGCCTTTTCCGTGCCTTCATCCTCCGTTTGCGCCCCCCCTCCCACCATCCGAATCCATCCTCGGCCCCCCTCCAACCTATCGTAAAATCCTTTCACAGACGCGGCTGACGTCATAAGAAAGCGCCGCTGGAACAAAGGGCTCTAAGTATAGTTACGATTGCTTGTAAGGGTCTCATTCACCCAGGTCATGGTATTCGTTGTATTCAATTAGATCAACTGGACTTGAAGTTTAGTTCTTGAAGACGTTTTGCTAGTCATCCGACTGGCTTTCTGAATTGAGAAAGCCAGCCGGATGACTAACGAAATGTCTTCAAGAACTAAACATCAAGTCCAGTTGATCTAATTAAATACAACAGACATTTGCTTGTGAAGGTTCTCATTCATCCAGGTCATGGTATATCTGTTGTATTCAATTAGATCAACTGGACTTGAAATGTAGTTCTTGAAGACGTTTCGCTAGTCATCGACTGGCTTTCTCAATTAGAATGCTTGTACAAGAATCTGTGGCAATTATGTACCCTGGAAAATCCCAATTAGCATATCACAGCCAGGTGTAAGAGTGTGATAGATAGTGGGTAAGAGGTGTTATAGGAACGCCCAGAGTAAGGTGTTAAAAACAATTGTACATGGCAGACAGTTGGTGTCGGACCCCCCCACCTCTATTTAGGCTTGGTTTCTTTATTTTCACAAAATGGCTCTCTTTACATGGAGGAGGTAGAAACACAGGCGCTTATTAATACCTTTAAGGGCATAGCACCCAGCCACTGGTTCAGATATGTTGATGACACCTGGGTTAAAATCCACCAGAGGAAGTACAAGCTTTCACAGAACACATTAATGCGGTGGACCAAAACATTAATTCACAAGGGAAGAGGTACAAAACAACAAACTGGCTTTCTTGGACTGCTTGGTAGAAGTTTAAGGAAAATGGTAAACTGGAAGTAGAGGTTTACAGAAAACCAACACACACAGATCAGTATTTGATGTTTGACTCCCACCACCCTTTAGATCACAAGCTGGGTGTCATAGAACCCTGCAACACAGAGCCGAGAACATCCCCACTAGCACAGAGGGAAGGCTAAAGAAATGAAAACATCTCAGAGGAGCCTTTAAAACTTTGGGATATCCAGACTGGGCCTTTGTCAAAAGAAGTAGAAGGAAAGAAAAGAACACAAATACCAACAGTGAAGGGGAAAAGCAAGACAGGAGGAAGAACATGGTCATCCCATATGTAGCAGGGGTCTCTGAGAAATAAGAAGAATTTTCAAAAACATCGTATCCCTGTCTGCTTTAAACGACAAACACACCTGAGGCAGCAATTGGTACATCCAAAAGACCCAATACCAAACACAAGAAAAGCGACATATATATGCGGTGCAGTGCAGTGAAGAATGCTCTGATTTGTATGTGGGGGAGACCAAACAGCAACTGCATCAACGTATGGCCCAGCACAGAAGAGCCAATTCTGGGTCAGGACTAGCCGTGTATCTGCATCTTAAGGATAAAGGACATACCTTTGAAGATTGTAATGTTAACATACTGGGAAGGAAAGTGACTGGTTCAAGAGAGGTTAAGGAGGCCATTTATGTGAAAATAAAAAGAAACCAAGCCAATAGAGGTGGGGGGGTTCGCACCAACTGTCTGCCATGTACAATGCTGTTTTAACACCTTACTCTGGGCGTCCTATAACACCGCTTAGCCACTATTCTAATCACACCCTTAACACGGCTGTGTGTGATATGCTAATTGGGATTTTCCAGGGTACATAATTGCCACAGATTCTTGTACAAGTCATTCTGAATTGGAGAAAGCCAGTCGGATGACTAGCGAAACGTCTTCAAGAAACTACATTTCAAGTCCAGTTGATCTAATTGAATACAACAGATATACAACAGACATTGTTACGATTTAAAACAAATAATACGGCGTTTAGGTCTGGGCAGGGGGCATTTGTGATATCCTAAAAGGATTTTACGCTAGGTTGGAGGGGGGCCGAGGATGGATCCGAATGGTGGGAGGGGGGGCGCAAAGGGAGGATGAAGGCACAGGAAAGGCACGGCTTGGGGTGACATCAGAAAACCTGGATTACAGTTGAGATGCTCCTGGTCTGCAAAAAGTATGTTGTGAAAACTTATGTATATGTCTTTAAATTGGCTGAACGGATTTTAAGGGGGATGGCTTGTTTTAAAGCTACAGTCATGGCCAATAACATACAATTATAGTTTTGAGGGTGGACTTTGTGCGAGGCTTCTAAAAATACTAACCAGCCCTTTTTCCTTTAACTTCTGTTTCCCACTTTAATCTATAATCACATTGGGGGAAAGAATCAAGTATCCAAACCTTCCAATTTGCTGTCATTAAACAATCAAAGGTCAAGAAAACTACAAAGCAGTCAGCTAGAGTTAAACCACCAGGGAAGAGAACCATCTGGTTATATTTGATGCTGTCAGCTGCAAGAAAAGTTGATTCGGCACCTCAGTGTAAAGGGTCGGCACCTGCGATTGCATGTGTGTAGGAACCTTACAGCTGGGTGCACACCAGACAATATTTTTGGCTGACCGACCGATTCACGGCACTTTTGGTCGAAAACACTGGCTGGTGTGGGGCGGCCGACACCGTTCGTCCGTCCGTCCGGATTGGACGTGTCCGAAAATTACGATCGATCGTGCGGTTCCCTATCGATCGTAATAGCGAGTGCTCGGTCGGGACAAAAACTCCCTCCTAAGGATCTATAATTCTACCAGTGGGAGCCACAAACATTCTGGACAGACCAAGTGAGACCTGGCAGTGTCTACTAGAGGGAGCTCTTGCTCTAGCATCCTGACTTTCATTGCTTTGTTTGCCTTATCTGACCAACACTCAAGATGTTAGGTTGGGTACACACCGATTCACGGCACTTTTGGTCGGTCAGCCAAAAATATCGGCTGGTGTGGGACCTTGATCGTTAGTTCGTCCGGATCAGACGAATGAATGATCGGACGTGTTGGAAAATTACGATCGATTGCGCGGTTCCCTATGGGAACCCTCGATCGATCGTTAACATTTTCAGCTGCGGGAGAATTTGCCGTGACTGATGGACATTTGTCCCGGCCAAGCGCTCACTTGTAGCGAGCGCTCGGTTGGGACAAATAGTCCCTCAGTGTGTACCCAGCCTTAAGGATGAACTAAGGGACATCGAACCCAATAAACACATGTTCCATTTTAGTCTTAGGTGAAGGGTCATACATTCTAACCCAATTTTAAATGATTGTGTGATTCCCAACCCTTGCTCGGCATGTAGTCTGCACATCTCAACAATGGGGTAAAAGTGGTAAGAATCCCAATAGAAATGCTAATGAATAGGTGAGTCAGAGGCAGTTTGTTGGCATTATGGACTATGTAATTGTTTTATGGTGTGTGCAGGGACAGAGTTTTTTGATTGTCATTTACATCCTGCTTTTGTAGATGGAGAGAGAAGTAGTGAATTAACTTTGTTCTGTGTTCTTTTGTCTCTTGCTCTTACAGGATCTGCATGTTAATGTGTAGGTCTTTGTCCTTTGATGGTTATTATGTGTGTGTATTTTTCTCTTTTAGGTTCTCTTTATTAGGAGTGCTTCTGGTTTTTTTTCCTACATCCAATTGCGTGCAAAAACAACCTAAATGTAGTTACACCTCGGGCTTTCTAAAGAGGTTGGCTCTGTAACGTTTATCCAGTTCGTGACCAATATATCAAACATAGGGTTGGGAAGGTACGAGCAGGTAGTACAAGTGCAAAATTAAAGAACATTCTTCTCTTGCGTGTTGGAACAAGCTTGTGTGTGCGAAAAAGAAACTGGACAATGTAATTGATCTATAATCCTTGCCTTCCCTTTCATTAGTTCTCATTGCTGTAAGTGCTTGCTCATTGCAGTGAGACACCCAGAGACATTGTCATGCAGTGTACAAGATAAATTATTCTTTATGGGACTTTAATTATATACAGTAGAAATATATCTAAAATATCTTTTATGAATTTGCAGTGTTATGGAAAAAAATTGAACTTTTCATATTTTTGTGATGACATAAAATACAATTTAAACCAATCCTGCTCGTTTGTGGGGAAAGATGCAGATATGGGCCCAACTGTTACATAAAACAATATGGTGGCTCCCTGGAGGAACGTTTAAAAGGAATAAAAATCGCCTTTTTCACAGGGTTATTCAATAAAAGTTCTTATCGTTAAAAATGATGCTCATTTTGCCCCAGCCAATCAGATGTTCAAATGTTAAATAATATCTGATTGGTTGGGGCAAAATTAGCACCATTTTTAACCATAAGAACTTTTATTGAATCTCCCTGAAAGATCGATAAAGAGGAAAACGATGACTGGGTTAGGACAATATTTTAGAAATTTTTTTAGGGTCTGCAATTTCCCTTTTAATACCCACTTACCTCTAAGGCATCCCATAATTCCTGGGTTTACTCAATAAAGCCAAATGTTTTTCTTTTAAGTTTTTTTTTTTATTTAACTTAGAAAATTATCAGGGAATCCTACATTGCTTTCAAAGTTCTTTAATTAGAAAAATATCATAATTTACAAAAAATAATATTTTGTGTGAAAATGGATTATTTACAAATAAATTACTTTACAGTTCTATTGGGTTATTATCCTGATTGAACCAATCTGGGAAGCAGTTCAGTCATAGGTCACAAACATTCAGAGAAAAGAAGGTTATGAGTTTATTAAGACTGCATTTGTACTATTTAAAAGGAAACAAATAGTTAAAGGGAATGTTTAACCCCTCAATGATTTTTTCCCCTTAAAACCATAGCCCCTCAAAAACTAGGATTCCAATAGTTATCTGTCTTCCTGGCATTCCTAAAGAAAGATACTCGTCACCCAGTCCTCCGTTCCCTCTTCAGATGGTGGCCGCCATAGAGGAGGTGGGTCATGTAGTAATTGGCTGTGACATCCCAGTATTGAGATCCTAGGGTTGGGTTCCTGGTTGTGATACAATTAACTGCACTGCTGCAAAATATCATCCAGGTTTTTAACTCCATTGCTGTCTCACAAGGTTTGTAGCATTGTTCTCCTTTACAAAGTTATTTCCTGTTCTCCTAAGGAGAACTTAATATAAATACAGTGAATGGTTTATAAAAAGCTTCATTCATTCTTGCCTTTCCTAGCTTGCTAGTGTCACATGCACATTCTGCTACTGTAGGGTGTTGAACCCATAGATGGAGCATGGTTACCTTCAAGGTATAAGATAATGGTGTTTGGTGTTTACATTATAATTTAAAGGGGAGCAGAATGTGGTCAACCTCCCCCAGTTAAGCTAGTTACACACGATGCAATAATTTGGCCCGACTGACCGATATTTCAGTGTTTCGGTCGGTTGGGCCGAATTATTGTATGGCGGCTTTTTACGTCCGCGACCGATCGACGACCGTTTGTTCGTCCAAATCAGACGAACGAATGATGGTTGGAAAATCACAACCAATCGTGCGGTCCTCTATGGACCACACAATCGGTCATGCCTAACTGTCGGACACGGCTGCTTTTGCCACGACTGACAGTCCTTCCTCCTGGCTGACTGGTCGAAAGCCTCAAACGGTCGGTCAGGAGGAAAGATTGTATAGTGTGTACCTAGCTTAACTCACACCCAGGCAGGGAGACTAGAATGCTTTATTCTCATATCTGGATGAACATCCTACAATGAGTTGACGGTTTTACAAATAGGGAAATGGATGGCTAGGATATGGGAGTTGCCTATTGAAGTTCTGCCCAAACTCTTCCCAAAATCTACTCTTCTAAGTCCTGGACTGACCTGGCTTCACCCTCAGAATGCCCAAGCCCCACCCAGGCAGGACAAAGCTTGGCAGTCTGGAAAACTGGGACCGGCCCTTCACATTGGGGCTACTGATCAAACCAGGGTAGTAGGGTTACTGTCCCTGTCTTGGTCGGAAATCCAACCAATGAGAATCTGCTCTTTTTTATTGTCTGCCAAGTAAAGAATAGACTCCTCCATACACATCCAACCGGATCTCCTTATTTCTCTGGTTCAGGATTGGTTCATCTTATGTTAAATATTGGGAGCTCTTTCTCCTTCCCACTATACAGTCACACATGTGGGTTCATGACTGTATCTAGCATTATGTCAATGGCAGTGACTATGCCAGTAATTAGTGTTCTCACAATGAGAGCAAATTATTTGTTGTCCCAACTCTTCCGTTGAGATAGTCAAACCTCTACAGTCAGAAAATGAATATATTCCAAGCAGGCTACAAAAATGCCGTCATATAGAAAACCTGTCACCAGGTTTGGTACCACTCGGACTGGCAGTAAGAAAACTTAACTCTTGGAGGTCATAGGTCACCCCCCACGAAGTTGCTGCTGCTGCACTTTGTAATTATGCAGCAAAATAGAATTAAGCCCATCTGACAGCAGAGGCTGATGTATTTCAGTCAGGGAAAGGTACTAAGCCGCATATAAAAGGGCTTTTCATGTGCACATTGTATTCTGTGTACTATGCAGCCACCATCCCAAGGCTTGCTTCTTTACGTTTGGGTCTGTTTACTCTTGGATCCATTAGCAGACAAAATCTGACTCTTCAGCTTCAGTTCTCTTTGTTGCCTTTGGCGAATAAAGGGGGTGTCCACATGGGCGGCTTTTCAGATCCATAAAAAGAGAGAGATTTGGAGATACAATGGAATCTTCTCTTAAAGGAACTTCTTTAGATGTTGATTTTGTTTTCCCGGAGTTTCAGGCAGACGTTGATGGGCAGTTGTTCAGCAAGACGTCTATGCAAAAGCGCATATTTACTTAGCAAAACACACAGAATAAAATACTGATCCAACTAAATATTTACTTCCCCGTATCAGTATTGAACTAGCGCAGGCCGTGCGCTAAGCCACATATAAATATCTGTATATATTATATCCTGATAGTTCTAATGCAAGATGTGCCCGCAGTAGTCCAGACAAACAATTGCAACCCCGTGTCCAATCGTATTGTCCTGTCCTCTCCTCTGTTCGTATAGTGAATCCTATGGAGAGAGATATAAGCAGTGAGAATTACACAGTATAACGTGGAAGACATTGAAATTAGGTTTCACCTTGTCAAACATCTATTTAGTGGAATGTGTCACATAATGGGAAAGGAAAACACACCTAGATTTCTTGTAAGCTACAGGTTAACACATTCTGTTAAACTGCTTAGATTTAATACACTGCATGTGAAAGGGGAAGGAATAAATGTAATATTATGATACAGTGGGAGGTAGCAGCGATTACTCCTACCTCCTGTTTCAACTTACATGCTCCAATGTCAGCTTTATATATTAATATCACGCTTGTGGAGTGCTGACCTCTTTCCCTCTGGATCCCCCTCCTCTAACCTATGTGCATGCGCGACTATTCTAGAGATAGGGAGGTGTGTCTGAGGGGAGATGTCAGCTGCTCCCCAATAAATATATTTCTTAGCTAATATTCACCATGTCAATAGAAACTGGAGGAAGGAGAAATGACTCCTACTTCCCATTGTGCTATACTATTGATTTTAAAAAATTGTCCCATTTAACAGTCTATGATTTCATGAACATTTCCAAGGAGGATCGTATAATAATCTTATATCCATATGTAATATGTAATATTACCTGAATGTAACGTTGGCCATATACGTAACAATACCATCTAATGATATTTATTATCAAACATTAATCATGTGAGTACTGACCAACCACCAAATCCAACTGATAGTATCATTCCCTCTGTCTGACATACTGGAATGTTTATACAAATATTAATGGTATGATTGGCAGATTGTACAATAAATTGTTGCATGTATGGTCACCTTACGTCTGCCTGTTTTTTCAGGAGGATTGTGGATCAGCAGATGGAATGCAGTGTTTCAGGTAAAATTAGGGTCACGGAACGGTTAGGAATTCCATATGGTTTACTGATGAAGAGACTTTAGTTCTCCCATAAGGGCCAGGTCCCGCTGTCACACACAGCAGCGCATGCAGGATTTTTGCAATGTGCTGCTGTTCATGAGACTCCATGTGCACTGCTTTGGAATGTGATCCACACGAAAAGTTGGACCGGACCGCTGCGCACATGGTGGGAGATACAGTATGTGTTAGCATTGCATTGTGTGAATGAAGCGCACTCCAACACTCACTAGTGGGAACTAGTGCTAGGTCACACTGGCATGTTTTAATGACGATTGCGACACGATCTCATGTTAAAAAGCACACACTAGTGTTGGGTAATAGTTGTGGCCACACTAGCTGGGCTGCCGTGCGCTGCAATCAGTGTTTGCGTGTGCGCTTCTGGATCACTTGGACTCTGAATAAAGAAGTAACATGTCTGTTTATGTGGTACCACACTCAAGGCATTTCACATCCTGCTAAATATAAAAAAATGGCCAGCTTCCATTCAGGATCCATTATCACTTTTCATGGTATTGACCCTGGATCTGTGATCCTGTACATCACCCCTACAGAATTCCCTAAATGAACAAGCGTTTGTAATGAATTATCAGGAACCCTTAGCTTATTAAACTACAATTGCTTTTTACTAAGAAAGTCCCACAAGCAATATGCTCAGACAAGGACTGGGACCTTTTGCATCGGGGACAAACACCTTTCACGGTAGGCTGTGCATATGTGTGTGCAAACACTGTATGCCAATGCAAGTGGAAAACATCACAAGTATCAGTTCCATGACATCACACCAACAACCATGACTACATTAGCGTAGCAAAGTGAGACCTGAGGTCATATTTATAAACCCGCGTTATTGCTTTGTAGCGATACCACGGTTTAGTTAATTTACGATTGTGGTTGTAAATGTACGATCGCATATTTACAACCACCATTCTTGTCTCTCTTTCTAAGTCATATTTCTACCAGCTGGACCCCCCATGCCTTGTTAGTGTACAGACACCCTCCAGTGTTCCCCATATGACTACCAGCTGGACCCCCCATGCCTTGGTAGTGTACAGACACCCTCCAGTTCTCCATAGTTCTACCAGCTGGACCCCCCATGCCTTGTTGTGTACAGACACCTCCAGTGTTCCCCATTTCTACCAGCTGGACCCCCCATGCCTTGTTAGTGTACAGACCCTCCAGTGTTCCCATATGTCTCCAGCTGGACCCCCCCATGCCTTGTTAGTGTACAGACACCCTCCAGTGTTCCCCATATGTCTACCAGCTGGACCCCCCATGCCTTGTTAGTGTACAGACACCCTCCAGTGTTCCCCATATGTCTACCAGCTGGACCCCCCATGCCTTGTTAGTGTACGACACCCTCCAGTCTACCACAAGCTGACCCCCCATGCCTTGTTAGTGTACAGACACCCTCCAGTGTCCCCATAGTCTACAAGCTGGGCCCCCCATGCCTTGTTAGTGTACAGACACCCTCCGTTCTACCACTGGACCCCCCATGCCTTGTTAGTGTACAGACACCCTCAGTGTTCCCCATATGTCTACCAGCTGGACCCCCCATGCCTTGTTAGTGTACAGACACACCCCATGTTCCCCATATGTCTACCACCTGGACCCCCATGCCTTGTTAGTGTACAGACACCCTCCAGTGTTCTCCATATTTCTACCACCTGGACCCCCCATGCCTTGTTAGTGTACAGACACCCTCCAGTGTTCCCCATATTTCTACCAGCTGGACTCCCCATGCCTTGTTAGTGTACAGACACCCTCCAGTGTTCTCCATATTTCTACCAGCTGGACCCCCATGCCTTGTTTGTGTACAGACACCTCCAGTGTCCCCATGTCTACCAGCTGGACCCCCCATGCCTTGTTAGTGTACAGACACCCTCCAGTGTTCTCCATATTTCTACCACCTGGACCCCCCATGCCTTGTTAGTGTACAGACACCCTCCAGTGTTCTCCATATTTCTACCACCTGGACCCCCCATGCCTTGTTAGTGTACAGACACCCTCCAGTGTTCTCCATATTTCTACCACCGGACCCCCATGCCTTGTTAGTGTACAGACACCCTCCAGTGTTCCCAATTTCTACCACTGGACCCCCCCATGCCTTGTTAGTGTACGACACCCTCCAGTTTCTCCATATTTCTACCACCTGGACCCCATGCCTTGTTAGTGTACAGACACCCTCCAGTGTTTCCATTTTTTACCAGTGGACCCCCCCATGCTTGTTGTGTACAGACACCCTCCATGTTCCCCCTATGTCTACCAGCTGGACCCCCCTGCCTTGTTAGTGTACAGACACCCTCCAGTGTTCTCCATATTTCTACCACCTGGACCCCCCATGCCTTGTTAGTGTACAGAACACCTCCAGTTTCTCCATATTTTACCACTGGACCCCCAGCCTGTTAGTGTACAGACACCCTCCAGTGTTCTCCATATTTCTACCAACCTGGACCCCCCCATGCCTTGTTAGTGTACAGACACCCTCCAGTGTTCTCCATATTTCTACCACCTGGACCCCCCATGCCTGTTAGTGTACAGACACCCTCCAGTGTTTCCATATTTCTACACCTGGACCCCCCATGCCTTGTTAGTGTACAGACACCCTCCAGTGTTCTCCATATTTCTACCAGCTGGACCCCCCCATGCCTTGTTAGTGTACAGACACCCTCCAGTGTTCTCCATATTTCTACCAGCTGGACCCCCCATGCCTTGTTAGTGTACAGACACCCTCCAGTGTTCTCCATATTTCTACCAGCTGGACCCCCCCATGCCTTGTTAGTGTACAGACACCCTCCAGTGTTCTCCATATTTCTACCAGCTGGACCCCCCATGCATTGTGTTAGTGTACAGACACCCTCCAGTGTTCTCCATATTTCTCACGGACCCCCCCATGCCTTGTTAGTGTACAGACACCCTCCAGTGTTCCCCATATTTCTACCAGCTGGACCACCCCATGCCTTGTTAGTGTACAGACACCCTCCAGTGTTCTCCAATTTCTACCAGCTGACCCCCCCAGGCCTTGTTGTAGTGTACGAACACCCTCCAGTGTTCCCATATTTCTACCAGCTGGACCCCCCATGCCTTGTTAGTGTACAGACACCCTCCAGTGTTCCCATATTTTACCAGCTGGACCCCCCATGCCTTGTAGTGTACAGACACCCTCCAGTGTTCCCCATATTTCTACCAGCTGGACCCCCCATGCGCTTGTTAGTGTACAGAAAACCCTCCAGTGTTCCCCATATTTCTACCAGCTGGACCCCCCATGCCTTGTAGTGTACAGACACCCTCCAGTGTTCCCCATATTCTACCAGCTGGACCCCCCATGCCTTGTTAGTGTACAGACACCCTCCAGTGTTCCCCAATTTCTACCAGCTGGACCCCCCATGCCTTGTTAGTGTACAGACACCCTCCAGTGTTCCCCATATTCTACCAGCTGGACCCCCCCATGCCTTGTTAGTGTACAGAACACACCCCAGTGTCCCCATATTCTACCAGCTGGACCCCCCATGCTGTTAGGTACAGACACCCTCAGTGTTCCCATATTTTTACCAGACTGGACCCCCCATGCCTTGTTAGGTACAGACACCCTCACAGGTTCCCATATTTTACCAGGGCCCCCATGCCTTGTTAGTGTACGACACCCTCCAGTGTTCCCATATCTCTACCAGCTGGACCCCCCCACGCCTTGTAGTGTACAGACACCTCCAGTGTTCCATATTTCTACCAGCTGGACCCCCCCATGCCTTGTTAGTGTACAGACACCCTCCAGTGTTCCCATATTTCTACCACCTGGACCCCCCCCATGCCTTGTTAGTGTACAGACACCCTCCAGTGTTCCCCATATTCCACCAGGGACCCCCCACGCCTTGTTAGTGTAACGACACCCTCCAGTGTTCCCCATATTTCTTACCAGCTGGACCCCCCACGCCTTGTTAGTGTACAGCCCCTCCAGTGTTCCCATATTTCTACCAGCTGGACCCCCCATGCCCTTGTTAGTGTACAGACAACCCTCCAGTGTTCCCATATTTCTACCACTGGACCCCCCATGCCTTGTTAGTGTACAGACACCCTCCAGTGTTCCCCATATTTCTACCAGCTGGACCCCCCCGCCTTGTTAGTGTACAGACACCCTCCAGTGTTCCCCATATTTCTACCAGCTGGACCCCCCCATGCCTGTTAGTGTACACACACCCTCCAGTTGTTCTCCATATTTCTACCAGCTGGACCCCCCCACAGCCTTGTTAGTGTACAGACACCCTCCAGTGTTCCCCATATTTCTACCAGGCGGACCCCCCCCAAGCCTTGTTAGTGTACAGATACTCCAGTTTTCCCCATATTTCTACCAGCTAGACCCCCCATGCCTTGTTAGTGTACAGCACCCTCCAGTGTTCCCATATTTCTACCAGCTGGACCCCCCATGCCTTGTTAGAGTACAGACACCCTCCAGTGTTCCCCATATTTCTACCCAGCTGCACCCCCCCATGCCTTGTTAGTGTTACAGAAACCCTCCCAGTGTTCTCCATATTTCAACCAGCTGGACCCCCCATGCCTTGTTAGTGTACAGACACCCTCCAGTGTTCTCCATATTTCTACCGCGGACCCCCCATGCTTGTTAGTATACAGACACCCTCCAGTGTTCTCCATATCTATTAGCTGGACCCCCATTGCCTTGTTAGTGTACAGACACCCCAGGTTCTACATATTTCTACCAGCTGGACCCCCATGCCTTGTTAGTGTACAGACACCCTCCAGTGTTCTCCAGTGTTCCCCATATTTCTACCAGCTGGACCCCCCCATGCCTTGTTAGGTACAGACACCTCCAGTGTTCTCCATATTACTACCAGCTGGACCCCCCCATGCCTTGTTAGTGTACAGACACCTCCAGTGTTCCCCATATTTCTACCAGCTGGACCCCCCCATGCCTTGTTAGGTACAGACACCCTCCAGTGTTCTCCATATTTCACCAGCTGGACCCCCCATGCCTTGTTAGTGTACAGAACACCCTCCAGTGTTCCCCTATTTCTACCACCTGGACCCCCCCCATGCCTGTTAGTGTACAGACACCCTCCAGTGTTCTCCATATTTCTACCAGCTGGACCCCCCATGCCTTGTTAGTGTACAGACACCCTCCAGTGTTCCATATTTCTACACTGGACCCCCCCATCTGCCTTTAGTGTACAGACACCCTCCAGTGTTCCATATTTCTACCAGCTGGACCCCCCCATGCCTTGTTAGTGTACAGACACCCTCCAGTGTTCCCAAATTTTCTACCAGCTGGACCCCCCCATGCTTGTTAGGTACAGACACCCTCCAGTGTTCTCATATTTCTACAGCTGGACCCCCCCATGCCTTGTTAGTGTACAGACACCCTCCAGTGTTCCCCATATTTCTACCAGCTGGACCCCCCCATGCCTTGTTAGTGTACAGAACCCTCCAGTGTTCTCCATATTCTACCAGCTGGACCCCCCCAGCCTTGTTAGTGTACAGACACCATCCAGTGTTCCCCATATTTCTAACAGCTGGACCCCATGCCTTGTTAGTGTACAGACACCCTCCAGTGTTCTCCATATTTCTACCAGTGGACCCCCCCCATGCTTGTAGTGTACAGACCCCCTCAGTGTTCCCATACTTACCCAGCTGGACCCCCCCATGCCTTGTTAGTGTACAGCACCCTCCAGTGTTCTATATTTCTACCAGCTGGACCCCCCCATGCCTGTTAGTGTACAGACACCCTCCAGTGTTCCCAATATTTCTACCAGCTGGACCCCCCCCATGCCTTGTAGTGTTACAGACACCCTCCAGTGTCTCCATATTTCTACCAGCTGGAACCCCCATGCCTTGTTAGTGTACAGACACCCTCCAGTGTTCCCATATTTCTACCAGCGGACCCCCCATGCCTTGTTAGTGTACAGACACCTCCAGTGTTCTCCATATTTCTACCAGCTGGACCCCCATGCCTTGTTAGTGTACAGACACCCCCAGTGTTCTCATATTTCTACCGTGGACCCCCCATGCCTTGTTAGTGTACAGACACCCTCCAGTGTTCCCATATTTCTACCAGTGGACCCCCTCATGCATTGTTAGTGTACAGACACCCTCCAGTGGTCTCCAATTTCTACCAGCTGGACCCCCATGCCTTGTTAGTGTACAGAACCCTCCAGTGTTCCCCATATTTCTACCAGCTGGACCCCCCCATGCCTTGTTAGTGTACACAGACACCCTCCAGTGTTCCCATATTTTTACCAGCTGGACCCCATGCCTTGTTAGTGTACAGACACCTCCAGTGTTCTCATATTTTCTACCAGCTGGACTCAAATGCCTTGTTAGTGTACAGACACCCTCCAGTGTTCTCCATATTTCTACCAGCTGGACCCCCCACCACCATGCTTGTTAGTGTACAGACACCCTCCAGTGTTTCCCATATTTCTATCCAGCTGGACCCCCCATGCCTTGTTAGTGTACAGACACCTCCAGTGTTCCCCATATTCTACCAGCTGGACCCCCCCATGCCTTGTTAGTGTACAGACACCCTCCATGTTCCCCATATGTCTACCAGCTGGACCCCCATGCCTTGTTAGTGTAACCAGACACCCTCCAGTGTTCCCCATATTTCTACCAGCTGGAACCCCCCATGCCTTGTTAGTGTACAGACACCCTCCAGTGTCCCCATATTTCTACCAGCTGGACCCCCATGCCTTGTTAGTGTACAGACACCCTCAGTTCTCCATATTTCTACCAGCTGGACTCCCCATGCCTTGTTAGTGTACAGACACCCTCCAGTGTTCTTCATAGTCTACCAGCTGGACCCCCCATGCCTTTGTTAGTGGTTACAGACACCCTCCAGTGTTCTCATATTCTACAGCTGGACCCCCCATGCCTTGTTAGTGTACAGACACCCTCCAGTGTTCCCCATATGTCTACCAGCGGACCCCCCATGCTTGAGTGTACAGACACCCTCCAGTGTTCTCCATATTTCTACCAGCTGGACCCCCCATGCATTGTTAGTGTACAGACACCCTCCAGTGTTCCCATATTTACCAGGCTGACCCCCCCATGCCTTGTTAGTGTACAGACACCTCCAGTGTTCCCATATGTCTACAGCTGGACCCCCCATGCCTTGTTAGTGTACAGACACCCTCCAGTGTTCCCCATATTTCTACCAGCTGGACCCCCCATGCCTTGTTAGTGTACAGACACCCTCCAGTGGGTTCCCCTATGTCTAACCAGCTGGACCCCCCCACTGCCTTGTTAGTGTCCAACCCCTCCAGTGTTCCCCATATGTCTACCAGCTGGACCCCCCATGCCTTGTTAGTGTACAGACACCCTCCATGGTTCCCCATATGTCTACCAGCTGGACCCCCCATGCCTTGTTAGTGTACAGAACACCCTCCAGTCTAACAAGCTGGACCCCCCATGCCTTGTTAGTGTACAGACACCCTCCAGTGTTCCCCATATGTCTACAAGCTGGACCCCCCACGCCTTGTTAGTGTACAGACACCCTCCAGTCTACCAGCTGGACCCCCCATGCCTTGTTAGTGTACAGACACCCTCCAGTGTTCCCCATATGTCTACCAGCTGGACCCCCCATGCCTTGTTAGTGTACAGACACCCTCCCATGTTCCCCATATGTCTACCACCTGGACCCCCATGCCTTGTTAGTGTACAGCCACCCTCCAGTGTTCTCCATATTCTACCACCTGGACCCCCATGCCTGTTATGTACAGACACCCTCCAGTGTTCCCCATATTTCTACCAGCTGGACCCCCCATGCCTTGTTAGTGTACAGACACCCTCCAGTGTTCTCCATATTTCTACCAGCTGGACCCCCCATGCCTTGTTAGTGTACAGACACCCTCCAGTGTTCCCCATATGTCTACCAGCTGGACCCCCCATGCCTTGTTAGTGTACAGACACCCTCCAGTGTTCTCCATATTTCTACCACCTGGACCCCCCATGCCTTGTTAGTGTACAGACACCCTCCAGTGTTCTCCATATTTCTACCACCTGGACCCCCCTGCCTTGTTATTTGTACAGACACCCTCCAGTGTTCTCCATATTTCTACCACCTGGACCCCCCATGCCTTGTTGTGTACAGACACCCTCCAGTGTTCCCCATATTTCTACCACCTGGACCCCCCCATGCCTTGTTAGTGTACAGACCCCTCCAGTTTTCTCCATATTTCTACCACCTGGACCCCCCATGCCTTGTTAGTGTCAGACAACCCTCCAGTGTTCTCCATTTTTTTTACCAGCTGGACCCCCCCATGCCTTGTTTGTGTACAGCACACCCTCCATGTTCCCCATATTCTACCAGCTGGAACCCCCCATGCCTTGTTAGTGTACAGACACCCTCAGTGTTCTCCATATTTCTACCACCTGGACCCCCCATGCCTTGTTAGTGTACAGACACCCTCCAGTTTCTCCATATTTCTACCACCTGGACCCCCCCATGCCTTGTTAGTGTACAGACACCCTCCAGTGTTCTCCATATTTCTACACCTGGACCCCCCATGCCTTGTTAGTGTACAGACACCCTCCAGTGTTCTCCCATATTTCTACCACCTGGACCCCCCATCCCTTGTTAGTGTACGACACCCTCCAGTGTTCTCCATATTTCTACACGTGGACCCCCCCATGCCTTGTTAGTGTCACAGACACCCTCCAGTGTTCTCCATATTTCTACCAGCTGGACCCCCCATGCCTTGTTAGTGTACAGACACCCTCCAGTGTTCTCCCATATTCTACACTGGACCCCCCCATGCCTTGTTAGTGTACAGACACCCTCCAGTGTTCTCCATATTTCTACCAGCTGGACCCCCCCCCCCCCATGCCTTGTTAGTGTACAGACACCCTCCAGTGTTCTCCATATTTCTACCGCTGGACCCCCCATGCCTTGTTAGTGTACAGACACCCTCCAGTGTTCTCCATATTTCTACCACTGGACCCCCCCATGCCTTGTTAGTGTACAACACCCCCAGTGTTCCCCATATTTCTACCAGCTGAACCCATGCCTTGTAGTTACGACACCCTCCGTGTTCTCCATATTTCTACCAGCTGGCCCCCCCTGGCCTTGTGTGTACAACACCCTCCAGTGTTCCCTATTCTACCAGCTGGACCCCCCATGCCTTGTTAGTGTACAGACACCCTCCAGTGTTCCCCATATTTCTACCAGCTGGACCCCCCATGCCTTGTTAGTGTACAGACACCCTCCAGTGTTCCCCATATTTCTACCAGCTGGACCCCCCCATGCCTTGTTAGTGTACAGACACCCTCCAGTGTTCCCCCATATTTCTACCAGCTGGACCCCCATGGCCTTGTTAGTGTACAGACACCCCAAGTGTTCCCATATTTCTACCAGCTGGACCCCCCATGCCTTGTTAGTGTACAGACAACCCTCCAGTGTTCCCCATATTTCTACCAGCGGACCCCCCCCATGCCTTGTTAGTGTCAACACACCCTCCATGTGTTCCCCATATTCTCACAGCTGGACCCCCCCATCCTTGTTAGTGTACAGACCCCCCCAGTGTTCCCCATATTTCAACCAGCTGGACCCCCCATGCCTTGTTAGTGTACGACACACCCCCAGTGTTCCCCATATTTCTACCAGCTGGACCCCCCCATGCCTTGTTAGTGTACAGACACCCTCCAGTGTTCCCCATATTTCTACCAGCTGGACCCCCCCATGCCTTGTTAGTGTACAGACACCCTCCAGTGTTCCCCATATCTCTACCAGCTGGACCCCCCCACGCCTTGTTAGTGTACAACACCCTCCATTGTTCCCATTTTTCTCCCAGCTGACCCCCCCATGCCTTGTTAGTGTACAGACACCCTCCAGTTTCCCCATATTTCTACCACCTGGACCCCCCATGCCTTGTTAGTGTACAGACACCCTCCAGTGTTCCCCATATTTCCACCACTGGACCCCCCACCTCTGTTAGTGTCAAGACACCCTCCAGTGTTCCCCATATTTCACCAGCTGGACCCCCACGCCTTGTTAGTGTACAGACACCCTCCAGTGTTCTCCATATTTCTACCAGCTGGACCCCCCATGCCTTGTTAGTGTACAGACACCCTCCAGTGTTCCCCTATTTCTACCACCTGGACCCCCCATCCTTGTTAGTGTACAGACCCCCTCCAGTGTTCCCCAATTTCTACCAGCTGGCCCCCCACGCCTTGTTAGTGTACAGACACCCTCCAGTGTTCCCCATATTTCTACCAGCTGGACCCCCCCATGCCTTGTTAGTGTACAGACACCCTCCAGTGTTCTCCATATTTCTACCAGCTGGACCCCCCCATGCCTTGTTAGTGTACAGACACCCTCCAGTGTTCCCCATATTTCTACCAGCTGGACCCCCCCAAGCCTTGTTAGTGTACAGATACCCTCCAGTTTTCCCCATATTTCTACCAGCTAGACCCCCCATGCCTTGTTAGTGTACAGACACCCTCCAGTGTTCCCCATATTTCTACCAGCTGGACCCCCCATGCCTTGTTAGAGTACAGACACCCTCCAGTGTTCCCCTATTTCTACCGCTGCAGCACCCCCCCATGCCTTGTTAGTGTACAGACACCCTCCATTTCTCCAATTTCTACCAGCTGACCCCCATGCCTTGTTAGTGTACAGACCCCTCCAGTGTTCTCCATATTTCTACCAGCTGGACCCCCCATGCATTGTTAGTATACAGACACCCTCCAGTGTTCTCCATATTTCTATTAGCTGGACCCTCCATTGCCTTGTTAGTGTACAGACACCCTCCAGTGTTCTACATATTTCTACCAGCTGGACCCCCATGCCTTGTTAGTGTACAGACACCCTCCAGTGTTCTCAGTGTTCCCCATATTTCTACAGCTGGAACCCCCCCATGCCTTGTTAGTGTACAGACACCCTCCAGTGTTCTCCTATTACTACTACCAGCTGGACCCCCCCATGCCTTGTTAGTGTACAACACACCCTCCAGTGTTCCCCTATTTCTACCAGCTGGACCCCCCCATGCCTTGTTAGGGTACAGACACCCTCCAGTGTGTTCTCCATATTTCTACCAGCTGGACCCCCCCATGCCTTGTTAGTGTACAGACACCCTCCAGTGTTCCCCATTTTCTACCACTGGACCCCCCCATGCCTTGTTAGTGTACAGACACCCTCCAGTGTTCTCCATATTTCTACCAGCTGGACCCCCCCATGCCTTGTTAGTGTACGACACACCCTCCAGTGTTCCCCATATTTCTACCACCGGACCCCATCCGCCTTGTTAGTGTACAGAACACCCTCCAGTGTTCTCCTATTTCTACCAGCTGGACCCCCCCATGCCTTGTTAGTGTACAGACACCCTCCAGTGTTTCCCATATTTCTACCAGCTGGACCCCCCCATGCCTTTGTTAGTGTACACACCCTCCAGTGTTCTCCATATTTCTACAGCTGGACCCCCCCATGCCTTGTTAGTGTACAGACACCCTCCAGTGTTCCCATATTTTACCAGCTGGACCCCCCCATGCCTTGTTAGTGTACAGACACCCTCCAGTGTTCTCCATATTTCTAACCAGCTGGACCCCCCATGCCTTGTTAGTGTCAGACACCCCTCCAGTGTTCCCCATATTTCTACCAGCTGGACCCCCCATGCCTTGTTTAGTGTACAGACACCCTCCAGTGTCTCCATATTTCTACCAGCTGGACCCCCCCATGCCTTGTTAGTGTACAGACCCCCCTCCAGTGTTCCCCATATTTCTACCAGCTGGACCCCCCATGCCTTGTTAGTGTACACGACACCCTCCAAGTGTTCTCCATATTTCTACCAGCTGGACCCCCCCATGCCTGTTAGTGTACAGACACCCTCCAGTGTTCCCAATATTCTACCAGCTGGACCCCCCATGCCTTGTAGTGTACAGACACCCTCCAGTGTTCCCATATTTCTACCAGCTGGACCCCCCATGCCTTGTTAGTGTACAGACACCCTCCAGTGTTCCCATATTTCTACCAGCTGGACCCCCCATGCCTTGTTAGTGTACAGACACCCTCCAGTGTTCTCCATATTTCTACCAGCTGGACCCCCCATGCCTTGTTAGTGTACAGACACCCTCCAGTGTTCTCCATATTTCTACCAGCTGGACCCCCCATGCCTTGTTAGTGTACAGACACCCTCCAGTGTTCTCCATATTTACCAGCTGGACCCCCCTCATCTTGTTAGTGTACAGACACCCTCCAGTGTTCTCATATTTCTACCAGCTGGACCCCCCATGCCTTTGTGTACAGACACCCTCCGTGTTCCCCATATTTCTACCAGCTGGACCCCCCATGCCTTGTTAGTGTACAGACACCCTCCAGTGTTCCACTATTTTACCAGCTGGACCCCCCCATGCCTTGTTAGTGTACAGACACCCTCCAGTGTTCTCCATATTTCTACCAGCTGGATCTCAATGCCTTGTTAGTGTACAGACACCCATCCTGTTCTCCATATTTCCCTACAGCTGGACCCCCCATGCCTTGTTAGTGTACAGACACCCTCCAGTGTTCCCATATTTCTACCAGCTGGACCCCCCATGCCTTGTTAGTGTACAGACACCCTCCAGTGTTCCCCATATTTCTACCAGCTGGACCCCCCATGCCTTGTTAGTGTACAGACACCCTCCAGTGTTCCCCATATTCTACCAGCTGGACCCCCATGCCTTGTTAGTGTACAGACACCCTCCAGTGTTCCCCATATTTCTACCAGCTGGACCCCCCCATTGCCTTGTTAGTGTACAGACACCCTCCAGTGTTCCCCATATTTCTACCAGCTGGACCCCCCATGCCTTGTTAGTGTACAGACACACCTCCAGTGTTCCCATATTTCTACAGACTGGCCTCCCCATGCCTTGTTAGTGTACAGACACCCTCCAGTGTTCTTCATATGTCTACCAGCTGGACCCCCCATGCCTTGTTAGTGTACAGACACCCTCCAGTGTTCTTCATATTTCTACCAGCTGGACCCCCCATGCCTTGTTAGTGTACAGACACCCTCCAGTGTTCCCCATATGTCTACCAGCTGGACCCCCCATGCCTTGTTAGTGTACAACCCTCCAGTGTTCTCCCCATATTTCTACCAGCTGGACCCCCCATGCATTGTTAGTGTACAGACACCCTCCAGTGTTTCCCATATTTCACAGCTGACCCCCCCCATGCCTTGTTGTGTCAGACACACCCTCCAGTGTTCCCATATGTCTACCACTGGACCCCCCCATGCTCTTGTTAGTGTACAGACACCCTCCAGTGTTCCCCATATTTCTACCAGCTGGACCCCCCCATTGCCTTGTTAGTGTACAGACACCCTCCAGTGTTCTCCATATTTCTACCAGCTGGACTCCCCATGCCTTGTTAGTGTACAGACACCCTCCAGTGTTCTCCATATTTCTACCAGCTGGACCCCCCCATGCCTTGTTAGTGTACAGACACCCTCCAGTTTCCCCATATTTCTACCAGCTGGACCCCCCATTGCCTTGTTAGTGTACAGACACCCTCCAGTGTTCCCCATATTTCTACCAGCTATACTGGCCATGTGGGAAACATATGACAAGACAGTCAATTTTCGATTGTTATGGGTAAGTTATGGCCTGGCCATTATTTTGTGGTGATACCATGTCAAAAAATTCTTATCTTTAATTGCCTAACCTTCTCTGAACTTGACTCTCTTCCACTATTGACTTTTTTATATTAGGGAATACGCTGGAGGGGGAGGGCAACCCGACATATTGTGGGTGCATGGAGACCAACCTGATCCACCAATTAGTGAGTAAGGAAGATGGGAGAGTACTTTTATTAGACGTATTTCAAGCTAGGATAAAGGGAATATAGAAGTAGGCTGTGAAAGAAGCTGGTTTCTCTGCAATGTAAATAGATAGAGAGACAAGAATGGTGGTTTAAAGGCTTTCAAAAAGTCAAAAAAAGGTTTTAAAATTAAAAAATTTTAAAACTTAAGTTTTTCTCCACAGAACACCTATACATTGTAAGATTCTTCCATAGTAGGTTTCATTTAGTACATGTGAGTAATAGATTCTGTAACAAAGATTTCCATGTTGTTGCCAGTACAACCCACAGCCTATGAAGTCATCAAAGAACCACACCCCCTGACCCCAGGATTCATTGTCTCTATGCACAGTGTTTTCTATACAGATGTCTCCACACTAACATGGAAGTCCCTGGAAAGACTATCAAAGCTGCTTGTTACCCTGCAGTTTATTAACCAGTCAGTATGAGTTGCTGGTAGATAAACTGCAGAGTAACAAGCAGCTTTCAAAGTCCTATCAGGGATTCCATATTGGACTTCCATATTCCATTTTTTTAAATGATTCTTTTCCTAGCAAAAGATAAAGCTTCCAAATGTACACGGATTCTCTGCTTATTCAGTGTTGGGGCCACCGAGTAAGGCACCAGGTTTAAAAAATACCAGTTCAGATGGGACACAAGTTCATACCCCAGACATACCTTTTTTGTTTTTTATTATATTCAATTGCAAAAAGATAAAGCTTCTAATTTTACCTAGGTTTTCAGCTTATTCAGTGGTGGCTCACCTTGTAAGGCGCCAGATTTAGACACAAACAGTTCAGAAGGTCACAAGTTTGAATCCCTAAACTTACTTACCTTTATTAATGTTTTCATTATGTTCCTAGTACATTATTTTACTTGTACCAGTGGTTTATATAGTTTCTCTTAGCCTAGAGGTAGGAGCTCCATTTTTAGCAAGGCAGAGTAAATGTACAAGTTGCAGGTTCTATTCCCCAGACTTACTTTTGCTGAAATGTAAGTATTCCGTTTCTTACATCCATGCTATCTATGAAATAAACTGCAAAGATTACTTTTCCTTTTGTACGTAAAGTAAATGATTATATCATTGTTAGGACAGGAGCATTGAATGCAGGGGCGTCTCTAGAGTCTAAAGGCTCGGACACACGTTCAATCGTGGGTCCCGACCCGCGACGCACGATGTGTTCTGGGCAATAATCGGTCCGTGTGTAGGCGCTTTATCAGTCGAAACGGTCGTTCATTCGGAGATCCGCCAATACGGTCGCTCGACGATCCCCGAACGAACGGGGTCGGGACCCGCGACACACGATGTTTGGTTAAGATACGTTGATGACGTGTTAATGATATGGAAGGGGCCCAGTGAAGATTTAATTGAATTTGTGAATAGTCTAAATAAGAATGACAAAAATATCATGTTAACACTAGATTGTAGTAAGAAGTAAGTTAGCTTCTTAGATCTGTTGATATCTATAGAGGATGGGAGAATTGCTATTATGCGCTATTAAGATTTGCAAGCCATCATCCTAAAAATCTAATACACAGTATTCCTATTGGAAAGTTTCTACGTCTTAAAAGAAATAATACAAAAAAAACAAAAAATTCTTTGACCAATCGCAAGATTTGGTAAGGAATTTCAAAGAGCGAGGCTGATGTATAGCAAAGGGGTTTGATAGAGCTAAGAGGACAAATAGAGATGTAATGCTATATGAACGTTCTAGAAAAAGAAAAAAATGCTTTCAAAGGTGATGAGAACATTAGACTAACAACGGGGTTTGATGAGGAATGGGAAGGATTGAAAAGTATCCTTTGGAGACATTGGCTTTTATTAAGTAGCGCTAGAACACTGGGTCCCAAGGTGGGAGTATAGCCCAAGTTGGTAGCAAGAAAAGCTAGGAACTTGAGAGATAAACTCTATATATAAGCCATTATGAGTCCCCCCAAGAAAATAGAAGAACATAGTTAGGAGTATAGGGAGTCTAGCGTGGCCGATGTAAATTTTTGGTCTTTCCCGAACGAGCATTTGGCCGACCCGATCGTTCGGTAGCCGCCCACTTGTTTGGGAAACAAAGCTACACACATAACGATAATTATTTATTGTTACTGTGTGTACCCAGCTTAAGAGACGCTATAGACTTTACCAACACGTTGGCGTTCGAGTACACTGGTGACGGTCTTGGCAAAGTGGATCGCTACTGAGGATGTGACGATGTTCCCAAAGTCCTGCAGCGTGCGCAGGTGAAGATCATAGGGACCGGTTGGGTGAGATCCATGCTGCTTATTCTTATTGAACTTACATACAGCCGTTATTAATATTCGTTCCAGTGATTCCAACTGTTGGTGTGTTGCTATTACGTAGCAGATGTGATTGGGATATTGCCTGTTATATCCATACAAAATTACCACAGTACGATGTATGAACTAGTGACTTTACCTTTACGGTAACACATACCACTATACATCTCCTGCAAGGTCCATCTATACCTGTTATATCCATACAAAGTTACCACAGTACGATGTATGAACTAGTGACTTTACCTTTACGGTAACACATACCACTATACATCTCCTGCAAGGTCCATCTATATCTGTTTTGAGCTCTGCACAATCAGTATCTTTAAACAGGACGTAAAATATATTTAACCTTAATAGCAATTGGATGTTTGTGTTGGAACTTTCATTGACCTTTGGACTTAATACTAGCTGCTCTCCCTATCCGCTTCAGTTATTTGCATTCTTATTGCATGTGTATGTTTATAATATTGGGGACAAACTAATGTCAAATTTGTGTGTTGATAATAAGTTGCCCTGCACGTGTTTGCAAATACAATGGCCGACTAAATAATATATAACAAAGTCTGTTTATGCATTACCCCTTCAGGTCTTGGTTTCAGTGTACTCTGAACACATATTGTGCATTAATACGATATTACCCAGAGAGCACGGTAGCAGGTAGCTACTAGACCAGTGACTCAACTAATTGAGGTGGTGCGGAGACCATGTTGCTTTTATAGTTTTGCATACAAGATCAAAAATCAATGTTGGGCATCATTTACCAGTCACTGTGAGCATCTAATACCAGTCACTGTGGGCATCATTTACCAGTCATTGTGGGAATATAATACCAGTCACTGTGGGCATCATTATTACAGTATTATTACAGTATGGGACATGGTATAGCATGGGATATGGTACAGTATGGGAAATAGAACAACATGGGATATGGTACAGTATGGGATATGGAACAGCATGGGATATGGAACAGGGGGGGAAAGGGAAAGGGGGGGGGGGGGGGAGAAGAAGGAAGGGGGGAGAGAGGGGAGGGGGGAGGGGGAAAAGAGGAGGGGGGGGAAGGGAAGAGGGGAGAGGGAAAAGAAGGAAGGGGGAAGGGAGGAAGGGGAGGGGGGGGGGGAGGGGGGGAAGAGGGGGGGAGAGAAAAAGGAGGAGGGAGAAGGAAGAGAGGAGGAGAGAGGGGGGGGGAAGGGGGGAGGAGGGGGGGGGGGGGGAGGAAGGGGGGGGAGAGGGGGGAGGGGAAGGGGGAAAATAGGAAGATCAAAAAGAAGAGAGGGGGTGGGGGAAGGTTGGAAAAAGCGGGAAAGACGAACGCGCTACGGAGCTGACACGGGGCGGTAAATCAGGAGACAGGCAGTAGAAATGGTCAGTGTGGCGTATGAGCGGGTGGCTAGGCCGGCTGCAGAGTTAGACTAGAACGATAACAAACAGTGAGTCAGAAGGTCACAAGTTTGAATCCTAAACTACTTACCTTTATTAATGTTTTCATTTGTTCCTGTACATTATTTTACTTGTACCATGGTTATTAGTTTCTCTTAGCCTAAGGTAGGAGCTCCATTTTTGCAAGGCAGAGTATATTACAGTTGCAGGTTCTATTCCCCAGACTTACTTTTGCTGAAATGTAATGTATTCCTTTTCTTTACATCCATGCTACTATGAAATAAACTGCAAAGATTACTTTTCCTTTTGTACGTAAAGTAAATGATTATATCATTGTTAGACAGGAGCATTGAATGCGGCGTCTCTAGAGTCTAAAGGCTCGGACACACGTTTCACATCGTGGGTCCCGACCCGCGACGCACGATGTGTTCTGGGCAATAATCGGTCCGTGTGTAGGCGCTTTATCAGTCGAAACGCGTCTTTTCGGAGATCCGCCAATACGGTCGCTCGACGATCCCCACGAAACGGGTCGGGACCCGCGACAACCGATGTTTGGTTAGATACGTTGATGACGTGTTATAATATGGAAGGGGCCCAGTGAAGATTTAATTGATTTGTGAATAGTCTAATAAGAATGACAAAATATCATGTTTAACACGATTGTAGTAAAAGTAAGTATGCTTCTTAGATCTGTTGATATTATAGGATGGGGAGAATTGCTATTATGCGCTTTAAGATTTGCAGCCATCATCCTAAAATACTAATACACAGTATTCCTATTGGAATTTTTCTACGTCTTAAAGAATATACAAAAAAAAAAAAAAATTCTTTGACCATCCAAGATTTGGTAAGGATTTCAAAGAGCAGAGGCTGATGTATAGCAAGGGTTTGATGAGCTAGGACAAATAGAGATGTAATGCTATATGAACGTTCTAGAAAAAGAAAAAAAATGCTTTCAAAGGGTGATGAGAACATTAGACACTAACACGGGTTTGATGAGGAATGGGAAGGCATGCTGAACAATAGTCTTGGAGCATTGTGCGTATGTAGCCTACGGCTCAGACTCTGGAGAGTTATCCTACGACTCTTATACTAAGTAGCCCATCTTATTCCAGGTCCCCCCCAAGGAACAATAGACTTCGGTCTTGCCTCAGACCCTGTGAGCTGTTGGGACACAACACCTATCCCCATTCAGGTGAATCGGATTGAATTTTATTTCAATTGTTCTTGCGTTTTTTCATCGATATCCACAAGAGCGGTTAAGAGACGCTATAAGGTTTCCGACTATATTCACTTACACACAACGTCGGCCCGTCTGTTCGTTCATGGGGCGGATGTCACCCTTGGTTGACCAGTGGTCCCCTCTGTACAAACGTGATTGAAACAGTCCTGTCACCGTTGCTTGCGTAGCTGCAATAGGCTGATGTGCCCCCCATGATTCTGCTGTACGTTACTTCATTGTACACGTCAACTTGGTGTGTTGGTCTAGGGATTGCTTTGCCTAGGGTGTCTGAACACCTGAGTAAAGAGCCCGTACTTAGCCTTCTACCTGTTAACACTACTGCACCCCCACCTCAACTTTGGCCAATCTCCTGCCATACGGCCGCTGCATCGATTCTATCCGAGTCTTCTCGTCTTGAGCTTCTCGGCCACCATCAGTAATACTTAAGGGGGACCGGGCGTCCATACTGGTTAACCTATAAATACCCCAAGTTGGACTTGAATACATTGATGGTCCCTGGGAACTTTTCATTCGACCCTCTTCAGGACTGAGGGGCTCTCCGGTGACGGCCCCCCCGGCCAGCTCGACCCGATCTGGTCAGTCCCAGTCTGTGCCCTTTGCGTGGACTCGCTCTTCGCGCCTCCTCGCCGTAGCTTGTCGTGATGTGGGGAGGCTCTCCGCATAGTGGTCCGTCGTACGCTTCATCTAAAATAGACAACTAATAGACAAGTACTCAACTAATAAGGAGGGGGCGGACAGTTGCTTTTAATAGTTTTGCATACGTCCAAGCATGTGGGCCATTGACCCAGTTCCTGGAGAATCTATTGTTTACATCGACATGTATGTGCTGTTTATGGACTGCTACACAACAACACTATAGACATAAAACCTAGGAGCTAAAGATTATTCATTGCTGTAGTCCAACTAAATAACCAGCCACTTACTTGCAAATCTCTAACCTAAATACAAAGGCAAGACCTGCTAGTTTGACTGCTGATTACAAACTGAGCTGCTCTGAGGATTTCATGAAGTTTTCTAGTGTCTCATAAACACACCCTCAAAATCTGATTGGTCCAAAACAAATCTTAAATCTGATTGGCTCTTGTATATCCTAACACGTCGGAATTTTTCTTATTTGTTTTAAATATGAATTTAACAGTGGATTGCTTAGACGTGAGCGTCTATCACATTTGTATCGATTTAAAAGCTACATTTAATTCTGGCGTGTGGGAATTCAGTTAGATAAAAACTACTTATATAGGGTTCCCAATGCCTTAAAGGAACTAAAATATTGAACATAAAAGAATTCTGTAAAAGATTGACTGGAAGCACAGGCAGTTGTGTAATGGACTATTTATAACACTGGGACGAATTTCTATCGGTAACAAATGTGTAACATCCTGATTTTGACCTGGTAAACACAGGCACATTTATCAAGGTTCCCTATAGTTTAGCTAAATAATATTCAACCAACCAATGTACTAACCATAGTGCCTAGACTTGACAATCGCGATTAACTGTCTTGGAAATAAACAGGCACACCCAAAAGTATTGATCAGTTTTCTGATTTCTATGTACTGATGAAGTTCATGGTCCTTTCCTGTTCCTTTAGGTCTCGTTCCCATTAGACAACTGACAAACCTGTTTTTGAATGAACCAAACGCATAAGTGTGAACGGTGCTATTGAATTTCTGTGTCCTTGGCATTTAATAAACGACATCTGTTTGCCGAAACTGCCAAAAAACCCTAATGTTGACCGTGGCCCCTTAAGCCCCTCTAGAGATCTGGTCCATATTTTTTTTTAAGGAGAAACGTCCAAAACCCTGGTGCCCAGGATCAGGACCTGGCACAAGGGCCAATCGGGCCAATTTACTAAATTTTGTTATTTGCTCTATGTGAGATTGAAAATGGTAACGATCGCCTAATCAACGCCTCGGTCAATGTTTCACAGATACAAAGCGGTTCCTCCCTAAGGGGGCTCATCCCATTAAATGGAATTAGCCAGCATTCATGTGGGTCGGCTGGGTAAACTACATTCAGTTTTAATTTTGTTGCGAGTCAAGTTCAGGTAGAGGGAACTGCGGGTTCCAGGTCCCTGACAACTAAAAACCGCTTGGGTTGTTCCGTGTCCTATGAGAGAGATTGGTTTTCTAATGTACCCAGAGCTGCTCTGCTCAGATATTCCATGTAGATTTCGCTCCGTCTTGCAAAGGAGTGGCCTCAGTCACATTGTCTTGTTTCAAAAACACGTAGCTGTGGTGCTGCATGACGTTAAAGGGAAGCTGCCCCCCCCCCCCCCGCAACTGAAATTCCAACCCCATACTGGGGCCCCACTGTAAAAGTTGTACAAAATCCTACCTACTCTCTTCTCCCAAAATGGTTTTCCCTGTCTATGATCCTAAAAACCAAAACGTCCAAAGTCCAGGAAAACAGCAGTGTAGGAGCTCTTCCCCGGTGCTCATCCGTGCCTTGTATCTGTCTCAACCTCGAAAGGTCTGAGGCATCGCAGAGAAGTCCATCCCTCCCTCTCCCTCACCCCCTAAGCTCCAAACCCCCTTGGTAATAATTGTATATTGGCCCCCAGCCCCAACTGTTCCATAATAGATTTTGAGAAGGTCCCCCGATAGTTTACTTACCTTACTTCTCCCACCGGCGTTCTGAGCAGTCCCAGCAGCCACGTCCCTTATTTGCGTCTCTTCCCAGCCCACTCAGAGACGCGACTGCCAGTTGCCCGCCTCCCTTGCTTGCAGTTCCTGTGTCAGCAGAGGGCCGGCAGTGGGCGGCGGAGGAAAGAGTGTAAGGTAAGTACCATAGGGGGACTTTCTCAAACTTCTATTTTGGCAAGTTGGGCTGGGGGACCAATAATACAATATTACAAAGTTGGAAAAAAGTGTGGTGACATGCCCTTTATAAATTTTGGCCACTCACCAGGTGTCCATCTTTTAATAAAGGCACTCATTGGAAGGGGCGCTCTCTGCATTAAAGTGTACTTTGGCTTCATGTGGGAGGAGGATTTATACTGGCTTTTAACCCCTGTGAAATACTTCTGCTGTTTCCTGCTTTTTGTAAAATCCAAAATAATCCATTTGTTTTGAAGATCATTTACAGCAGACGGTGAATGGGAGCAACAGTGGAATTATATTTAAAGAACCATCTATTAGCTGAGATGGTTTTTTATTATAATATATCCACTGTTGCTCCCCATTCCAAAGTGCTAACCTTATGCTAGGGTTCTCTCCTAACTCACCCCCTCCCTACTCCTTATGTAGCCGTGTCTAAGAACAATGCGACACTGCTCTTCTGCAGCTTACATATGGAGTTTTTTGTTTACAAAGGTAGAGTGAGAGATGTTAATTGCATAAGCGCTTGTTCACAACTGGTTATATAAACGGAGGAATGACCAGAGGGGCTCTGCAGTAAATCAGACAGTGTGGCAAGCACGGAGCCACAAAGAAGTGGGAATAAGGCACATATACTAGCTTTAATTATGTCTGGATTGGAGCATTTATACATTTCACTATAGATGCCCTTTTAGTAATTAAAATCCCGGCTGGAAAAATAAGGGTTAATGAGCACAATAATCTTTCATACTGCAGCTTTAATCAAAAGGCAGCATCCTTAACACAAAGAACTTTAACTCAGTATTTGTTTGGACTTAGACTTTATAGTGGCAACAGAAATAGGAGATAAAATAAAAAAATCTGAAACCTAATATCGGGTAATTCAACAGAGGAGGTGAGTATGGTGGGGATGTGAGAAAGAAGAGAGACAGGAACCTGGAATCCTAGTACAAAGAGACTTGGGGAAGAACCTGAAAAATCTAGAACAGGAGAATGTGAAGAACCTATAAATTCTAGAACAGGAGAATGTGGGGAGAGAGGAACTTGAAATTTAAGAACAAGAGAATTAGGATAGAGGGACTGGAAATTATAAACAGAAAACATGGGGAGAGAGGAACCTGGAATTATAGAACAGGAGACATGGGAAAGACCTGGAAATTATAGAACAGAAGACCGGGAGCGAGAACCTGAATTATAGAAACAGGAGAACACGGGAGAGAGGAACCTCTGAAATTATAGAACAGGAAACATGGGAGAGAGAACCTGACCTTATAGAACAGAAGAACATGGGGAGAGAGGTAACCTGGAAATTAATAGAACAGGGAACAAGGGGGAGAGAGGAACCTGGAAATTATAAACAGAGAACATGGGAGAGGGAGGAACTGGAAATTACTCAGACACAGGAAACATGGGGAGAGGAACCTGACCATTATAGAACAGGAGAACATGGGGAGAGATGAACCTGACATTATAGAACAAAACATGGGAAGCGAGGAACCTGGAAATAGAACAGGAGAACAGGGAGAGAGGAACCTAGCATTATAGATACGGAGAACATGGGGAAGAGGAACCTGGAATTATAGAACAGAAGAACATGAGAGAGGAACCTGGACAATTACGAACAGGAAAACATGGGAGAGAAGAACGTGGACATTATAGAACAGGAGAACATGGGGATAGAACCTATACTTATAGAACAAAGAACATGGGGAGAGAGGAACCTGGACATTATAAACAGAAAACGTGGTAGAGTGGAACCTGGAAATAATAAACAGAGAGATGTGTGAAAGATGTCTGTAAATTATAGAACAGGAGACCATGGGGAGAGAGGAACCTGGAAATTATAACAGGAGAAACAATGGGAGAGGAACCTGGACTTATAGAACATAACATGGGGAGAGATAGGAACCGTGATAATCTAGAACGAGAACATGGAAGAGAGGAACCTGGATATTCTAGAACAGGAGAACATGGGGAGAGAGGAACCTGGATAATTATAGAACAGGAGAACATGGGGAGGAGGACCTGGAAATTCTAGACCAGCGAGACATGGGAAGAGGAACAACTGGAATTATAGAACAGGAAAAACATGGGAAGAGGAACCTGGAATTATGAACCAGGAGAACATGGGAGAGAGGAACCTGGATATTCTGGAACAGGAAACATGGGGAAGAGGAACCTGGAAATTATAGAACAGGGGAGAACATGGGGAGAGAGGAACCTGGAAATATATAGAAACAGGAGAACATGGGGAGAGAGGAACCTGGAAATTATGAACAGAGAACATGGGGAGAGAGTACCTGGATATTATAGAACAGGAGAACATGGGGAGAGGAACCTGGAAATTATAGAACAGGAAACTCGGGAGAGAGGAACCTTGATATTATAGAACAGGAGAACTTGGGGAGAGAGGAACCTTGATTTATAGAACAGGAGAACTTGTGAGAGAGAAACCTGAGATTATAGAAACGAGAATGTTTGGGGGAGGAACATGGAAATTATTTATCCCATTGATCTGTCTGTTTTGAAAAATGAATTCAGTTTTACATACACATCTGTGTTTTTCTCTTTCCACCAGATTATTCTGTTTCCTAAGCTACTTGAAGGTAGGAAAATATCTACTTTGCTCACTTTGCTTAAAGCTCTTTGTTCCATTGGCCAAGTTCCACAAACTAGGTGGTAGGACTGAGGAACTTGGTAATTGCGGTGTCAACACTGTTGGGCAGAAGTCAAACTTGCAGGGGGGGGGGCTTGTGGGGTTGTTGGTCGGTTGATTTGTCACCTGCCCAGTATAGCTTAGTTATAACTAGCAAACCCCTGATTCTTTAAAAAATCGTTCAACCCGGCATTTAAATACTCTCCCCTCTCTACCCCCTGTCCCTTCTGTCTCCATCCCCCCTCCCTGCCTTTCCTTTCTCTCTCCCTCTTTTCACTCTATCCTCTTCTCTCTTCCCCCTTCACTTTCTCTCCCTTCTCTCTCACTCTCTCGCTTCCTTCCTCCTGGAAACGGTATTGAGTCCCTGCACATTTTGCTCGGTGTGCACGAGCGTCATGGGCAGTGGCACCACGGAAGTGGACTTTTGTGTCCATACTCCATGCATATTTACATCTCTCGGCTAGTATATAGGATAAAACATATATATTAAAAAGCCTTGTTAAGGGCCCTGTCCTGTCCCTTATGTAGATTAGAAAAGGATACAAATGATGACTCCTCATCAGGGATCCATTGGTTACTTATAATATCATGCCATCATATAAGCCGTGACCATATTTCTGTTGATAAAATCATACCTTGCAACCGCTCTATGTAACACAAATTACGTGGCCCTTGATCCCTTGCCGCTGCCTCTGCGCCCCCTTGGCTAGAAATTTTCCAACTTGTCTCAATAGACAAACTACCTGTAATCAATCAAAGTCACGGACACGTTGGAAGGAAGGAATTCTTATTTTTTTTAATGATCAATTTGCCAAATCTTCTGTGTATGGTCAGCTCAGAAAGCAAAGATGGAGGCATTTCATTCCCAATACCGGAATCAAATGTTAGGCATCCTTTTTCATGTAATGTTGCAATTCTGCTTGTTTTGGAAATCTCTTTTGTTTCCTTGTGTATTACCTTCCATGTAGAAATAGTTCAGGGGTGCAGCTAATAAATATAACAGCAGGGAGCGCCATAAACTTGACAAGAAGTATAATTCATGAATTTGGAATGTGGTAAGACTAAGGCAGTTGTAAAAAACAAAGGCTGTCTTTAATATTTCATAATACTTTACTACATTAAGGATTCACATGGACCAGCTGAATTAAAGGTATTATACCCCCTTCAACCTTAAAGGGCATGTCCACCCTTAAAATAAAAATACTGATGACTTGTCAGTTATCTGCCCTCAAACCCTACTGCTATTTTACCAGTTTATTACAGGCATTTGTAACCAGAAATTTTTGACAAGCTCTAATACTTTCTGGCAAAGGTATCTCCCCTTCCCTCTGCTGAATGAGCTTTTATAAGCTTGAGCATGTGCAGATGAGGGTGCAGGTGAAACAGAAGTCCCTCTGTATATTGTGTAAAATATTCATTTAGGGGATGTGACACTAATAGAACAGGATTTCATTGTGTGTTGATGTCAGTTGTCACAGCCTTGATTCACTATACCTTACTAACATTATCCTTAAATATCTGGTTGGTAATGCATGTAATAAAGTGTTAAATATATCAGTTGGGGAGGTAAGTGACAATTGACACATTTTTGTTTAAAGGGTGGACCTAACTCACCTCAGTCCTCATCTGAGTTTTGCTAGCTCCCCATACCAATGCCAATATTGTGCTTGCACACCCAATCTGTTAATTTCCCTTTTTAATTTAGGATAACTCAGGATTCCTATAAAATCTTATTATTATTAATCGTCTGTAATCATTCCCTTATCTGTGTTTCAGGTCCAGCTGAGAGATTTCTTGGCTTCAGTATGAAAATCATCCACAATGATGCAATTTCCCTGCTAATGCTCCTTCTAATTGCAGGTTGTGCTGAGGCAAGCCCTGGAGTGACTCCATTTACTTGATAATAACTTGAGATGACCCCCCACTATATGAAAGGAGAATTAATATTAACTGACTGCTTTCTGGCTCCTCCCCCTCACTCATTAACATTGTTTCCAGTGGGGAGATGTGTCAGTGACAATTATGATGGGAGGAGCCAGAACGAAGTCTGCTTCTGCTTGGGTATAAGCTCCTTTAATTTGGGGAATAAAAATCTCAGTAATGCAGAATTAAATTATTACACTATATGGACAAAGTTAACAATTAATGAAATTCATGTGTTTCATTCGACCCATTGTACAGGCAAGCCGTACTTAGGAATCACTGGGCCCCGCAGGAGCCCCTCCTCCTGCTTCATCTACTGTGATTTTCTGTGAGGAGGCTGTATCTTTCAAGTAAATAGAAGATGGCCCCCCTGTGGTTTGCAGGGTATGCTCCCCTTGTAGTTACGCCGCTGGTCACAGGTTTATCAACTGAATCTTGTAGTCATGCAGTCAGTTTCCTACCATTTGTGAAAGAATGGGTCAGTCTGAAGTGTTATGATGAAATCACACGTATGGTACTGTCATAGGAGGCCACCACTGCAATCAGTCTGCGGTCAAATCTCTTCCCTGGGAGAGATGTAATGTGGTGTAATGCGGTTTCAAAACAAATCTGAGGGTTTTGAAGTCCCGTCAATATCATCTGAATCGAAAATAGATGATTATTGAAATTGAAAATCGAAACTACAAAGTAATGATTGATTTCGGTAACCCTCGAAAGTAATGATCTAGTTGGGTAATGCTCAAAAGTAATGATCGATTTCGGTAACCCTCGAAAGTAATGATCTATTTGGGTAATGCTCAAAAGTAACGATCGATTTCGGTAACCCCTCGAAAGTAATGATCGATTTTGGTAACCCTCGAAAGTAATGATCGATTTTGGTAAGCCTCGAAAGTAATGATTGATTTCGGTAACCCTCGAAAGTATGATCGATTTCGGTAACCCTCGAAAGTACGATTGATTCCCGGTAACCCTCGAAATAAATTGATTTTCGGTAACCCTCGAAAGTAAGATTATTCGTACCTCGAAAGTAACGATTGATTCGGTAACCCTCGAAAGAATGGATCCGAATTTCGGTAACCCTCTGAAAGTAAACGATTGATTCTCGGTAACCCTTGAAAGTAGTGCTCCATTTCGGTAACTCTCGAAAAATAGAATGCGGAAGCTCGAAAACTGCCGATCGAGAGGAAGATAGATTTTAAAATAGTTTGGTTCTATTTACAGGTTCCCCAGACCATTCCCCAGTCCTGGTATTATTTACAGTAACCTACTATCACTATTGTCCCCAAAAACATCTCTATCCCTGTTATTAGCCTCAGTAAAAAAACTGTGCACCAGGGACTATATGGAACAGGATAAAGTTTGTTCTATGTTATGACCAGTGCCCAAATACTATTCCTGATACACTGTATAAATTGGCTTTATATTCCTAAACTGGTTTCTAAGATATAGCCTGTCAAATTCCAGTAGGAGCAACTCCTGACATTCCTGCAGCTCCTTGTCTATACTGCATACTGAATTATTTCAAATCTACCATCAGTGGAGAGCATGAAACATTCCCTCCGTAAATGAGCCTGTAAGACTGTCAAAACAGAATGAATCAATTGGCTATGCTGCCTCAAACTTGCCATATGGCTGAGAGTACCTGGCGGAGGGGTCAGCAATGATGTAGCATTGCATTACAAAAGTGAGTCAACAAGGATAGTGCCTCCGCATCATAGTCTATCCCCTGCATGTGCGAATGTCCCAAGCTCACTGAGCCATTGGTCCAAAGCATGAATGAAATTGCCTACTCTTCATTTAGAGGAGATAAATCCATAGCCTTTCTAAAAAGACAACTGCCACGGGAAGATGGTAGGGTACTTTAATTATATTATTACTGCTAACCCTACGTTGATTTTGTAGAGAGTGTAGAACATGCCCTTTAATCAATGTTTCAGGGCTGAAAGTAAGGAATCCAGTATTTAGGCTAAATGACATTAGTTATTGTGTACTGATATAATTACATTACCTGGCAGCATTAAGAAGAGCTGAACTGGGCATAGTGAAGATACGGGGTGATATAGAACATTCACTGTTTCTCATGTCAAATTCTCCAGGGATTGAAAGTTACCAGATACCGAAACTGGAGCCTACCTCAAACCTGACTACAATACTAGACTTCTTATCAGTTTGTGGGAGGAAGAAGATTCTGGGGAGATTCAAAAATGGTGGAATAATGCAATTAATCTTGGAGTGAAGGAAAAATAACGTGAGTGAGAGAACCTTAGAACAACCTAACTCATACTACTAAAATATTGAACTCAACCTAACTAAGTATTCAAATAAACTTAAAGGGTCACTATACTCACTCCCTGAAACTTTACATTTTCTGAAGCTACTATTTGAGAGAAGTAAAATGGTGGTACTTTATCTGTGCTTGTTTGTTATTAAATTATTATGTTTAGTGAGTGCTCCTAATTCCCCCACCCTCCCTTAGCTCACTGCCTTCTTGTAGTGTCTGCGACACTTATAATTTCTGCACGCCTCACCATGGCACAGCTCTGCTTACACATCTCCCTCCCCCTGCCTCTTTTCTCTGCTGATTCTCTTAAATGTTGCAGAAGGTGTGCTGGCAGGCAGGCAGGCAGCAAGAGGTCAAGCATGGGTCACATATTATATTTTTGTTTCTGGAGTGACAGGTCTTTCCCTGTAATGTTGTGATCAAAATGATGATTCCTCAGAATCTACGCTCAGATTTAAAATCTGAAAATTTTTGGAGGAATGGGATCTCACTGTATCTAAATGTACTATTTTTGAGAATTCGATTTATGAGTAAAGATACCCTTAAATATTTAACTCCACCTAACTAAATTATTCAACTCAACCTAACTAATTATTCAACATAACATATCTGAAATAATAAATCAACCAAACTGAATTCTAACTCAACCTAACTAAACTCCACTCAAACTAACTAAACATTCAACTAAACCTAACTAAAATATCAACTTAGCTAAACTACTTATTCAACTAGCCCTAACTAACTATAAACTCACCTAACTAAATTATTTAAATCTATCTAAATAATAAAATCACGAACTGTATTATCTAACTACAACCTAACTGGATTCAACTCAACCTAATTAACATTTAATAACTCAACCTACAATATCTGTTGTATTCAATTAGATCAACTGACTTGAAGTTTAGTTCTTGAGACTTTTGCTAGTCTCACGACTGGATCTCCATCGAAGCTCGATACAGCGAAACGTTTCAGAACAAAACTTCAAGTCCATTGATCTAATTGAATACAACAGTTACCATGACCTGGATGAGAAATTACAGATATCATGACCTGATTGATGAATATTCAGACATCCATGACCTGAGAATGAACTATTACGATAACTGACTGGATGGATGAATTCCAGATATACCATGCAATATAATTTACAATATACCATTCGATATATGATATTACAATATACCGTACCGATGAATGAATATACAATAAGATCTACCATGACCTGGATGAATGAATATTACAGATATACCATATAAACTGGATGGATGATATTACAGATTACCATGCTGGTGGATAATATTACAGATATACGCACCTGATGATATATTACAGATAACCATACCTGGATGGATAATTATTACAGATATACCATGACCTGGATGAATGAGAAACCTCCCAGCATCAACCTACACAATTATTAAACTCAAACTTAACTGCATAAAGGCTGATACCGTCGGATTCCGATGGTACAGGCTTTATTAGTACTGTGTGTACCTAGCTAACTCAACCTATTTAAATTTCAACTCTACCTAACTAAAATTTCTAACTCAACCTACAAAATATTACCAGCCTAATAGATCAACTTAACCTAACTAACAATCTAACTCAACCTCAAAACAAAATATTCAACTCATCCTACTAAATATTTAACCTCACATAACCAAATTTTTAACTCAATCTATCTAAAATATCTAACTCAACCAAACTAAAATATTCAACTCAACCTAACTAAAATATAAAATTAACCGAACTGAATTATCTAACTCAATTAACCGAGCTGAATTATATAACTCAATTAACCGAACTGTCTAACTCAACCTAACTAAAATATTATATACTCAACCTAACTGAACTATCTAACTCAACCTGACTAAATATTAACTCAACCTAAATAATATCTCTATCGACTTTTAAATTAATTTCTAACTCAACCAACTTAAAGGGCACTCCACCCCCCAACTAAGTTAACCCAATACTGGCCCCACTGTGTATTAAAAACAAAATCCTTACCTATACATCTCTGCCCCCTATGGTTCTCCTGTATTGCTTGCAGGGAGGACTGGCCCATAGGCTGAGGGGCAAATGCCCCCCCCCCCGACTGTCTCCAATGAAAAATTTGGGCTGCCATAGAAGCTCTTAGTAAGTTACATGCTTAAATGGCACCGTGCCTCCCTCTACCCAGTGTTAGTCAGCTCTCCAGATCATTACCCAGTGTTAGTCTGCCCTCTAGATCCTTAGTCTGTGTTTTCAGCCCTCCGATCATTACCCAGTGTTGTAAGTCTACCAGATCATTAGCCAGTGTTATCAGCTCTCCGGTCATTAGCCAGTGTAACGCTCTCCAGTTATGTCAGCCCGGTGTTATGATGTGGTTATCTAAACCACATCATACACTTGAAAATGCATGTAAAATGACAATAGTGGTCTTAAAATAGGCTTAACTGAAACAAATGTGTGACCTTGGTAAAGTGGGCGTGGTCAAAATTTTTGATCTACCATGAAAGGGTTTTGGTTGTATTTGCCTCCCGGCCAAAAGGTCTCAGTCCTCCCTGATTGCTTTCCAAAGTCCAGGAAAGTGAAGAGTAGTAGCTGTTTTCCTGACCAAAGCTTCTACCTCTTCTGTCGCCTCCAGGTGGTAGTGTGATATGCACAGGGAGCCCTCCCCCCCCTCCATCTGGATACATCCATTGCTGCCATTCCACCTAGCGTAAAAATATTTTGATACTATGTAGGTTACTCCTGCCCACCCCCAGCCAACAACTACAGCATTGGGAGTGGGCGGGGGTAACCTACATGATATAAAAAAAAATTATTCAGGCTGGAGATCCCTTTTAAAGGGCCACTATAGTGAAAAAATGACTTTGCCTCATCTAAATCTATAAAGTAATACATGTAATAGCACATACTTTAGGTTTGTGTGTCGCTGCATTCCTTAGATACAGTATTGATTTGCTCAGTAGTATCTCTCCTCCCAATCTTAACCGACACCTCCTTCCGGACCTCCGGGCTGTCTATAAGGGCAAGCATGCTCAGTAATCACTAAGAGGCAGCATTGGAAGAGGGAATTTCCCATCATGCAATTTACATGATTTGCATGAACACTGTGTCCATTCCAGTTATAGCAAAACTGCACCTAGCAGAAGATAGTTCAGATTGGATACCTAAAGTTAACTATTGTTTCAGTATAGATGCCCTTTTATACCTGTTACCTTAAAGTAAATATACAGAAAGTGCTTGCAATAAACTTTGATTTTTTTGCTGCATTTGAAAGGTCTTTTACTTATGTGCGTCCTGCCAGGGAATGGCGGCAACGAAAGAGTTACTGTGTTACATAACATAGTAACTTTCGTTGCCGCCATTCCCGTGGGTTATCCATCATTCACTTTCTGTATAATGCGGTTTCCAAGTTGGTTTTTCCTGGCTATGCAAAGCTCTGGGTCTGGGATTTCCAACCTGCAGCTCTCTAGATTTTTGAAAACTACAACTCCCAGCATTCCTCCTTTGCGAAGAAACCAAGGAATACTGGCGTTGTAGTTTTCAGAAATCTGAGGGCCACAGGTTGGACATCCCTGCTCTGGTCAATAGAGCAATAAATTGTTAGTGGATATATATTTAGTTATCAGATTTATTTGGGGGGCACTTATAATTAAAGTAAGTAACAGGGCTGCTAATTACAACTGTATTATACTGCAGTGATTCTGACTGACGAGCCTTGCTACATGATTTCATGTACAACCCCTAACTGCCCTATCTGTTTGAGAGTGCTGTCAGGGAATGGTGGAACTAGTAGTGCAACTACATATTTATTAGTCTTGCTCACAATTTTGCAGACTATTTGACTAAAGTAAAGCAAATTCAGTTTCTCGAAACAAAAACCTATTTTTATTGTTTACATCGACATGTATGTGCTGTTTATGGACTGCTACACAACGACACCATAGACATAAAACCTAGGAGCTAAAGATTATTCATTGCTGTAGTCCAACTAAATTACCAGCCACTTACTTGCAAATCTCTAACCTAAATACAAAGGCAAGACCTGCTAGTTTGACTGCTGATTACAAACTGAGCTGCTCTGAGGATTTCATGAAGTTTTCTAGTGTCTCATAAACACACCCTCAAAATCTGATTGGTCCAAAACAAATCTTAAATCTGATTGGCTCTTGTATATTTCACCAATCATATGTTGGGGGTGTGCCAAGGCCTTCAGCATGTCCTAGTTCTGTTTTAGTAGTGGAGCTGCTAGTTTGTGCTGCAAGCATAGCAACTATCAGATGTTTGGTGCCTAACTGAGCTTTCTAAATACATTAGTTTTGGTGCCTGGTAGTTGCCGTGTGACTGCTCTCGTTTTAGCTACATCTCATAAATCGTTGTTTGGTGCTTAGTGTATAAAAAAGTTTTCATATAGTTCTCTCAGAATTTGGTTTGCCATGCCTGATCAAATTCATTGGTTTGAACAAAGTTTATGTTGGTGAGTTGAATTACATCTATCACCATTTCCCTAAAGATACTCTCTAATAGCAGAGGGCAGTCAGGGAATGGTTGGAGTTGTATTTTGAAAAACATATAGAGAACCACAGGTTATCAGGTAAAACCCTGTAGCCAGTCTGAGTTAGAATGATCACGTATAAAATCAATTTACAATAATGCAGCCCTGCTAATTACATGAATCTGTCTGTCAGGCTCTGTACAATACAAGGTTTGTTACCATATAACTTTCATTTATGGCTTTTACATGTGTGTGGGGAGAGATGGGATAAAAAGTTTTCTTTGATTACCGAGTTTCTGAGAGTTTCACTCAGTATTATTGAAGATTAATTACTTTATAAATAATTATAATGTACTGGTAGAGACGTCTTCAACTTTCTCCTTGATTTGCCAGTACACTATACACGTGTGATAGCGGGTTGGCGATAATCGTGCCGTAATGGGCACTTTATCGGGCAAAACGGACACTCGTTTGGAGATCCGCCCGGCCGGTTGGGCAATGATCCCCGACCAAGAGCCATTTTGGCCGATAAAGTGCCCATACAAGGCACGATTTATCGCCTGAAACGGACGTTCATACACACTGTGCGTCACGGGTCGGCCACCTGCAATCGCATGTGTGTACGACCTTTACACATAGTTGCAGCGTCTGTACTGTTTATGTTGGAGGGATATGGTAATTTACTTCATAGGGAGGACCGTGGATATGGTAATTCACAGCAGTAGGAGGGAGTGACTATACATGCCATTCACTTTGATTGACAGTTCCTCCCTCTGAATATTTAAAACTTATAAGTCAATATCTACAAAAATGGTGGACGGATTGAAAGAAAGAAACACATGTTGATGATGGATGAAGTATAGTTTAATAGTATGAGGTTTTTAAAAGTTTGAATTTGGACACTATAGTTGCCCTTTAAACATTTAACTCAATCTAACTAAAATATTCCACTAAACCTAACTAAAATAATCAACTCAACCTAACTAAAATAATCAAATCAACCACTAAACTTCTAACCAGCTGATTAAAATATTCAACTTAACCTAACTAAAATACCTACTGAACTAACTAAATATTCAACTCAATCTACTTAAATATCAACTCAACCTAACCAAAATATCTTTCCTAACTAAAATATTTAACTCAACCAGACTAATTATTCAACTATGCTTAACTAAATTATTCAATTCAAACTAAAATATCTAACTCAACCTAACTAAATTATTTAACTCTACCAAACAAAATTATTCAACACAACCTACGGTAACTAAAATATTCAACTCAACCTAAGCAAAAAATCTTACTAAACCTTACTAAAATATCTAACTCAATTAAACGAACGTATACAAACTTATGCTTACTAAACCAACTAAACCAAACTAAATTTCACTCAACCTAACTAAAATATTCAACTCAACCTAACTCAAATATAACTCAATCTAATTAAAGGACAAGTATACTCACCTCACCCTCGCTCCCTTCCTCCATAGCTGCATAGTACCCAGGGTGAGGACCTAAAATCGCTAAGTCCTCACCCTGGGTTCTTTCTCTAACTCTGCACTACTTACCCCAAATCTGCTTCGCCGATCGCTCCGTTCCTCCGCTCTTCCTGCTTCAATGACAGATCGCGAGGCAGCCAATAGGAAGATACGCTCTGCAAGGAGGCGTGTCTTCCAATTGGCTGCCTCGCGACTGTCACTGACAGTAGGAGAGAGGGGAACAGTCTGGATCGCCGAATCAGATTTGCGTGAGTGTGCAAGACTTGTTGAACTAAAATTAGTTAAGTTGACTAAAATATTCAACTTAACCTAACTTAAATATTTAACTCACCCTAACTAAATAATCAAACACCTAACTTAAACAATTAACTCAATCTAACAAAAATATTCCACTCAACCTAACTAAAATTTCAACTCAACCTAACTGAAATATCCAACTCAACCTGACTAAAATATCAACTTAACCTAAGTAAAATATCTAACTCATGCTAACTAAAGTATTCAACTCAATCTAACTTTACTCAAATCTACCTAACTCAAATATTGAACTCAACCTAACTTAAGTATTCACTAAACCTAACTTAAATATCTTACTCAACCTAAATAAAGTATTTAACTCAATCACTTAAATATTTACATAGTAACATAGTAACATGTAATTAAGGTTGAATAAGACATTCGTCCATCAAGTCCTACCTATTCCCTTTTTTTTTTTTTTTTACCCTACCTAACAGTTGATCCAGAGGAAGGCAAAAAACCCCAGCTAAAAAAGGGGGGAAAAAATTCCTTCCTGACTCCAAACGGCAATCGGAAAGTATCCCTGGATCAACCAGATCTATATGCATTAATACCAGTAATTCTCAATATTTTTTAGTTTTAGAAACTTATCCAGGCCTTTTTTAAAGTTTCAATGAACTTGCCATTACCACCTCTGCTGGAAGACAGTTCCACAGTTTCACCGTTCTCACTGTAAAGAAACCTCTCCTAACCTGAAGATGAAACTTCTTTTCTTCCAACCTTAAAGGATGTCCACGAGTCCTCTGATATGACCTGTAGTGAACAATGCACCAGAGAGTTCACTGTATGGGCCATTAATATATTTGTATAAGGTTATCATGTCCCCACGCAACCGCCGCTTCTCCAATTAAACAGCCCTAACTTGTCTAATCTGCCTGCATATTCAAGCCCCTCCTTCCCCTTATTAATTTAGTTGCCCTTCTCTGAATTGCCTCAATTTCCAAGATGTCCCTTTTGTATATGGGATTCCAAAACTGCCCGCATATTCCAAATGTGGCCTTACCAGTGCCTTGTAAAGAGGGAGAATAATTTTTTTCTCTCTTGATTCCATTCCCCTCTTTATACAAACAAATCATATCTGCTAGCTCTAGAGTTGCTACCTGGCATTGTTTGCTACAGCTAAGTCTGTTATCTACCAGAACCCCCAAATCTTTTTCCATTTCAGATGCACTTAACACAGAGTTATTTATGGTATAGGTGGCACAGGGATTATTAAATCCCAAATGCATCACCTTACATTTATCAACATTGAATCTCATCTGCCATTCTGCTGCCCATTTTGATAATCTATCTAGGTCTGCTTGCAACACTTGCACATCATTGGAAGTTTCCAAAGCTCTGCATAATTTAGTGTCATCAGCAAACACAGAGACCTTGCTCTCAATGCCCCCTTCTAAGTCATTTATAAACAGATTAAACAGAAGCGGCCCCAGTACAGAACCCTGAGGAACTCCGCTTAGAACTTTAGCCCACATAGATGTAGCTCCATTAACCCCCCCTCTCTGTTTGCGGTCCAATAACCAGTTCTCTATCCATGAACAAATGTTTTCTTCAAGGCCAACAGTCCTCAGTTTATACATAGTCCTATGTGGCAACGTACTCAACATTACTAAAAATATTGAACTCAATCTAACTAAAATATTCAACTCAACTCAACCTACTAAAGTATTCAACTCAACCTAACTAAGTATTCAACCTAACTAAAGTATTCAACTCAACCTAACAAAAATATTCAACTCAGCCTAGCTAAAATAATCAAATCAACCTAACTGAACTATCTTACTCAACCTAAGTAAAATGTCTAACTCAAGTTAACAAAAAAAATGTATCAAACTGATTGTGCAATGCAACATTCACTTGTACAGTGTGTGATTATTGTGTGTATGGCCTCCCTAACCCATATTACATTGTGACACCTTGTTATTACCAATAATATGCCAAATGATTACAGCATAAATATTCAACTGGAATATCCGACCGGCTTTCTCAATTCAGAATGACTTGTACAAGATTCTGTTGGCAGAATTTTGTACCCTGGAAAATCCCAATTAGCATATCACAGCCAAGTGTTAGGGATATTCTTAATGCAAGGTGTTGATGCATTGAGGCTAAGGGGTGTTATCGAAACTGCCCAGGGTAAGGTGTCAAAACAGCACTGTACATGGCAGACAGTTGGTTTTACTCAAATCTACCTAACTCAATATTGAACTCAACCTAACTTATATTCAACATAAACCTAACTTAAATATCTTACTCAACCTAAATAAAGTATTTAACTCAATCAACTTAAATATTTACATAGTAACATAGTAACATAGTAATTGGTTGAATAAAGACATCGTCTCATCAAGTCCTACCTATTCCCTTTTTTTTTTTTTTTTAACCCTACCTAACAGTTGATCCAGAGGAAGCAAAACCCCAGCTAAAAAAGGGGGGAAAAAATTCCTTCCTGACTCCAAACGGCAATCGGAAAGTATCCCTGGATCAACCAGATCTATATGCATTAATACCAGTAATTCTCAATATTTTTTAGTTTTAGAAACTATCCAGGCCTTTTTAAAGTTATTCAATGAACTTGCCATTACCACCTCTGCTGGAAGACAGTTCCACAGTTTCACGTGTTCTCACTGTAAAGAAACCTCTCCTAACTGAAGATAAACTTCTTTTCTCAACCTTAAAGGATGTCACGAGTCCCTGATATGACCTGTTAGTGAACAATGCACCAGAGAGTTCACTGTATGGGCCATAATATATTTTGTATAGGTTATCATGTCCCCACGCAACCGCCGCTTCTCCAATATAAACAGCCCTAACTTGTCTAATCTGCCTGCATATTCAAGCCCCTCCATTCCCCTTATTAATTTAGTTGCCCTTCTCTGAATTGCCTCAATTTCCAAGATGTCCCTTTTGTATATGGGATTCCAAACTGCACGCACGCATATTCCAAATGTGGCCTTACCAGTGCCTTGTAAGAGGGAGAATAATTTTTTCTCTCTTGATTCCATTCCCTCTTTATACAAGACAAATATCTTGCTAGCTCTAGATGTTGCTACCTGGCATTGTTTGCTACAGCTAAGTCTGTTTTCTACCAGAACCCCCAAATCTTTTTCCATTTCAGATGCACTTAACACAGAGTTATTTATGGTATAGGTGGCACAGGGATTATTAAATCCCAAATGCATCACCTTACATTTATCAACATTGAATCTCATCTGCCATTCTGCTGCCCATTTTGATAATCTATCTAGGTCTGCTTGCAACTTGCACATCATTGGAAGTTTCCAAAGCTCTGCATAATTTAGTGTCATCAGCAAACACAGAGACCTTGCTCTCAATGCCCCCTTCTAAGTCATTTATAAACAGATTAAACAGAAGCGGCCCCAGTACAGAACCCTGAGGAACTCCGCTTAGAACTTTAGCCCACATAGATGTAGCTCCATTAACCCCCCCTCATCTTGTTTGCGGTCCAATAACCAGTTCTCTATCCATGAACAAATGTTTTTCTTCAAGGCCAACAGTCCTCAGTTTATACATTAGTCCCTATGTGGCACAGTACTCAACATTACTAAATATGAACTAATATAAATATTCAACTCAATCAACCTAACTAAAGTATCTAACTCACCTAACTAAAGTATTCAACTCAACCTAACAAAAATATTCAACTCAGCCTAGCTAAAATAATCAAATCAACCTAACTGAACTATCTTACTCAACCTAAGTAAAATGTCTAACTCAAGTTAACAAAAAAATGTATCAAACTGATTGTGCAATGCAACATTCACTTGTACAGTGTGTGATTATTGTGTGTATGGCCTCCCTAACCCTATTACACTTGTGACACCTTGTTATTACCAATAATATGCCAAATGATTACAGCATAATATTCAACTGGAATATCCGACCGGCTTTCTCAATTCAGAATGACTTGTACAAGATTCTGTTGGCAGAATTTTGTACCCTGGAAAATCCCAATTAGCATATCACACACATGGTTAGGATATTCTTAATGCAAGGTGTTGATGCATTGAGGCTAAGGGGTGTTATCAAACTGCCCAGGGTAAGGTGTCAAAACAGCACTGTACATGGCAGACAGTTGGTTTCGAACCCCCCACCTCTATTCAGGCTTGGTTTCTTTATTTCACATAAATGGCCTCCTTAACACCTTCAACCAGTCCGTTTCTTGCCATAGTTAACATTACAATTTCAAAGGTATGTCCTTTATCCTTAAGATGCAGATACACGGCTGAGTCCTGACCCGAGAAATCAACCTAACCAAAATGATCTTCCTAACAAAAAATAGGTTTAACTCAACCAGACTAAACTTATTCAACTATGCTTAAACTAAATATTCAATTCAAACTAAAATATCTTAACTCAACCAACTAAAGATGTTAACTCAATTAAACTAACGTATACAACTTATGCTGTACAAACCAACAAACCAACTAAACCAAACTAAATTATCACTCAACCAACTAAAATATTCAACTCACCTAACCAAATATATAACTCAATCTAATTAAAGGACAAGTATACTCACCTCACCCTCGTCCTCTTCTCCATAGCTGCATAGTACCCAGGGTGAGGACCTAAAATCGCTAAGTCCTCACCCTGGGTTCTTTCTCTAACTCTGCACTAACTTACCCCAAATCTGCTTCGCCGATCGCTCCGTTCCTCAGCTCTTCCTGCTTCAATGACAGATCGCGAGGCAGCCAATAGGAACGATACGCCTGCAAGGAGGCGTGTCTTCCAATTGGCTGCCTCGCGACTGTCATTGACAAGTAGGAGAGAGGTGGAACAGTCTGGATCGCCGAAGCAGATTTGCGGTGGTAAGTAGTGCAGGAGTTAGAGAAAGAACCCAGCGGTGAGGACTTAGCGATTTAGGTCCTCACCCTGGGACTAGGCTGCGAAGGGATCAGGGGGAAAGGTGAGTATCATGTCCTAATAGGTTAACATACCGACAGTAATAAAATATAACACAACGACGAACGAAAATTCCAACGCAACCAACTAAACCTATTAGCAGGATTACTAACCAACTTAAATATTCAACTCCACCGAACTAAATATCTAACTCAACCTCTGTACTAAGTATTACTCAACCAAACAAAACTATCTAAATCAGCTTGACTAAAATATCAACTAACCTAACTTAAAATATTTAACTCACCCCTAACTAAAATAATCAAATCAACACTAACTAACAATTAACTCATCTAACAAAAAAATTCCACTCAACCTTAACTAAAATATTCAACTCAACCAAATGAAATACAACTCAAACCTGACTTAAAATTGCAACTTAACCTAAGTAAAAATCTAACTCATGCTAACTAAAGTATTCAACTCAATCTAAACTTTACTCAAATCTACCTAACTCAAATATTGAACTCAACCTAACTTAAGTATTTCAACTAAAACCTAACTTTAAAATTCTCAACCTAAATAAAGTATTTAACTCAATCAAACTTAAATATTTACATAGTAACATAGTAACATAGTAATTAAGGTTGAATAAAGACATTCGTCCATCAAGTCCTACCTATCCCTTTTTTTTTTTTTTTTAACCCTACCTAACAGTTGATCCAGAGGAAGGCAAAAAACCCCAGCTTAAAAAAGGGGGGAAAAAATTCCTTCCTGACTCCAAACGGCAATCGGAAAGTATCCCTGGATCAACCAGATCTATATGCATTAATACCAGTAATTCTCAATATTTTTTAGTTTTAGAAAAACTTATCCAGGCCTTTTTTAAAGTTATTCAATGAACTGCCATTACCACCTCTGCTGGAAGGACAGTTCCACAGTTTCACCGTTCTCACTGTAAAGAAACCTCTCCTAAGTTGAAGATGAAACTTTTTCTTCCAACCTTAAAGGATGTCCACGAGTCCTCTGATATGACCTGTTAGTGAACAATGCACCAGAGAGTTCACTGTATGGGACCATAATATATTTGTATAAGGTTATCATGTCCCCACGCAACCGCCGCTTCTCCAATATAAACAGCCCTAACTTGTCTAATCTGCCTGCATATTCAAGCCCCTCCATTCCCCTTATTAATTTAGTTGCCCTTTCTGAACTGCCTCAATTTCCAAGATGTCCCTTTTGTATATGGGATTCCAAAACTGCACCGCATATTCCAAAGTGGCCTTACCAGTGCCTTGTAAAGAGGGAGAATAATATTTTTTCTCTCTGATTCCATTCCCATCTTTATACAAGACAAAATTTGTATAATCTTGCTAGCTTAGATGTTGCTACCTGGCATTGTTTGCTACAGCTAAGTCTGTTATCTACCAGAACCCCCAAATCTTTTTCATTTCAGATGCACTAACACAGAGTTATTATGGGTGTAGGTGGCACAGGGATTATTAAATCCACAAATGCATCACCTTACATTTATCAACATTGAATCTCATCTGCCATTCTGCTGCCCATTTTGATAATCTATCTAGGTCTGCTTGCAGCACTTGCCACATCATTGGAAGTTTCCAAAGCTCTGCATATTTAGTTGTCATCAGCAAAACACAGAGACCTTGCTCTCAATGCCCCCTTCTAAGTCATTTATAAACAGATTAAACAGAAGCGGCCCCAGTACAGAACCCTGAGGAACTCCGCTTAGAACTTTAGCCCACATAGATGTAGCTCCATTAACCACCACTCTCTGTTTGCGGTCCAATAACCAGTTCTCTATCCATGAACAAATGTTTTCTTCAAGGCCAACAGTCCTCAGTTTATACATTAGTCGCCTATGTGGCACAGTACTCAACATTACTTAAAATATTCAACTCAGTCAATCTAACTAAAGTATCTAACTCTACCTAACTAAAGTATTCAACTCAACCTAACAAAAATATTCAACTCAGCCTAGCTAAAATAATCAAATCAACCTAACTGAACTTATCTTACTCAACCTAAGTAAAATGTCTAACTCAAGTTAACAAAAAAAAGTATCAAACTGATTGTGCAATGCAACATTCACTTGTTACAGTGTGTGATTATTGTGTGTATGGCCTCCCTAACCCATATTACATTGTGACACCTTGTTATTACCAATAATATGCAAATGATTACAGCATAAATATTCAACTGGAATATCCGACCGGCTTTCTCAATTCAGAATGACTTGTACAAGATTCTGTTGGCAGAATTTTGTACCCTGGAAAATCCCAATTAGCATATCACAGCCAGGTGTTAAGGATATTCTTAATGCAAGGTGTTGATGCATTGAGGCTAAGGGGTGTGTTATCAAAACTGCCCAGGGTAAGTGTCAAAACAAGCACTGTACATGGCAGACAGTTGG